>LR746265.1:339891-939891 GCA_902729315.2 Spirodela intermedia
AGAGAGAGAGAGAGAGAGAAGAGAGAGAGAGAGAGGATATACTGGTTTCCATGAAGGTGCTGGTTCGGGGAGGAGGACAAAGGGGGATAACTCGCACGTGGGGATTGGGAGCCGCCGGCGGGGGGGGGATAAATAGTGGGGAGGTGACAGCACTTCGGACCGGCGGTGGAAGAGGAAAGGAAGAACAAGAGGCAAGGCCAGAGCGGAAGGGGGGGGGAAGAGGACGATTGGAGACGAGGATGGTGAGGGCTCCCTGCTGCGACAAGATGGGCATGAAGAAGGGCCCCTGGACGGAGGAGGAGGATCAGATACTGGTCTCCTATATTCAGACTCACGGTCATGAGAATTGGCGCGCTCTCCCTAAGCTAGCTGGTAAGCTCCACCGATCCCCGTATCCCGTGCGAGAGAGAGAGAGAGAGAGAGAGAGAGAAAGAGAGAGAGAGAGAGAGAGAGAGTCCTGAATTGTATGGCCGCCTAAAAGTTTTCTGTTCATCCAGGGCTGATGAGATGCGGGAAGAGCTGCAGGCTGAGGTGGATGAACTACCTGCGGCCGGACATTAAGAGGGGCAACTTCAGCGAGCAAGAAGAAGAGGCCATCATCTCTTTGCACCAATTACTCGGCAACAGGTGTGTACCACTCCACTCAGAAGAAGCCGAGAGCCTCAATCGACCCGCTGTCGATCTCCAAAATGCTTATTTTATCTCCACTCTCCGCAGATGGTCTGCCATTGCAGCGAGACTCCCAGGCCGAACAGATAACGAAATCAAGAACGTGTGGCACACGCATCTGAAGAAGCGGGTGCAGCCCAAGGAGAAGAAGGCGTCGACGGAGGCGGACTTGGAGTCCTTCTTTCTTCGAACCTCCGCCGGCGCCGAGCGACGGGCGGGCAATGCTCCCACGTCACCGCGGCAGTCGTGCAGCGAGGTGTCGTCGCTGACGGCGACCACCGCTGGCGAGTCCGCTGGGACCAACGGGGTCTCCATCGAGGAGGAGTGCGGAAAACCCCTGGAGATTAACGAGAGCTTCTGGGAGGACGCGCTGGCGATGGACGGCTCCGTCACCTCGATGGATTTCCCCTCGGAGTTCCAGGGGAGCTCCTTTTCCCCCGAAGAAGACGACGTTGATTTCTGGCTCAATGTTTTGAGGGACGCCGGAGACATGTCGGAAATGCTTGCTTCTTGATCGGCCGGTTTCGCCACCGGCGCCATCATTTTTGCGGAACCAAGCTCTGCTTCTTCTTTCTCTTCCAAAGTGGATTATAGGGGGAAAGACAGTTTTTCTTTTGGAAAATCAAAAAATGAAAGGAAGAATCGTGGAGATTGCAGACCCGAGAAGACGAGGAGTTCAGACCCCGTCTCTATTCAGGGGCTTCCTCCATTCTTGTGTGATCTGTTCATCACAGAGGAAAGTACACTTCATTCGGGACAAAATCCAGCTGACAGACACTTTTTAGTGGAAATCACTGTTTCGTCTTTTCTACATCGGAAAACCAGAAAATTCACGAAATTTTAACTCTGGTGGCTCTAATGTACCGCCCGCAAGGTAACCCAATGTATCAAACATGTTGGGCTCGCGCAGGCCCTACCATGTCCACTATCCAGCTCTCACTTTAATAACGACAACTCTTGTTAGCTCAGCCATATTGGCCCATACACCAGGAATCTTCCTCGGCTCTTCATTCTTCCTTCCAGCGCAGCCAGCCCACTAACAGCCAATAACTTGGTGAAAGGTGGATCCAGTCCCAAAGGGAGATATCCTTTAAAACCCCTTCTCGGCCTCGTCTGCGGCGTGCCGTGGCACACGTAGAGCCCAGGAAACAGAATGGGGGGGAGCCAGTGTATGTCGGCTGCCTTCCACAGCGGGCCCGCCGTGGAAAGCGGTGCGGCAGCGCATCTCCCCTGCCACGGCCGCTCGAGGCCTGGTCATCAGAATCACTCATGCCAAAAAAGAAGATTTTGGCTTTTACTCATGGTTGCTGTAGTCACCGTAAGCCCAAAGTCTGGAATTAGATGTTCTCCCACCTGGAAGTTTGAAATCTCTCTCTCTCTCTCTCTCCCCTTCATAATTTATTTATGTAAAAAATATCGACTTAAACTGTTTATAAATTTGCTAAATTTGCTGGATGCTAGATTTACCATATGTTCGGAGGAAAGAATGTATATATGATAGGAACCCCCTCCTTCCGTGGCGAGAATGAGAGTGGGGGAAATAGGCAATGAGAGACTCAAACTAGTGATTCGATAATCGGAAGATAATGGGGTACAAAAATATCAGTCCGAAGAGGGAATAGAGAGACTAGGGTAACAAAGGAAAAAGATAATGAGAGTAGGGAAAGGGGTGGTTTTGAGCCCTTTCCCAGTAATAGAGAGACTAGTGATCCACGTGCTCTATTACTGGAGATGATCACTTCGAAGCACCAGAGGTAGGTTTTTGAGCCCCCAATTCATTATCTCTATCTGCCCATCTATTTACAGATGACATATATTGCTGCATTGAAGGAAGGTTCTTTACATTTTGAAAAGTTCCTTCCAAAATAGACTCATAAATATTTTATCACTGTTTTTAAGAATGGAGGCAAGAAATACGTTTAAACTACATCTTATATGAACTTTTTTATGACATCAACTACAATAAATAAATGCTCAAGTAGAGAGAAATATATATACTTATTTAATCAATTTATAATTAAAATCATGACATTGAATCATTTGGAGCACATTAATCTTTTGACAAAAAAATCTACGAATATATCTTTCTAGAATTTTTTTAGAATCGTGATTGATTGAAGTAGCCTAATTGGCAATAAAGTTTTTGTTTTGTTAATCTAGCAAACCTAGAATGTTTGTATGTAGTCATGAATTCTCTTCTTCATTCTTACTCAATAGACATTTTGTTTTTTCCTTTTAGAGGTTTAGAGGAAATTAAGATGTTCACTTATAGTCGAATCATGAAATTCATAGAGTATTAAGGGTATAGCAATCGAATCTCTAGAGAGAACCAATCACCCTCAATAGAATAGAAAACTATGTCAAAGTCAATACTTAAAGAATTTCTTGAGATTCTTAGACAATTACTTCATAATCTACTGTATAAGTCAACTCAATTTTTCTCACATTGTAACCCAAATTGAAGAGTTCTAAGTGAGATACTTTCATAAATTGTAGTTTAAGTGCTTCTCTATAGACACATGAGTTACTTGATTAGCTCTTTGAAATGTTACATTAGATGTTTGATTTTTTAAGATTGCATTACAATAGGCCTATTAGACTCATAGCCAATTCACACTCTCCCTTAAATTGAAGAGTAGATGTTCAACATTCTCAATTTACTACGAAGAATATTGTAAGATATCCTACTCAGACTCTTTGTGAAGATATTTGTTAGTTGATTTGATGATATAACATGTGTTGTGATGAATCATTTGAGGACTTTGTTGTAGATGTAGTGACAATCTACTTTAATGTGCTTTGTGTGCTTATAAAATATTAATTTACTTATAATGAAAATTACTGCTTAATTATTGTAATATATATGTATAGAAGTAAGTACTAGAAAGAATAACTTTTGAAGTAGTGAATGTATTTATATCATTTCACATGTCATATTTATTATAGCCTTATATTCGACTTTAACATTAGAGTGAGGTAGCACATTTTGTTTTTTGCTACACCAAGTGAGTAAACCTCAACCTAGAGATGTCCATGTCGTTGATATATTAGGCCTCACCTTGGAGCATGTTTGACATATACTAACACTTTCAATACTCATAACTTTATATTTGTTGTTGTTTGTACATAAATTGGCTGAGAATTCCCATAGTATAAATAATGTCAAGACGAGTGATTTTTAAGTAGATTAACTTACAAATCAGTCATTGATACCGATTGACATTCTCAAGGAGATGAGAGGTGGTATCTTAAAAATTAAGTCTTATGTCAATCGGTGATAACTCGGGTTTGTATCCCAAGAGATCAACATCTTTCAATAAATTCAACACATGTGTTGATATAGAAGCATTCATCCATATTGATAATGAACTCGATCTCTAAGAAGTAGTGAGATTTGTCCACGTCTCTAATGAGAAAGTGTTCATGTAAGTGAGCCTTGATTTGTGTAATGTCAATCATGTCACTATATGTGAGAAGGATGTTATTGAAATAAACTACTAGAATGATACTTTTAGTGATTTATTTTCAAAAGAAAATAGGATTCACTATACATGTTGTGAATTCATGAATAATCAAGATCTGACTAAACTTGACAAATCATCCTTGATGATTCTATTTGAGTCCATAAATAACTCATTTGAGAAGTCATGTGTGAGATGACTCTCCTTGAGTAGCATATCTTGGAGGTTGCTTTATGAAGACTTTGTTAACACGAGAGAAGAAAACCTTAAAATTTATGTAATCTCAAAAGATAAAATACATGACTCCTATATAGGAGAGAAGAGAGATGAGAGAGAGATATATAATGGACCTTAATGGGTTGAGAGTCCAATATAACTAATGAATAGACTTGTTGAGTCAAGTCTCAATAGAGGAAGACATTGAAGATGCCAAGTTGTGTGAGCATCCACCTTTGGTTGAGAGCCAAGGAAAACAATACACAGATGAACTAGAGGCGAATAATTGAAGAATTTTTTTCTTAATAATTAACACCATATGTCTCAAGCCATTAGACGTGCTTTGTGTTGAATAATTTTTTCCTCTAGAGAATATTTATATGTAAACATCTATTTATAAGTGACAATGTAGTATCCTTAAGATGAGGAATCAACTTGCATGTTTTACATGTGATCATTGTATTGTACTCTTAAGTCTATAACCACTTTTTACTCAGGTATATGCAAAGCTTTTAAATACATCTTGAGTATTGACATAGAGGTAAACATTAGGACAAATGTGCAAAAGGTAAGGTGAAAGTAATCATAAAAAAAATAAAATGAGAAATAAGGTGATAGTTATACCTCTTTAAACCGTTTCAAAGAGCGATTGATAGGTGATGGCGGCTGACTTGAGGATGAAGTTGAGGTTGAAGTAGGAAAAGATAATGAGTTTGAGTCTGGCGATACAATAGGTGGTGAGTTTGGTAACTCATCTAAAGAGGGTAGTGGTAAATGAAGTAATAGTGGAGGTAAGGAATATGTAGGAATGATAAAAGTAGTAGAGAATAATTAAGTGTCATCGATAGAGAATGTACCATCGACAATCTAGAAAGTATATGTGATAAACTTTTAGAGTGCAAGAGTAACTAATAAAGACCCTCTTAAGACCTCGATGGGAGATATGGAAAGATTAGGAGAATAGTCTTGGACAAAAACAACACACCTAAACACTTGTGGTGAGAGAGAAAAGTGATCCATATGAGAATAAAGATGAAGACGTGGAACTTCTCTCTCCAAAGGTTAAGGGGGAAGTCAATTGAGTATATAAATAATTGTGAGAATAGTGTTAGATCATAGGTAGTGAAGGACTCTCGTCTCTACTAATGTTCGGGTCATATTGAGAAGGTGATGTTTACTCTCAACTATTTCATTCTATTGAGAAGTGTGAGGGCAAGATGTTTGGTGGAGAATGTCAAGGGATGTATAATGATCTTGACTACTCATGACATGCCTTAGGATGAGAGGGGGGGAGGGTGGGGCATAGGATGAGAGAGGAGGCTGGCGACGTGCCCTACCTCTGGTACCATGTGAAGCATGAAATATAAAGAGAGAATGAGGAGGGAGAGTCCTCTACCCTATGTATATCTAGGGAGAGAGAGACTATAATAGGCCCATACAACCCATATGGCCCACTCACATTTACATTAGCATGTAATTTATTTCTTTAAAGTAGAGTGAAAACTTGATGAAGATGTTGGCTGTTGAGCTCCTTAGTCTCACTAAATATCATAATGTTGTCAATGAAGACTAATACAATTTTTTGAAGGAATTCATTGAAAATTTTAGTCATTAGAGCCTAAAATATCACTGGAACATTAGAGAGCTCGAAGAGCATCACCAAAAAATTGTGGTGTCTGTCAAGAGTTTAAAATGCCATCTTTGATATATCCTTTTCCTTGATCTTAATATGGCGATATCCATACTTAAGATTGACCTTGGAGAAGATAATTGCACCATGTAGCTCATTTAGAAGCTCCTCAACGATAAGGATAAGAATAATATTTAGAATCATGACTCAATTTAATGTGCACGATTTTATGTATAATTGTCATGACACAATTCAATGTGCACTATTTAGTGTCAAATGTGTATAAAGCTTATTTGAATCTTGAATGAATTATGTGGAGCACATTTGACAAATGAGTTTTTCAATCTCCTTTTTTTGGCATGGGGTACCTAAAGGGTCATATGTTGACTAATTTGGCCATTGACTCTAATGTTATGTTGTGGTTGATCTTGTGGCATGAAAGAAGTTGGCGTGATTTCTTTAAATAATCTAGAAAACTGTTCCCTTAGGGGTCTCTCAGAATAATTGGAGTGAGAATGCAGTCTTTTGCTTTCTACATCAAATTGGTAATTGTAGTACCACTTGTTGATGACTTGGTATGACAAAGATTGTCCTTTTTTTGACATCAAATTCAAGCCTCTTCGTGGTGTTGATCCACTTCATCCCTAGTATAACATCAGCGTTTGCCAATATGGGATTGTTGTTGCTATCAAGAGGCCCAAATCTACATTAGTTGGTTTCAAAATAAAATTACGAGTTGCTTTCGTGCTTATCAGCATGGTAAGTACTCGGCTTTTGGATGTGCCCCCATAAGTTTATAATGCTTGGGGTCGTATTCGTTACCCTTGAGTAAGCTGATCATTCCATAGTAGTCAAATCTTTAGCTAGTTCTTCATTGGGTAGAGAAAGTCTCTAGGGTTCAAGAGTATCCTTTATGTCTCCGTCCATAAACAAAATATGCAGCTCTCGTTGGCAGCGATTCCTCGGCTCGTATTTCTCATTACATGAAAAGCAAAGCCCTTGGGATTGAAGTGCTTGGACTTCCTCTGAGGTAAGTGTCATGTATTTGTATTTATTTGATGGTCGTACTTCTCCACTTGCCGTTCCATTTGCGTCACTTGGACCACGGGGGGTTGTGAGACATTAAGAGTGTGGTATAGAGCTCCGTTGCTGCTGGAGAGTGTATTCTTGTGATTACGGATCCAGGCGTTTTGACTTCGGAGCTTGCTGTTTGATGGGTGGAAGATAATATTTCTTGCCTGAACATTGTGGGTCATATGCATGATTTCGCTCATCCCCTCAGGCTCAAGAAGCATGAATCCTTCCCTATTTTCCTTCTTTAGTCTCTTAAGAAGCGTGTTCTCAAGGATAACTTCAAGAAAAATCTTCGAGAATGACGACCATAAGCTCGAACTGTCTTCTCAGTATTCGTCCATGGTCCCCTTGTGTTAAATCTCCAAACACCGTCGGTAGATAGAGCCCGACTGATTATTGCTGAACCATTAAACAATTTTATGGCTAACATCCTTTCTAGTCATTGAAAACTTGTGCTCAATCATCCATTTTGAACCATGATAATGCCTTCCCTTCAAGGTTAGCCCCAACTATCACCAATTTTTATGTATCATTCATCTTCTGTGTAGAAAAGAATAATTCATTGCGGAATATCCACCCGTTTAGGTTTTCCTCAGTGAAAATGGACATTTCTAACTTGCGGTGATTGTTCCATGTTTCAACAAACATTTTTACGCCCTTGGATAGTCCTCTATGAAAAGCATTCTTCATTGTGAGGAAGTGCCCACTGACGCTTGGTCGGTTTGTCCTGATGCCCTTGAGACGACCTACTGCGGTGGTGGGATACAACGTGTCGGCGGGATGATATGTTTGCGGAGCTCTTCTAAGGCTTGAATAAGATAGTGAAGTTGTTGAGTCGGTGCCGCTTCTCGTTCTACCAAGGCAGCCAACCACATCCTCTCTCATTCTACCTCTGATACCCACGATGATAGGACCCCCTCCGTCTGTGGCTTTGCCTGTGAGAGGGAGATTAACGAAGAGAGAAAGAGGGTGAGGGAAATAGGCGCCACAATGGCTCAACATAGTGATTTGATAATTGGAAGATAGCAGAGGAAGAAGATAAAGAGATCAGATTAAAGGGTGGTGTTGAGGAAGAGGTGAGGGTGGTCGCTTCGAGATGACTAGTCTAGTCTCCTAGGCTCTTCATAATTTATTTATTTATTTTTTTAAAAATATAAACTCAAACTATTTATACATTAACTTCACGTAACTATGGTTATAGATATATGCCATATGCAGCAGATGCAGGTGGATGCTAGATTTGACATATATTCGGAGGAAAGAATGTGTATATACAACAAGCAACCGATCCACAAACACAGATTAACGCAAACATGAGCTGTTCGGAGTGACCCAGTAAGCACCACCCTCCAACATCTAGTATGACCACAACACGGGGAACAGATAGTCTCTCCGACCGGCGGCGCTACCATCCACGGCGGCCCCCACGGCGTCAGAGGTGCAGCTGCCGGCACTGCGCCACCGTGGCCTCCGACGGGCAGTAGGGGCACTTGAAGGCCCGGGAGCTCCCTTTGGACAACTTCACCACGGACTGCTTGCAGAGCGCGTGTCCACAGGGCATCAGCATCGGCGGGTTCTCCTCGCTGGCCGGCTCTCTAGAGACGGGGCACACGAAGATGGAGTGGAACTGGAACTCCTTGCCCAGATCGACGGCCACTGGCAGCTGCTTCATGGCCTGCCACTCCTGCTTCTTGCTGGCCATCACACCGGCGAGCTTCAGCAGTGTCGGCAGGGCCTGCACGCCGGCGGCCACGGCGACGGCCAGCGGGCTCTCGCAGGACTGCCCCAGGAGCCTGCAGAACTGCCGCGTGAGCTCCTCGGCGGTGCTATCCCAGAGGGTCGGAGAGAGGAACTCCGCGTAGGGGGACTGGTCCAGCCGGTCCGCCCACAGGAGGCACGCCATCAGCTTCTGGACCTCCGCCATGTGCAGCGAGGCGAAAGGGGAGAGTTGGCTCCGGGCATATCTCAGCGCCCCGATTCTGTCCCCGTTCTTCAGCATCTCCACGAACTGAAGGCTGTGAAGCTTCAACTCGAGGTTGGATTCGTTGTGCAGCAGAAGACGGTCCCGTTGAGCAGAGACCCAGCTTAGGGCGGGCTCCAGATTCCTGGATCTCATCGCCTCCAGGATGGTGTACATCTCGAGGAAAGGGGCCTTCAGGGCAGCGGAGTCGGAGGGTTCTTGGGCTTCCGCTGTGATACAGTCTCCGAGCTCAAAGAGGCCGTGTCTGTAGAAATGGCACGATATAATCTCGTTGATGGTGTGGTAGTCAAAGTCCACGCTTCGGTATGCTTTCGATATCTCGGGGTTCAAGTACTTGTCAATGGTCTTGACATATTTGTTCAGAGCAGAAGTCAACTCCTTCTGAAACCCTTCGAGCTGAGCCAGTGGGCCCATCTCACTTAATCCATTGTGCAGCTGCGAGAGAGCACTCTCTTGATCGACACAAGAGGTGGAATTGTCCTCCGCTGTCTGCATTTTCAATAGTGTCAGCTCAATCTCTGCTCCAAGCCGATCGATTACTTCTTGGGTTTTCGATGAAGACAACTTTTGCTTCTTGGAAACTCTGTCAAATGCATCATTCAATGCACTCAAATCCATTTTTCTAATTGGATTATATCAAAAGAGATCGAAACCTGCATCAGATCATTGTGAGCAATTAGCCTTTCTTGCTTGGTTTTTATCTTCTATTTTCTTATTTTCAGATTAGCTATGTTTGTCTAAATTTATTTTTCTGAGAAAAAAACAATGGAGAAAAGAAACTGCTTACAGGAATGCAACCAGAGAGTTTCGTTTTTCTGAGTCAGCAGGCAAACTCATGAGGTTTTTGTGCCAGCATCTTCCCAGGAGATCTTGAAGAGCATCACCGTTGAGATCCTACCAGCTTTAAACCTCAGTTTTCTGTGGACAATTTGGGGAATACAACAAACAAAAATGAATACCACAAACAGCATACTCCAGGAGCAGCTAATCAAGAATCACCAATCACAAGAACAAATATGTTTATAAGCAACTCCTCTGATTACGATGAATGAAACTTCTGAAATAGTTAAATTTAGTGCAACATCATTTTGAGCCGTGCCATTCAAATAGGGAACTGGCAGGAGAATGGTTTTTCCATGGATGAAGAATGAGCGGTCTTCTAATTTTTTGAACAAAGATCAACCGAAACAGTAAAATCTCATGACCATTCTCGATAACAAGAAATACAAGTAATGGGAGCCATGTCTTTCTGAGTACGATTCTTTAACTCGTAGATATCGGCCAGAAAAAAATAATACCCACGCAGTTCTTCAACGTAGCAATTAGCATTTTCAGGACTATGACAAGCTTTTCAAATACCATGGGCTCTAGGTGACAAGATAACCACAGACAGGGTAAATTCCTGGATAAAGCTTGGCAGATAAAGAAGACTTTGAGCGGTAAATAAAAATATATAACAAATATATGTGCTCAAAGTAATGAAATCTTGCCGAAAATTTCATTACATCCCATCAAAAAGGTTCACAGCACGAGCAGAACAGCCAAAGAGGAGCATAGATTTTATGACACTAAAATATTTATTCAGCATCATAGGCAACGAGTGTCATCAAATAATCGAACAAGAAATTTCCACTGCAAATCAAGGCGGTTCAATACAAACTGGATCGCCAAAACAGGAATATTAGCGGAGTGGCAAGATGTGTTGGTAATCATCCCTGCTCCCATGGTCAGGTTAGGAGAAGACAAAAGTACAATAGGTATTGTGTAGAAGTCATAACGAGGTTCTCTACTTTATAGTGTACATATTTGATAGCTCACCTTCTTCTCCTGCTGAATTGTTCTCAGCCTTGCTCTTCATCAATCTGTGAACCCCTGATAGCTGTGCCCCTTCAATTGTTGGCATCTTGCTAATATCTTCCTGTGCTGCTTCCTAGTTACAAGATCAACTGGCAGTCAGAATCCAATAAACACCTAGTGAAGATATGGCAAACAATAAAGTAGCCCTATGTCCGGATCTTACGGAACAACAGGTGTTCTATAGAAAATAACAGGGGTATCTACTTTTTAGTGTACAGATTTGATATCTCCCTATTACAACTTCCCAGGAAGATATTAGGGAGATGGTAAAAACTGGAGTGGTAGAGCTTTTAGGGGTTCACAGATTGATGAAGCGCAAGTCTGATCACGAATCAGAAGCATAAGAATTGTTAGTTCTGCTTCCCACAATTTACCGATTAATTTGGAAAGGAACAGAGTAATCTTCCAAAAGTAATTCAAGGAGGCGAATGACCTTGTCTGTATAGCAGTAGAGCTTATAGTATACAGTTCAGTTATGGCTACCATTGTGAAAATTTACAAATCTACATGCTACATAGAAACAGCCCAGAGAAAGTGCTTTTTTGCTCAATTTTTACTTTTCGTTGAGTTTCAAAATCTGGCTATTTTAGCACTAGATACATATTTGAATTGTGTTTTATTATTGACAGTATTGGTCAAAAGTCTTTTCAGAATATGATCATATCGAATCCACTTACAGCCAATTCGTAAAGAAATGGATGACCTGATTTTTTTTCACAAGCTGCACACCTCGTTTCTGATTCCATTATTTCTTGTCCGTGTGATGAGGCCCAAAAGTGGCTAGCACATAAGGTATGATGTAATTAAAATCCTACATCGAGAGATAAATTACAAATTTTGGGGTTTCATTGCATTGACCTTCTTCACATGATAACTAGTTTTGAGATGAAGCTACAAAGAAGAAACACACTTACAAAGCATTAGGAGTATCCATGGCTAAGCCATTGGGTTTCATGTATGAGGTAAGACTCGGAAGAATATATGCCATGAGATAAGATCTCATAGGCTAATTTGGATTATTTTTTACATCCATTGGGCTAATAGGCTAACCTGCTAATCAACCTCTAACAAAACAGTGAACCGCGACACGAATACAAAGTTCGAAATAGGGGGAACAAAAAAGAGCGAGTTGTCACTGTCTTAGCACTAGTGAATTTGTAAAAATGAGAAATGAAAGAAAAAAAAGTTGAACAAAAGAAGAAAGTATAGCAAGACCCCGTGGGTCAACTGCCCTAAAGACTTTTTCAAAAGTAAATGGATAGCACTGTTATTTACCAAGTGGATGGATTAAAACTCATGACCAATACAGGAAAATTAATAAATTCCCCTGCTAAAGATTCTTCTAAACTTCAAGAAGACAACAGAATACAAGAAGAACACATTAACATAAAACATTCGTTCTCCTCTTAATCCAATTCATCATAGATTCTTCATGACCTACAATCGTCGTCCCATTAGTTCCAGTTAATGACACCTTGTGGTTATTGAAATATTCCGTCATTCCTTTTCATACAAACAGATCATAACATTACCATAGAAACATATCCCACCAGTTTCCAAAATAGAGAGTAAATCCAGAAGAAAGCTTATTATCCCTGGATCAAATCGTTCCAGAAAATTCAGCATCCTTTCGAAAAGAATAACTTTGAACTATTTTGTGAAGTTCATATCCACGTTATTTTATGCTCTTAATCTTCTTTCATATTAACTTGCTGTAACTCTTGTTGATGACTCGCAATTTTAGTTCATCCAAGACTTTGCCTTAATTAATTCTAGAATTCATTAGTATGGGAGCCTACGTGGGGGAATTAGGGATACCCAGGGTTTACAAGTGAGAAGGTTCTTCATCATCACATGAAACGGAGAGAAAAGACTGAAACCAATAGAACTTACACTAATGAACTTCCTGAGAAACGCTTGGGGATTTTTCATCAAACTGTTGGATTAACCCAAACAACATAAATATTTTTCTCCCTTCTTGTACCTTTTAATTTTTTTTCTTAACTTAAATTTTAAATCTTCATTTCGCCTGGCTCACCAGTATTGCCAAGGCATGTGGCCACAGCAAGTATTCTCTTTCTTCACCATCTGATTACCTCGGTCATCAAACAACTGCATAGACTCTCTCTTAAAACGATGCTTCTTTTTTGACATAATTTTATTGCTTCTTGACATAATGTTACTCAGTGATAATATTCCTCTTTTTTCCATCGTATACCCTATCTTAGTACATCGAAATGTTATCTTAGTATATTTCCTCTTTTGATGCCATGCATTATCCGTAAGTAAAATTCATTTTCCTATCCAGAATTTCAATTAGCTCAACATCTAAAATTTTTCAGATATCTCGTTAGGAACTATCACTAGTTTTCTACATAAATAAAATGAATTGAAGAAAAAACTATGAAATATGTAGAATAAAATTACCGTTGGACGTGGCAACGGTAGATACAGATATTAGAAAACGCATCAACAGTCTCCAACAAATTTTGAAATGGCACAAGAAAACATGCCAATGATAAATGTAGAAACTCATGCTAGTGTTACTCGGTGCTGACTACTACAGTATTATCAGCCATTTGATTCCTCCCAACAATAAAAAGAAAAAGAATGATAAAAGAAACGGCACGAAAATACTGAAAAGCATTTCGACGACAATTTTCCAGTTTGCCACAGTACCAGACTCATTCTGAAACATTTTATTTCTCAGAATGCATAATCGACTTCGTGTCATCATGGAAGATCAAGAGACATCTGACATAAAAATGAAAGAATGAATGGTTCCACATTTATCAAAGAATCAGTTGCAGTGGATTATAAGGCATTGAGGCGTGAAATCATAATGAAAAGCCACCAGCTTATGATCTACCCTCATACTGAAATTCGTTTGTTGAAAGAAGAGATCACCCAAAAGGGGAGCTGCACATTCGAAGACGACGAGCACGCAATTGAAGCAAGCTTAACTATTCCAAATTTCCAAGGAAGTAACGGCTGTAAATAATAAAACGAGCAGCAGACGTGTTCCAACCAAATGAAGCGTTCAAAAATGAGAGCAATACAGACCTCCCCACTGAACCTTCAAAGGAACTAAAATCTAGGAAAAGAGAATTATTTCCCGAACAGACGGAAAAACCACGAGGCCACATGGCGTGTCTATCTACATGCACAGTCAGATACCTAGCCAGATGCCTCAAGCAAGCAACCCTAGCTTCTAGGATCCGCATCATCGCAGAAAGCCAAATGAGGGAGACATGGAATTATATCTTAAAAAATTAAAAAAATTAATACGAGATGAGAAGAATATCTCGATTTGGAGGCTGAGGGAGTGCAGGCCGGAGACGAGCAAATTCGTGGTCACGGAGACGGATCGATCGGGGGATGAGCAAACCAACGGAGGAAAAAAGGCACAAGAGAATTCAGTCAAGGAGCAGACCTGGTCAGCAGCAGCGGCAGCTCTCCTGATCCCTCGAGCTCGCTCTCCAAACCGCCGGTGTCCTCAAGATCCGCTTCTCTGTATCTCCCTCTTTCCCCCTCTGCCCCTCTCCCCCGCTGCGATAATGCCAACCAACTCAATTCTTTAACAGGATCTAATTAATGGTAAAGGATACTTAAACATTTTCCGTTAAAAGGATAGACTTCGAGATGGGCGGTTTTTATTTTTCTATGGAAATATTTTTAGAGGAATATGTACTGTGAGCCCTTGTAATTTCTTGAGTTTCAAAATATCTGTATAAAGTTTTATATTTCGCAGCCACTCCACAGTGTTGACCGAGTTCTGTCAGCAGGTCCACAATCAGATACTAATGCAAATTAGTGATTAATTGTTGTAGTATTTGTAAACTTTAGTCCAGACACGTGGCTGATCTTCAATGGTGGGAGCCTTACGACTGTGGATCCGATAAGTGTTGTTTATTGGTTCGGATCCATTACCGATTAGTCCAGGGAAACCGCTGGCGGCGAGCGTGGGAAGTATATATACGCGATCCACCAATTTCCCCCTTTCCCCCGTTGTCTTCCGTTCGGTCGTCACCTGATCCTTCTCTCGTCCTCACCGGCAACGGCAACTTAGGGTTTCTTTGCTCCCCCTCGGGCCTCGGGTTTCTTTCCTCTCCCTCTGCTTCCTCGTCGGCCTGCACGATGGCGACAGCTTCAGGTGCGAAACTTGAGATTCTCTTTTCGACATTTCTGTCAGTTTTTGGCGGAATGAAACTCAACTTTGCCATCGCCACTTCGTTAATGTTATCCAATAATTGTCGCTGATTTTCATATTTATCTCTCTTGGATTAAACGTACGGTGGATGGTTGCCCGGGGTTCTTGGGGAATCCTCGTGTTTCCGATCTGGTTCCACTTTTTCATCCCCCATGCGGCTGCGACAGCTGCTTAAGGGTTCTGATTTTTTTCCAATGCGACTGGGGGTGATGATTTGATAATCCTCTCTGTTGAGGATATGTTCCATAGGCCAGAGAATGCCTTCAACTTGTGACTTTGTGATGTGTCCCTTTCTCTAGGTTTTCTCACCTATTTCTTTCAGGATCGTTCCTCCTAACTTTCGTTTTTATTTGCTTTCAGTTGCATTTAAATCACGAGAGGACCATCGGAAACAATTGGAACTTGAGGAGGCTCGTAAGGCTGGGCTTGCTCCAGCTGAGGTTGATGAAGATGGAAAAGAGATTAACCCTCATATCCCGCAGTATATGTCATCGGCCCCTTGGTACCTTAATGCTGAGAGACCAGTGAGTTTCACCTAAAGCGTTTGAAGATTCTCTTCTCACATTGTGCCGTCATTATTTATTTACTGACGATCGATTTTCCTCTTAATGTTTCCAGAGTTTAAAACATCAAAGAAAATGGAAATCAGATCCAAATTACACGAAATCGTGGTATGACAGAGGTGCAAAAATTTTTCAGGCTGATCGATACAGAAAGGGTGCTTGCGAAAAGTAAGTTGCTGCTCGTATTTTAGATGATATTTTTTTCCTCACTTTCCCAATTTTAGCTGAAGAATTCATTTTGAACCTAGACGGCCTATAATGAACATCATCAGCTCTTTCTTCCCTCATTTCACAGCGGTACACCTGGATTTTTTTAATTTATTGAAATAAGGGTAATCAGTTTATTTTTTCTCTCCCTTATGTGCTGATCGCTAGTATTTCTAGTACGTCCAGTACTTGCGCTAAAAAAGCATGTTAGATGACTTATCTCTGCTAAGCTTTCCTGGGGAAGTTCTGTTTGATTGTGACTAGTTTTATTCGTATGTTATTACAGTTGTGGGGCAATGACACATGACTTAAAATCGTGCATGGAGAGGCCACGAAAGACGGGAGCGAAATGGACAAATAAGCACATTGCTCCTGACGAAAAGATTGAAACTTTTGAGCTTGACTATGATGGGAAGCGTGATCGTTGGAATGGTTATGATCCATCTGGTTATGCTCATGTAATAGAGAGATATGAAGCAAGAGATGAAGCTAGGAGAAAGTTTCTTAAGGAGGAACAGTTGAAAAAACTAGAGTCAAAGAACATCAACAAAGATGATAAGAATGAGGGTAGTGAAGGTGATGAAGACGAAGACGAGGACGACGATGATCTCAGGGTGGACGAAGCGAAGGTTGATGAGAGCAAACAGATGGATTTTGCCAAGGTTGAGAAGCGTGTACGCACTACAGGCGGTGGGAGCACCGGAACTGTCAGGTAGTCTATTGGATTCTTTGTTTTTTTATGTTCTTCGGCTCACAAGTCTTTGGATATTGGTACTCTGTGCCTGCGTGCACTTAGAATCATGTTGTATCTTGGGATTGTGTCTGATTTACCTTCATGTGCTTATTCTTAACTGGATATTTTTTACAGGAATTTGCGTATTCGAGAAGACACAGCGAAGTATCTTCTGAATTTGGACGTCAACTCTGCATACTATGATCCTAAAACTCGTTCAATGAGAGAAGATCCTCTCCCAGATACGGATCCGAATGAGAAATTCTACGTGGTAAGCGATTGACACGACCTTCCGTAATTTAAACAAGATAAAATGAGAAGGCTTTCTGATATTGCGATTACTCTGTTTCATATGGCATCATGCTTGATATTCTTTTAGTTGCTTATTTAGGCTTTTGATGTTCTCTAGGGTGATAACCAACACAGAACTAGCGGACAAGCATTGGACTTTAAACAGCTTAACATACATGCCTGGGAAGCTTTTGAGAAAGGACAGGATATTCACATGCAGGCTGCTCCCTCACAAGCTGAACTTCTATTCAAAAATTATAAAGTGGTAAAGGAGAAGTTGAAGTCTCAAACAAAGGAGAGCATCATGGAGAAGTACGGGAATGCTGCCTCTGAAGAGCCACTTCCCAGGGAGCTTCTCCTTGGCCAAAGTGAGAGAGAGGTTGAATACGATCGTGCTGGTAGAATAATAAAGGGACAGGTAGAGTGTTCTTTACTTATTTTTCTATTATTTAACGGGTGACGCATGGCCCCTCGAATTTTGGATATCCCCTTAAGTTTAGTAACTCCACAAAAACATCACCTGATTCTTGACATTTTTCAGGAGGCGGCACTTCCCAAGAGCAAATACGAGGAAGACGTGTTCATAAATAATCACACTAGCATTTGGGGTTCCTGGTGGAAGGATCACCAGTGGGGTTACAAGTGCTGCAAACAAACAATTCGCAATAGCTATTGCACTGGCTCAGCTGGTATTGAGGCTGCTGAAGCTGCTGCGGATCTGATGAGGGCCAACATGGCACGGAAAGAGGCAGCTGGTGGTAAGTGGAGAGATCATAGATCATCAGCTTCTGCACGTTTGATCTTGCAAGCTTTCAACATTGCTTTCGATTTTCTGCTCCCTCCCCCCATCATCTTCCAACGCCGTAGAGATTCCAACGTTCATCACTTCAATGCAGATGAACCCGTTGCTAGAGAGGAGAAGCAGCTTGCTACTTGGGGAACTGATGTCCCAGCTGACTTGGTGCTCGATAAGAAGTTGCTTGCCGAAGCTCTAAAGAAGGTTGGCCCTCACTCTCTCTTCTTCCTCCTCCCTTTCCTCAGTGGACTGTAGTTGCTGACCCGTGCTCCTTTGTGTGCTTGAAGGAGGACGAGAGAAAGAAGGAGGAAAGGGACGAAAGGAAGCGGAAATACAACGTGAAGTGGAACGACGAGGTACGCAAATCTCGCAGCATACCGCCGGATTTTTCTCATCGCCTGGTCTCTCACCCTCCTCCCTCCCTCATTTTCTCACAGGTTACCGCCGAAGACATGGAGGCGTACCGTATGAAGAGGTCGCATCACGAGGACCCGATGAAAGACTTCCTCCACTAGCTTCATTTGATGAGACTTCCCATGAGGTACCGTCCTGTATATATAGTAACCCTGCAACGTTAGGAGGCCATCAGAACAAGTGTGCACCTCATCTCTCTCTCTCTTTCTGGGTTTCATCTTCGTCATGTGCTCCCAGTGCCGCGGTATGAATAAGATCTACTACTCTGGAAAGGTTCATCAAACGGGTGAACTGGCCTTTGGTTGCTCAGGTGTTGTAATCGGTGACCTTCCCGTTCATGAGATGAACGATGGATTCTAGTTTGACATAGAGTGAGATGGTTATAAAGCATGAATTTGTGTACATGGACAACCTGACCCCCAGGTCCGAAGTAAGTGCCGTGTGAAGGGTTGGTTTTTATTCCATTTTTGGAGGATATTTGTTCTATGAGGAATGAGACAACTTGGCCTCTCTCTCTCTCGCTCGCTGTGTGTATATATATATATATATATATATATATATTACCCTAAATTAAAAATAATTATTTAGAAGTAAATTCGATGAAATTCGATTAACGGAAGGCGGACCACACGTTTTTTAAATTTTAAATCAGTTGTTGGATTTATCGTTTTATATAATTTTTTTCTACGGAAGTGGAGCTCATTAAGTGTGGTTTTGGTAGATAACACGTCGAATGATAATTTTTCGACTCGCCATTCGCCCTGACCGGAGGGCGGAGCGTTGACGTTTTAGTGTCCAAGTCAAAGTCCTTGTGTTGGGAGTGTGATGCATGTGCAGCGGAGGAGGGGTTTCGCGTGACGATATGATCAGGGAGCAGCAGGCATGCCGCAGCGCTTTATTTCTCCCGGAGGAAGGTGAAGAAAGGAAACAAGGGTAAGGGGCGGAGATCGGCGGCACTGTGGCGCCGGCGAGTTCTATCTGGCAGCAGCTCTCTCACTGCGAGGCCCTCCTCGCACGGAGGAGTAAGGTCTCGTCGTCTCGGTCGAACTTGATGCGCCTCACCTCCTGCTCGGAGATGCGATAGGAGTTGGCCAGCACGCCGATGGGGATCCCCCGCAAGACGGATGTCTTGCCGGCGAGTGGGCTGACCATGGCGTTGTCGTTGGTCTTGAACGCCACCCACTCGAACTCTTCATCCTCAGTGGCCTGCTTCACCACGGCGTTCCCCTGCGGCACTACCAGGATCTGTCCGCGGCGGAGGTTGCCGTCGAAGAGGGGCCGCTGCCCGGCGCCGGAGATCTGCACGCGGGCGGTGCCGCGGATCACGTAGATGACGCTGTGGGCGTTGATGTGCCACAGTGGAGCGATAATGGCGTTCTGCGACGCAAAGCGAGAGAGGAATTAGCTTATGGGGGCCGTATTAAGAGAAGGGAAGGGATTCGTTTTCAGCTAACCCGGCGGAGATGGCCCCTCTCGGCGCTCAGGCGGAGGAGCCTGAGGACTGGGAGCTTCTGGCTGTTGAGGGTGGTGAGGTGACCTCCTTGCCGTGAGTAGATGTCGAACTTGGCGGGGTCGGCGATGTTCTCGTCCAGCCTCAAGTTGCAGAGCGTCTCCTCGAGGCCGTTGTCCTCTTGCTCCTCCCTCTCCGCTTCCCTCTCGTAGCGGGGGGCAGCCAACTGGAGCCCCCTCTCCACTCGGATGATACTTCCCCTCTTGTCGTTTTCGCTCTTGAGCTTCCTCACCACTTCGCGGCTCACGCCGAGGGCCTCGCTCAGGATCTCGTCGTCGAAGCCACCGAAGATGTTGCCGCCGCCGGAGCTCTCCTCCTCCGCGCCGCGTTCCCTCTGCCACCCTTCTCTCTGCTGTCGTCCCGCCAGGAACGATCTCTGATAGCACAGCACACAAATGCGAAAGCGAGACGATGATTTGGATCATCAAACGGCAACAAGATCCAGAGAAGATGACTCGGATTCTTACTCTGGGGTTGCGGTCGAGCTGGTTGGCATCGTTGGCGGCGTCGAAGATGGCGACGGCGATGAAGGGGGTCTCACCGTTGTTGTACCACCAGTGGGCGACCCCTGCGGGCAAGGCGAGGATGTCCCCCTGTCGGAAGCGCCGGATCTTCTGGTGCTGTTCCCGGGACGACTGCTCGCCGTGGGGGTCCTCTCTTCTCCCTCGCCGCTGGCTCTGCTCGAAGGAGTGGAACGTCTCGGGGCAGCCGGGGATGACGACGCCGCTAATACCAGAGCCTGCGCATGAAGCAGAGAGATTACTACCTTAGATGCAAGGAAGAAGAATGTTCAGGGCTTAGGGTTTTGGAAGGGATGCCTTGGACGACGTAGACGAGACTCGGGGAGTTGGAGAACTCCGGCAGGAGGAGCCCCCGTGGCTCGATGGTGTGGCGGACGGCGGCGACGCCGGCGCAATCAAACTGCTGGTCGGCATTGTTCCAGTACTCGCTCACGCCGGCCTCGGACTCGACGCGGCGGTGGGCATCCTGCGCCCGGAGGTTCTCCAGTCGGCACTTGCTCTGGTCTCCCAGCCTCCGTTGCGCTCCCCGGAAAGGGGCCTGCTCCAAGTATGTCTGGGCCAGAGACTCATGGCACAGAAGCCATAGACAGAGAACCAAGCTTCCGAGCAGAGAGACGTTCCCCTTCTCTCCAGCCATGGCCATCACTCAAACCCAGGCTCCGCCGATGTGCCCCTACCGGAAGAGGGAGAGGAAAGGTATTTATAGGGAAGAGAGGGGAAGGAAAGTTTGTGTGACAGATGCCGGCGGAGTTCTCCATGGCGATCGAACGCCCCATCGTGCCGCCGCGTAGAGGACCACTCGACACCGCTGGGGCGCCGCGTGACCACTGCTGCATGGCGCTCTATGGACGTGGAGAAAGAGGAAGAAGATGACGGAAAGATATCGGATCGCGAGCGGGTCCGAAAATCGCGTTTCTGGTGCGGGGCCATTTACTTAGAGTGGGGCCCACACCAGAGATCGCACGGTTGACCGTTCGTATCATCAGGTGGAGAGCAAATGGGGGGGCCGATGAGGATATTTGAGTAATGTTGATGAATTATGAGGGTATGAATGTAATGGGGGTAACGGCTTCGCGTTATCATCTTCCCCGTTCGACGGGACACGGTCGGAGAGGCAGGAATGGCTTCGTTCTGCGCGGCCCCTTCCTCCGCCGCCCTCCTCCACTGTAGTTTCCACGTGGGGAGGCGGCGTTTGTCATGGAAGGGCTCCGGCGCCGGCAGCGGTCGCCGGAAGGTGGGCGCCGCCACGTCGACCGTGCGAGCAAAGCAGGGGGGGAGCGCGCTGCAGTATAAGAAGCTCGGGGACTCCGACCTCACCATTAGCGAAATCATGCTTGGAACGGTACGATTTTGCAGCTTGAATTGGAGGAACTCGGGTTTTCGTGATGCATCCGTTTTTTTTTTTTCTTGTTCTTTTTGATATACCGGTGACCGAAGTCTGGTTCGTCGGATTTTCTGGATTTATATCTCCGTATTGTGAAATGGAAGATCTCCTCGACCATCCGTTTCCTCTCTGGTAGACATATCCTGCACTATTCGACGCTCTTTTTTTTTTCTCTCGTGCGTTGCAGTTGATCGATTTTGTGTGTCCCTCAGATGACATTTGGAGAGCAGAACACGGAGAAGGAGGCCCACGATATGCTTAGCTACGCTTTTGAAAATGGAATCAACTCCATCGACACCTCAGAGGCTGTAAGTTCGAGCCGTCCACCGTAGCTTCTAGTTTCACCCCGTTACTATTTCCCATAATGTGTGAAACGAGGCCTTTGTTACCTCTAGCTCAGCTCAATTTCTCTGGGTTGAGCTTCTTCCACGTCCGTCATCAAGTTCTGTTGATTGTGCTTCATTGCCCTTCGTTCCTGCAACTGTCCTTCGTTTATCGGCAAGGATGTGGGCAACCGTGGCCCTTCAGCTTGTATAAGATGATACCTTCAACGTGCCAAACTCCTGAGATTCCAAGCTAAATGTAGCTGTGTCGACCATATCTGCAACCACGAAGGCCATTGACCATAATCTCTTTTGAGTTCAAATCTTTTGGTCGAAATTCTGATGTCTCATTGCCTCGTGGAAGCTTGTCTGTTGAAGCATAATCATTAGATAGCAAAATGCCGACAGTGAGTAGTTCTCCCAGATATTATAGCCAATGATTCATGCCAAATATCTGCAGTACCCAATTCCAATGAAGAAAGAGACGCAAGGAAGAACAGATCTCTATATCGGTAGGTGGATGAAGTCCATTCCCCGTGACAAGGTACGAGCAATTCGAATTTCACGCTTGTCTAGATTTTATTTTCATCGTCCCTCCGGTTTCCAAAACCACATTAGATTTTATCCATCTTCTTTCTGTTCATGCCGCGTACAGGTTATCTTGGCAACAAAGGTCTGCGGATACTCAGAGCGAGCGTCCTACTGTCGTGATAATGCCAAAGTGTTGAGAGTCGATGCTGTTAACATTAAAGAGAGTGTAGAGAAGAGCCTCAAGAGGCTCGACACGGATTACATTGATTTATTGCAAATACACTGGTCAGTATGCTTGCCTGGTCATTTTATTTGGCAAGACTCAATCAAGTCTTACCATTTCATATCTTCCCTTCAGACTATATGATCTCATAAATATGCGCCTAGGAAGTAAAAGCATGCTCTCTGATTGATTCGTCTCGCATTATCTTTGAGCCACGAGTTCGTCTATTTCAATGCCATTCTGCAAGATTCGTCTTTTTTTCATACTTCCCTTGAGCGAAGCAATCTCATCATCAGTGTGACCCCTCTTCTGTTCCAATCTTATTTTTTGTTCTTTATCCGGTGGAAAGAAACGGGATCAAGAATATTCATCTCGCATAAACTCGATCGAGTTGAAATTTTCCCTCAGGCCAGATCGTTACGTGCCATTGTTCGGTGAATTTTCGTACAATGCTTCGAAGTGGAGGGAGAGCATTCCCTTTAATGAGCAACTCAGGGCCTTTCAGGAGCTTATTGCAGAGGGAAAGGTCAGATTTCATGAACTTGAACCATCGAAAGAACTGTTCTTTCTAAATCTAGTAATCGGATGGCTTACCTTCCTATACCCATCTTGGCCTTCGATTCCAGGTACGCTACATTGGTGTCTCCAACGAGACTTCGTTTGGGGTGATGGAATTCGTCCATGCTGCCAAGAATGAAGGGCTGCCGAAGATCGTCAGCATTCAGAACAACTACAACCTGCTTGCTAGGTGCCCATTTGAAGGTACACGGAACCCTCCGGCATCATAAGATTCGACTTCAACTCTACCTCTTAGTTCACGTCGTGCCATCCTCCCTCCCACTGCTCGCATGGATATAATCCCCCACACCTGCTATTCATCAACAGTTGATCTCGTCGAAGTGTGCCATCCAAAGAACTACAACATCGGATTGCTCGCCTACTCCCCACTGGCCGGGGGGACTCTCAGCGGGAAGTATCTGGACATAAACTATGAGGCCACACAGAGGTGCCGACTCAACCTCTTTCCGGGATATATGGAGAGGTACAACAAATCCTTGGCCAAGGTATGCTCCTCCTCCCTAGTTGACAGGCATTTTTATTAAATATATTTCGGACGACAGCTGCCTAGTTTTCAATAGATGAGCCGTAGATTGTCTGCTCATCAAAAGTCAAAGCCAGCGGGTACAAGTCAAAATAGGATAAAGTAAACACACTGTAACCTTGGGCTTATTTCCAAGCCCTGAACCCCTAACTCCTGCTGTCAGGACATCCAGCTCAAGGATGGGGCCGTCTTGAATAAGACGCTTCTTTCTAGCTTAGGGAGAAAGAATGGCGGATATGGGGCCATCCATGACGAGATGCTTCTATTTCAGGAAACGACTGGCCTGTACTTTCAGCTGGCCAAGGAGCATGGGTTGACCCTCGTCCAGCTAGCCCTCGGCTTTACCCGAGACAGCCCGCACGTGGCCAGCTCTATCATCGGCGCCACCTCTGTTGGCCAGCTCAAGGAAGACATCGATGCCTTTCTCTCGTCCCCACGCCCGCTTCCACCCGAGGTTCGTGAGGGCATCGAAGGCATCTTCAAGAGATACAAAGACCCAGCTTTTTTCTGAGTAAATCCTCTTTCTGTGGGAGATGCCCACAATTTGCTGGTCCTTGACCTCACAGTTTCACTCAATCTCTCTCTCTCTCTCTCTCTCTCTCTCTCTCTCTCTCACACACACACACACACACACACACACACATACACAGACACACTCTTTCTTTCTCATAAGGCTTCGTAGGCCATATTATTTGATTCAGTGTCTTGATGTAGTCCGCAAACGTAGCATTGCTAGCTAAAAGTAAACGCGGATGGACAATTTCACAGTGAAAGGTAGATTGGGAAGCCTTGGCTATGGATCTCCGGCCGTCAGCAGGAAAGCTCTCATTCGTCGGCGCCCCCGGGCAGCTGGTTGATTACTTTCTGCGCCCACGTGGGAGAACAAGAGGGTGAGGGAAGGTCAACCATGGCTGTGTTTGAGGAAAGCTAAGCTTTTAGTCATCTGGTCACCTTGATGCTCGCCAATGAATAGTGCACATCGCTCTCGGATATTTGGTGATGAAGAACAAGCCGGACACTGAACGGATAAGAACTTGTCAGAGTTCAACTACTATTTTCAGTAAAATGAGTCAACGGGCCCGTCTCTTTTTTCCTTTTATAGCCTGGTTTCGAGGCCCGTTGACTCCGCCGGGACTATCCATGGAAAATCGATCCTCTAATATGGATCATTATAGAAATACTGCTAAGGCGATGATCTACACCACGGTAAGAGTGTCGCTTTCCCAGAGAATTTGAGAGAAAAATCTGAAAGAAAGATCCGAGAGCGAGCGCACCTGGTCGCGCTTGCAGGCATAGCAAGAACCCCATGTTCTTCCAGGACCTCGCACAGGTTTTCAGGCGACATTTGCAAGCCCTCCATAATATCGAAAAATATCTGCAAGAAGAATATATGGAATGAGATTTCTTCATCTCTTTTCTTTTTTTATTTTAAAAAAAACGTAGTAATTGAGAAACACGTCGGCGCCATGGGTGGTAGGTTCCCCCACCATGTTCGTCTCCACCGAGGCCACGTCGATCTTCAACCCTTTGACCTGACTCAGGCCCTCTGTTGAGAGAGAGATTCGGAGATGACAGCAAACGATCAGAAATCCTCGATTAGTCGCCAGCCGTCGGATGTGATCAAGATAAAACCTGCGAATAGCTTGGCTCTTCTGTGGTCATCTTCGAGCCTGCCGGCGTGGTCTCTGAGCCCCACAAGAGCCGCAGCGCAGAGGACCCCCACCTGCCTCATTCCCCCGCCCAGGGTCTTCCTGAGCCTTCTGGCCTGTGGTCAACGCGGCATATAAATTCCCACTTATAGAAATAATTTTCCTTTCCAAGATACCATGACTTATTTATTGATTTACCTTGGAGATGAAGCTTTTGGAGCCGGCGATGACTGACCCAACTGGGGCGCCCAGGCCTTTGGACAAGCAGACCTGGTTCGAACAGCAAGAACCAGCCACCTTTTGGTCAAAATCTGGGCATCGGGTAATTCATCAAGAATATATCGGGATTCATGAAGAGGAATCTTTCATTCACTTTAAATAGAATGAATTGACTTTAACATGATATCGAAAGTCAACGGTGGTTCTCGGCAGAGACTTTGGGCGAAGCACAGTGATCAGGAGAGCATACAGAGACAGAATCAGCAGCTTGGACGAGCCTGTGGACGGGGACTCCCAGCGCCTGCAGTTTGATACGGCAACCATTTTATAAGATCAAGGCTTGAAATCGGAAAGAAGCACTCGCCGCCACAGATGACTTTAGATGAGAGAGAGAGAGCGGGAGAGAGAGAGTGGAGTATACTGCCGGCAATGGGAGACTTACTGCAGAAGCGTTGAAGATGCGGGCGCCGTCGATATGGAACTTCAGACCATGCTCCTTGGCGATTGCCCCCACCTTGTCTGTGTACTCTGCGCTGAGACATCTCCCTCCCGAGCTGCAATGGCGTCAAGAACCAGGACAAGGAGGAGAGCGGAGCACCAGAGCACTTTCTTAATATAGGAACCGTTCGCAACATGCCGGTAAGCCGAGTAAGAAGATTTCTGAGAGAACGACGAGGAAGAAGAACCCCTACATTTCAGATTCCAAGGGGATAAGAAGAAGACGAAACCAGGGGAGGGCCACATCACATTCATGTCCTCTGGGTTGAATGAAACGCTCGGTGGAATGCTCCAAGCATTGTTTCATCGATAAGCGGGCGGACATTTTCTTCATCCCATCGAAGCAGAGAAAAATAAAAAATGCGATGCAGACAACGTCTTGGAGCTCACCTCGTAAATCTCTCTCTCTCTCTCTCGCTCTCGCTCTCTCTCTCTCTCTTTCTATATATATATATATATATATATTATTATATATATATATATATATATATCTATCTAAGACTATCTGGGTAAGAGTCTGCGATAGGAATTCGACATTTAAAAACCTGGGGAAGGCTGAAATATTTCCTGTCTTATATATCTGTCCTTATATATATTATATATGAAGAGAGAGATAGAGAGCGAGAGAGAGAGAGATGGGCGAGGTCTAGGGTGTTGAAATCCGCGGCCGAGCTGGGTCTCTCAGAAGCCGGCGGCCAGACAGCCTTCACGGGGAGCTCGGAAAACCGAAGAGGACGAAATCGATGGAGGAAGGCTAGGGAACGATGCAGGAAAAAGGATCGAAATCCGAAGGAGATGGAGAAAACAGCGGCCGAATGAGCTCGACTTCAGCTGTTGCAACAGGAGCACTGAAGAGCGGAAGGCGCCTGGAGAGAATAAACCAGGAGGGGACGAAGTGGTGCTCACTTGGCATGCGTGTTCTCCAAGCAGATGAGCCTGGTTGTCGGGTAGTAGAGCTCCTCATCCGGGTGCCTAATGGCGGCCCTAATCAGGGCCAGGTCCATCGTTCCATCGGGGTTGTTCTTCACCGTCTTCGCATGCACGCCGCCGATGGTGGAGATTCCCCCGTTCTCGTAGACGTGTATGTGGGAGTTGTCCCCGAGGATGGCCTCGCTCCCCCGAACCTCGCAGTGGACGAGCACCGAGATGAGGTTTCCCATGGTGCCGGAGGGGACGAAGAGAGCGGCCTCCTTTCCCGTCATCCTCGCCATCTCCTCCTCTAGCCGCCGCGCTGTGGGGTCGGAACCTAGGACGTCGTCGTCAACCTCTGCACCGGCCATGGCCCCCCTCATCGCCTCGCTGGGCTTCGTCACCGTGTCAGACCTGAGGTCCACCGTCCTCCTCACCATCCCTCCTCCCCTCTTTCCTCCCCTCCCCTCCAAGATTATCCGACTCTCCGACGGATCGGCTGCTCGAGATCTCCCCTTCCTGGTCAAATGCAGCATCCAAAATCTCAACTCAGGGGGGGCATCCGGCTTCATGGAGGCCATTATTCTCTATCAAATAAGAGAGAAGGAACAGGAGCCTCACCTTCGAAGTTCTGATCTCCCCCGCGGTCTTCCTCGCCGCGCCTGCTCTCTCTTCTGCAACGATCTCCAGACCGGCTCCTCCCTATATAACACAAGAGACAGCAAGAGAGAGAGAGAGAGAGAGAGAGAGAGAGAGAGAGAGAGAGCGGAGAGGAGAATGTCAAGAATTCACAAGCAGAAGGACGGGGAAAGGACAAAGAGAAGGGCGGAGGAAGGAAGAAGAGGGGAGCCGCCTCTTGGTAGTGGAAGACTAACGCCACGAGGCGAGGGATAATGAATACAAGCGTCACCCTTGAACGGCAAGGACCGAGCTAATGGGTGTCCCCTATCGACCCTAACCTTAGATTTCCAATCCCGCATCTGCGATGCGTGGGTGGTGACTTGGCCTCCTCACCGCCTCCCCATCCGCAGTCTCTCTCTCCCTCTCTCGCCCACGCAGCTTCTGTGAATGAGAAAGAATGGTCGCTATCCCAGAGGAAAAGAGAGAAATGGACACGTTGCTGCATCTCCGTCTCTTCTGATTCAGTTCCTCATCTCCGTGCCAAGCCCCCCGCCCCAACCCCCTTCTCTCTCTCCTCTCTCACTTTTGTTCTTTTCTCATGGCGTCACGTTCCTGAAACTCCATCTGAGCTCCATCTGCTGATTCGGCATCTCGTCTCCATGCCAATCTCCCCAACGCCCGTCTCACTCTCCTCTCTCTCTTCTCTCTCTCTCTCTCTCTCTCATTGGTTCTTTTCTCATGGCGGGCACGTTGCTGTGACCTCTGGCAATTCTTCTCTCTCTCTCTCTCCTCTCTTCCATTCCGGATTGAAGCCGTGGAGCCGGAGTTTGAACTTTGAACCGGCTAATAGAAAGCGGACCGCGGAGACCGATGCTCCCCAGTCCAGTCACACGTCATCGACCCTTTCTCGGGTGAGTTGGCATGGAGACAGGTCAGCGCACCGTCAAAACAGTAGGATATCGGAAAACAATACTATCCTCTCTGAAGATATTTCACAAATGAAAATATTATTGAGGATTTCTAGATAAAAACGTCTCCTTTCTCCCGCCACTTCCGACACAACTTTGTCCTTTAACGCGCCCCGCCCGTATGTCGGAATCTATCCCAGATATGCATCGGATTCTTCAACGTCCACGTGTTCTTCCGTGGGGCCCACTGCCGCAAGAGCATCAAATGCCCCCTACTACGTTATCTATGTTATCATAATCCCCCTCAAATATGGAAACTCCGTGGGGCCGAGTTTTGGCCGGAG
This sequence comes from Spirodela intermedia, assembly GCA_902729315.2. Lineage (NCBI taxonomy): Eukaryota > Viridiplantae > Streptophyta > Magnoliopsida > Alismatales > Araceae > Spirodela > Spirodela intermedia. Next base: position 368,736 of record LR746265.1, read on the forward strand.
ATTGGGGGAGGCGGCACGAAGTTGGGGGGGGGGGGGGGTTGGGGCGGAGAATTTTTATTAAGAAGATCCCACGGTCATTCCGATGCGAGCTCTGCAGGTTTTTCCCTTGGTTTGTTAAAATGTAGTAGATGTAATTGAGATCTCTCGAAGTTCTTCTAATAATTGATTGAGATATAGAGATTAAGTTGTTAACTAAGAGAAAGTATATCAATATAACATTATTGATGGGATGGATCGAACTCTGATGGAATTCTAGTCAACGGTAGCAATGGGTTCAGCAAGTTGCTTCTGAGCCCAAAGAATAATAAACAGCAAGGTAGAATCTTGATGTTCATTTTCCTTGCTAATTATTCATCTTATAATCACCCTATGTTGCTGTGAGTACATCAACATGATGAAGGCAACATCTCGAATAGCTATGTAATACTCAAAAAACTATTGAGCATACGCACACAGGAGCACTAGACACAGTGAGTTGGTGCACGATGACGGGGTGAAACCATTTGTGATTCTGAGCTAGACTGGTTGGGCCGTTTGGGACCCCTAATTATCATGCATCTAGCTTTCATGTTCTTCTAAAAGAGAGGGTATATTTGCTGAGAATTACGAACACTATCGCTGGAATGTGCCACAATGAGCTCTCCTCGATCAGTGCTAGAATTCGTTGATGTGTCATATGACTGATTCTTGCTCTTCGTACATTACGTAGTCGTCTTCGCCATTAATGGGAGCTCAGGGAGGAAGAGAAGATGTCAGCAATGGAGACTGTGTTTTACCTGGATTCTCCACTGTTAGAAAGACCTGTTCTACTATTCTTCTCCGCTTGCTGTCGAAGCTTGCTGTCGATATTTACCTAATGGTCATGGAAGGAGAGATCCTTGTCCTCCAACCGATCTGGAAAACTTCGGGCCAGAACAGTGTTCGGTGACCTGTATGACCTTCCGTCATCCTGAATGGAACGGTAGAGAGGGAGAAGGATCTCTCACGGAGGGGAGGGGAGGGAGGCAGCTCTTTGGCGATAGAGGTGGAAGAAGCAGCACGCCTAAACTTGGTTTTAAGGGGATCATGGCGTGGTTCATGTGGATGAGTATGAGATGCCTATTGAAGGGGAAAAGGACAAGGAAATGGAAAAGGAGTGTTCGCTAGGGCAACTTGGTGAGGGAAAGGTGACAGCATTCATTGCCCAAGGAAGGGTTATTCTCGCCAGTAATGTTTTTCCTCCCTTGGCTCCAAGGCTTTTACCTGTCACACTCACCCAACACCCTTCTCCATCGTTCTCAAAAGCCGTCAATTCGGCCTTCTACGCTCAGTGTCGCCACAGAAGCCCCCCCCTCGCCCGCCTTCTTTTCCGGCCAGACACATCAAACCCTAAATGATGCACAAGAAGGAAACCATGAAATCCAGCGGGATCTACCTAGAACACTAGGTTGCTCATCCTCCGATCTATCTATCTCCCTCTTGCTCTTCCTGTTATCCGTTCTCTCTCATTCGCCCTCTCCCTCAATCTCTTCCCTGATCAAAGCTTTTCCAAAAGTTTGGTCTTCTGGGGGAAGGTCCGCATCGGACGGGAGGTCGTTATCTATATTGATCATCACCACATCAAAAGGTCTCAGAAGGTGGAAAGGAAATGGATGCTACTGCAGACAGCCCAGCTTCGGATGCAACCCCCAATGCTCCGGTGTGGGTGAGCGGATGTGCCGCGGGAGGGCTCTCCTCCTCTTCTTCATCCTCCTCCTCCTCCTTGTCCTCCACCTCCATGCCATCGTTGAGCCGATACGAGTCGCAGAAGCGCCGAGACTGGAACACCTTCGGCCAGTACCTGAGGAATCACCGGCCGCCGCTGTCTCTTTCGCGGTGCAGCGGCGCGCACGTGCTGGAATTCCTTCGATACCTGGACCAGTTCGGCAAGACGAAGGTTCACACCCAGATGTGCCCCTTCTTCGGCCACCCCAACCCTCCTGCACCTTGCCCTTGCCCACTCCGGCAGGCCTGGGGCAGCCTTGACGCACTCATCGGCCGCCTCCGAGCGGCCTACGAAGAGAACGGTGGGAAGCCGGAGGCCAACCCCTTCGGCGCCAGAGCCGTCCGACTCTACCTGAGGGAGGTGCGGGAGATGCAGGCCAAGGCGAGGGGAATCAGCTACGAGAAGAAGAAGCGGAAGAAGCCCTCCCAGGCTGGCGCTCAGCAGCAAAACCAGCCTCATCAGGCATCACCATCGGCTGGTGTAACCTCAACGGATCCCCACACCATATTATCATAATCTTCAGGAAGACCACCTGAGCTACTATCACTTCTGCTGCTGCTTCCTTTCTCCTGCTAGCATGCTTCCTTTCTCCTTTCCCCGTCTGTAGCGAGCGTATCACTAGGTTTCGAGTTTAAGGATGGTTTTGATCACCTCATGTTTTTTCTTTCCGATTTCTGTTCTTCCTCGTGTGCTGACTGAATCTATGATGAAATATTTCCTTCCTGTTGCTGCTGTTTTCCGGGAGAAGCGTAGCCTTCTTTCTCCTGTTGCCATAGAATTTGCCGCTGCGGCTGATGTTCTTGCAGTCAAACTCATGTTGGTGACGGTGGCTCCCGTGACCGATGCCCCTACGACAGTAGTATTAATCTACAGTGGCCTCTTTCTGTGATTAGAGAAGCAGCTGTAGCTGATCCTGTTTCTTGTGAAGAGACTTAATGGTACCTTGGTTGTGGTGGTGACGATAATGATGATGTCGGAGGCCACTGTAGAAGCAACGGTAGCTTACTACATCTATATTCATACCTATATTATCTATCTATCTACCTTTATGTATAATCACTAGGCACAGTGCGGTCGTCGTGGAAATTTGTTGGGGTTCATACATCAGGTGAAATCTACTTGAATCACAGGTATAAATGCCCAGTGCTGAATGCGCCAATCATGTTTTAAAGGCTTCTTCCTCATTTATGGTTTGACCCTTTGTGGTGTCGAATGTAGGAACAAAGACTCAGAATACCCTCGATTCCAGCGTGTGATTCCTGTTCTGTCACGAGATGGAAAGTGATGATCATTCCATCTGTTTCCGCGGTATTTGTGTTCGTTGGTCTTCCAGTTTACAACTTTCCTTAGCATGAAAAACTATTTTTATTAGCTTCTTTTCGATCGAAAAGGCCACATTGTTCATTCGCATGCATCTCTCTCTCTCTCGCTCTCGCTCGCTCGCTCGCTCATACTCACTTATTCTTGAGGAAAGTTAATCTGAAGCTCCGCAAGGTTGGTCTGATTAAAAAAACGGAATACTTAGCCCTTCGACGAGTCTGATAAATTTGGATGATCTACATTTTTCTGACGATAATTTTTGTCTTGATGGTAGATGATGTATAAGCACTACATAACTCATTCCTCCGCATGAATGCAAACAAACTTAGGAACTTCAACAATAGATGAGAAGCCCATGATGCTCCTCTACAGCGTATAGATTTTTCTTGAGATGACCATAACGGACATCGTGTTAAAGAACAGATAAGCCCGTTCGAAGTTGATGAGTTGCATTCTCGTTGATCCATATTAAAAATTAGAAGTTTTAAAATCAAGGATGCGAGGCTGCTATCTAGATTAATCTACGAATAGGGTACAACTAAGCGATGATATAAAAGGATTATCTTAGAGGAAATTAATTCTTAGGCATTTGTTGTGTGTACGTTAGTTTTAGAGAAGAAGTGGTGCAAGAGGTTCGAGAATTCCACGGGGCATAAGCATATCATTCCCTGAAACTGTTCCTTTCCACGATTGGCAGGTGCTTGGGATCCCCCTTTGAGATCACCAGATTTCTTTACGCCATCTGTCTACTCTTGGGTCGAGGAGGGAGTTGATGGCTCGTCATTCCAAGGGGCTTTGAATGGTAGCAGTGGTATTCTCAGGTAGCATGGCCCTTTGATCTGTTTTTCTCTTCGGCCGAGGAAGGAGTAATGGCTCTTCATTCCGAGGGGCTTTCAATGGTAACAGTGGGAGCCATCCTCAGACTGTCTCCTTCCGTGAAAGTCCAATCAAATGTTCATCATAACGCATCATTCTTTCTTCAAAATGGATTTTTTATCCTACATAATTATGGGAGAAGCTGGGAATTTGAGTGATCCTGTCTTTTTTTCTATCTTTTTTATTCTATTTCTCATCTGCCTTTGTCATACGCAGGTTCTGGATCCCTTACGCAGCTCGTGATTAAATCACCATATTCTTTGAAAATTCCAATCTGTCGCAAGTTATCCAGAGGGAAGATCTAATCCTTGGAAATCCCTCATAATTCATTTGCGAACATTACTACTCATTTCAATGTCCTCGGGAAACCGTCAATAACCGATGATTCGTAAGGACAGTTTCGTTCTCAATAAACCTAGAGGAATATAATAAGAAGTACTAATCAACCACCTCAAGTCCTTCGTAGAGAACTGAGGTTAGTGTTGCTTGCGTTTATTGGGTTTCGAGCATGCTTTCAGAGCCAAGCAAGAAACAAAAAAGAAGCATTTCTTCAACAAACAACGCCGTTAAAGTAGATATCTCATGCCTTGTAGGGGGGATCGCCGACCTTATTCAAAGGTCTTGCACGGCTTCTACAGCGAGAGACGACAACATAGAAACGAAGGAGAAGAAAGGACGAGGAGAGAAAGAAAGGGAGGAGAAGACAGAAGGAGAAACTTGGGATTTCAATCGAATACTAGGAGGTAATTTTAGGGAATTTCCACTGTCGTATCGAGAATTATCTAGAGTTTATGATGACTGGCGGTAGGTATCTTGGTGCAAACGACAAATGCTCGCGAAGGAAAGAAAAAAGCCTAAGCTGCACTCCATGAAATACTCGGAAAACCTTTCCCAATGGCTTGATAATCAACGACTACACTCGATCTTGTGATTCTGATCCCGTCTTCTGAATAAATTCCTCCCAGGAGTAGTTTTATCATCACAGCTTCAGCTAAGTAGTAGATGACGGGAAGAAAGGGCTACAGATGACGTTCTGTCCGATTGTCATTCCGGCTATCTCGATCACCAAATAACGGAGAAGATTTGGAAGAAACTACCGCTCTTCTCTGATAATGCCATCCCAGAGCAGACGAAAAGGCAGAGCTTATGAACTTTTGCCGAAGCTCATGGAAGGGTTCACGCGAGCATCGGAAAAAAAGATGAAGAAAAGTTACGGAGAGACGTTTGCTCCATCCGTTCTAACTCTTCTACCTCCGCTTCTCCTCCGTAGTTCAACTTGTCTGCGGAGCTGAATGGACTGAGTAGTTGATATCGATGAAGTCTAAGTTCGGAGAAAGGGATCGTGGTTTAGACACGGATAGGTTAAATTCTTCGGATGAGTTGCTTTTCTACTCCTGTGCCTTTATATAAGTTGTTTGTCCAATAGGTGATCCCAGCGGAAGAGGAGGGAGCCTTCAAGATTGTAGTACGATGCTTTAGGCCGTTAAACGGAATCGTAACCGATTCTGAGGGGAAAGGCGGTACACTTTAGTGTTAACCTTTATAGAAAGTTGAGAGAGAGAGAGAGAGAGAGGCTCTTGTACGCGCCGCCCGGCCTCTGTGACGAGGAGGAAGGAGGCAAGGCTACAAATGTTCCAAGTGCAGTGGAAATGAGCAGAGTAAATGCGTACTTGTAGTAATCCTCTCTTTCTCTCTCTCTCTCTTCTCTCCCCACGTCCCCCCAACCCGCGCGTCCCTCTCTCTCCATATCTCCCCTTCACTGTTGTTGTCGCCAGCCTGTCGGTTGGAGCAGCAATCTGGGTTTGTTGTTTTTCTCTTATTTCCATCTCCCCCCAGATGCGTCCCATAGTGAATTTCTAGATTTGGCCTATCAACTCTCTCTCTCCCTGCTTCACTGTTATTGTTTCCGCCGGTCTGTATCTGACAGCAGCGATCTAGGTCGGTTGTTTTTTTCTTCTCCCTATTTCCTGGTGATGCATTCCATTGTGAAACTGCAAGATTTGGGTTGATGAATGAATGTATTGTATAAAATTCTAGCCTTCTTACTTAGAACCAATTGATTCTCATTCTATTCTCGCTTGATCGAATGCTGTCTTCATGCAGCCTGAGGATGAACCCTAGAATTTTAATACTCGCTGAAATTGTAAGACCTTCCGAATTCAAACCTGTCGTCATAGAGTAGTATAAGCTAGTAGATGAGACTCTCTACTTCCCAACATCGCGAGACTGACCTAATAGAGGCCTTTTCTTGAGGGAGAGGATGACCCCGGGACTGTTCAGGGATGTTAAAAGAGGTTTCCTTGACGCGAGTTGCTTACGCACTGCGGATTAAACCGGTTAAACCCGTGGCGGTGGACCAGCAGGGATGAAAGAATTCTTCGAATGCCAAACAAACAGGGATTCATCACCGGTCATGTCAAGATCCAAGAGACTTTGTAAGGAATTCTTCTTCGTTCCAATACACGGAAGAGGTGTGGATGGTTCTCAGGAATGCTTTGCACAGCGAGAGAGAGAGAGAGACACTAGTCCTTGGACACTGACGTGAGGGGTGACTCGTCAGAGGGCATTAATATAGGAACCCTCCTCGTTTGAATCGCCAGTGCCTGTTCAAGGCCTTACATCCATCGCGTTTCCTCGATCAGTTTACTGTTAATCGTTGGGTTCGGGGACTCCCTCCACAAACGTAAGGTCTTCTCATCTTCGGCGGTAATGGTGCGACGATTGATGTCAGAAGCACCGCGGCGATGAGAAATCTGGAACCTCTCTCCGTCTGTGTCCAAGCGACGATGAAGGCGACGCATGTATGCCGTTCTCTGTGGGAAGTATGGCCGGGTGTACCGCCGGTCGCTCAAGCTCTTGAGATCTCTGACTCGTAACGTATCGGGTCTGGAAAGTTGTCCTCTGAAAACAGTTCTATCAGGCTGCATGTGGTGCCGATCATCATCTCCGTCTCTCTCTCTCGCTCTCGCTCTTTCTCTCTGTGGTGTGAAGAGAGAAGAGGTAGGAAAGGGTGGTGGACAGCAACCGGGGATAGAGAATCTAGTCCGTACGAGAACTCAAAATGTTTTGGGTCACTTCGCGACACATATGGTGAAATAAGAGAGAACAGGAAAAGAAAAGTTGTCAAAGAGACTGTTGCTGTCTCTGCCTACTCCGATCCGCGTTCCTCTCTCTCTCTCTCTCTCTCTCCCCCCCGCCCCCCATACCTGTGTCTACGCGCGCAGAGGTGTAAGATTGTGATTAGAAGGGAAGCAGGGTTCAGACCGCCGCCCGTGCCGTCCCACGTGGAGGGTCGTCCTGTTTGTCGGCGCCGCGCGCGGCGGAGGTCACCACCTGCGGTCCACGAGGCGGCGTACGGAGGGATGTCGGTGGACGGAGAGACCACACCCGTAATTGCCGCCGTCTCTCTCTCTCTCTCTCTCCCCCTCCCTTCGTCTCGCTCCTCTCCGCCTCTCGGCTTCCGTTCTTACTTCTCCTATAGGGAATCGTCCCCCATTGGGTCATCTCTCTCTCTCGCTATCTCTCTTTTCCTTGGGCTTTGACTTGGCCGTACGGTCTTCTCGTAGGCCTGGCCTGTCTGTCCGCAGAGGGAAGTGCAGGGAGCGGAGAGGGGGGAAGACCCGCCTGCGTGCGGGTGAGGAATTCTTTATCGGCATCGGCATCACGTAAAGGGCGAAGACCGACTGACCGCAGTCGCTCTGCACAGCCGCCCAGTCTCGCGGAGGATCTCGTACAACCCCTTCAGTCTGCAACAGAACGGGGAAACGGACTCTCTCTCTCTCTCTTTCTCGCTCGCTCGCTCGCTCGCTCTCCTCCTCCACCCCTGCCTGTGACTCCCAATAAGACGGCAGATTTTTGTTGGGTTCCCCCGACAAGAACATTCGAACTGTTTCTTGAGGAAATCACTTCATATTTTCTGAATTCCATCGTTTGCGAATCCAACCCTTTGCCTTCAAAAATTGGTCGACATCTTTTCGAGTCTGAAATTTTCAGTCTCCGGAGCCAGTAAGCTTGAGAGAAAAAATACCCTTTACACAGTCACACGTCCACTATCGACAGTAATCTCTCTCTCTCTCTCTCTCTCTCTCTCTCTCTCTCTCTCTCTCTCTCTCCGTTCTTGACCCGAGATCTCCAACAGTGCAGTGTTCCCGAGCGCGTCGAACTGTATATCTTAAACGAAACACATCAACCAAAAGATGCAGACTCTCAGAACAAACTACCCACGCCATTTCATCTCTCTCTCTCTCTCTCTCTCTCTCTCAAGGTAGAAAAAGAGAGAAAGAGCAGGATGGAGGAGAAGAGCCTCCTGACAGAAGCCACAGGAAAGCGAGGCAGGGGAAAGAAACATTGGACTTACCGCGGAAGGGAAGCCATGCTGATAGCATCGTCGTCTTCCGGAGGGGGAAGGGGGGGAGTCCACTGGTCAACGCGGGCAGGCGGGCAGCCAGCACGTGGGGGATTCAGATGTCAATCCCCAAAGCCCCGACGCACGTGAGCGCGCATAAGGGCGGACATAGAGACCGTCTCTCCCCCGAGGTATGGGGCCGGGTCTCCTGCGTTTGGATCGTCGGAAGAGATGGAACAAGAAAATCCCACGCCGATATTGCCAAATTCATACCGAAATCCGATACGTTTGGATCGTCGGAAAAGGTGTGAAACCCGTGGATTTTAGAATCTTCCGTCTGCCACCATTTTACAGCAACCGAAACGACCTCATAGATGCCCCCGCACGATCAAAAATAAATTAATAATGCACAATTCCTAACTCTGTACAGCCAAAACCCCTCCAAAGATCTAGGAAACAGAGAGAGAGAGAGAGAGAGAGAGAGAGAGATTGACCGGGAGGTCCGTTGACTCGGATCAGGAGGAGACCGCCGCGAAGGTCAGGTCGAGAGGCCTCAAGGCCCCCTGGATGATCTCCTGAACCATCCTGTTGCGGCGGCAGACCTCGGAGAGCTCCTCGAGGGTCTCCGTCAAGGCGGCGATGTTCGAACCCGCCGCCGCCGCCTCCGAGAGGGTCTCCAGGAATCTGGAGCACTCGGCCTCGGTCAGCGCCGCCGCCGGTATCAGCGCGACGCTCTCCTTCGCCCACCCCAACACCTTCGCACCGTACGCCCTGGTCAACGCCAGCAAGACGTAGGTTACCTGCAAGAGGACGGCGAATCAGGGAGGAGCCAGATTCCAGTCCGGAGACGGCTGACGGATTACCTCTTCGAGCCGGGAAGGAGGAAGCGCCCCCGCCATGGAGGCGATCAAGATTCTGGTCAACGTCGCGCCGCGGGAGAGCACGACGCTGTCGATGATCGGGCGGTATTTTACTCCGGCGGGAGAGTTGGCGAGGTCAAAAACGTCCGACAAGAAGGTCAATATGGATTTGCAGGCGTCCCTGCGCAGAGAAAACAAGGTCAAGATGTTGGTTAGCATGATGATGATGACCATTGACGCGCTGATAAAGCAGAAAATTCCCCAGCAGACAAGGAACAGGCAGACTGATGATATTTCTCATAGTCATAGCTTCGGCCATCGAGCTAGGAGAGCAGAACAGCTTGAAAACCATCCTGCAGAGGGCATTCTTAAGAAGGAGACTACGACAACGACGAGGAGGAGAAGAAATGGGGATTACCTGTGCTGTATTGTCGCCCCGACCATCGAGCATTCGATTAGTGACGCAAAAATGGAAGAAGGGACGAACAAATCGGGGCAATATCGGATGCATCTCGATGCCAGTAGGTAACAGTCGTCGGCCAAGTCTGGTCTTGCTGTGAATTCCTGCAACGCCAGATGAAACCCATTCCAGCATAAGACCTATGCGTGAGCAACCATGGCCGGGATTGAAGAGAAGATGGAAATTCTGAAGGAATACTTGTATTGACGTGAGAATCTTCGTGGTGTGACCGAAGAGCGCCTCGATCAAGCTCCGGAGGTAGCTCGCACAAGATGGGTCTGACCCAAATATCTGCCCCAGGCAGCAGCAGACATTGGTTAGTAACGAAGATTAAACAGTATGAAAAGAAAAAAAAACAAAAAAGCCCACAAACGAGTACGCAGGGTCAGGCAGGACTCAAGTGGCCTGTGGTCACCTTTATAACTTCGCTTGAAAGATAGAGGAAGCATGGCTGGTTGTGCTGAGGATATAAAACCTGCACTTCCTCAAGCATGGCCCCAATGGTGACTACCATGTACCTTCCTGAAGTCCTCAGCTTCAGCCAAAAAAAAAAAAAAAAAAAAAAAAACACGGAGAGGGTGAATGCAGAGAAAGTACCGCAATCCATTTCATGCGTTGTAGTTATTCTCTGGCATTAGCATCGTGAGTTATTTTTGGATGAAATATCAGGCACGATTTAAATCAGTTTTTGTTCCTCCAACATAGCTACTAAAAGGTGGTAGACCTCTGCTGAGACCGATCAGGCTTATTCCTACCGCATTCTGACAGATATCTCAACCTGGGCCGAGGAGATCAATGTCCCACAGGGGCCGGGAACACAGCACGCAAAACTACTAAGCATTTTAGACGGGGAAGTCAACCTTCAGTGCATCAGGTAGATTCTCATCTCAAAAGAGAATAAAATGCTTGTTACAAGCTTGGGATGAAGAAGGAAAATACAGGAAGGGCATGAAGCTAAATTGTAATGACTTACGGCATATTTGCAAGCTCGGCATAGAGATTCCATGGTCCTCATGTCCCAGGCCCGACTACATTTTTGGACCGCATAAAAGAGTTAAACAGGAAGCAGCAAGGAATCCACAATGAGGGAGTCAAGCAGCGGGGGAATTACCGGTCAAATATGGCTTTGAAAATCGGCCAAAGCCTATGAATAGTGTCTGCCACAACTTCAGGGAGATTCACATTCCTGATGGGAGTTTTTAACTTGTCAATTTCCAGTACTATTGATGGAAAAATGGCATGGAATAATTAGCATATGTTTACCTAAAAATACAGGCGAGCCTATCAATATGAACTGTGAGATGGCGCGCGAGGATTTGCTCCAGGGATCCCCCGGCTTCATGGGTTACCTTCTGCTTGTGCAAGAACAAAAGGGTGTCTGATCAATAAGAAAGTCACATTGTTTAGAGGTTCCTTGTGTTTGGGGCAAACCTCTAAGGGAGCGACGGCAGGGAGACACAATAATTCCACTGCCTTTTTGGCGTGCTCTGTAGGGAGTACTGAAATAAGCGCGCTACAAAAAAAAAAAAAGAAAAGGTTTCAAGATGTAGTAAACGAATTTCAGATTATGCATGCATTTTGTTACAATTGCTGTTTACAGATGGGTATTTGATACGATCCGAGGAGGTATCCCAAGGAGGAAGGCACAGAAAGTCCTTCAAGAAATGGGTATCCACCTGTTTATTTAAGGGTTTAAGAAGTGGATTTAAACCTCAGGCAACAACCAATCTCCTGACATATGCTGGTACACATTTGGAAATAGATCATAAACCTTCAAGCAAACAGTCATTGTTATATTTGCGCCTGATCCATCAATTTCGGACTGGTCAAGGTTCAAGCTGGTAGGTAGAACAATATCAAGCTGCATTTACTCATCATATAGTCTCCTCGTCATTGTTTTGGTTGAATGCATTCAAGAACGTCGTTATGAGGATTGGGCAAGCCAGTCTTTTTCTACATCCCACTGAATGACTTCCAGATTAGTAAAAAGAATCTGAGTGAAGATTTTTTCTACTTTAAAAGAAATATTACCATTCTATGTTAACCGCACCATTAACTGCTTTCATAGGTGCATAACGTTTTATCATTGATCACACGAGCACAAATCCACTTTGACTTTCCGTGACAGAAACATTAGCTCATTCTAGTTAAGGCATGAATTACGTCTCCTTCAAATTTAAATCTTGTGTAATTTAAATTTCGTACTTTTTGAAATACTTCTGAAAAGCCTACTAAGCCAAGAGCAAAAAAAAAATCGTCTTATTAAAGAAAAAGGTACCGTACTGAAAATCGAGCTTCATGCCAAGCATCTGATAGACTGAAAAAGGCAATAATTCCGATGATATTTGAGATTATAATCTACCATGATGAATTTGAGAGCAAGATTCAAAGTGGAATTAATTAAGTGTTATGTTTTAAGAGTTGTTAAGCAGAGTAAAATGGTGAAATTCAAATGCTCATTTTGGAACTGAAGTACCTCAAAGCTATAACCAACTGCATAGAATCATCAGTGGATAACTTGAAGCCCCCTTCACCACTGATAGCAATATGGTAAATGTGGAAGAGACCGTCCAATGATCCACTCAGCTGTCCACGGCAATCTGAAAAAACAAGAATCAGAAATGTTCAGGGAAGTTATTCGACTTTTGAATGGTACCAAACAGGAAGAGAAATATAAACCGCCCCAGAAAACGACACTTTGACACGTGGTAACATTGATTTCATTTGGAAAAAGGGCTATTCATCTCACAAACGAAAGTGCCAATCATACCCAGAGAAATCTGGCTCATGCTAGATCAACCTTCCCTTTATCAGACTTAGAATCCCAAAGCTTCCTTTAATTTCTTATAGTCTCTGTGTCCCAAACACTAGAAGGCAAGATATGAGCCTATAAATTTATCTCTTGAGGCCATGGAGAAATCCGCGAATTCAGATATATTGCAGAGGCACTATATCAAAGAAAAAAACCTGAACTACTAGCGGAAAGTAAATAATCTTGGCACGATCGAGGTCTAGAAGAAAATGAAAAACACAGCATTATGATACATTCACAGATGCGACGATATTACCTAGGTAAATGCTGTAATCAGTAGTACTATATATTCAGTAAAAGTAGAGATATCCAGTCAACAAGAATTTTTCAATGTTGATAATTTCTTCCAGAAAGATAAGAAACCAAAAAAAATATGGAACAAAAAGTACCATAGAGGCAAAGGAATATACCTTCACATATGTACTTAAATGCGACAGATGCAGACGCGGCAGATTCCTCAGATGAACTCATGCCTCTCGTGAGAATATCCACTAACGAAGGCAGGACAGATGGCAAGGCGTTGAGCCATTTTGAATAAGCTCCAATTGTTGAGCAAACTGGAAAAAAATGAAATTAAGATGAAAAAAGCACTCTAAAGTAAAAATGTCATAAGAGAATGTGAATCGAGTACAAAAAGATGCAAAAAATGGTGGGGTGCCCCACAAATACACACATCACATGCACACAACGAGTATATGCATGGCTACGTGTAGACACGTCTGTTGAACTTTTCAGTGCACCAACGTACCTGACCGTGAATAGAAATATGAATTGTGACGTAGATACATCCATGACTGCATGCGCCCATTTCAGATAAATGCGTGTGTAGATAAAGACAAAAACACAAACATATATAGGCATCCATAGGGCACTATGCGTTCATAATAAAAAACTTTGCAATGGGATTATTTACAGTCAGCTAGAAGAAAATAAAGCACATCCAATTCAGCACGCCAAATGGATCATATTGATCAACGACAGCCCCGAAGAGAAAACATTACCCGTCTGCAGCAGCTGAGGTTGATGAGGAAGCTCCGGGAGAATTGAGAAAACCTATTCATACAAACAGCGGAACTAACAGTTATTTAACCGTTAGAATTTAATAATAAGTTCAAGAGCAGAAAAAATTCCTCCAAACAAGGTCATCAAGAAAATCAAGAAGACAACAGAATAACAAAACAGGAAAAGTTGGGCAGCGTATTTAATAAAATTGGTTAAACCGTCATAGAAAGTATGCATGAGCGTAAACAGCTGGGGCATTCAATCCACAGAAAAAAAAAGGTTCCTTAACCTTATGAAGCAATCCACAAAAAATGATAGGCATATGTAATTCCAATACATAATTAATACCAAGTGTTACAGGGTGATCCAGAAGAGCTCCATTATACCTGAGGCATCATTTCACCTTCTAGAACTGGAACAGACTTAGCCACAGCCTGCATACAGTAAAGAGAAGCTTCCACTGGCTGCCACTCGCAAACATTCTTTCTACAACTGGGTACTGCCTGATGATTCAAGGAAAACCAGAAGATTGAAGTAAAAGACGTCAAAAAAATCACAAGGTAGAAAAAGAAACAAGCTAACTCTTTAAAATAAGACAGGTATGAAGCCCAAAAGCAGCGTACTATTTATTACCAAACATTATTTTCAACAAAAGGTCATTCACCTTAGGAAAAAGCAAAGGCAAACAATTGAGGAATTACTGTGAAGTATAGTTGAGGTTATCTACCGTTCCATCCTATTCTTTTATGCAACAGGGCATTGGTTGAGTTATCGGGTCAATCAAACCCGATAACTTATACCGGACCCAATACATGTATAAGACTATATGCTGTATAAAGAATTGCCCTTGTCTGGCAGTTAAGGAGACAGAAAATGATCTTCCTCGTACATCAGTTCCAGGGTTGTCTGTGTATTAGCTCCACAGAGCCAAAGAAAGTTCACTGAACCCTTCATTTATAATCATCCAGATCTACAGAGTCATCCTCCTACCATCATCCAGGTTGGGCTGCACTGTGGAGATTTAGGCTCAGTCATATAGCTCCGTACAAAACTTTCTCATAATCTGGCCGTAAACACCATCCCCCTGGTTGTGAGGCATTGGGTGAAAATATGTGTATCAAGTGGTTTCAAAAACATCAGAATTCGACTTCTTGCATCACCTAGCCTCAGACTGGATATTCGTCAATTGATGTAGTATTCCTGTGATTACATACTTTTGGATAATGAAAGGTAAATAGGAAGACCTTGATTGTTTTGCAGTTTCTAATTGGGATTCAATGGCTTACCACAAGCAGCATCTACACTACATACAGAAAAGCAGAAACTTCAGTTACATGGTAGATTAAATCCAGAATTCACAGTTTGAAGAGTAAGATTCTTGCAAAGGATGGCCTACCATCCTTCAAGAGGATTTCTCTAAGGTCCTTGGTGAAGAAGGCAAAAGGAATTTTTGAGTGGAATCATCAGTCCTTGTTCAGAAAATCATGCCCCAACTTCAACTGAGGAAATATGGTCAACAAGGAATAAGGAAAGAGTATATGACTCCACAGTCATTGTGGCGAGAAAATAGTAGAAGATGAAATACATTAATAAGTATGATAAGTCCAAGAAAAGAAAACGACCATTCTACAAGAAGACATATGGCCCTGTGATAAGGCTCCACACACACATGCTAAAAGGAAGAAGGCCCAAAGCCCAATAAGTCAATAACAGTTAGCATGGTTGAGGGAAGGCACAGTTATGACAAGGAACAGTAATGGCAAAGGGCGGTTGTGGAAGAGCAATTATGGCAGGAGACTAACAGCTAAAATAAGAGAGGGAAAGGAGAGGATATAAGGATGGGCGGATCAGGATGGAGACGGGGAAGAAAAATCGGTGTTAGTATCTTGTGCATCTACGAGAAAGGGTTGGAAGGTTGTATGTGACCCTCCATCTGTTCTGGGTTCTTTTACTGTGCTTTATCTTTGGTATTTCTGCACTAGACATTGTTTCTTTCATATAATACGAATAGTTATGAAACACCTTAAGAAGTATGATAAATCTAAGAAAAGAAAACGATCATTCTGCAAGAAGACATGTGGCCTTGCTCATAGGCAGCACACCGACGCCAGGGCCCATTGTTTCTTTATTCAAGGAGGCGATACTACTCACAAAAAAAATTCTCACATAGGGAATTGCAAGAAATATAGAAGATCTTTTAATGACCAGATATCGCTACATTTACATCTATGCAGTCAATATCTAATTGGAACCGGATTAAAAGTCACTAACAACTCAAGCAGTTTCTCTAGAGTTATTGAAACATAAGACCTGATGACACGAATTTTATCTCATATCCTTGAGTTTTGGGTGAGGAAAAGCAACTGTGCACATGACTATCAAGAAAAATTTGGCAACATGGCCATTTTTTATCTTGATAAACGGTGGCCTTGTCCCCTACTCTTCAAATTCTTTATCTCTGCATGAACATACTCTTTCTAAGTAATCTGAAAGAATCATTAAAGCGCCCAACACTTTAAATTCTTTCGACATTATTCTATCTTTTGAACCCTGTAGATGAGGCAATGGGAGTGGTTGTGAACCAAGACTCTACTATCTCTCACTTGGAGTACAGTCGAGCTTTAAGAGTTAAAGAATCACTTGTGATACCAAGTCCAAATCACTGAGAAATATCTGTAACATCTCTATCCTGGAATCTCTTAAAAGTTATGCTTGTCCCACTTATAAATATTGCAGGAACTCGTTCTCCTTAACTAATATCAATAGTTCCTATTCTGATCATCTTGTTCATTCCACTGTGTGGAGATTTTCCCAACTGTTACTGGATAATTTTCAATATTTTACTTCGTTGATGACTTTATTCAGTATACCATGATTTATTCGGTGAAGATAAACAGGGAGGTTCCTCACAAACATCTGTATCTTCGCAGAATGAACAAAAATCAATACGAAATCCGTAATGGCAAGGAATATATAGATAAATAGCTGCATATTTTTCTGAAAACTGAAAGCGCTATGCATGAGAATCCACACCCTTGTACTCTTCCATCAAAGGAAATAGCTGAGCATAAAAAACAGGTGAATCGACAGTAGCCTATTGTTATAAGATTTAATTTGAACTGTGTACTCGAGGGGCATTTTGGTCCTTCGAGTACATGGACTTTGTAACGCAACTGGTTTTTTTGGTCTTTTCCCTAGTAATTTGGGGACCCTTTGGTCCTCTCTCTCTCTCTCTCTCTCTCGATATACATATATACATATATATATATATATATATATATATATATATATATATCTTTCAATGTCTTTGATAAGGTTCCGATGAAGACATATAACCGAAGGCAGATAGATCATTGTATGGGTAGGTTATTAAGGACACTCGAACATACAAGGGGGAGATCTTTTTGGTGAACAGGACTCTAGGGCTTGGTCGAGCTGTGGAGGGAAGGGGAAGCCTCTCAAACTACATCCCAAGTTCTGTTAGGGTTCTGCGGAACCCTGTTTATTGACTGATCCAGCTGAATACATATCCAGTTCCTTCTCTTGCAGCTAGAGGAAGGAGTCGTACCAATCTTCAACTTGGATATTCCAAACTTGATATTAAGATTAAAAAAGTATATCCTTCTTAGACACTCTCCTCTTTTCATAGGGTATGAATATCTTCACTCACAAGTAGGAAAGAAGTGTAAAGATGTCACCTTTATTAAAATCGAGTAGTACTATTATTCCATAATAGGCCATTTGTAGGGAGAGTCTCCCAGTCAGGAAGATACTCGACTCTTGTGTCATCCCATCTTATAATCATACTTAATTAAGACTCATGCAGCAAACGAACCACATTAAAAATCTCAGCGACAAATTACATAGTGATCTCAAGGAAAAATCATTGATGACCAACTCTATGAACTCTATGAGGAAAAATATAAGAGCTTATCCTACTTAAAACCCCTAGTAAGAAAATGCTATCTCCTCTTGTAATAAAGAAGAAACAAATTCCTCTATTACGCTCATAAATGTAGAACTTGGACCAATATCTTATATCCAAGTACAGTTTTTATACGCATCTTTTACTATCATACCTTTCATTTATGTATACTTCATTTTCTGATCTATTTCTAAAAACTATAAAGAATACTAAGTGGTTGCATGTAATAAATGGGAAAATAGAGAGCTCTGCGAAAAAGTAAAAATTAGAAACTGATAAAATTTCTTCAAGGGAAGAAGCTTATTGCCTCCTACTCACAAACAAGAAACTACCACATTGTATTATTGACAAGTTCAAGGCAAGACTTATGGCAAGAGGGTTTACATGAAACCAGTGTCTCGACTATCAAGCAAATTTTTCAAAATTAATGCAAATGGGGTTGTCTTTTTTCACTTACTACCTTGCATCAATAAATTCAAGCGAGGAATGTCTTTTGGAATGGGGATCTATCATACGAAGTCTGTATAAATTGTCCTAATGGATACATACGCTAAAGAAAAGCATACTGATGGAGGAAAACCTCATATTATCCAAAATAGTCCATTTTAATAGGTTTAAGATGACCATACCTTAGTTACAAATAAACAAAATTGAAAACTAAACCTTCTCATTGTCTATATGGATCATAGGTAATAGTAAGATCAAACTTGCCAAGAAATTTTAAGTCGTCTTAATAATTTAAAGTACTTTTACAGTATTAAAATTGATAAATCAAATAAACGGATTATAGATCAAAGAAAGTATGTGATGTGTTTTAATCACATGGTGAGCAAGAAACTTGTGCAGTCAAATGTAGAAGCTTAGTACAATGTCATAACACTGTCTAATTGAACATTTCTGATTAATAATGTTTATATGAGACATTGAAATCAAAATCCATCTTCCTTCTAAACGTGTGTCATACAAATAAGTCAGTAGAAGTACAAATAACAG
This sequence comes from Spirodela intermedia, assembly GCA_902729315.2. Classification (NCBI taxonomy): domain Eukaryota; kingdom Viridiplantae; phylum Streptophyta; class Magnoliopsida; order Alismatales; family Araceae; genus Spirodela; species Spirodela intermedia. The sequence goes on from LR746265.1 coordinate 387,073, forward strand.
CCTAATTCATGATACAAATCGAAAGTTTATCAAGGAGAAGAAGGATTTACAAGAATTTTAGTATGTCTCCTAAGTAGTCAATGCGTTCACCATATGTTTACCCAAATTGCAACCGTATTGAAATCAAACAAGTATGCATGATATTTATGCTCCGTTTGGGTGTTTAAACCTCTAATTTTTTATCTATATGTTAGTTTCTATTGATATCATTTGAACTTTCTGGCCAATGAGAATCAACAACTCACACTAGACCCAGTCGAAATCTACCATTTTATCTAAATGTTAGCTTCTATTGATATCAGTTGAATTGTTTGGCCAATGAGAATCAATAACTCATACTAGACCAATTCCATGTATTGGATTGGGAATGGAGAATGCCTATTTACCATCTTGAGGGGAATTGTAGGAAAAAGGAGTAATTAGGTGTTAATTTCCTAGTTGAGAGAAGTCTCCTAGTTTGTCAGTTTCCAAGTTGATCAGTTTCCTTAACCTAGGTATCTTCCTTTTTTCTGCGGCCGGGGTAATTGCATATAACTAGCGATTGTTCTATGATTTGATTAATAGAAGAGATTTTTCCCGACTGTTTATCCCTGTATGGTTTGCGTAATATATATGTCCAGAGTACTTTACATATACACCAGGCATAAGTGCAGAAAAAACAAGAAAAAATTATTTCCGAGGTATTTTACCATCACCTGCATAAATTTTAAGAAGACAATCTTTAGTACTGCTTCAGCTCCTAAAACGGCAGTTGCATCTGTTAGCACATCACTCGCAGCTAGCATTGTGACGACCAATCAGCATGCCAAAGATTCAGATGTCAGAACTCATCAGGAATAAATAAAAGCATGTGAGATATGAACCATTTTTTGCAGCAGAACACACTGATCTAATGTCAAAGAAAAATAAATTAAATATGAAAATGCGTACCCACATATTTAAGAAAACACTTCTAAGTAGGGATTGCATAATTCTACTCCGTTTAGGGATCTAATTAAACCCGTTTCAAACTGAGAAACGAGTAACTCCAAGAGATGCCAAAGCTAAGCGCTTTTATTATAAAACAACGAATGCGAAACACCTCCGAAATGCTGGGTTTGAAATAGCAAAAAATAAATAGTAACGAAACCTCGAAAATACATCAATGACTATTTGAATTCTAGATAGAAGCTTTGATAAACGCTTATCAAATGGGGAGCCGAAAAATCAACAGTAAATCAAGCTATGAAAAAGACGAGATTTTTAGTCAACATTGAATGTCATAATTACCATATCTACTGTGCTTAAAATCCTTCAGATCCTCTTTTGAGAGCTCCTGATGATTTTCTGGATATTGAACCCGAGAAATAATCTGCACCAGAGACAGAATTTGAAATCTCACATCTCCATAGCTAGAGAGAAATTGAGCAAACCAACAGAACAGTCGTATGTGCCTTCCCTAATCCATCAGCTAAAATGGATGTCACAAGACGCAATCGAGCAGCCATGGCAAAACTAGAAGCCTTCTGAGATGAAAACTCACCAGTGAGACAAGGTGTTCAAATGCTGGGCAGAAGGCTTGAATTCTTCGGTTCTTCTCTGCTTCTGCTAGTGCTTCAGATCCAAATGATGAATAGGAATCACTGAAGCATTCAGAATGACTGTTACAATCCAGGTCGAAGAAAACAGGTTTGTATGTTACTGTGAAATGATCACCTTTTAGTCAAGTTAACCTGGAGGTGATGCCAGAAGTTGTATGTCATAGAAGAAATGTCATATTCTTGATGTGATGCAACCTCAAGTAATGCTCGTACAATTAGCATAGATTCATTGGAACCTGAAAAGCATCTCTTTTAAACACTGACATAAAGGTAAAATTAAAAAAGGCAGTCTTCCGCAAGCGCAAAGTTACCAGTTGCAATTAGCTCTACATATGAATCCCCCATATCCGCAAATAAACGAGCAATGGCCTTTATATCTTCGTCACCCTGATAAAACACATAATAATTCAAAAAAATAAGACTACTAGAGAGATATTATCATAATTGTGTTTCGAAAGGAGATAGCATGAAGACAGAACATGTTAATCGTAAGGTTGAAATTTTCTTCTGCCCCATCATTTTCTAAAAGATATCTATCTAAGAAAATACTAAAGCTCCCAGAAGGTATGCAATGAATGATGCGTTTAAAGCATCACTGAAAATATTGGAAGCCTGCTCAATGATGTGTTATAATGAAAATCAATAAACAAATAGCAAGTTTATTATTTTATTATATAAACCAAAGGATTTATGGCCAGTTCATATGACCATAGAGCTACTGGTAACGCAACTTCATCTGTGGATATCCCACTGTCCAGCCGTAAACAGGCACTCATTTGATACATATTTGTGCGCACAATCCTCTATCTAGGAAAAAGGATCATTACCCTCAAAACAGTCGGGTGCTGCATCAACATAAATATCAACTAAATATTTATTCGTACTCCAGTGACTACTGTTGTCATGTGCAGGTATCCATGGACTCCCATTAGTTTGATAAAACAGAAAAACACCATAAAAAATTAGTAATAGTAGAGTCGAAACACCATTATGTAAGAAGTTGGACGTTTTGAGATAGAAATTCCACTACGGATGGAACCGAAAAAAAAGAAGGGACAAAAAGAAAGGAGAGCAACAAAACAGGAAAATAGGACGAAAACGGATGAAGAAGAGCCCCCCACTCTATGGCCAATAGCAGCAGCTGCCAGCCACGACAACCACTCAATCATTGGCCATAGCCCCTCGGTAAGCCAGACAAAAAGACCAGGATCACGCTCCATATAAGGGACTTGCCCAGATACTAATTATCTATGGCATACAACAAGCGACCTATCTAAGAATGAAGCACAAATAAAGAATTCAGACAGCAAATTCTGCAGTTCGGTACCTTGGAAGTATCCCGCAGCTGCTCCATCAGATCCATAACATGAGGCACAAGTACATGAATCAACGGGATCTGTGCAGATAACCCACCAGTGTTTCGTGATGCAGTGAAGTGTATTAGTTCAGATACAACTGAAAAGGAGGGGAAAAGAAGGTCAACGATAGAACAAAGTTCAATAAAATATAGCAAAATTATTGCTACGAATTTTATTTTTTAAAGGGTCACGGGGAGAAGGAAAATGACATAAACACTAGAAGGAACGGCAGAGAAGAATTAAAGAATTATGTGAGACAGCATATTCGAAATTTCAAGAGTGATGGCTGAGGTTTATTTTATACATTTCTCTTCGCCTGACGAGGATCCAACAAAGCACAATATGTACCGAATGTTACTTAAAGTTGCATCAAATATCTTAATTAAAATCAGAAAAGAATCATGTGAATATATAGAAATTTTCTTCCGATTACCATTTACTGCTGGCTCCAAAAGCTGCTCAGACTTTAGTGCATGAAGGGCTTCGTGGACTAAAGGGTGGGATGCAAGCGTGGATGCAGGAATCCTGTAACACAGCAGCATTAAAAAAATAACGGGTCATAGCTGTTTTCTCAGAATAACACACATAGGAAGTTTTAGACGTATTTTCTTAATGTAACAACACTGCTATCAAATGTGTAGTCATAAACAAACGGTATTATATTCTACTTAAACAAGCAAACATATTTCCTCTCATTTATTTTATTGAAGCTGAGACTATTTCATGTTAAAGGCATGAAAAATGTCCTGGTTAAGTCCCGTATGATGAAAAAGGACAAAAGGACAAAAGCTGAGGTAAGTTCGGATAAGATGTACTGACCCCTTGCTCAACCGAAGCCATGAACCAAATGCTTCCAATACCTGCCAACATATTTAACATTAGATATATTTTACCACCGCACATGCGAAGTTTATCAAACTGACAAATCAAAGGATGGGTCTGACAGGGCTAAACATATATAAGAAAGTTGCACATACTCAAATCTTCCCAGGGCATCTATTAACACCCAAGACTCTACATATCTCAAAACCTGAAAACCTAAAACAAAAACAATGGAATGCCTTCGTATTCTATTAACATGCCTAAAGAATAAATGCTGCTGAAAACTAAATCAAGTTTCGATTTTCTTATTTCACAAAGTTGGAGTAAACAGCAGCATAGGCATGTTGTACCTTAGGGATGCATATGGAAGAAATACGAAAATGAGGGCCAATTAATTCATACTGTTCGACAACTACTGTAAAATAGATAACAGCTGCCATAAAAACACGTCTTGGCCACCACCAAAAAGATTCCAACACAAAATGGACATCCCAAGCAAGCTGTGATAATGAAGAAAAAATTGACCAAATAATTTACTACAGCACATTTGTCATTTACAAAAAGACGGGCCGAAACAGTAAAAGAATAAGTTGCGACACTTTTCTGGAAGGTGTGTACATTTTAAATTAAATTTTTGGTGTAGGAATGATGGAAGAATCGTCTATTTTTGTCTGAACCAATGAAAATTATATGCCATTAATCTGATCTATTGAAATTTGCTTTAATCAACTTCTGGTCAATTTGGGAAGTAATCTGCAAGGAATTAAACCGCGCAAAACAAAACTTTTTGATAGATTGGTTCGTACCCAGAGCAAACTCCACCAAGAACAATATGGCTTAATCAGCTTGTGTTATTTGAAAACCGAATTAATCCATTGCAATGCAGTTGCTGTGCACAATAAATATAGATCAACTGGGGTCAAATACATTCCAGTATGTGCTACCATTATCTAAAATGCTTTTTTTATGTAATGTGACTTCAAATGATGGCCCTACTCCGTATACTAATAAACATGTGTTGATAACAACTCAATAAATAAGATATCACTTCAATGTTAGATAAGTGATTGGCTGGACAGCATTGTCCAATGCCTCAAATCCTAGTGGCCCCAATTGAAATGCTGTCAACAAGGATGGACATGCATATCTACATTATACATCCATATTGTTAGAAGATGACACGAGCTTAAAATTCATTGAAAACAAAAGAAATGACAGGTAAAAAAGGAGGCTGAAGGCTGTATCAAATGGTGTTCTACGAGTGTATGTTCTCAATTATATGTTTTCATTTAGTACGTATGGGGCCACAATTAATTTACTCTAGCATTGGCTACCATTTCACGAACCTATTAGTTTATCAAGCAGGCTGCCCTGGATATATACTGTTACAAGCCCAGACCAGGGAATGACTGGACAGATTTAAAAAGATACTTTTGTCTCCTATAATTTGTTCTGTTACATGCACTATTTTAGAAAAATAGAACAATGTAAATTAGTTCCCAAAGTTTAATGACTTGACAATGACAGAAGCCAAGCAATACCCCCTGACCAATAATATTCTTAAGAACTTGGAGTAAAAATTACCTGTTCTTTCAGTTCTTCAAACCTCACACACGCTGCCAAAAGATTAAGAGCGATTTCCACAGATGAGATGAGTTCTTTCTCAAATTGGCGACGTCTCTCAGGACGAGCTGCGATCTTATGGCTGAAGGCTTCCTGTTTGCAGTAAAAAAGTGTCCTAAGATCCCATATTCATAATTGCTTCATAAGATAATGTACGTGAGTGTATAAAAGCATATGATATCGAATTAGACACAGTTGCGTGAATAGAACTCATATTTAGAGCTCAAAGAACAATGTAAAAAAAGGGTGATGAGGTGCATTCAACAGCTATGTTTTATATTCTTACCAATGAAGAACCTTGTCGTTATGGGATTGAGACTAGGAAATTTCTTATTCTCCTTTTTTTACTTACTACTGGAACAATGTCAGCTCAATATAGAAAAGGTAGTAATGAAGGAAGTTACTGAACATGGAAGATGATAATGATTGATGCAATTAGGAAAGACAACTCATATTGGCATAAATCATAATGTTGAATGCGTCAAATCCGGTGAAGGATGAAAGCTATCTCTCATTTGGAAAATAACCACACATGCTGAAAATTTCCAAGCAATTTTGGCATATTTTCAAGTGAAATTTTTGGAAGGACAAGTTGAAAAGTTTATAGTGTTTCTACATACATCAAATAAGTTTAGCAGACGTGGTATTCAGAGCATAAAATTGGGAATCTAAAATGTAGAAAAAATATATTTAAGAAAGTGAAGTTGAAGAATATGAGCAGCTACTACCCTAGTACTTGAGGTGATGCCTTGGGAAGTACCCCAGACGTCTAAGGTGCCTCAGCTATCTAGGAGATCTGCCATTTGCGTTAGCAAAAATGCACAGATGTCAATCTGCACACAGACCATCATCTCCCATGCAATCACATGAGTGTATTACATACGATATACATAAGTATATATCTAATGCATAATTAGTTCGTGTTAAATATTTATATCAAAATACAGTCGTTACCAAATGACTTTCTACTTTTACAATTACATTATTTTCTTTCTAACTTTATCCTATCTTTTCTACAACAATATTACTACCATGAAAAAAGTTAAAATCTCTCTTTCTTTAACGTTTCTTTGTAGAACTTATGAATGATAATGTGCTAATCATACCATAAAATATATATACTTAAAACTAAGCCTCACTTTGCTGTCCCCTAACAACTTATCCCCATGAACTTGTCCTCAAAATCAGATGTCAAGGATGTCAGCTTGTCATCCACCAAAAACTCAAATCCTAATTAACATAGCGCGGTCTCTCCTTAATTACGATAAGTGGGGCTGTCTTATGATTAAGGTCCTTAATTCTTCATTTTAGCACATCTCAAACCGTAAAATTTTCTGGCCAGCTGATTGAATTCCATGGAATTTACTGGTTGATTGTTTATTTCTGTGTACATTCATATCGTCAAATCCTTGACATCCCACTTGTATTGAATGCTGAGAATACAACTGTGATCATGCTGCCATACAGTGGATGGCATGTGAAGTCCTTTACTACAGTGATTATTAAATGCTGCAGCGTCCTACAGTGCAGTCGTTTTCTAACCTGACACCTCAACATCCCTTGAGCACGTGAAAATGAGTAGTTCCCAGCCTGAGCAAGTTTGGTTATCAACATGGTAACAAATTGCCACGTTTAAAACTTGTCTCAGAAGCTTTGTATGTAGACAATTGAACTAGCCTCTTCTTTTTTAATTCTCTCCCATATCTCAACCCGGTGAAGAAAATCAAATACTTGTCAACAAGAAAAGTGAGAAAGGCAACAAAAAATGATAAAACCAAGAAGGAGAGGAAATGGATGTAACTTATTCAGCAGTACCTGCGGCAATACGGTGAGTAGTTCCAGAAAACTGGCAATATGTTCAGGAAACGTATTCATTTCTTGTTTTATCCAATTGATGATCCCATTATTTCCCCAGTCTTCTTTAGAGACATGTACAGCAAGAGCAGAAATGGCGATGCTGATCTGAAAGAAACATTTTATTTGCCTTAGTTATATGACAAAAAGCGTCCAAAAAGATTCTTGTATATAAATTGTTAGTTCAAGAACCTGTGTTCTGACTTTAGGAGGTCCCTTAGAGAACTTTTTGAGCAGTTTCTGCATTCAACAAACTCATAATAGTTAATCTAATACAATAAACACATCCAAACTAAGATGCATTGCTAAATGAGACAATATGAATGAAAACTACTAAAATCTCATCACGTAATATCAATGCAATAACTAAGGTACATCAATTAATGAGGAGATGGAGTCCTTGTGTTTCCTTCTTCGAGTCCTTTATTGAACCATGTGCACAATAAGATGAATCTCTTTTCGTGACTAAGCCCGGATCCAATCATCTGCGTGGCATCACTGACACCCTCAATTAACGCACAGTTTTTCCTAAAATCTCAAAATTTCCAGGTTTTTCATAAAACCTGTGTCAGTGTGTTGATACCACTATCCAAAGGAAATTAAGATTCAAGAGATAAGACATTTTCTGTTCAACTTTGAGCCAAGCAATATAAGTTTTTCAAGTTGTATTTAAAAAGTGAAATGAATCCAAACCAGCTCAACATGAGATGAAAGAAGATGATTCACCATAAATCTTAATATCAAAGAGCGAATATAAGCTGTAGAATTTTCCTCACTTTCAATAAATATGCCTCATGTAAAAGGAGACAGAGTGATTGAAAAATCGCAAGAAATACGTCACAAAAGTAAATTCTTACCTCAGTTGAAGAAGTAAAGATTATTACTATTGAGATATTCAGATTACATTATGGAAGCATAACATGGCCAACAAAAAGAGTTTAGCAACCGTGGCATAGAAATGAACACAGGGCAAAGTTTGAAGACCTATTAATTTCAACAACTTTTAAGCGGCACAACGAAAGGTTGTAAGTCAGAGAATGGACACCTATAAGTTTAGAGAGGCCCACTAACGAAAAATATCAATGTAAATCAAATCACTCTGCTAAATGTAATTAGAAAGCATGCCCTGATTGTTAATAAAAAAGTATTTAGTTCTCCCACATAGAGAAGATGGTCTAGTTATGATGAAAGTACTCACATACAAGGACTCCTGTAATAGCCTGAAAGCTTCAGAAGGTAGCTCTTCAAAGTCTCGTTGTACCTAAAAATCACACAGACATCAAATTCAAACATCTAGACAGATAGAAAGCTTGAAAGTAGACGCTACATTCACAAGTTAACATATATCACCTTGCTCCTCAGGGTCTGAGAACAAAAAATGAGAGATTCCATATTGCTGCTTGGATCATGGAGTAAATTATCAGCAACCTGAACAAACAAATTAAATTAAAAGTGCCAGCTTACGAAAGAAGTGGAGCCCAATGTTTACTTTGAATTCATATGGCGGAGAGATTATGAGAAATCTGAAAGCTCCAGATGAGAAGAGACTAGCGAAGCACTGGTAGAATGAGAAAGACCAGGGAATAGTTAAGCAGAATAACTCTCGTCAACACATTCCCACTGTCCAAAAATAAACTTGCTTCGAAGTTCATGCACTCAAAATTATAATTACTGGCCTTTGCACGCCACCTTATGAAAAGAGCTAGGAAAAAAAAATCATAAATTTTTCCAATGTAGTTCATTTGACCAAAACTGAGAGAGAAATATAAAAATGGCTATTATACATTCGAATTTGCCCAAATCAAACGAATTTGGAGACCCTTGGACGTGCCCATAAGTTGTTTACATATCATCGCCAACGTACCCACTCAATGTACAATCACCAAGAATAGTGCAGGCCGCACTCATTATTCGCACTAAATCTATCTCACCTTCTCGATGATTCCCAACAAACATAAGACCCCAAGAGTCCACCATTGATTGAGTAATTCCCGCTTTGGGTAAATTATGCATATATCGTATCGGCAAAGAACTGGATAAATAATCAGATGTGCAAAAAAGAAGTAGAAAGGAGATACGAGGATAAAGAGGACAAATTAGAGAGGGAGGTGGAGAGAATCTTTGGATCTGAGAGCAGCCAACCTGCCAGGCGTCAATAGTCCGCTGAAAATCCTGGAGCCAACGATCAGCCCGGATGCGGACGGAGTCATCGGGGTGGTGATAGAGAGCGTTCAACGCCTCCTTTACCGCGTTCTGCAACTCCATGGACCACTCACCGGCCCGCTTCCGCCGTCTGAGACCAATCAATGGGGATCTTAACGGTGGCGGCGATCGAGCACGATTCAGGGATTTCCGTCATGGAAGGCGCCAGGAAGCAGCCGCAGCAGTGGGGTTTCCACCCTGCTCCATCACTTCCCACCCGCCTGGAATTCGGAAACCCTTATCGATGCCTTTGGTGGCGATCGAGCACGGGTGACCGGGTTTATGGCGACTACTGGGAGCAAGCTGCAACAGCAGCAAGGCGCTCTCTCTCTCTCTCTCTCTCTCCCCCTCTCTCTCTCTCTCCCCCTCTCTCTCTCCCCGTCTCTCTCTCCCCCTCTCTCTCTCTCTCTCTCTCTCTCTCTCTCTCTCTCTCTCTCTCTCTCTCTCTCTCTCTCTCTCTCTCTCTCTCTCTCTCTCTCTCTTTCTCGCTCTTCCTTCTCCCGCCCGGACCCGGATTTGGAATCTCACCCTCTAACCTCTCTCTCTCTCTCTCTCTCTCGCTCGCTCGCTCCTCGCTAGGTCACCTCACTCGGAAAAAATGGAAAAGAAAACTGTGAAAATGTGGCTGAGAAACTGGAAGGTGGTGGATGTGGCGCATGATAACCACCTGAATCTACATCCGTCAGATCGACGACCTGGAGAGATTGGACGGCCAGAATGGCCTTACCCGATCAATGGGCCTGATCGACCTATCCGACTTGGGTCGTCTCCTGTAAACCCACACACTGGCCCATCTCTCTCTCTCTCTCTGAGCACCGAGCCTGACTTGCCCTTCCCACAGCTCACCGCCTCATTGATATATTTATTTTAGCACAAAAACCAGAAATATATTATTATTTCAAAAATTATTTAGCTAGGATCATTTTTTATTAGCACATAAAATAGTTCATACAAAGAAGAAGAGCACCCATATGCCAATTCAAAAACTCGCCTTTGTAATTGCTTTCCACATTAAATTATGCCAATTCTAACCCCCACAAAAAACCAGAATTATTAATTATACCCACGAGACATCTTACAAAGTTATTGGGTTACATTTTTAGGTAGCTAAATATTTTTAGAAAATTAGATAATTTCCCATGGAGATAAATTATAATCAACCAAACTTGGGCCCAAGAACTTAGGTAAGGTGGTTTTTGAGGTCGCTGTCCTGGGCCAATAAATGTAATTATTTATTTCAAAATTTAAAGATTTTGCATAACCCAAAAAAGTTAAAAAAACGTATTTTTATGATTTTCGTGATATTTAAAAAATCATAAATGTGACCAGGCGATCCGGAGGATCAAGAAGGTTCGCGTTTGTGTTGAACTTTTCGGTTTTTTTTTAATATATTTAAACAGAATTAGACCAAAATTACTCATTTAAATGCCATCATTTTACCCACAACCTGCGTGCATTTCGCATAGTTCAATCAGAACTGAAGAAGAAGGAAAACATCCCCCCATCAGAGTTGACATTGCCTTGACGATCTAGAGAGAGAAATCTATCTGTCAGAACTAGCATCGCACACACTCCCTTTCTATCTCCGACCCTGTCTCTTGGTCTTTATCTCTCTCTCTCTCTCTTTCTCTATCTATCTAACTATCCATCTATCTCTCCCTCGTTTACGGCAATAAATGAGGGGGGGAAAGCGTACGCCCGCTGGACTCCATCGTTCTGTTTCAACAAGGAGGCGTGCAGGTGTAATAACGAGCTAGAAACAAGGAGATGAGAGCTGTCTTCATGAGAATGAAGCCAACGGCATCCCTCGGTGCCTGGAAAAGCGGAGATTGCCCTAGAAACCAGGAACCGGGGAGAGGAACTTCCTAGCTTCTCGCCTGAGATAGAAAGAGAGAGAAAGAGAGAGAGGGATACAGAAACATAGGCTAGAGAGAGAGAGAGATAGAGAACCACATCCCTTGCGACCCATTTCTAATACGGAATAAGATGCTGTAGAATTTACAAACCTTCACGAAGGATCAATGTGCATGGCGTCTGGATGCTTTCTGGACATGTAACTTATGAAGATAAGAGCCGTTATAGCGTGGTGGGTCAGAACTGATTGATCAAGATCTGATCTTCAACAAACCAGACTCTGTGCAGTAGTGATCACGTCCAACGGCCTCCTCTTCGTCTTTATCCTTCAATCCAAGTGAGGAGAGGTCAGAGAAAGTTCTAACCGCTCATGGCTGAGTCCCCCAACCCATGGGATCGGCGTCCAGAAAGAATTCGAACTCTCCGGTGCAGACGCCGCCGCTGCCGCCGTCGAGACGAAGTGGCGTCTCCGTCTCAGTCTCCATCTCCGGCGAAAAGTCCAGGAGGCCGGAGCGCAGACCGGAGGAGCTGAAGATGCCGGAATAGCCAGCGGCAGCGTCCTGCTGGTGGTGGTAATGCGTGGAGTAGAGGGTGAGCTGATGTGGGTATTCTTCTGTCGTCCCATGGTTTGCAGACGGGTGAAGGAAGGCGAAGTCATTGCCGTCCAGCCTGTTTCCCGGGTCTTCCCTCACCGTGTCCTCTTTATCCTTATTGAAGACTCTGCACAAAACCCAGTCTTCCTGTCGTCGCCAACACAAACAGAAACAAGTCAAGAGAACAACCAGCAGGACAGCCGAAGAAACCCAGGAACTCCAGGCCAGTTTCTCAGTAGAGAACCTTGCAAACCCTGTAAGTCGCGAGCATAAAACCTGATAAATCCGTGATTTTTTTTCTCCATTTAAACCCTTTTTTTCTGAATAAAATACTTTGCTTTTTGGAGAAATAGCACAATCCATGGTTTTTTTTAGTGAACAACACGATGGTTACTTGATGTTGAAATTATTTCCACGACACGGGCTCATGAACGAAGCATTATATGGTGCCCTAGAATATAAATCACGCACTTAAACAGAGTTATTTTTTAAAAAAAGGCGTGTAAAAATTCTACGAGATAAACAAGCTACTGTACCCTTCATGAACACATAAAATCAACACTCAGATGGTTGTTTCGCAGCCGTTAATGGGTACTCTCACGTGTGGAAGCAGCCAGGCCTTTTGGCGGACTGCGAGGAACATAAGACTGATGATCGCTGCTATCATCAGCCCCGTACCTCTGGTGGAGCAATTGCGGCTCAGGAACCTCTGAAAGGGGTCGATCGGCTTACCTTCGGGGCCACGCCGGTTCTGTCCAGCCGGAATTCGTGCATGACCCACCCGGTCTTGACGCCATTGGGAGCCCGCCCGCCGTAGAACACCAGCGTCTTCCTCATGCCGGTGAGATCCCCCGCCGAGGGCTCGTGGATGGCCCGGTCCTTCCCCGTCGCCTTCCAGTAGCCCGTCTTCGTCGCCCGGTTCGCGCGCGAGCCCGTCGCGTACCTCCGGTTCCGGAAGCTGAAGAAGTACCACTCGTTCGTGCTCAGTCGGGCCGCATCTGCAACATATCACCAAGATTTGATACGACGAGGAGCCTATATATCGGATTCTGATTCACCTCTTTTGCAACGTTTTAGCTGCCTAAGTTGCGTGCTCGAGGTTTAACAAGTTCGCTAAGGGCACCCTCATCTTCAAAGTATGCGAGATCGGCTGTCTACATTCGGAAGATAGCGTATTTAATGATGGGTTGTGACAAATCTTACAGATTATGTTGTGTGCACGAGATAGTAACGGAAGAGTGACTTAGAATACTTCCTCTTGGACCGCGCTTAGAATGAACGCATACAAGGTTGAGAAGGGGGGAGAGATATTTAGGATCACTGGCCTTTTTCCTTGATTGTCTCTCTCTAATCAGGGAATTACTCCAACTGGAAGGTTTCCGGGGTATATAGACTCGATGAACGCGCGTGAAAACAGATGAATGAGGAAACCGGACGAGATGTATGCGTAATCCTGCTGGTTCTTGGGTAGAAACGCCGGTGAATCTCAGCCGAAGTCTCTGGTTTCCCTAAGACCCCGTGGATTTGTGCTCAGATAGTCGCCTAACGGAAGGAATTGGGGAGAATCATGGAGAAAAAGGGGGGATATGATGGAAACAGCATGATGGGTCGCTCCAAATGAAGATATCACGAAGACAACGACAGAACATTGAAGAAGATGGAACCTACGAGTGAGAAGCTCACCGGGGAGCTCCCATGGCTCTTGAACGTGGAGATTGACGTCCACAAGGGTCACTCCGGAGATTGTCTGGTTGGCTACCTTCTTGCGGAGGTAGTAACAGACAAGCTCCTCGTCGTTCGGGTGGAACCTGAACCCTGGAGGAAGCGTGGACTCGATGTCTCTTAGAGCCATGTGATCTTCGCTTCCAGGACGAAGGAGAGGATAGCGTAGAAGGAAGATACGCAGGGACAAAGGGGGAGGGTAGATGCTGGAAGAGCTGTGGTTGTGGGAGGCCGGGAGGAGGGGTTGAAGCTTCTGACGCCCCGAGTTGATAGCAGTGTTCTTGCGGTTTGGTGGGCGTAGGAGATCGGCCTTACAGCGCTGTATGGAGATTGTATATATAGAGGGAGGGCTCAGGGTAGGGGTAACAGTAAAGAGAAAACCAGAGGGTTAGTTTGGTCGTGAAGTTTGTCCTCGCAATTTAAAATTTCTCTCCAGCCCTCTCTCTCTCTCTCTATCTCCCCACATCTCGGCCGGGTCGTAATCTCCTGGAAGATGCCAGCGGCTACAAGCTTGTGGAAGAAGAACCCTGGAAAGGCTCAGGCCACACGAAATCTCACGCTCAACCCACCTTTCCCCATCGGATATTACACCTTTTGTGAGGAAAAGAAGTGCGAGGAGATAAATAGACGGATAGATAAAGAGAGACAGATTGATGAAGAAGACGCGTCGATATCAAATCTCCTCCGCTACCAGGAAACCATCAAGATAGAGAGAGGGAGAGTCGCCGACAGAACATGTCCTTGGCTACCCCGAGAGAGAGAGAGAGAGAGACGTCGATATCAAATCTCTTCGGCCACTAGGAACCTATCAAGAGAGGAAGAGAGTGGCGTCGACATCAGATATCCTTAGCAACTTGGAGGAACCCATCAACACTTATGACTAACGCTTTCGAGACTCTTTAGATGAACCCTCGAGGAGGAATTTGCACAGAGGGGAGGATGATGCATATAAGACATTTTACATAGAGGAGATATATGCATACACATGCAGATAGAGAGAAAGAGGTTCCAATCATTGGCGCCGACATCAAATCTCCGCGTGTACAACGTAGCGCCAATCAAGGCACAGATGGTCGACCCACTCGATATCAGTTCGATGAATCCCCGGCGGAACTTCGCGGTGGGAACGGGGTTCCCTGTCCTCAAACGCTTCGAATGAGGCGTTCGCTGGTGTCGTCATCGATTATTCTCCAGAAATTGTTATAATACACGCGGTGCAGGCGGCCATGGGCGGGTTCTCCGGTCTCGTGACGGATGACGAGCAAGGAGAGGGGGATGGGGTATCTTTGTGGAATGTTTTGGACCACGTCAGGGCGAAGATTTATTGATATAAATGCGAGGGAGGCCGACGACCAGGAATTCAATATTCCTGCTCGGTAGTCGCACTGATGCATCCAGCAATAGACAGTCCACCGCGGCTTCCCCGCCATTTTTCTGTTTTGAGGTCTGCGGTCTTGGTTGACAAACAGTTCTCTCTCTCTCTCTCTCTCTTTCTCCCTCTCGTTCATTTTCTCTAATATTATTCGTAATCATCTCTCTTCTCTCCGCATTTCCCGTTAATCATGCATGAGAGCTCTGTCACTCCACCCTTTATCTGTATGAATCTTTCACTCCATCTCTGGTTATGTGGCTCTCTGTCTCTATGTCTCTCTCATCCATGATAGTTCCACGTTGCATTCCTTTGCATATCCTCTGCATCCTCGGATATGACGGCGGAGATTCGTGTTTCACCGGCGCCACACGGCGAACTGCTGGGGAGCTATCCTTATCCAATGTGAACTCTCAATTATATATCCCCGCAGGTCTCGGACGCCTCTCCATTCGACACGTATCTCGCCTCCGCTCACGTCCCACGTACGGACACACAGGACCTGTCTTTTTTCCTAAATGACGTCATAAGGATCTGGGGAGAGAGAGAGGGTCATTTCATTACGGGTGGGGGACATCCATCCAGAGCTGTTGCACCACGAGGGAAGCGTGGGCTTGGAGGGAACATGCACCATCGAACGGACCCGAGGAGAAGTACAAACACGCAAAAGGCCCAATAATTAAGACTCGTTTCTCTCTCCCTCTCCCTCTCTCTCTCTCTAACTCTTCACAGAGAGTATGACGTCGTCATATCCAATAATTAACACCCGGCTCTCTCTCTCTCTCTCTCTACGCGGTGAGTTACGTGTTGAAACTCTCGATTCCTTCCCGCAACGGGCAACCGCAAATGGGCCTTTCATGGAAAGGCGGCCCAAGAAAGAGGAAGCACCCGCGAGCCATGTCCGGAAGCCGTTTACCAACTGTAAAAGGAACCTTGGCGGCGCTCAACGGTCACCACCCTCTCTCTCTCTCTCTCTCTCTCTCTCTTCCTGTTCATGGGGCTTTCGGCCCATTTTCCGTTTTTGGGCTTTTTCTTCGGACCCGGCCCATGGGCAACCCCTAGAGAGGGGAAGAACGCTATGCTTATATGGATGGATAGCCCCACAATAAGTGCACATAGTACTGATAAAAATATCATCTGCTGACATTATTTCCACAATTCTTCAACACAGAGAAAGCAGGGAAGGTTACTAGAAAGGAGTTGCTCCGACGGCCATGGCCGTGATGACGGGGACAATGGACTGGCGGCGGACATCCGCTCCCTCACCAGACGTCGGGGCGGAGCTCCCCGGTCGCCGGAGGCATCCACCGGCCGGAGTTGTAGACGTTCTCCCCAACCTTCCACCCGGGCACGTCCTTCATGATCCGGGCCTCCTCTTCCAGATACTTCTTCCATTCCTTGACGAACCTGCAGAAGAGGAGGATGGTGGGGACATGAAGTCCTTCACTGGAGGGAGCGGACTAGACAGAGAAGGAGCTTTCTTTACCTTTCGTCCTCTTCGGCCTGAAGCATGGGGAGGATGGCTCTCCTGGCGGAATATTTCTCCTCCTTGATCTCTCTGCGAGTCAATGCAACAAGATCAGAAATCATTATAAAATCTCGTTTCTGGGTTATTTACTGAGGAAACGAAGAGAAAATGGGTTTTTATTGCCTTGTTTTTTTAGTATTAGTTTCAAGACGAGATTGAACCGCAAACGTCTCTTATACTAGACGCTGCCTATTAAAAACCAGATTTTAAGTTCGGATAAAAAGATAATTTCCTGGAGGCCAGGCTGTGATCAGAAGAAGACCCAATCCAAGAGATCGACTGGCCAAACTGACACTGTCCAGCATTCAAACCACCAGACTCATGCGCGCTTGGTAAAGATCAGTACAGTGCAAGACTCAGGATCGCAAGGGAAATATTTCCTTTTTTCTCTTCGTTTAATCCTTTTAGCAAGGTGGGATCCATAATAATCATGTCCCATTCCTTTAGGCAATTTATCTCTTAGTACAGGATCGTTCAAGTCAGGTTTCTTTGTTCTAGGGATAGGTGAATTCTTATGGATCCGCCGCCCTGAAGGAGCTGAACCTGAGCTATATTGAACCTGTATTTACGCCATATCCTCACGTATATAATGCCATATGTAAGAAAATATTTACCAACCTCTGTTTTTCGGAGTTGCGACAATCGATCCAATGGCAAGAATTAAGCTCTTACAGGTGCTAAATGCTCAATCTCCACATGGGCTTACAAATCTGATAACCAGACTCATCACCAGGCTCACGCATGGTCATGCTTGGTAAAGATCAAAACAGTACAGGAATCGGGATTGCAAGGAACCTGATTGATGATGGATATAGAAGGGAAATATTTCCTTTTTTTCTCCCTTCAAGTCTTTTAGTAAGGTTGGGAAACGGGCATGAAGGTTGAGAATGAGAGGGCAGAATCAAAGGTATTCAGATCTCACAGATGAACAGAAACCCGTGTGATCATAGTGGAATGACAAGTCTGCATATAAGGTCACTGAAAAGGAACCCTGTTTCAGGAGCAAAAACAATAAAATGGAAACAAAAGGAACGCCAAGAAATGGCACAGCCACATGGATTCAAACGGAAAAATAAGAACCTTGCAAATCTTTGATGCCTCATCATCTAATGCAAGAATGTGGGGAAGGAGAAAGAGAGAGAGGAAGAGGGGGAGAGAGGGAGAGAGAGAGAATTTAATAATGATGTTCGATGGTGGGAGGGAATCATGGGTGTGTTCAATTAGAAATGCTTTATCATGAGGCTGGCGCTCCCGTAGAAGAGCAGCGTAGGAACTCTCCTGCAACTACTCCTCAACACCGAAACCCCTTTTTTTCTCCTTTACAGAGGGGAGGGATCATTTCCTCTGTAATTTTTGACGTCAGATGAATGGGATACCGAATGTGAATAAACCAAATCCATTAATCCCACATTCCTCCTCTTTTTAAACCTCAAGAATCGAGCCAATGTGCATACAAAAGTGGTCTACTCCTACATACAAACACTGCTGAATGCTGCTCCCTTTCTTTATTCCAAAGAAAAATCAAGCACTAATGGAAAAAACTATACAGACTTAGGAAGTAAGATGGGATCATGGGCAAAATGAATGGCCTACGAGGCATCCTACTGAACTTTTACCAACGACATCAATAAACAAGAATGAACCTAACTCCTCACTCCATCGCCAGAAGCATAAGAGAACAGTTACAGCTTCAAAATGTATTGATTGACTCAAAGTGTTTCCTATTAATGGCGAGCGTAATGAAAGCTTGAATGAAGGCATCCATAGACGCTATTGCAGCATGCAATCTACATGATCTCTCTCTCTCTGCATCACTTTAGGTATACAATATAATCAAAGGCGGACCATGCCCTCAGTGGCAGTTAAAACTTGTCAAACACCATTCAATCCACACATTCTCTGTGCTTCCGTTCGAAAAAATTCCTCATCCATAGAGTCTACCACTGCATATTCTTCCCTGAATTGTGGTGGTGCCATAGCTGATTTAATGTAACGAGTTGACTGAAAACCGGTTAGTTCACTGAGGGAAATACCTAACCAGCTACAAAAACTACCAACCTAAAGAAAATTCCTTTAAGCATGAGCCCCACCACAAATGTAACCTTAAAACGAATTTACAATGCCAAACTAAAAAAACCAATCAATTATCGACAGTTTTGGTCCTGAAACCCAAAGTTTACGGAAAGAAAAGCTCGAAAAGGGATACTGGATTGAAACGTTAAAATGAGAAAACAAGAAGGCAGGGACGGTAAAACGAAGACTACTGCACGCAAACAATAGAAAGCAAACTTCAGAATTCAACAAAAAAATGGGAGAGGACAAAAATGCAGTCGAGGATGAAAACAAAATCGTACTTGCAACACACCAATAGTATCAAAACAACACTGAGATCTCTGAAGGATCCCAAACAATCTCCTCGTCCTTCCCCGTAAAGCATCGGAAGATAAATAAAACACCAAACAACGGATGAACAACAGAAAAAAACTGATGATCTGTATTCAACGATAATCAAATGTCGGGGAGAAATGGGAAATGTGAGACATAATAAATTCAACCCCCACTAATAGGAGCGGAGCGAAATGAACAGGTCAGGTTAATGGTAGCAGGCATAAAGTGAGTAAGGCATCGATAGGAAGAAGCGTACCGGCGGATCTTGTTGCCCTGGCCAACCTGGTACATGCCCCAGGCGAATGCCCCAAAGGTGGCGAAGAAAATGGCCGCGGCGCTTGGCCCCTTAGTAGGGATCCTACGCGCGTAGCGAACGGGTGGGAAGCCCCCTGGAGGCGGTCCGTCTTGCAGCAGCGGCATCTCCTTGACGCTCACCATCCCGGGCTTCTTCCTTATCGCCGCCTCCGTCATCCTTCCCTGCCGGTTCCTGCGCAATCCTCCTGGTCGTCGTCGCCTGTGCGCGTGGGTGTTCGCTCGATCGTAGGGACGACACCACCGATGCGGCTCGTTTCTCCTCCCTTATGTGTATTTATTATTATTAAGCCCTTAATATTTTTACTGTTTTTTTCCTCTTAAAACACTACAATTTACAATAAGAATACTGAGAATAAGGACCATGCTTGTATTTTCTTCTTTTTTGAGGACATATTAGAAATTACGAGAATTAATGATAAGCCCTAGACATTGATAAGGGCCTATTTTATTCAAGTGACTTTGTTTACATAATTAACATCAATTTCTTGAGATAATTTTTTCCATGTATTTTTTAAAACTAATTTCCAACATTCAGGGAAAGGAGAGCCTTCAGCATCCAGAAAAGTCAAGATGGAGATGGGTGTGGTTTAATAATAATGTTTTGAGGGGCTTATAATCAATTGTTCAACATAAGCCCCCCCCCCCCCTCCCTTTTACTCTCATATGAAAATACCAAATGTCCATTATTGCATAACATGGGATGTATACATGGCCTACATATCCCATTTTCCTACCCTATACTGAATATTATTTCGCACAAGTCTGAAACCCAAATTTCAAACTCTAGGCCTCAAATAAAATTAAAACATGAAAGACCTAATTGGAAGCTAGGTTTAGTGAGTTTTATAACACAACCTCAAAAGAGTTCTTCAACTCCCTTTTTAAGGGCAATGATGTCCAAATTCATGAACAATCATACTTTGATGCAACATGGCCACACATTAATCATACATATATGTTATATTTTATCATTTCATTAAAAATAAAAGCCCGTCACATTTTCTTTGCATAGTTTATTATAAAAATATATAATTTCATTTCATAATTTATTTAATGGCATATTGATGTATCCCATCCACAATCCTTCTCTAGAGGACTAGAATTCCTGAAAATGTAAAGATAGAACAAGTACTAGATGGCCCAATATTTGTTATGGCCCACAATAAAATGTGACAAAAACTAGTTTTCCTTTTGGTGTTTTTTTCACTTGTAATTTATTTTCATTTTAAAAAACTATAAATATATTTTAAAACACCACTAAAATAGAACCACCACCATCATCAAGGGCATCTTAATATAAACTTAGCCTATTTAATGGCCATTAAATAGGCTAAGTTTATATCATTTATAGCTTCAATATCTGATTCACAAGTGGGATGTTTCCCTCGGGGACTTGGGAAATTTCCTCTATTTTGAGATTTGATCTCTCTTCTTATGGCTTCAATTACTTTCCTTGTGCATTTAAGTAAACTTCTTCTGATTTTTTAGATTTAAAGTTGTCCTCTTTTGTATTAAAGAGTTGAAGACTACAATTTTGTAGATTCAGTATATTATGTAATTCACCCTTTCTGTGGATTCAAATAAAAAAAATATTTTCTATACAACTCTCACTACATCAATTGGTACTAGAGCAAGAGTTCTCATTCCATATTTATCTATGAAGAAGTCTCAAGGCAATGAAATATAAATTAATAAGGATAAAGTTTATGGCATGCTACTTGTCTCAAACAATTTTTTATTTATTTTTAAGAGCATATGAATCTTAAATTTGAAGATATAAATGATACCTTAAATCAGATATTATCCCACTTGATTGTATTGAAACATCATTTATGTATCTAGAATAGTTTAAAATAAAATGATTTGAAACGTCATATAAAAAAGGTTTCATCAAATGGAACAAGTGATTCCATAAGTAGATCTGAAGATGATGACAATATATATATTTTCATGTGAAATTGATTTGCTTGTCACTAAATTTAATTTGATAATATAAGAATTTTCTATATCTCATAAAAAATTATAAATGTTTCAAATACATAAAGATAAGTGATAAAAATTAAGTAAAATTAGTTGTATATAAATTAAAGGGTGAATAATTTATATGGTTGGATCTCTATGCAATCAACTAGAGCCAATTTACATTTGAGATAAAATGAAGAAAATTTTCAAATCTTGATTTCTTCTCCTTGATTATGAACACACTTTGTTTGAGTCATAGATTAGTAATATCAAAATTGTAGGCAAAGTAATATATATGTTTTGTAGTATGTATAGAACTTATATATACTATGTTTACTACTTTATTTGATATAATGAAAGCTAGACACGATGTTCGTATTTATAAGTGGTGTTTAATGTGATATTAAAGGGAAGGTAGCATCACAATTATTTTTTAAGTCAAATGTTTTTGTTATGGTTTATGAACACATAAAATAATTGTTAGAAAAGAGATAAATTAGATTTCAAAATTCAATTAATATCTCACATTTTCAATAAGTCAGATCAAGGTTAGTTGATGTCACTTTTGTTTCAACCACTAAACAATGGATGATAATTAATTATTGCACCAAATAATGCAAAGTAGAATCAATTGAATAATGTTCTACACCTAAGAATAATTATGCCTCTTGCTTCTCCTAAATGCTACATATATGGTGAAGAAAGACAAATCAAATATTTGGTCAAATTGTGGTGCAATGAATTTCACATAACCAATTGATGAAAAAGAGAATGATGAGATAGAATATCAATAAGAAAAAGAACGTCACCAATTTTGACAATGGAGAACTACTTCTTAATTAATGAGTGTAAGAAGTTTCATTTAATGGAGAAATACTAATATCTCCAACAACATAATGTATATCAACGAAGATGCACTATCAATAAGAAAATATATGATGGTACATTTGATTTTAGTGATTGTGAAAGTATTATTTCATAAACTATAGTATGAAAATTAAGACTGAACAAAGAAAAATACTCACATCCATGTAAAATTAGTTGGATACAAAATAATTAAGGAAGGAAAACTTAATTGTATGTATGCCATATTATATTCAATATAACATGAAAATTTGATGTCAACCTTATTCATCAATGTGGAGACAATAATTGTATCTTTCATAAAAAAATTAGAGATTTATTTATATTCAATAAAAGACAATGACTTTTCAAACAGTCTTAAGTAGAAATAGAAGAAAGTAATGTTACTCCTCGACATTTTGAATGAAAAGTGTGAATTATTTGTGTTCGTAACAAAATTGAGTTATGCCAGCAAATTTTCAAAACTTATACATAAGACTAATAGAAAATGTGCAAAGTGATTTTATGATCATCTTTAGGGACATCAATGTCATATTGAGTTTGCTATGTTTCAATTTTAGATGCATTTTTTTTGGATGATGAAAATTGACATAAGACCAAACAAAAGATAGAATTATACTTATCAATCAGGAAATTGATTCATAGACAAATATTCTCTTATGCATAAATATTAATTTAATTGAATATAAATTCTCAAATAAATAAAATTAATAATGAAATTTTATCAAAATAAGAATTTAAAAAATACATGTGAATCAAATAATATTGAATTCTAGAATTTGATTAATTTTATCACTCAAAAATTATTACCATAGAAATTGTCAACATTTACTTTATGTATTACTATAGAAATTTTATCATTGTCATTGTGGAAGGTTAATAATTAACCCTTTAGAAGCAATGTGAATTCCTAAGGTAACATATGAGTATAACATTTAACCTAATACACTAGACAATAACGATGATACATATTAGTTTTGAATATCTTTGTAGTGAATTAATTGATTCAATTCGAACTACTTATGCTACCATTTTAGATTTTCTAAATACCAATGAATATTATTTTGAATATGATTTTAAGTATAATATCTTATTTAAATATAATTTTACATATTGAAACCATTATTTAGTGTCCACTTAATTACAGTGATATGTTTGAGACAATCTAGAGAAATTTTGATAGTTAAATCACTACTTTATTTTGGTGTGTATTATCAATTTTCTTTCAAGGATAACATATCCTAGCTAAAACTAGTAAAATTGGTTACCTTCAAATGTACACATTGGCACTCGATGATAACACATTATTTTCTCTAAGAGGATATGTAAACTTTTAAATTTCATATTATGCTATTTTTGTTGTTGTTTGAATTTATGACTTATTTTAGAGTTTATACATCGATTAATAATAAAAAATAAGAGATTATTTTAAATATAACTCATCTATAAATTAAACACTTCTTGAATAGCTAACTAATTTGAAAAACCATCTTGATGATATATAATTTATCGTCTCAAGAATCTTGTTGATATTTTATGTAAAAATGCTTATGCAAATTTGAGTAGTCTTCTATATCAATCAAACAACAAAAAGGCAACAAGTCAAAGAACTAATTCAACCTTCATGAGAACTTCAACCAGATCAAAGTAAATATGTCTTCTACATTTAGCCAAACTTTTCACAAAATATGACACTAAGAATCAAATCTTTATTATTATTTTCATCATTGAACTTCTAGAGACATTTTAAGGCAACATCTTTATCTAGAAATAATTATAATAAAATCCTTCATAATATTTATAAAAAACTTGTCACTTAATCACTAAAGAGAGCTGATTGTTGTAATCAGTTGTTAACCTCTTAGAGCCATAAATTTAGAATATAGTTTTGGGTTGAAATTGTACATTAGCTAATTTGGGTAATTGGTGGTTGTGTGATGAATGATTGAACTTAAAAATAGAGGTGTTGTTAGAGAATGAACATTGGAGAAAGTATAATCACATCCTCAATTACTACTTTATTAAATGAAAATTGAGATATGTATATTGTAAATGGAGCTATTAAGTAGATTACCATTAAATATAAACCTTTAATTTTGAAATTAGGTGATGAGCATGCCATATTATGTGCATAAAAGTTATTTTGCAATTTTGATTTCAAAAGTAACTATTATCAAATTGCAATTCATCTAGATGATAAATGGAAGACAACTTTTAAGACATAGTTATACCTTTATAAATGACTCTCGGTGCAATTTGATTTGTTAAGTGCTCACATCATAGTTATGATGATGAAGAAAATATTAAAATAATTTATTGAGAATTTTTTTCTTTATTGTGATCATATTTTCATTTACAATGCCATATTAAAAGAATGTAAGATGAACATCGTTCATTCAAAGATTTAATTTTGTCCTTATACATAAATTAAATAAAATTACAGTGAGATACACTTGCATTCAACATACAATCATTATTCTTACTCACCCTTTCGTGTTGAAATTATTGGTTTTGAATAGCTGAAATATTTGTATGAAAGTAATGAAGACTTTAACAAAATTTGGGATGCTTGTAGATTGGCTTAATTGACCAAATGATTTTTATCCATAAGAAATTTATTTTTTTGTGAAAAATCAATTTTGTATTTTGTGAAGCATATTACATGAGAAATTACTCCATGAATTACATACAAGAGGATGAGAGGGCATTTTAGGTGTAATAAAAGCATAAAATTAGCAGAAGGATATAGAAGATTATGTATAAAGATGTTAGGTTTGTCAAATAAAAAAAGGTCTCAAAACACAAGACTATATACTCTCTTGCTCATTTTAGAAAGTGCATGGGCTGACATATATACATATTTTATTTTAAGATTATCATAAACACAAAGAGATAGAAATTTTATTTTTATGATTTTAGATCATTTCCATGAGATGACACATTTTATTATTTATAAGACGATAAATGATGAAGTATAAGTAGTGAATTTATTCTTTAAAGAGAGTTAATTTGCATGTAGTTCTATAGTCAATCATGTTAGATTAAGATTAAAAGTTTTCATCACATTGTTTGCATACTTTTTCTTTTTTTATTATTCATGCATAAAATTTACTAGCACTAATCACCACCAAACATATGATAAAATAAAGGTAGTCAACATAACACTTGACAATTTGGTTTCTGATATTAGAAGAGAAAACTCAAGATAGCAAAATTATGTCTTGGCTCAACAAGAGTTTGCCTACATCCCTATGGTCAACTTCTATATTAATGCGTCTCTCTTTTCTATTATATTTTATTTTATTTAAAATGTGATCTAGATTTAACTCATTTATCAAAGTAGATAATATGAAAAATGTGAAGAAACGACCAATAAAAAGAGTGTGACAAATCATCTCTCAATAAATTACAATAATTATTAATAATTGACTAATAAAAGGTAAAAACAGATTTTTTTTTCAAGTGGTCTATTTGTGAAAAGAAAAGTTCCCATCTATTACTTATAATAAGTTAATGTCAAAGAAATATAAATTATTCAATTTTACAAAAGATTAATGAAAAATTCTTTCATTATTAACTTGTCACAAAAAATGAGTATATTTTCCACCTTCAATCTTAAAGATAATTATAAATACATTTTAGAGTCACTTGAGTACATGAAAATGAATGCATTTGAAGTAGGTGAGGCTGATGTAGTGCATGCACAATTCTACACTTGTAGATTAAAATTCATGTAGATGAAAAGAATAAACTATAGACATGAGGTGACCCAATACTTTAACCCATACATAAACATTTTAGAGATTAGTTTTCTCACTTTTAGTTATTTTCTATTTTTTAAAATCTACTTTAAATTTATGTTAAAGTGACACTAAAATATCACTACCTTTTTACTAGCATCCTAAGAAAAACTAGATCTATTAAAAAACCCCATGTTATAGTCTTATGGGAATTTCTCACAATTACAAAATTTCTCATATGTTAAGATTATGTCTCAATGCTTGCGGGTTAGAACACCTCCCTTGTCGATTCAAGAGAACCATTTTCAATCTTTTGCATTCATGGTTAACTCAAGCAAATCCTCATAGATTCAAGTGTTTAAGGCTCTAATTTTTTTTATTTAAGAAGTGGTTTCCTCACTAAAATTTTACATTTTCTAGATTTAAAGATGAAATTTTATTACCATGCAACTCCAACTATGTCACCTATTTTATGTAAATATATATTGAGATGATTTCTCATAGTATGAGGATTCGTACATGCTTTGTCTTATCTATTAGTTATTTGACACACACCATAGACTTCATATATTTCTGTTCTAATGCAATTGAAACTAGACTTCGTATGGATGATATCCAACTCCATGCCTCATTGGCTTTATTACCCTAAAGACCTTGTCGCCCACAGTAGGGTTGATTGAAAGGACCCTGTTGCTCCCGGTTCGAGCTCTGCCACTCCGCAGTTGTTATCGTGGCACTGCCACCGTTTTCATCACCTTCCTTGCCATCATCACCTTTGCTGCTGCTACCCTACTTACAAACACTTTCTCACCCTCCTACATTGTCATCATGCTGAAATGTATTATCATTCTGATCCAACGTCATCGTCTTACCTATTGGAGGTCGTATGCAATCAAATCAACATCTACCGATTCCAGACATCTCGTATTTGGTTGCTCTCTTTATCTCACTGCCTGTGGGTCATGATCTGAGTCTCTCACCAAGTACATTCTTACCTTAGTTGGTAATACTTCACTCTTCCTACAATTATCATTTACTCATTTAATATGTTCTTCGAGCACTCTACGTCTAATGGTTTACCTAAATTGCACATTCCTATCTTACTTCTACTTGTGAATAGTTCAAAACTTTACTTGAACTCCAAATTTTTCTTTTTTGATTTTGTGATGTCAATTGTGACACCTACAACATCTTTACTTACTCTCTTACCTATCTTTAGTTCATTCAGATCAATACTTCTATGTTATTTCTTGTAAATAATGCCACTATGGTGCAGGCGTTGTTAGGGCTTCAAGTATTGGGAATTTGAGGGAAGACCTCCCTTGTGTGTGAGATGGTCAATTGTGAGGGAACACTCTGAGCGCTTTCTTTGTGAAGGAGTTAATGCATCGGGTTCAACACATATGAAGTCATCCCAAGGTACCCATTTCTGATGGCCTGAAGCTCTTCGAAGACGTCTCTCATCTCTATTCATTCTTTCAGGGATTCCCTCATGCACATGACGCCGATCTTCATCGTCAACGTCAAAAATCTAGAAAGATGTTGACTTCTTTCTCGGCTTGTCTCATGCTATTGCAAGTTATTGCTCCTGCGAGGAGTCTCAGATCAGCGACGTCCATAGCCTTCCAAGGAAGAGATGCCTTGACTAAACTCAAAAGAGTCTAATAGTAGAGCAACAATCCAAAGCTATACATGTCGTCGTACGTTGACAGAGGACTCTTTAGTCCATTATTCTACGAGATCAAGCGAACGAGAGAGAGAAAGAAGATGCTAATTGATTTAAAATGGCAGGTTATAGAGAGAGAAACTATGATGCCCATAGCATTTGAAGAAAGGAGAGCAACATGAGTACCTTGATTACTTGGTGCGAGGTACCCAATAGAGCCCTTTACCTGATCGTGCTACTTAGACAACCGACGTCTCTTTTAATACTTTTCAAGAGACATCTTACTACCCTAATGTCACCGAGACGAGCAATCATATCGTCACCGAGAAGAACGTTGGATGGCTTTATGTCTTAATGAATCAATAGAATGTAGTAATAATTGTGGAGATTATTCAAAATAGAGACCACGTTGATAAGAATCCTCAACCTTTGGAAGAAGTTTAGTATTCTCCTAACTTTTTTTTCTCCCCCTGCCTTCTCTCTCTTTCTATGTGTAAAAAATATATAAGCACATGATCACAATAACAATAAAAATTCAATTTTTAGATATCAGTGAGAACAAATAGAAAAGCAATCACCAAATTATCAGGAATCTTAATGAGAACAAGACTTCTACTAAATACTTCTAATCTACGTCTTAATGTCCTTGAGATGACTCACACATTGAAGAGTCAATAATAGACTCTTATCTCCTTCAATAAGAACTTCACTTGTAATAGAAGAGAAAAAAGATATTAAGAAAAATAAATAGAGTTGATGGAGAAAGAGAATAAAATCAAGAGAGAGAGAGAGAGTTATCTATCTTCCTCAAAAAATAGAAATATATATTATATTTATAAAAAATAAGAAAATATAATCACTACATAAAATGAAGTATATCGATCTACATGTAGTTGAGCCCACACATTTCAGAGGTGACAATTACAACTACCCTTGTTTCCTACTCTCTCTCTTTACACGACCCCCAAACAAGTCAAAAGGGTTGACGTGACTACCGTGTCACCTTCCCCTTACTCTTTGCACGCCTCTCGAGTGAGTTAGACGAGAGAGGTCTCTCTCACATAATAGGTGAGAGAAGAGAGGCTATCTCGCACATCTCCCAAATGAGTCAGCCATGATGGACTGACACCATCAACAAACTCCACCTTAGAAGCCATCATCAGTGTACCTAGAGTCAATGTTCGTCCATGTTGTAAGTTTTTCATCTTTTGTAACGTATCTACAATATGAATCAAATTTACACAATGTTTGAACTTCTCTAATGTGATGACTTTCATTAATATATCCATAATATTCTCCTCTGTGTGAACCTTCTCTAGAGAGATATCTTTAAAATTTATCAACTCACGGATCTTGTGATACCACACATCAATATGTTTCGATCGTGCATGATAGACCTAATTATTTACTAAGTAAATAGCACTATGACTGTCACAATATAGAAGAACTTCACCCTATCAGATCTCAAGTTCGCTCAATAATCTCTTCAACCACAAGACTTCTTTAGTCACTTTAGTAGTTGTCTTGTATTCTACCTTAGTCGTAGATAATACAAGAATAATTTGAAGTGTAGACTTCTAGCCAACATGTCCACTAGCCATGATAAATATCTATCTTGTTGTAGATCTTTGATAATCTAAATTCTTACAAAATTTACATCAACAAAGCCAATAGTAAAAAGATAATTTTTCCAATCAAAATAGATTCCAAAATCTAAATAGCACTTTAGATATCGAAGAATCTACTTCACTGTGCTCCAATGCTTCTTTCCTAAATTACTTATAAACCTGCTCACAAACTAAATTACATAAATAATATATAGTTTGGTACAGACTATAACATACATAAGAGAGTCAACCGCACTAGGATTTGTTTCATCTTAATAATATCTTCCTCAGATGTTAAACACTGAGTAGTAGATAATTTGAAGTGACTAGTTAGATGAGTACTCATTATTTTAACATTACTCATACCAAATAGATCCACTACCTTCGAAAGATAACTCATATGAGTCAACTATAGTTGACCTAACTCTCAACCTATATAGATCTTCATATCAAAAATCTTATTTGTCACACTAAGATTCTTTATGTTAAATTTAATACTCAATAGTGACTTCAATCTATAATTTCATGTAAATTCTTTGAAACAATAAGTATATCATTAATATAGAGCATCAAAATAATTAGAGAACAATCACCACGAGTCTTCATATAAATACAACAGTCAAAATCACACATTATATAATCAATCTTCAATATGTAAGAGTCAAACTTCTTGTACCATTATCTCGATGCTTGTTTTAACCCATAAAGGGACTTATTCAATTGACATATAAGATGTTCTGGTCCTTGCACAATAAAACCCTCTAACTGTTGCATATAAATAGTCTCCTCTAAATGTCCATGAAAGAACGTCATCTTCATATACAACTACTCAATCTCCATATCTTCATGTGCGACAAAGTCTAACACCAAGTAAATAAATGTGTACTTTACAATAAGTGAAAAGATCTTTGTATAATTAATTTTTTATTTCTGTGTAAAGTCTTTTGCAACAAGTCTTACTTTGTACTGTGACTGTTCACCATCAATTATCAATAACTTCTTCTTGTACACCATTTGCATCTACTAACTCACTTCAATGTAGAAAATTTATTAATTCTCAAGTGTGGTTCTTGTCTAAAGATGCTCGTTCCTAAGACATCATCTGCATCCACTTATCTTCTTTAGGACAACTAATTATTTCTTGAAAAATTGTGGGCTCGCCATCTCCTGCAAATAATACAAAAATAATATAATCATCAAGATAAGTAAGAGTTTTTATTTCACGCCTATTTCATCTAGAAATAATATAATTAGGAACATCTAATGATTGTGCAACTCGATCTTCACTCACAACAAAATTAAAAGGACTTTACACATTCTCTACCTCCAGCTTTACTTTGTTTACAACTCAAGTATTATCAAATTCTTGAACCTTGTGTTCTATAAAAAAAGATTTCAACATGTGATCTTCATAGAAAATCACATCCTTACTGAAAATAACTTTCTTCAACTTTGAATCTCAAAGTCGATATCCTTTTATGTTAGTGTTATAGTTCAAGAAAATATATTTCTTTGACTTTGGATCTAACTTTTATTTCTCATCAGCACGTGTAATAAAGTATCTTGGACATTCAAATATATACAAATTCAAATAATTAGTAAGATTTTTAGTCCATATCTCTTTAACAAACTTCTTATCAAGAGCAGAATTTAGTGATCTATTCACTAAATAAGTTGTCATACTCATAGCTTCCATTTAAAATTCTTTAGACAAGTCGACATTCAGCCATAAACACAATGTTCTCTTAATAGGTGTGTGGTTAATCCGCTTAGTAATATTGTTTTGTTGCGGAGTCTATTTCTTAAATTTTGTATCATTATTAGTTCGCAAGACTTTAATCTTCCTTCCTGTCTTATTCTCTATCCTCACACACAATTTTAAATTTTGTAAATACTTTTGACTTGTGTTTCAAGATGAATATCTAGATATTCATAAAAAGTCATCCATAAAGATCAAAAAATATCGAGCACCACCCATCAACGTCACATCAGTCGGACCATGCATATCTGAATGAATATAATTTAACACACCACCTATATCGTGTTTCACTATCGTGAATGTTACCTTGTACTATTTTTTCATGATATATTACTTGTAAAAATTTAATTTATAAGTTCTCACATCATGTAGTAGTCCTCGTGTATGTAACTTCTACATACATATCTCATTCATATGATTCAATCACAAATGTCATGAAAATATGTCATCAATCATAGAATCATCCAGTGTCGTAACATAAACTCCACCTATAATAGTACTCCCCTTAAGTTTATAAATATTTGATTGTTGACATTTTCTCTTTATCGCAACAAGTGATCTTTTGATAATCTTAAGGATCCCATTTTCTCTTTTAAAGTAACATTCATTCGCCTCTAATACTCCAAACAAAATCAAATTTTGGTACAATGGTGGAACATGACAAATATTTTTAAACTTTCAAACCACTCTATCAAATATTTAAACCTTTATCGAATCAATGCTTATAACTTCGCAAGGTACATTATTTTTTATAGAAATGACTCATATTGTACTTTTGTATAAGTCAAATTAGTTAGCATTATGACACATGATAAGCACAATTAGTATCAAGAATTCATGTATTCGACAACTCCTCAACTACAACAAGTCTAGAATAGACTTCACCATCTTCTTTGTTCTCAACCTTCGTAATATTAGTCAAATTAGATTCACCTCTTGTTATCTTATCAATTTGGTTCTTCAGATAATTTCTTTGTAAGTGTCTCTTTTCATGACACTTGTGATAAGTTTAGTTTTTCAACTAATTTGTCTCTGACTTGAACTAATTCTTCTTGTCTCATGATGATCTTGTTTCCTTCTGTCTTTCACATTCTCTTCCATCCTTCATATATAAATCTTCACTACGATCCTCACCAATATTTTTCTTTCGATGATAATACTTCATCAATGAGTTAATAACATCTTCAAAAATTAATGTTGTACTATCATACAATAAGGTCGTAATAAGATGATCATACGAATCAAGAAGAAATACAAGTAAAATAATAATTTTGTTCTCATTAGAAAAATCTGATTCCATACAAAGTAAGTCATTCAGCATTGATTAAAATAATCAAAATATGAGATGTTAAATCATCTACATCTGACATGCGTAACTCAAATAGCTTTCTCTTCAATGTCAATTTATTCATCATTGACTTTGGTACATATCGTTTCTTCAATTTCTTCTAGAGTTTCTTTGGATTGTATTTCTTTATGACCTGTTGAAGAGTTCAATCAGATAAACATATATGAATAAAATCTCTAACTTTCTTTTTTATTATGTCTAAATCAACAATACATCATATACACAATGCTTCTAGAGATTAAAGTTAGAAGACTTATCTAAATTTTAGATGTCAGTATACACCTTAGAAGTCATAGTAAATCTAAAATTCACTTATAGAAAAAATATGTAAGCATAAGATCATAATAATAACGGAAACTAATTTCTAGATATTAGTGAGACCAAATAGAAGAAAAATCACCAAGCTAACAAGAATCTTAATGAGAACAATACTTCCACCAAACACTTATAATCCATGTCTCAATACCTATTTATAAAAAAGATAGAAGATACTAAGAAAAATGAATAAACTTGATAAAGAGAAAGAATAAAATCAAGAGAGAGAAAAAGAGAGAATTTATAGTATGTTGTCCTAAAAAAGTAGAAATACATATGCTATTTATAGTAAATAGTAAAATATCAGAGGTGACAATTGCAACCACCCTCGTTTCCCACTCCTCTCTCTGCACCACCCCAAACGGTCAAAAAGGTTGATGTGACTACCATGTCACTACCCCATTACTTGCATGCCTCTTGAGCGAGTCAGATGGGAGAGTTCTCTCTCACAAAGTCCGCCGAGTTGACCAGGATTTCCCCACAAAATCGGAGGAGCTTTCAAGGATGAAAAGTGCGAGGATCTTCTTCGCTCTACAGGCTGCTCCGTTGGCATGTGAGACTTCAGAGGGACTCCGCACAGCAAAGGCAAAAGGTCTGGTGAACGAAGGGAAGAACCCTCGGTGTGACGCTAGAGTGACGGAAGAAATCCCTCGACTTCGTCTACGCTTGATAAGTCAACTGAGGCGGACAGATTTCCATTCGAATAGGAACGTAACCGGGATTCTTGAATGTTATTATCTTCAAATATAGGCATCCATAAACTCTTAAATGATCGGAAAATTGATCTATCTATCGGACTTGATGGTGTCTGGGCGGGCCAACGAGAAATATGCTACTGCAATGAACTTGACGCTCGCGCAACTAAGCGGATGGGTCTTTTTAGGATTATCGGATTAGTCGTCTAAAGAAATTTTCACCTCCTAAAGATTTGACTTCAGGGGATCATTCATTACGAAGAATGCATGAGAAATCATCGCATTTCTTTACAGAAACTCGGGAAAATAAAAATTTAATCTTTGTGTACAAATTCGATCTTGTTCGGATCCCTCCTCCCCTGAGACATGCGCAGTTTACTCCTCCCCATGTGGGTCATGAGGGTGGCCAGGCACCGGTAGATCCCCTCCGCCATGAGATGGGAGCAGTCCTCCACGAAGAACTGGTGGATCCTCCCGTCAATCTCGATCCAGCTGCAGCCGGGGGTCTTCTTCAACCTCTGCTCCTTCATCCTCCCTCTCGCCCTCCGCACCTCCTCCCATCTCCCGGCGGAGGCGTACATATTCGAGAGGATTACGAGATTTGAATCGTGCTCGTCCGGATCCGTCCCGGCGAGGAGCCCGGCGACCTCGTCGCCGACGGCGAGATTCCTGTGCAGGCGGCACGCCGAGAACAGAGACCCCAGGATCCCCGCGTCCGCCTTCATGGCAGGCCTCTCCTGGAGCAGCTCCAAGGCTTCCTCGACCCTCCCGGAGCGCCCCAGGAGATCAACCAGGCAGGAGTAGTGCTCTACGCCCGGCTCAATCCGATGCCCCTTCTTCATCTCGTCGAAAAGACGGCAGCCTTCCTCGACGAGCCCCCCGTGGCTGCAAGCGGAGATCACGGCAAGGAAGCAGACGCGATCGGGCGCCGCCGCCTCTGAGCTCTCCATCTCTCGGAAGAGCTCCACGGCCTCCCTCGCCCGGCCATGGGAGCCATACGCCGCGATCATGGAGGTCCAGGAGACGAGGTCCCTCGCGGGCAAACCGTCGAACACCCTGCGCGCCTCTTCCACTGCGCCGCACTTGGCGTACATGTCCAGCACCGCGCTCATGACGATCTCGTTCGATCCGAGCCCGGCTTCGACAGCGGCGCCGTGGATCTCTCTACCCTGTTCAAGCGCCGCCAGCTGCGAGCATGCCGGCAGCACGCTGGCGAAGGTGACGGCGTCGGGCCTCACCTCCAGAGACCTCATCGCGCGGAAAACCTCCACAGCCTTGAAGAACTCCCCCGCCATGGCGTGCCCCGAGATCACCACATTCCACAGCACCGTCTTCTTCTTCTTCTCCACTCGGGAGACGCCCCCGAACACCCGCTGTGCGCATCCCACGCGGCCGCATCTGAAGTAGAGGTCGATGAGGGAGCTCTGGACGAAGACGTCTGCTTCCACCTCCCGCCTCACTAGGTACCCGTGGAGGAACCTCCCCCGCCGCAGGTCGGAGGACCGAGAGCACACCGTGAGGAGGGTGCTCAGGGTGGTCTCCGTGGGCCTCACTCTCTCCCTCTCCATCCTCTCCAACAGCGCCACGGGTGTCTCGCTGTCCCCGCCAGCGGCGGCGGCGTATGCGCCGATCATGGAGTTCCAGGCGACCACGCCCTTCGCGGGGATCCGCTCGAAGACATCTCTGGCGCTCTCCAGGCGCCCGCACTTGCCGTACATGTCAACGAGGGCGGTGCCGACGAAGTCGTCCACCGGGACCCCGCGCCTCGTCAGGTCCTCGTGTATCTGCCTCCCCGTCTCCGGTGCCGGCAGCCGCGCGCAGGCCGAGAGGGCGGTCGTGAATGTGACCGCGTCGGGCTCGAAGCCGCTGCTCTTCATCCGTTCGAACACCTCCAGGGTCTTGGAAGCCTGCCCATCCTGGTAATAGCAGGAGATCACCGTGTTCCAAGATGGCACGTCTCTCTGGGGCATTTCGTCGAACACGCGGATGGCGGCATCGAACAGGCCGCACTTGGCGTACATGCCCACCAGGGAGCTCGCCACCACGGCGTCGGCCGCGCAGCCAGACTTCACCACCAGGGCGTGGAGCTCCCTCCCCTCCTTGTCGCTGCCCAGCCCCGCGCAGGCCTTAAGGACGCTCGGGAAGGTGTACCCGTCGGCGCGGGCCAGCTTGGACTGCCGGAGGCGGCGGAAGAGGAGGAGGGCGTCGCGGTGGAGGCGGCTCCTGGAGTGCCCCGCCAGGAGGGCGTTCCAGAGGGTGATGTCCGCCGGGTCACCGGCGGCGGCGAAGACCAGCCGCGCGGGGACCGGCAGATTGCAGGCGAGGTAGAGGTTGACGAGGCCCTTGCAGACGGCGGGGTCCCCCTGCAGACCCAGAGAGATGGCTTTCTGGTGGAGCAGCAGCCCTGGCTTCAACATCTTGGCCCCGGCGCTCGCCTTCAGCCGAGCCACCAGGCACCGGGCCTCCATCCCCTCCCCGCCGCCTGGACGCGGCGGTGGCGGCGGCGCCGGGGGGAGGGGAAGGCGGGGGAGTGAATATGAGATTTAGAAAGGTTTTTTTTTTTTTTTTTGCCAATTTCTCGTGATGACAACACAGTCACATTGATGGGAGGAGAAGTGGGATGCAGAGACTCGGCGACCTTCGACGTCCGTTGACTTGAGATGGGAGCTCGCCGGCGATCAGTCTGGGAGGATGATCGGTAAACAGTAAGCGGGTGACGGATGTCGTTGGCTGGGAGAGATCGAGGGAGAGGAGGTGCTTAGTACCTGTATGACAGAACGAGCAGGAGAAGCAGAGCAGCCACTTGTAGTGCGGCGGAGGCGGCTTGGGCGGCCCTCTGGGAGAGTGTAGCACCGCCGCTTCTTTGCTCTCCGGCTCTGGCTTCTGAGGTTGCTGCTCCGGCACCACCTTCAGAGACCCGATTCCTCCTGGCAATCTGCAGAGGACGATGACCCAAATGCCACTGACGAGTTTCCATCTCTGATGAACCAGAAGTCTAGAGAGATGGAGAGAGAGAGAGAGAGAGGTACATGGGAAACGCAAACGACTGAATGCTGCTGGCGTCCGACCGACGAGAGGAGCTAGAAGAGTGAAGAGTGCCCTCAGCAGGAACCACTCTGCCGTTGGCGTGTTCTTCTTCGACTGCTTTCATGACGTCCTTCATGGCCTCTGCATTCGTCTGTTCAGCAGAAGCAGTTCGGCCGGAATGGCCCGACCTTCCCAAACTCATCTCGCCGGAGTGGAATGTCGAAGGAACCGCCGAGGGGGCCGCCCCCGGCGGCGGGCTGTAGGAGAAGTCCCCCGGGTCGCCGGAGCGGCCTATGAGGAAGACGTGATCCCTTGAAAAGCTGGAGTTTCCCATCTGGATGCTGAACAGGGATTCATTAGAAGCGGTGCTCCAATCCCCAGGCGCCGTTGACTTGGGCCTCGCGAAAACGGAAGCCGGGATCCTGTTGGGATCGTATCCGTCAATCCTTCCCGATTCTTGGATTGGTGTCTGAATCGGTCCGACAAGTCGCCCGGAGCTATCTGCTGGATTAAATCACGTTAAACATCGATGAAAACAGAATCGAATTGGGGCAGACCTAAGTAGGACGAGGGTTTCTTCCTCCTAACCTCGATCAGGGTCTTCAGATCCGGTGAATACCGCTCGATTTCCGGGTTTGTCATCCGCGGGGGAGGAATTCGTTGCGCCGAGCGGCTTCTCCAGTTCGGCGTTGCTCCGCTCAGTTGCTTCACCGGTGATCGGCTTGGTAAGTGCCGTCGCAGTTAACTGGAAGAAATCATCCTCAGATGAAGAGCCTGAGGAAGTGGAAGATGAACTGGAGTTGACTTTCTTGTGTTCTGCTTTTCTTTCCGAAATGATTGAAGCCTGTGCTCTGACCCCGTCGTCAATGCCTTCAACATCTCTGTTCTCGTTCTTCTGACTGTTATTCGTAGCACTGTCCATGATCGTAATCCCTCGTGCCTTCTCTACTACCACCATTAGACCGTCACTGCCCAGATCAATGGAGCCGCTGAAGGTAGGATAAAGATGTGGAAAAAGAAATCACGACGATGATGAAGCACTCCCTAATTTTCACATCGGCATGTAGAGTATGATCATTAGTCTCCTATATGTGACGAGCGTCACACCGTGCAGTGAGTACTCGATTGAGAAGGAGCATCCAATTCTTCTTCGGATCCGTCACAGGGCGGCGCCACAAGCTCAAACAAAAACAGATCATATGCGTCGGAGGACAAATGTTAGTCTACTATATTTAGGTTGATGATGAGCAGAGTTTGATGTCTGTCAAAACCGAAATCGAACAGAGTAGAGTTGTTCATGCTGAAGCACGATCCAGAGAAGAACAGCAAAAGGAAAAATAGATCGTAGAGGCGACCAAGAACGTTTCCGGCATTTGACGTCAAATCTCCTGATTCAACAAGAGTCGCAGATGATATGATGGAAGGAACGACCGCCATTCCGACAAATTACCACGTCAAAGCCTTCCAATCGGGCGCAGATATAAAGAAAAGAAGATTATATTGTCAGATCTGAAAAGACTACCTCGATTAGCAAGTCGCTCGATGGACCCCAAGAAGCGAAGCGCTCAGAGGAGAAAAATGAAGAAACGTGACGATCATCTGTTCTATTCGACTCTCTTCCCCGCCAGAACGACGCTTCTCTCACACCGACGCTCTGGAATTCCAGGTGATAAGGTGATCCACCGGAGAGAGAGAGAGAGAGAGAGAGAGAGAGAGGGAGAATTTCGATCGTCCAACGCCTGCCAGATGTCAAGAACTTAAACGACTGCGAAGAGGAGGGGGAATTCCAGCCGGGCAAGGTCAGACCTAGTGAGCAGCGGTCACTGCTCCCTCCCCTCCCCTCCCCTCTCTTCCCCGCCATCTCCCTCTTCCTCGGGAGGGCGCAGGCCGAGAGGGCGGCGAGGGAGAGGGAGGGGCGGAGAGAGAGAGAGAGAGAGAAGGCGGACCGGATGTTTCGAACCCCCGGCGATTCCCGCGGTTTCCAGCCTTTTCTTCTTCCTTATTTGGATTTAAATCACCAAACTTCTATTTGAAGGAAATCAGAAGCTAACCATAAACAGACCGGTAACGAGGGAAGGGTTATCCTCGTAGATGACTTATTTGCCCTCAACATCGTGATCTGGACAGCTTAGACCACATCCGACCATCCGTTGGATAAGCCCAACCGCTGGGTCTGTTGAACCCAGGTCAGGTCACCGCAAAAATCTCCGATAGGCCGAGGGAGGTGACGGTAACTCGAAATCGGATTTTCGGACGTGGATTCCAACCTCTGTTTTCCCGCGAGCCAAATCCGATTCCCATGCGCACGTGGGCGTGTACATTTCCATAAATGCCCTTCCGGATGTACCAGCTGTGATTAACCAGGGGACGTAATTGAGCTCGCGAAGGCGAGGGTTAGCATATTTATTCCAGATTTTTGAGGGGGATCATTAAAAATCACGCAGTTTGGTGCTAAAATTATTTATTTAAAAAATTCCCAGCACGAAAAAAAAGGGCACTTAAATTCACGTCAGAGAGAGAGAGAGAGAGAGAGAGAGAGAGAGAGAGAGAAGTGTCGTGTAGTATTTACATTACAAGACGCCCGCTTTGTAGTATCCAAGCAGATACTATAAATGGAAAGAATTATACAGGTATGGAGGGAGGAAGAGGGGTCGGCGTGCATCACGAAGAAGAGCCCTGGTGGTTCTTGGAGACTTCCAGCTGTGGGGGAAGGAGGTTGAGGAAGCTCCCTCGAACGGGCTCTTCGTCCAAATCCGAGGATTCTGCGGGAGGAGCAACTAAGCTGAGCAATAATCTAGAGAGAGAGAGAGAAAGAGAGAGAGAGAGAGATGTATAATTCATAAATAATAACTAGTGGGTAATCACAAAGGACCCCATTTGATAATCCTACTTAGTGAGTCAAAATCTTCCCTGATGTCCCAACATAGGCAAATAATCTAGAGAGAGAGAGAGAGAGTGTGGAGGGGGGGGGGATGTACTGACCGAATAGGGACTTTACAGAGGGTCTCTTTGAGCTTGACTTGCTTTTCTTCCTCAACTCAGCTGCAAGCAAATATGCGAGATTTATCCTCTTCACAAGGAACCAGAACCAATTTCATCCATTTATATTTCCATTCATTCGAATGATATAAAACAGCTCATTCTCAATTCGAAGGCGCAAGAACCGGAAGGCACATTGGGAAATCACAGGAAAAATGCATCTGTCACAAGAAACATGTTGGCAATTTTAATTTCTTGCCAAGTTCCCTTCGGATAATGCAATGCGGCCTCCAATGATTCGGGTTCCTTTTTCAGAAATTAAAAAAAAATGATACTAACTATAGGCTTTCTTCGATCAAAGTAAGCTGGATATTGTTTTGAGATGATGTATAAAATCTTTACTATCTACTTGGTTTCCGATCAAGGTTGAGTTGAGTTGAGTAGAGCTATACATTTGGCACACAAACTCTGGACCATTATGAAGAATTTTTTTTTCTTGATTTAAATGATTAAAATCATAATTAAGATGAAGAAAACAGCAGCAGAAAGCAATTGCTCAACCGAGTGGATCATGAGATCAACTGGAAGCCAGAAAAACAGAGAAATTATAAAAATATGCATTTATGGAGGAAAACTCAATAAATCAGATCCATTCGGGAAGAAACTCAAGAACTATTACCACAGAGAACTAACTAGAAGACTGATCACAAGCCTACGACCTACATACATATTGGAGATATCCGGTGGTAAATAATCTTCTCATTAATCTCTACACATCGAAAGAGCAAGAGAAAAAGTTACCGATGCCGGGCACTTCAGGATCCCCAACAATTTCAAAATTCTTATAAGTGTAGCCCACAAAATTGATATCCTTTGAAGAAAGCATCTGCAAGAACAATAGATGCATCCATAACCATTGGCGGCGGCATTTAGTACAATTAATGAAAGGATGCAAGTCAACGGCTGGAATAAGAAAAACTACATCAAATTAATAAATAATGCTGGGATATTCAGCGGCTGGACGGTTTTCCATCAGAATCTACGGATTTTCGAGATAAAGAGAAATTTAGAACGAATCGGGCATCACCGCTTTGACAACTTTTCATCTGAAATTGTGGCCGTGTAGCTTGATTAGGCGAAGGCAATTCACAATAAAGGAAGTCTTCCATCAGAGGATTCTGGCTCATCAGAATCAGATGCATGATGCATTTCTAACCACGTCAGGGGACAATGAATGGCGAGATGCAGAGAAATTTAGCAATCATATTCAAGCTCTAGACAGCATAAAATGTACGGAGGACATGTTTAGCAATAGGCACCAACACGCAAAGAAACAATAAACTTAGCCAGAAGAATAAAAGAAAAAAAACATGCTTACTCTTCTCCAAGGACCCGACTTTGATGACGTTTGAATTTCCTCGCATGACTATAAAGCAGCACATCACATAATAAAGATAAATGCACGATGCAGAATATCAGATAAACCGCAATCAACTAACAAGAAGATTTATAATTTTTTCTGTTTTTGGAAAGATCACCTCCTCAAATTTTTCAAAATTTTGGGTGTCCAACTCGTCATTAACCTCAGGTATGAAGGCAGCTTCCATCTGATATAATTTATCCCATTTGACACCTTTGAACCAAGGGTGAATCTGAAATATGATGGAGTTTTCTAAGGAAAAAGAAAGGAACGAAAGAAATACACGACAATAGAGATTATCACAAAGCAGAACAGAAAAATTGGCAAGAAACCTTAATTTCATTGGCTCCCTTCGTCCCAAGCCTCTGATCGACGTTGCAGAGGAGTTTACTGATAAGATCCTTAGCTTCATCAGACAGATTTGCTTCCTCGGGAAATTTTAAATGTGTTTTCCAATTTACTATCTGCACAAATAAATAAAAAATAGAGACAATTTCGTAAATGATACGGAGACCAAAATCGAGAATTGCTCCAACAACGAAATAGCTCTTTAACCTGAGCTGAAGGCTATGAAGCAACCCGCTAGAATGAATGTGCACCGTCAATAGACAATAAAAGTGTCATTAAAACAAACGTATCATTACATAAATCAACCTTTCTTAAAAACAGATTGTGAAAGTTTTGTTGGAGGGAACAATGATGATGTAGTAGAAAACCTTTCTAACAAGGGAAATTTTGAAAATTTTCATCCAATAAAGTCTCGAGAAAAAATAATGGCTAGAGGGGTGAAATCATAAATTCCTTAAGTCAGCAGTTAATACGAAATTTAAACTTGCAGTGACTCTTGCCTAAAAATGTTTCCTCGAAATCTGAAATTCTATTATTTTGCTTCTTCAGGGACTTTCTCAAAAATGTAGAGTGAACATTGTGAATAAAAGCATTCTATCAAATGAGGTACAATTCCTTTACCTTCCTACACGTTGACATTGGTTCATCAGAATAAAACGGTGGATAACCCACGAGCATTTCATACATGATAGCCCCCAGTGACCACCTATATCAGTCAAGGAGGAAGATTGCAAATTTTAAATTACAGTTGGTACGATGATGGTCGACGATAAAAGTTAAAGAAACGAGTCTTATAATTACCAATCACATTCCATGCCATAGCCCTTTTTAAGTAGAACTTCAGGCGCAATGTAGTCTGGTGTACCAACAGTAGAGTACGCCTGCAATTTTGTCAAGAGACGATAAATTTAGACCAAACAAAGTAAAGGATCAATGAACTAACTACATAAACTGGATTAATCATATTCAATGTGAGATGCACTAAAGTTGGTATTAATTAAAACGACATTGCTACCTCAGAAGAAAAAAGTAGAGCATGTTATATGAATGCGCTTTTACGTGAATGTACAACATATAAAAATGAAATTCATGAAAAATTTCAGATCTTTAATAGTCCGGATGAAGACAGAAATGGAGATTACCAGCATCCTTCTGTTCCGTTGCCAGTTCTGCAGCTGTTGCTGTTGAGTTCGCTTAGGTGCAGAAGGCCGTCCATCAGCCTGTAGTCTGCCACTGTAGTTCCTTCCTAAAGCAAAATCTTTTTCCTCCCAGTCTGGAAGAGTACTGCAGTCTAATGGTTTACATAGCCCAAAATCCGAAAGCTTCATGTGACCATTTCTGTCTAATAATAAATTGTCCGGCTTGATATCTCTGCAAATAGGAAAGGAATACTCTTCAGACAATCCAGAAAGACATTGGAAGGATACTTCAGAATTTCACTTAGAAGGTCCATGTCACAGGGGGAGGAAGGGGGGCGAGAGAGAGAGAGAGAGAGAGAGAGAGAGAGAACCTGTGGACGTAGTTATACTTGTGGATGGACTCAATTGCTAGAATAGTCTCCCCAACATAAAATCTGGCTTCATCTTCAGTCAACGTATCCTTTCGCATAAGCAACGTCATCAAGTCTCCACCAGGTAGATACTCCATGATCAAGTAAAGAAACTCTTCATCTTGAAAGGAAAAATATAGTTTTACAATGCAATTGCTATCAACCTCCGCAAGAAGATTTCTTTCAGCTTTAACATGCTCGACCTTAACATGCAAAAGCATATGTTTAAGCATAAAAATAAGGAAAATAAACCCAATTTTCAAGAAAAATAAAAATACATACCTGACCTCGACGAAGCATCTCTGATTTCTTCAACTTCTTCATAGCATAAACATTGCCACTAGATTTCTCCTTGCAGACCCTGACCTATATACCAACAGAAAAAAGGAAAAAGGTAATGTTGCATATGACAGTAAATAAAAGAAAAGATGAAAGATGACAATTTTTATGGGAACATTCAAAGCACTAAAGTGGCAAACCCGACATTTAAACATCAAACGCCTTATCTTTTCAATGGGATCCAAAAAATGACTCACTGAAATGGAGCCATATTTTTGACATGAAACTAATCAACACCGTCCATAATAAACAAGAATGGGCTACCGCAAAATCCTTATTTTCAGTAGCAAAAGGAACAGTCAATTTGAATAGACTAGGAATCCATC
Organism: Spirodela intermedia; assembly: GCA_902729315.2. Lineage (NCBI taxonomy): Eukaryota > Viridiplantae > Streptophyta > Magnoliopsida > Alismatales > Araceae > Spirodela > Spirodela intermedia. The sequence continues at coordinate 430,225 of LR746265.1, forward strand.
GAGAATGAGTGATACCATACCGTAGAGGACCATAATGGATAGCTAAACCGTCAAGCACTCATAATATGATAATTGGATAAAGGCGTCATTTAGAGTTCCATTCCTTTAAAACTCCCTACTTTATGCTTACTCTCTCAATATATATAAGTATGACAACCCCAGGAATAGCATACAGTAGGTGCAAATTCGTTGCATGAACCTGTGGCCTGGAACATTTTAGAGATTTATTGAAAAGGGGTTGCATAAGAACCCGACCGACCATTCCAGTAAGATTAAAGTGAGTTTTAAAAGAATACTAGGAATATTACCTCTCCGAAGGCACCTTTGCCAATCATTGTTAGCAATTCAAAGTCTTCAACACACATTTTATGCCTCTGAAGGCGCATATACTCTGTCTCTTTTCTTTCCAAGTTTTTCAGAAGATTGTTCTGCTCTTCTTCAGAAACATCAGCATCAGCTAACTTCCTCTCCAAGGACCAACGACTTCTCAGCGACAAAAATAAAAGTGAAGAAAAAAATAAATAAGAGACTACAGAAAAATGTATGATCACAGAAGCTTAAATCGAAGTAGAAATAATGTAATTGAAAAACATAAAATATAATCAAGACCGAGCAAGAAATTTTTGGAAGATTCAAACAGAATAAAAGCCAAAAAATGTTCAATCTAGCATTAGCCAAGCCTCGAAATGCTAAATGAAGGAGAGATTGACTGAGACAAACAAGGTAAAGAAATAATATAAAACTCTTTCTGCAAGATTTTAATTCCTCACTGTGAGCATTTCTGCTCAAATAAGAAAAAACCATTATTGCGACAAAATTGCCTTGTGCAGATGATTGGGGTACAAAAAAAAATTACGACAGAGTCAGAAGTCCAAATAGATTTCTGGAAGTTGCCCTCAATTTTCTATTCACGTAAACAGAAATCTGTAAATATTCTGGTGGGTCATCAATAAAATAAAAGTTATGGACCAATAAATGATCAACTCCCAACTGAACAGCTCATTTAATAGCGTGGCCTGGTAACTCGACTATTTCCTTCTATTCATTATTGATGATAGGCATCCCATGATGCTATATTTATTGACCTCAGCAAGACCTCTGAACTTGAAAGTTATATAAATGCACACCCTCAATGGATCCAACGCGTTTTTTTGGTACGTTATGAGATATGATACAATTTAGGTTTTACAATGAAAGTCGAAACATAGTCGCCATTAAAATGAAAGGAACAAATGAGCGTCTGATGGGAATATGAAAAAGTTCACGAGAGGGACATATTGCAAGGAGTATTTCTTTGCCATCCTTCATTGCCTTAAATTTTTAAGAGGATCAAACAAAGTTTTCAACAAGCTAATGGAAAAATAAAAGTCGTCATAATCATAAATAGATTCGCATGTAGTAAAATTTTGTATAAATTTGTATGAAGAAAGATACCGTTCCTTACGCTCTTGCAAACTCTTCATCTGCTCTTTGTAGTGTTTTTCGATATACTGCTTTGCGGCTGCAACCTTCTGTTTTGTAGCATTTGAGGGACCTTCCTCTGCAGTGGGTAACTTTGATCCCTCACCACTATCTGATGGTTCCTTCTTCTTGCTCGAAGACCTTAATCTTTCCCTAGGTTGGAATTTCTGAAACCAACTCCTCGCTGAATCCATTATCCACAACGAAACCAACTCAAAAAAAATTATACGACAGACATCCTCGTGAGCATCCTTACTTTGACAACCTAAAATCTAAAAACATCGGACGGACTCAACCAGGACAGCCTCCCGACTCAACACCAATCTCGACTACTTCTCGAAGAAATAGTAGTGAGTTGCACACTAAGAACAGAGATAGCATTTCACACTTCGATTTTTCTCCCACTGTGAAATAAATCAGCGCGAGATTCCTTCTCGGATAAGAGTTCCGATTTCTGATGAAAAACGACGAATCAGAGCAGACGCGACACGAGAGGAAGCGGAAACATAAGAATACCACAGAACGAAAACCAAAAGCAAAATACTTGAAAAACGAATCAGATTCCCCGGTCTTGATCGCGGAACCTCAAATGAAGATGCACATTCCCCTCCCTGCGAAGAATCCATCCCATCCACAATCTTTTGTAAGAGTCACGATCCCATCGAGGGTGGTTAACGGTCCCCACCATCCACGAGGCGCAAATAGCCCGAACTCCCACCGGTCAACAACCGATCCGAAAGAAATGCCCAGGCCTCTACTCCACCATCCGGCCCGTGCAACCACACCACAAAGCGGGCAGAGAGGAGGCGCAACGAGAGCCCAAGGTTCTCGAAGCCGGACTGTGGGAGCCGACAGAAGAAGAAGACAGAACCTACTTTCGGAAAAGAAGAAGAGGGAGGACAAAGCGAGGCCACGGGAAGGCGGGATCCGACAGACACAGAATGCGAGAGCGGCTGCTGGCCTCCCCGCTGAGAACCCGGAGGACCGGGGGTCTCCCCCGGGCGACGAACAACCAGCAAGGATGCGACTGGATCCCCCGCGGGATCCGGAGAGGGCGACGATCGGGAGGAACCCCCCCCCTCCCAAATTGGTGAAGATCGGGAGGGGGAACGGAGGGGAATCGGCCACCCTAGGAATACCGACGCCGATGCGACTCCCCGCCAACGGAACCCGCCATTCCCGCTTTGCCTGCACCGGCGGAGAGCAACGGCCCCGCCTTTAATCGACGCCCAGTTCTTCGAAACGGCTATCTTTTTGACATAAAAGACCCTGAAAATATTTCAATCTCCGATCACACTCAGGGCTTTGAGCTCGCGGAGAAGACCCCCTACCCTCCCCCCTGGAGCTCACTCGCACCGGTACACGGGATGCCGAAGATGGGGACCCCTTCGCAAATACCCGGGTGGGGCGGGGCCAAAACGAGAGATCCGGAAGCATTTATCCAAAAAGAAGATCGTACGGACGTCGTCGCCCGCGTCTGGTGACGTGGCAGACAGGATACGACAACGTCTCGGTTCACAGCGAGACCGCAGAATAAGAAAGAGAACGGCTGCTTCAGAGGTGGTGCACGAATATATAAGAAATAAATGTCAAATAATAAAAAACTCATTATTTTATGTATTATTTTTATTATTTATTAAGTGGAGGAATTAGGCGTGGGCTGGATCAACGGAAGTAGGCCATGTGCCTGGAGGATCTGAAGGGGGAGTTGCCGAAAGGGGAGGAGGCGGCGGCGGCCTTCTGGGGGCGCTTGGTCTCGGCGCGGAGCCACGACTCGACCACAGAGAGCAAGTTCTTGGCGCCCTTCATCTCCGGGAGCTCCGAGAGCGGCTCGGACCTCCTCAGCTCGCCGTCCTGGATGTAGGCCGCGTGGGTGGCCCAGGTCTCGAGCCCGTCGAAGATGTGGGTGGCGTAGACGATGGTCGCTCCTCTCTGCGAACGGAGAACAGGATTTCAGTCGCCGGCGGCGGCGACGGCGGTGGCGGTGGAGAACCCTACCTGGTCGCATTCCTCCTTGAAGAAATCGAGGAGATCCATCCTGGTGACGACGTCGAGGTCGACGGTGATCTCGTCGAGCAGCAGGACCTGGGGAGATTATGGTTTCAGGGCCTCGACCTGCGTCGAAGATTCGGAGAAACGGAGGGGAGGGGAGGAGGATTGCTGACCTTGAAAGGATGGAGGAGCCCCATGCATATCTGGACTCGCCGGCGCTGCCCGTCGGAGACTTTGTGCATCCGCCATTGTAGGTCGATGTCGAGCAGGTCGATCAGTTTCTCTCGCCTGGTAGGGTCGACCCCTTCCACTGCTAGGACAAAATCATGAAACGGGAGCAGGATTTAAGAGATTTCTGGTTCACCTGCTTCACCAAAGTTAGGTATTCGTCTGCAAATCTTGGGTGAGGAACATAAGAGATTGAGAAAAGCTTGTCAGGGACATTGAGTAAGATCTCCAAATCAAATGGAGCATCCGTAGTTGATGGCAGACATCCGGGTAGCCGTTTCTTCAACAGAAAACGGTGGTTCCCCGACTGATGATCGAATTGTGAACAGTGTACTTTTCTATTCCTGACTAGTTTTCTGCCACGTTGAACCTCATGAGATTATGGCCTTGCTAGATATAATTTAATAGACTTAATAGATTTATGGACACAAACACATTGCCCCTTAACACTTTTCGATGAGGATTTTCACTAGCTAAATGGTGTTCATTGCTGATTCAGTCGGATAGCCCCGATTCTGTCAAATTCCGAGGGTAATTGTCACCTTTGTTAGGCTTTATATTCAAAAGACGACTAAAAAAGAGAAGATATCGCATTTACAAGAAGATCCAGAATATTTTGAACAAACTTAAAAATATGAGACATCAAAATTAGTAATCGTCAACAAAAAAAATTGATTTGAGATAATTCTAGTTCCATCAGTACGGTGTGTGGCTAAGCCTTCTGAGAAGGAGAGGATGACGGTTATAACCACTTAGACTACCAACAGAGGTGGTACTGGAAAGAAGACATGAAACTATTCATGGGCCTGATAAAATAAAATTAAAAAATCACTAATGCGTAGATAAATAGCATGACAGTAAGACAGATATGATTCAAACTGATGAATAAATCGTGTCGGTTGTAGAGCCCTACCTCCAAAAATCATGTGCTCCGCGGAGAAATCACCCTGCAGTGGAACATCACCCTAGAGAAAAAAAATGTTCACCAACATCATCAGGATTATATAGCTTGAAGGCAGGAAATTTATCTTAAATATTCGGTGCTGGAAACCGTAATCATGCGAGAAATGATCATATTCGAATATGACCCCAAAGATATATGTATATCCATCACTGGAATATACACAAAAATTCTATGTTCTGGGAAGTCGGAAGATTTAAATACTAGATAACACAAAATAATTGGAACAGGGGGCAGAAACTCACAGCAGAACCAATTGTTTTATTCCACGAACCACCGAGGTAGGCAAGGTCACCGCCGCAGATCAGTTGAGTATCGTGGAAAGCGGAACAATTCAGCACCCGAACCACGTCTCTTCCTCCAACCATGTGCTTCCCAGCCAAAATCTTCAGTAACGTGGTCTTTCCTGCAAAAGGAAAACGGAAACAATGAATAAGAGTTTCGAGGCACGAAAATAAAGAAACCGGGTCCAATATCCTGCCATTTCAGCAACAGGAGAATGTGAAAACCTAAAATAGAGACTGCGGGAGAATCGGAGATGCGCGAACAGGATTGCATGGTTTCAGCATCCAAATAAATCACGAAACCGAGAACACAGGAGCGGATCTAATGATCTCATCTCAAACAGACGCACATGAAAACAATTCCCGCAGAAAGAATCGCGACTTCACAAGGAGACGGACCGAGGCGACCAAATCGTGAACTGCCAAGCTTACCAGATCCATTGGCCCCGATCAGGAGGCACCGTGAGCCGGGCGTCACTTCGAGATCGAACTGGACGAAGAGCGGCGGCTGCCCGTCGTAACTAAACTGCATGCCAGACACCTGGATGCCGCCGGCGTCTCCACTGTTGGTCTTCATCGCAGCTTCTCCTCTCCCTCCCCGTATTTTCCCCGGCCACTGCGCCTCGCCTCTTCGGTCCTCCTCCCTCCTCCCCCCAATAGACAAAGGCGCAGTTTTATAGCGCTCCCTCCTGAGGCGGGTTGGTTGGAGGGAGAAGCTCGCGCCACTAACCTTCTGACGTGGAGCAGGACGCGACACTCGATGCGAGCCTTCACTCCTGACCGTTTGATTCGTATAATTTTGTCGGCACACTTACTAATTTATTTTTCGCCTTGATTAAAATAAAACATAAATTCTAAACCAGCGTTAAAACTCTGCTGGTGGGCCGGTGGGCCGGGCCAGGCTCCACGTCGGCCACGCGCACGGGGTTTGTTTCATAAAAATTACGTGGCCCAACGATTATCTGCCGCGTGGCGGATTCCCAATTAAGTGGATATTGGGCCAAACCATATATACGAATATCACCTAGTAGTATATATCGTTAATTCGTGCGTTTTAATCCCAGCGTTAACGATATATTTAAAATAATAATATTTTGTATAAAACCGTCATAATTTCCAAATTAACAGTTTTTAAAATATTCCACCGTCCTTTGCGTTTGACTTTCTAAAATATTACACAATTAATTTTTTTTTAAAAAGCCGGGCCGGTTCGGGCTGGGCGTTGGAGTAAGTTGATCAAGGTGGGTTTGGGGTGGCCCGGCCCGGGTCTTAGGGCTACCCGGAATCGCTCAAGGTGTATAAACAGAGTCTGGATTCCGGGAATCGTGGAAGACGGCGGTTATGTGGAGCGCCAATGTCCTAAAATGCGCAGATTATAGGGCTCGAGGCGGGACGGAAGGGAAGATCCTTTCCCCAGGAGCTTTCTCCGCCTGTTTTCGCCCTCTTCCTCGCCCTCGCCCTCTTCCTCTTTCTCTCCTCCTGCCAAATTCGGGGAAGAGGTCCATCAGGGTTTCCGATTGGGAGGGGGGGAGGCTTCGAGGCGGAGGATCTGGGGACGAAAAATTATCTATCGTCGCCGGTGGCGGCAGCGGCGGCGATTTCCTTGTCCTTTTTGTCTGCGGTGTTGGAGCTCGACGATTTCTAGGGATGGATTGATTTCAAGGGCTAGGCTGAACCGCTTGAAGTTGTTGAGAGCTTTTCCGGGATTTGTCGGTGTCCGGAGCTGCTCTGGTCGGCACCGTACGACCTGAGTTGAAATAAGATAGGAGCCGCCATGGAGGGAGAGGAGGAGGATCGGATTCTTCTTAGAAGATTGGGCGTCGACTCTGCCAACCCCGAAGACATTGAGCGCGACATCCTTGGCAAGGTGACTATCCCATAGTCTCTTCGCCTTCATCCTTTTCATTTATATAGAACTTTCTCGCGACGAAACCGTGGTCATTGGATTTCTTATTAGTTACTTCATTAACGCCACTGTACCGTCTTACTTGGGTAAAAACCAGTAATACGAGTCCACGGGGGAACTAATAACTTTGATGTACGAATAGAGAAGTAGAGACCAGAAACTGATGGCACGCTCAAGTTGTCTCTGCAAGTCTTGAATGTCAATTCTGTTTATGACATTGATAAATTGGTGTTCAATCTTGTAAAGTTGTTAATTATCAGATCTAAAATGTCAGTTAATCTGTATCGCCCTATAGATTATAATCCTGCTGGTTATTTGACTGGTAGCATTTAAACTCCGGCCATTCTATGTCTCCAGGTAGAAAATGACGTTGGGCATGGAAAGGAGGATGAAAATACTCCCGAAGAGCAGGTTCACGGCGATGAGGACGATGCAGACCCATCATCCAGTTCTCACATAAAACTTTATAATAAGCTGCGAGCTGTAGAAATTGAAATAAATGCTGTTGCTTCAAGGATTGAATGGTCCAAAGATGAAACCAGTGATGAGGGCGATCTTCTGTACCACAACAATACCAGGGATTCTGATGATAATAATGATGCAAGTGGTTGCCTTGATGCTCCCACCGATGGTCTGACTCTTCAACAGGCTCTAACTGCCGATCGCCTAAGAAGCCTTCAAAAAACTAAGGCTCAACTCGAGAAAGAAATTGACAGTTTGGACAAGGATATTCCTATCAAAAGAGTTGGTCAGGGTAGGCTACTTGATAAGTTAGTTCAAGAAGAGCCTAAGCAGAAGAAGCGTGGGCGAAAAGAGGTCCAACCATCTGTTACCAGTTCAAAGAAGCAGCCCAAGTCCATTTCATATGACGCAGATGCTGATTTTGAGGTTGTGCTTGATGCAGCTTCTGGAGGGTTTGTTGAAACTGTGAGTGTCTATTTTTCCTACTCCCCGGCATTTTTTCGGGGTAGCAACCTAGAAACTTGGTTTGACTCTTTTTTACTTAATTATTTTTGTTATTACTTGACGATCTATAAGTTTTTTTCGTTCCTTGTGTTTTACTTTGACATGTGACTGTCAACTTTCTTAGGAAAGGGAAGAATTGATACGCAAAGGCATCTTGACTCCATTTCATAGGCTTAAGGGCTTTGAGCGGCGTATTCAAGAACCTGGGCAATCAAGCAATCAGCATGTTCCTGTGGAGGAAACAATCGAGAATCTTACCTCATCCAGCATTGAAAGAGTTGCCCAGTCTATGTCAGAGATTGCTCGGGCTCGTCCCACAAGCAAACTTCTCGATGCAAAAGATTTGCCAAAGCTGGATGGCCCAACCCGGCCTTTTCAAAGACTAAGAACACCACTTGGCCGCACAGATCCTCAGCACGCTGACAAGACGAAGAGAAAACGAAAGACAAGAAAGCTAAAGAGACCCCTACCCGAGAAGAAGTGGAGAAAATTGTCCGAGGACAGACAGGCAGAAGTAGGTAAATTCGTCTTAACCCATTACAATACAAGGAATTATAGAAGGAACATGTCACAGCATTATCATGGTTCGAGAGTACATATATATATAGATGTGCATATATAGTAGGTAAATTCGTCTTAACCCATTACAATACAAGGAATTATAGAAGAAACATGTCACAGCATTATCATGGTACGAGAGTACATATATATATAGATGTGTATATATACATGCATTTAAAGTATCATCCTTTCCCACAATGCGAAACCCCGGCTATATCTGCTAAATGAAATGCATGTGACTATCAATATATTATTCTTGTACAAGAAAAATATTGGAACAAACTTTTACCATTTTTCCATAAATCCCACGTCTCTAACATATTCTCCTTGACTTATAATGTTTGCCACCAGACGGTGGTGCCAGTGATGACCTTGTTTCCTCGGAACATGATGAGGAAAATCGAGGAGCAGTCGAGGATGCGACCGACAATGAGGAGCCCTGTGTTGTGCTCGAAGGGGGTCTAAAGATACCCGACCTGATCTTCTCCAAGCTCTTCGACTACCAGAAGGTCGGAGTGCAATGGATGTGGGAATTACACTGCCAGAAAGCCGGTGGAATCATCGGCGACGAGATGGGCCTGGGGAAGACCGTCCAGGTCATATCCTTCCTCGGCGCCCTTCACTTCAGCGGACTGTACAAGCCCAGCATCGTCGTCTGCCCCGTCACCCTCCTGCGGCAGTGGCAGAGGGAGACGCAGAAATGGTACCCCAAGTTTCAGGTCCACATTCTTCACGACTCCGCTCATGGCTCCGGGAAGCAGGTCAAGCACCACCCTGAAGATCACTCCGGAAGCGAAGCTTCGATGTACAGCAGCGATGACGACCAAGAGGAGGAGCAGCAGCAGCAGCCAACGGTGGCGAGGTCGACGACAAGACGGAGATGGAACGACCTGATCAGAGCCGTCACAGGGTCGGACTCTGGGTTGCTCCTCACCACCTACGAGCAGCTGCGGATTCTCGGGGAGAAGCTGCTGGACATCGAGTGGGGTTACGCGGTGCTCGACGAGGGCCACCGGATCAGAAACCCCAACGCGGAGGTCACCCTGGTCTGCAAGCAGCTCCAGACCGTGCACCGGATAATCATGACAGGGGCCCCCATCCAGAACAAGCTGGCGGAGCTCTGGTCCCTCTTCGACTTCGTCTTCCCGGGGAAGCTCGGTGTGCTGCCCGTCTTCGAGGCGGAGTTCGCCCTCCCCATCACCATCGGCGGCTACGCCAACGCCACGCCATTGCAGGTCTCCACGGCGTACAGGTGCGCGGTGGTGCTGCGGGATCTGATCTTGCCCTACCTCCTCCGGCGGGTGAAGGCCGACGTGAACGCGCAGCTCCCCAAGAAGACCGAGCACGTCCTCTTCTGCAGCCTCACCCCGGACCAGCGGGCAATCTACAGGGCGTTCCTGGCCAGCGCGGAGGTGGAGCAGATCTTCGACGGGAGCAGGAACTCCCTCTACGGCATCGACGTGATGAGGAAGATCTGCAACCACCCGGATCTGCTGGAGAGGGAGCACTCGGCGCAGCACCCGGACTACGGCAACCCGGAGCGGAGCGGGAAGATGAAGGTGATCGAGCAGGTTCTGAGGGCCTGGAAGGAGCAGGGCCACCGGGTGCTCCTGTTCACGCAGACCCAGCAGATGCTGGACATCCTGGAGAGCTTCCTCAGCTCGAGCGGGTACGTCTACCGGAGGATGGACGGCCTCACGCCGGTGAAGCAGCGGATGGCGCTGATAGACGAGTTCAATCATTCGACCGAGGTGTTCGTCTTCGTTCTGACCACTAGAGTCGGCGGCCTGGGGACGAACTTGACCGGCGCCGACCGCGTCATCATCTACGACCCCGACTGGAATCCCTCCACGGACATGCAGGTATGATCAGAGATTTCATTCATTCCATCATCATCATCATTATCTGGGTTGTATTAAATGCGATTCTTTTGAATGAAGAAGGGAAGAATTGAGAGTTTTTAGCTTGTGGGTGTGGGCAGGCGAGGGAGCGGGCGTGGAGGATCGGACAGACGAGGGATGTGACGGTGTACAGGCTGATCACGAGGGGGACGATCGAGGAGAAGGTCTACCACCGGCAGATCTACAAGCACTTCCTCACCAACAAGATCCTGAAGAACCCACAGCAGAGGAGGTTCTTCAAGTCCAGAGATCTGAGGGACCTCTTCAACCTGCAAGACGACGTCGAGGGCGGCGGCGCCACCGAGACCTCCGCCATCTTCAAGGAGCTCTCCTCCGGGGATGTGGGTCCCAGGGCCGCGGCGGCGGCGGAGGAGGAGGAGAATGGGCAGGGCGGCGGCAGCGGCGGGGAGGTGGATGAGGAGACGAACGTGCTCAAGTCGCTTTTCGACGCCCAGGGGATCCATGTAAGTCCTCTTCATCCTCATCTTCTTGCTCCCTCTCTGCTTCCTTTATTTTTGGTGTGTAGCTTCTGTAATGGCTGCCGCCGCCGCTCGACTGACCTTTCATTGTGGCTTCTTTCTCTCTCTGTCTCTCTCTCTCTCTCTCTCTATCTGGCAGAGCGCGATGGACCACGACGCGATCATGAACGCGAACGAGGGCGAGAAGAGGAGGTTCGAGCAGCAGGCGTCGCTGGTGGCGCAGAGGGCGGCGGAGGCCCTGCGGAGGTCCCGGATGCTCCGAAGCCGGGACGGCGTGGCCGTCCCGACCTGGACGGGGAGGTCCGGCGCCGCCGGGGCGCCGCCCTCCGTCCGCCGGAAGTTCGGCGGCGCCACCAACCCCAGGCTGCGACCCTCGGCGGCGGCGGCGCCGCTGCCGTCGGGGACGCAGCCGGGCCTCGCCGGTAGGGCGCTCTCTTCTGCGGATCTGCTGGCCAGAATTAGAGGAACCCAGGAGGAAGCCGCTCGGGAGGGGTTCCGGAACCAGTCGCCGCCGCCATCGTCGTCGTCTCGTCGGAGCCCGGCGGGGTCGAGTTCCTCCGGTGGGGTGCCAGCGGAGGTGCTGATCCGGCGGCTCTGCTCGTTTTTGCAGGAGCGGGGAGGCAGCGCCGGCTCAGGCTCCATCGTGGAGCACTTCAAGGAGAGGGTACCCCCCGGGGACCTGCCCCTCTTCAGAAGCCTCCTCAAGGAGATCGCCGTCTTGGACAAGGCCGAGGGCGGCGCGGCCTTGTGGGTTCTCAAGCCCGAGTATCGCTAGGCTGCCAAAGTCAACCATCATGCACCCAGCCCCCCGCCATTTTTTGACCCGCCAAGGAAGATTACTTCCAAACCCTCCCTTTTTTCCTTCATCTCATTTTTGTCCCTCACTCTAAGATTACATGTAAAAGCTTCCGGACGCCCGTACCCTCTCTGTATATCCATTATATTAAAGGTAATTACATTCATTTTTAACAAATAAATGAAAATATATTAAATGATTATTTTTTTAAAAAAAAATGCTTCGTTTCTCATAGTTTGGCCGAATTTATACATAAATCAGAGGGATTTATGTGAATCATCATGATTAGAGGAGCATTCATAGGCTTAGGGATTCAACCGAGATTAATTGATCAATGAACCCATGATGATATTAATAGATATTCGTGGGGACTGAAAATCCAACAAAATGCTTCGAAAAGAAAGAGGAGATGGATGGGAGCACCTTCTGGATGCCGCCGCCGCCGGCATCGGAGCCGGGCGATCGAAAGAGTCGGACGTTCCCTGATCTCCCCTTCTCCATGGGGAGACCAGGCCCATCAGACTCATGCGAGCGCCCCCGGGGCCTCTTCTCAGAACGCCGCCCACCCGGATGCCGGGCCGCAGCTGGAACCAGATCCTGCCGACGATGGGAGGCTCTTCTGCAAGGCGTAGGATGGAAGGAACAGATTCGATCATCAAGTATGAGTGCACGCAAATGTTGATCTTCATTTGGAAAAAAAAATATGAAAACTAGGCATGAATGAATGTTCATATCGACGAAGAAATAGAAAAAAAATTGGAAACATAAATTTCCTGCGCCGCTTGAAAGACAGTTCGGATCATCTTGATCACCCCATATTTATAGAAAAGTCGTTGACTTAAGAACAAGTAACCATCTCCAAGCAGATGAATGAAGAATTGACGAGAATATGCCAGAGAAGTCAGCTGCCTATTATTAATAGTTCCGTCATAAAATCAATCGTCATGTCTTCGATGGGCATTATTCACATGTTGTCATGAAGTCAAACAATAGCCGATATAGCTGCTCATTAAAGAGCATGAAAGCATCACCATACTACATTATCGAGCAGTGGACTATAAATAAATTGCAAGTCAACGGCGCTCAAGGTGGAACATGCGATGTAAGAATTCACTTCGATATTTTCAAACCGTTGCTCGGTGGAGCCCTGTCCCCGCTAGCCATTTTGGCTTTGCTCTCACACTTGGATGCTCAACATGAAACAAAGGCACGACTAGACGAAAATCACAGAAGAAGACTCGCCGTACCTCGAGAGAGGAGAGATTTGACAGAGGATCAGTCGCTCGTTTGACAGATCCCCTTGGATCCTTGACGCCGTGACTAGATGCTATCCGAGTAGCTGCAGGATCGTTGGGCGGAGGGGGAAGAGGGGACCTGATTTTGCCAGCCCCAGTAGGTGGTGGTGCAATCAGTGTCACTGGTTTGGTCGTGGAGGAGGCACCGCCAGACAGTCCGGCAGCTGAAAGCATCCCACTGCCCGTAGACAGCTTGTTTTTGACATTTATCCGAATGGTCTCACCTTCCTAATGATAGATACCAGCGAAAATTATCATACAAGAAAGAAATTCACCGTTTTGGTCACAAATAACATAGCAAAAGATGTGGATCAGGAATCCTGAGCGCGCATCCAGCACAACATCCACAAAAGCTTATTATATCACATAAAACTTATGAGATCCAAGCAGCACATGGGGATATAGTAAGCATGGAACATCTAGGTTTTTCACGAATATTTATAGATAATTGAAGAGTAATAGTTACGTAGCATGGAACATTCTGACAAGGTCATACTGCTCGATAAGTATCCATCTAAAAATCTCAGAGGAGAATAGAAAGCAAGAACCCTAGAAACCAAAAACGCTTGTAGAGCGGCGGGAATGAAAAGCATAATGTGATATGATTTCAAAAATCTGATTTTCAGAAGAAACACAAACATAGAGAAACAACAATTTGAAAGAAAGGAACTATGAGATTGACAACCCTACGGCAATAAAAACATGGCCAATTGACTTGACAAAGAAAAATGAATTTCGGCAACCAATTTATTTGGCTGGAGAAGAATGGATCGTTGCATGATAAGAATAAAGTCCATAGTATGATCAAGCACAGATTGCCAATTGAATTTAACCAGTGAAAAGTTTACATACATTTTATGAGATGGGAAATTGTTGCCACAGAGAAGGAACCGATCAAACTCTCTCATTTTTTATTCTGTCTAGGCATAGATGGTCATCCGCAGCATTTCTTTGAGACATGTTCAAGGGCACGGCATCTTTCAGAGGAAACTTCCTAGAAAACTGCCGAGAATGCTTAACTTGGGACACGGCAATGGAGGGGGTCCGGATTAGGCTGAGGTGACAAACATAGTTTTTCAGATTTCAGGATATGAGAAACCCTACGTTATACTAGAGTCACTACGTAGGAACTTTGTCGATGATTACGAGAAATACTTCCAGTTTCCCTCTTTCCAAGGACCGTCAACCAAAATCACTTAAAGACCAACCATTTCACTTTATAAGTGTCGCACTCCAAACTCAAAGGAACATGCGTTATTCTGTAAAGCGAAAAACACGACGGTGCTATATTTCCAGGATGCGCGGGAATATCTGTAAGAAACTCATTGAAACAATCATAAGATTAAACAAAAGAAAAAATAAGGGAACTAGAAGAAAACGCCTTCTGAATTCGAGTACATTAGAGAATGCATGTAAAAGTAAGAGGAAAAATCCAGACAGCTAGACAATCATTCACGAAGATTCCTTCATTTTTGGGAAAACGATCTTTCAGGCACAGATTGTTTTCAGAAGATTTAAACCATAACTTCCTTGTTCAGTCATGGTAGAGAAAGAAATGAACTCCGTTGTCTATGCAGAGAAAAAAAGGACTACTAAATTTCATTACATTTATGGTGGAAAAGTACAAGGATGGCTAAATCTGCGAGATACTGGATAAAGAATAGACTTTTGACAATTAAACAGATGCATTAGCCAGAAGCTAATAGTTTGCCGTGTATGAGACAGAGGGAAATAGAAAAGGAAACTTTCAATCAAGAAGTGACCGGCGACAGAAAGAAGTTAATAAATAATTAAATTAAAGATATCAAGTAAAGTTCGACATACGATGTAGGGCAGTAGCTTCTGGTTAGTAATGTAGGCTATCGACGAATCTTACACCACCAAAAATCCGTCACTAAGGATGAGTATATTTGTGCGAACAAAAATTACGCTCACCAACTCAACCAGAATTTCACCAGTATTGAGCATTTGGACCATTATGAAAAGGAGAGCAGCCGGGGAGAAAATGAATTGCACGCAAGCAATACTACACGCAATCCACGAATAGTATAATTTCTGCTCAGTTAAACTACGCCAACGCGCGGAAATTTCTTTGAATTTCGAAATAACACATCATGGATACCTTCAACCTGTGGTTCACGGCCGGGTGGATATCTATATGGTCGCTGCTGTCGTTGGGCCCCCCGGCGGCACCACCGCCGTCTCCATACTCCTTTTCATGCTCCCTCCGCACATACTTCTCGTGGTCCGATAGAGCGACATTGAAGTCGAAAGCTTCATTGCGCTCGGTGAACCCGAGGCCGATGAAAGCGTGCTTCCCGCGACCATCCTCGATCTTAAGCACGAAGTATCGAGACGAATCAAGGACAGTCTCGACAGAGGCCTCACGCTGCCCGGGTAGCACGAAACAGGCGGCAAAAAGATCCCCAGAATTAGGATCCTCGAGGCGGATCTCGCACCGCTCCTTGCATGAGACTACGCGGAGCCGCCCCGACCAGATCTTGTCTGTCTGCAGCCACTCACCACACTTATACCCGCCGCTCGTACTCCGCGGCGGGATCTTGTACACCGACACCTCCCTCACCACCAGCAGCGTGTGCTCGAACGCCTCCTCGTCGCCATCCAACGCCCCAGCCACCGCCGACGACGACGAAGACGAAAACATCCTCTCCAAATTCCTCGTCCGGAACGAGATCGCAGACCGCGATGGCGAGAATCAGGGAATCAGCTGGAAGATGATCGCAGACTCCTCTCTGGCAATCCCCCCGGAGGACGATCCCGAAGGAAACTGGCCGAGGATCACCACCGCTGGACCGATCCGATCGGAGAAGAGAAGGAAGCGTCGGCCGAGCCTCAGTTCCCCGTCCTCCCAAGAGAACCACCGACAGGCCGGCGAGATTCGCAGCAGGCAGGCAGATGGTGGAGTAGAAGGCGGGGAAAGGAAGATGGAAAAAGGGAAGACACCAGAACAATATATAATACCCCGATAATGCCAAGTATTACGGTTCTACCACCCCATCAGACCTTATCCAAGTATTACGGTTTCCAATAAATACAAAATAAATAATTACCACCTTCGCGTTGTTAATAATACTTGAGTATTTAACGACGAGAAATTTAATTTTATTCTTGTAGTATGACGTCATCATGACATCACGAGAGAGAGAGAGAGAGACAGCGCCAGTCGTATATAATTCTTGAAATATTTTCTGGAGATCGTAATATTAGACCAGGCCTTAAGAGACGACGAAGACCCTGAGCTCCTCCCTGTCCCCCCTGGTGATGCGGAGGTCGTCGTCCGCGTAGGTGACATCGAACTCGCCGCTGCCGGTGTTGGAAGGGGGCCGCAGGGAGTCGGGAAGCCGGGGAAGCTCCAGAGGTGGCAGCTGCGACAGGTTTCCGGTGGCCTTGACGGTCGTCTTCTCGAAGGTGATCCTGATCTTTGACGATCCTGCGAGGCAAGCGCGCATTTGCATTAGATTCTCAAATTCTTCTTCCGCGAGGGAAACTTTTGGAATGTCTGGTTCTCTAAATCTGCGCCGCGGCCTCGCAGGATGTTGTCCCTTGAAGATGTTCTCTAAAAACGAAGACGAGCAAGGCAAGGAGGATCGGATGGCGAATCGAATCAGAGGAGCAGTGGATTACAAGGCATCTCAATGCAACGAGGGATTCTAGATCGGTAATTTGGGGAAGAAGGTGGCTGGCTACTCCGACAATAAGTTTCTTGGTACTTGAGAGCTAAATGAAATCGTTATCCACACACTGAAGCGAAGGATCCGCCAGATCAGTAGCGCACTTCACAGAGGGGTTCAAGATAGACAGGTGAACCGATCTGATGTTCTTGAAATAGGAATCCGGAAGATATCTTTCTTGTTTGCTTGAGGACTATCTTATCTTAGATTAGATCAGATCAGATCATCGAACAAAGGGCGGAAGTGGAAGACTGACCTATGACTTCAAACTTATGAGCCAAAGTAGCAGTTGCTTCAGCCGGTGGAAGGGGCCAAGGAGTCCCGAACTGGAGCTCCACTATGTTATCGAAATCCTTGCTCACGATGTCGATTCTTTGAAAAACCTGTCCAGAACTCCCATAGTGAGCCCACAGCATGATCAGTCACAGTATCTAGGGAGGGGATAGTTTCTAGAGAAATACCTGGCCGAGGGTTATCGGCAGAAGCCTTCCGACGGGGGGGCCGGGACGGCTGCCCCCAAGAGTGCGAGATGAGAAGGCACTGCTGTAGACTAATTTCCATCTCCCCTGCAGTTTGTCGAGGTCACCTGCGAGGTCAACGGGCCCTCCTGCGGCCTCGAGCTCCTTGGCTGCTTCATCCGCTCTTCTTAGGTCATCTTCACTAGCTGCAAGGCCTCTGTTAAGCCCAGATACAGTGTTCTGCATTTTTTTAGTCTCTAGATTAGCAAAGCAAGCTGGCGCTCGAGGAATTCAGTCACAACATGTCAAATTATGGAACTCCTGAAGCGTTCATTCTGGTTGCTTCGAGATCATTCTGAGATTTATTTATTTTTTATCTGTGATTGATTCGATGATATGTTCTTGCTAGTTATAATCTTGGATTAAATTCCTGGTACCAATTGAGATGAAGGCAGATTAAATTCAGCTGAGATGAATCCTGGACGAACTCCCGGTACCAATTGGGGGTGAAAACCTTCCAGGACTAAATTCAACTGAAGCCGACAGCCTACACACCATACTTTGCGGAAGTGCAGAATTCCCTCGGTGAAACGAGCACGAGATCTTCTACGATTATGGAAGATTCATTCTGTGAACAGGAAGAGGGCTCACCAGAAGCTTCAACTTCAGCGCGGCGACCTCCTCGAAGCTCGTTCGATTGTACGAGGGCGACGAATCGAGGACGGGAGATCCATCCAGAACTACTCGGGGGATCTTCTTCCGGAGCCCTGCGGGGCCCCGTGCGGGGGGAACCCAGAAGCTCTCCCCGAGGAGCCGCCGGGAGCCGAGATTCGCCGCGGGTGAGCGGAGGAGGAAAGGATGGCGGCGGAGCGGAAGAGGAGAGGACGAGGAGCAGGGAGACGCGAGCGGCGGAGACGTCCGCATGAGAGAAGACGACATTTACAGGTGGCGATGACGGAGTCTCCCGCTTCAAGAGGTACGCTTTCCTACCTGCACAAAAACCATGGCTTTGCAGAGTGTCTCTTTTGGAGAGGAGGGCGAGCTCTGTGGCTGCTTATCCTCCGCCCGTTGAGCGGCGAACGGACGGCTGACAAGCGAGTGGGTGAGTGCCTTCTACGAATGGCCAGAAGGTTCGAGATAGCTTCTTTGAGCTTTAGGACCTAAAAATCGGGCCGAAGTCAGAAGCGCCCCCCTAAGGTGGGCTCGATGGGCTTACTTTTGGGTCAGGCTATTAGCTCTTTGGCCCATTTAGGCCCATATGGGCCTCTTTCTCGTCCCCCACCCACCCCCGTTAACAGTAGATACATTGGTGAGATTTTCATGAACATTTCCCACGCTAGATACATATTTAGAGAGAGAGAGAGAGAGTCTCTGCTTTCATTTGCTGAGGAGTTTCCAAGGGACGCGCGGTGGGCGGGATAGTTGGTCAGTGCGCGGCTGATGCAACAGTCGGGAACTCGGTCAGCTGCTCACTCAGCCGGGACCGATGACAGAAGAGCCGCCAAAGCCATTAATGTTCTGTCAGACGGCGCCATGTGTCCAAACCCCCCGTTCGGTAGCGGACCTACTACTTGGAGTGCGTAAAGGCCAACACTGCCGTTGCCTTGGATGCCTGTCTGTTTCTCTCTCTCTAGATTGATATATATTTGAGAGCCCGATAGAGAGGGAAAGGCCACTACGCTTGGCTAGTAGAGAGTACATCCGTTGACGATTCAGTCATGGGATTTTCCCCATCCGCCCTCCCGGTCAAAACAATTGCCCGCACCCATTGGGCCACGTCAGCGTCGGTGGGGGCACTCCTGCTCTGCTTGCATTCCTGGCCCTGGCCTTTGCATGAGAGGCCCACAGTTTTCTAGCCTTGGATCGCGTAAACTAATGGACTACCGATCAAAATATAGCTGACGAGGGTGAATCTTGAGCGCCGGATGGTAGGATCAGAAGACGTGCAGGCTTTTCGGCCCGTCCGGTCCTCGTTTAATAATCCGGGTATGCCAAGGTCAACGGTTCAGCCGCCCAATGTCCGGGTGTCAACCGGGCCGGGACAGGTTATTACTCCCACCCTAAGGACGGTCCCCGGGGCGAGGGCCCGGTACGGGTTCAACGGTGGTTTTATTCATATTTGCCCAATTAGGCTCGCTTAGCCAGGCTACCCTCTAGGGGTTTATGGGTCATTCGGGCCGGGCCGACATAAGATAGCCCGAGCTAGATTCGGGCTTTTCAAGGCCGATGGCAGCCCGGCCCGATATCTGACGTAAAACTGCTGAAAAGTCGTCGAGTACAGCGGTGAAACGTGCTTCTTCCCTCCCTCCGCTCGACCTCAGCCGCAGAGAGAGAGAGAGAGATAGAGGGAGGAAGTTTCTCTCTCTCACGATAAAGACGGGCAGCAACAATGGGCTGCCCCTGCGATGGGAAGCTAGGATATTCCTACGACTCCGGGTTATATAAATATCTATCCTCTTCCTGATAAACCTTGCCGGCCATCAAGCTCACGTCTGCTCCACATCTCTCTCTCTCTCCTGCTCTCTCCGTGGGTCTTCGCTGTTAAGTTATGGAGAGGGGGTGGAAGAGGGAGTGCCATCCCCTGCTGAAAGGAGGGAGGAGGGCCGGCGAAGGGCCTTCTCATGGCTTCTCCAAGGCCCAGGTGCGGGCCTTAGCCGCCATGTGCGAAGCTCTGATCCCACCTCTCGAGGCGGAGAACCTCTCCATCCCCGGCAGCAGAGAGGAGCCCCCCAGCAAGAGCCTCCAAACCTTCTACCGGGCCTCCGGCGCCGATCCCCCTCTCCCCGACGAGGTTCGCCGGCTGATTCTTCCTCCTTTCTCTCTCTACCTTCTTCTTCTCTCTCTAATTCCGCCGCCTTTGTGCTTGAGCAGGTAGCGGAGCTGATCGGGAAGGGCCTGTCGGAGGGCACCTATCTGATGAAGGCCGTTCTGTGGGCTCTGTCCACCCGTCTGGGGACCCTCACCCTCTGTAGATTGGTCTGCCTGTCAGGGGAATTCCCTTTCGTCCACCGATTCTCTGAGCTTCCGCTGAGGAAGAGAGAGAAGCTGCTGCAGAGGTGGAGCCGGGAGACCTTCTTCCGGCCGCTGAGGCTGGTCTTCCTCCTCGTCAAGATCCTCGCCCTGTATAACTTCTTCTCCAGGGTAATAACATCTCTTTCCTCTCACTGTTCATTCACCGGGTGAGCCTTCTTCTTCTTCCTCTTCCTAGACTGACTCTCTCTCTCTCTCTCTCTCTCTGGTTTCAGTTGGACGAGAACTTGGAGAATCGGGCATGGGAGGCGATCGGGTACCGCCTCCCCGAAGAAGAAGGGCCTGGCAGAGCACGCGGAGAGAGGCTGCTGGAGAAGGGAGTGGTGGAGATGGAGAAGGAGACGGACTCATCCTTGCTCAAGTCTCTGTCGCAGAAGGGCCTCAGGGTGCACGAGGATCTCACCGAGGACGTCCTCAACGTCGAGTGCGACGTGGTGATCGTCGGCTCCGGCTGCGGCGGCGGGGTCGCCGCCGCCGTCCTTGCCGGCTCCGGCTTGAAGGTGGTCGTCCTCGAGAAGGGGGGCTACTACGTGGGGGAAGACTACTCCTCGAAGGAAGGCCCGTCCATGGAGAAGCTCTACGAGGCGAAGGGAATCCTCAGCACCCTCGACGGGAAGATCATGATCTTGGCCGGCGCTACCGTCGGCGGCGGCTCCGCCGTCAATTGGGCGGCCTGCATAAGGACGCCGGCGGACGTGATGAGAGAGTGGGCGGAGGACTACCGCCTCTCCCTCTTCCGATCCTCTGACTACCTCTCCGCCATGGACGCCGTCTGGAAGAGGATCGGCGTCACAGAGAGATGCGCAGAGGAGGGTTTGCAGAACAAGATCTTGCGCAGGGGCTGCGAGAAGCTCGGGCTGAAGGTGGAGTTTGTGGCGAGGAACTCGCCGGAGGGCCACTTTTGCGGGTCCTGCGGCTACGGCTGCCCCACTGGCGAGAAGCGCGGCACCGACACCACCTGGCTGGTTGACGCCGTCGACCACGGTGCGGTGCTCATCACTGGCTGCGAGGCCGAGAAGTTCCTCCTCGAGAAGCAGAAGACGAAGACGAAGACGAAGAAGTGCGTCGGGGTGGCGGCGCGGGCCGTCGCCGGCGAGGTGAAGAGGAGGCTGCGTGTTCACGCGAAGGTGAGCATCTCCTCCGGTGGGGCGCTGCGGACGCCGCTCCTGCTGGCCGCCAGCGGCCTCAAGAACCGCCATATCGGGAAGAACCTGCACCTCCACCCGGTTATCATGGCGTGGGGGTACTTCCCTGAAGCGGGGTCGGACCTTCCCGGGAAGGTCTTCGATGGGGGGCTCATCACGTCGCTGCACAAGGTAGAGGAGCCCGCCGGCGGCAGCGGGGGGAGCAGGGTCATCGTGGAGACGCCGGGGTTGGGGCCGGGGTCGTTCGCCACCTTGACCCCGTGGGTTTCGGGGAGGGACATGAAGGAGAGGATGTGCAGGTACGAGAGGACGGCCCATCTCTTCGCGCTGGCCAGGGACCGCGGCGCCGGCGCAGTGGAGGGCGACCGGAGGATAAGCTACAAGTTCCACGCCGGCGACAGGGAGGAGCTCCGGCGGGGGCTGAGGCGAGCGCTGCGGATACTGGTGGCCGCCGGCGCCGCCGAGGTGGGCACCCACCGGAGCGACGGGGAGAGGATAAAGTGCAGGGGGTTGAAAGAGGAGGAGCTGGAGGAGTTCCTCGATGGGGTGGCGCCGCCGAGGGGCCCCAGCTCCGGAGACAAGCTGTGGTCCCTCTACGCCTCCGCGCACCAGATGGGGAGCTGCCGGATGGGCGCCAGCGAGGAGGAGGGCGCCGTCGATGAGAACGGGGAGAGCTGGGAGGCGGAGGGCATGTTCGTCTGCGACGCCAGCCTCTTCCCCACGGCGCTCGGGGTGAACCCCATGATCACCGTCGAGTCCATCGCCCTCTGTCTCTCCCAGCGGATCGCCAGGTCCATGGCCGCGGGGAAGACCACCACCACCACCACCCATTGACATTGAGGCCCTGGTTTGATCTTCATCGGGCCATCAATCCAGTCGTGTAGATTCCACGTATGAATTCGCAAGAACCGTGAGTGGCCTTGTCCGATCTGGCTCACTGCTCCCGAGCTTCCTGTCCGCGAGCGGTTCAGTAATGGCGGCTAAATGTTTCACACGATTGTTGGCCTCAAATCTGTCAGCGTCGTCCTAAATGGGTTTGATTGCGTCTGAGAAGAATGTGACCTACCGAACTATCGACCACGCGAGAAATTCTCTACAGGAGGCGAAGATATTGGACGCCGTACTGTTCCCTCCGCCGCGGCTGCCACTTGAGCTCCGGAGAGACGGAGGCGTCTCCGCCCACCGTTCCTGTTGAATGAGGCAATTATCATTCACCCACTGATCAACGTGGGCGTTGTCCCTATTTGATTATTTTATTTATCCTTCCACCTACGACAGAAATGTCTCTCTCTCTCTCTCTCTCTCTCTCTCTCTCTCTCTCCTCCCTGACGACTAAATCACGTGAAGTGACAGAAAGTTACATCCTTTCACTAGACTGCTGGCTCTGATAGTAGGGAATATGAAGGTCAGCGCCAGTGACCTCTGAACCCACAGGAGGCCCCCCGAGGGAATAACTCCAAGTTTACCTGCGAGAGCTCGTGAGGGCCGATAGGGTCCCGGATCTGGATCTACTCGCCGCAGCCTTCACGGCCGCCACTGCCGTCGCCGAAACGTCTTCAGGGCTCGTGACCGAAAAGTTTGAACGGCGACTGAGGCCTGAAGAAGGCAACTTCGGTGAACCCAAGAAAGACTGCGTGATGGTGACCGACCTTGGAAGGGAGGTAACCGATGGGAGACGGAGAAAAGGAGAAACTTTTCCGTCAGAGACCCATAAGAGTTGGGGAGAGGCGAGTCTCTTTCAAGTGGCCCAAAATAAAGAGGGGGGAAGAGAGAGAGAGAGAGAGAGAGAGAGCCACAGTGCCTGTCGTCGCTACTTCTCTCTCTTTAAGAGGGAGGGGAGCCTGTTCCGAGGGCCAAACTAAAGAGGTGGAGAGAGAGAGAGAGACATTGTCGTTGCTGTTGCTTCTTAAAGAGGAAGGGGAGTTTGTTCCAAAAGGCCCAAAATAAAGAGCGAGAGCGAGAGAAAGAGATTGCGCAGTCGGTTTCCTGTCTTTTAAGCTACCCGTGTAGCTAGGGAACCCTGAGTGGGAGGAGTTCGCACATCAACGTCACCGGATCTCCCCGCCCACGGCAACCGCGTGGCTCACTCCAAGTGCACAACGTCGCGAACGCCCGGCCTCTTCCTCTCCCCTCACACCGATTCCGTGCAATTCGCCTTAGACACATTTATACGGCCCGCCGTATCTATCTGAGAGCGAGAGAGAGAGAGAGAGAGAGAGAGAGAGAGAGGTCCTTATTGCCGGGAGGGGGGGGATCCTCTGTTATGATGACACTGTGGTCACCAATATAATGAACCAAGCGGGAGCGGGGGAGCCCAAGACGATCCCAAAAATCATGAAGGCCAGGTATGTGTGTCTACTGCGGGAAATCAATTTTGGCGTCAAATGCGATGGGCCAGGGGGGTTGACCCGGAGGCCTACTTGGCGGCGGCCGCCCGGACGGCCTTCTCGGCGGCGTCGTCCAGGTCCTCCGCGGTGGTCAACGTCATCCCGCTCTCCTGCACGACAATTGACAGCAAGTATAGAGGCATCACTGGTCAATCAACAAATGGTTAGTGGCGACGTGGCATAAAGTCTGGTTACACAGATCAGCGCGCGGCTTTCTTTACCTTGAGAATCCTCTTCCCCTGCTCGACGTTGGTGCCCTCCAGCCGCACCACCACCGGCACCTTCAGGGACACCTGCGGGGGGTTGACCCAGAGAGCATAAGCCGAATGACAGTCAAAAAAGCTACGGTTGACCGAGATGTGAGCTTCAGAGCGGTGGGCAGAAATCAGTAAAATTCCTCCTCGTAAAGAGGTAGAGCGAGGAGATCAAACAAGAACCACCAGCTTCTTCTTCTTTTTTGCGGATCAAATTATGTTTCGAAAGAAAAATAAAAGTCAAACATTTTACCCTGGACTCCGGTTGAGGGGAATAAATCTAGGTCAAACCCAGGAAGAGTCAGCCGCGCTGATTATATAGCAGGCTAAGGGTTTTTGCGGCACAGATAATCGTGAGAGCTCCCCTGACAGAGTGGGATGTGCACTGAAGGGACCCACCTCTTTGGCGGCATTCACGATCCCGCTGGCAATGACATCGCATTTCATGATCCCTCCGAAGATATTAACCAGAATGGCCTTCACCTTATCATCCGCCGTCAAAATCTTGAATGCCTCAACGACCTGAGCATATTAAAAAATAATAAATAAACAACGCTTATTTAGAGAGAAAAGCTTTACCCTGTGATCTCAACCCCCAATAAAAAAATAAAAAAATTAAAAAATCAGGCATCGGCCATGATTTAAGGGGAATAAAAATGCAAGAAAAAAATATAAACCAAGGCCGAGGCGAGGGATCTGCCAACTCGGTCTGAGCACAAGGCATCTAATCGGGTATAAAATTATATAAAATATTTCAGGAAACTATTTATCCGCATCATACACATGCATACTTAATTATCACATATTTATAAAAAAATATGAATGCAGCAGCCACCAATGCACCTTAAGAACCATGGCTTATAGTTATTTGTTCTTCTCCCAAGCAAGAAATCAGCGTCAGTTTTATGCAATATGATGCGGGCGAGTAAGACCCCAGGAGACCAAGAACAGATGGGAATTCGATCCAAAGACACCATCATGGGATGGATGAGAGACCTGGCCTTCGGATGCATTGCCGCCAACATCGAGGAAATTGGCAGGAGTTCCGCCATGTAGCTTGATAATATCCATTGTGGCCATGGCTAGTCCTGCACCGTTGACCATGCAACCTATTTCTCCATCGAGTCCAATGTAGTTCAAATCCGCTTTGGCAGCAGCAACCTACAGGAGCAAGATATCATATCAGCCAAACCGGGAACAAGATATCATGGCCGAGTGTGGCGTTGAATACCGCAAGGTAAGAACAGAGGAACCCAAATTCTAAAAACAGATTGATGCTCGAAGCCACCAGGTCCATATATTTGATTCAACTCCGGTGGTCACAAGATTACTCCATCCCAGATGTGGATCGCAAGATATATTCTCTTATATGTCAACGGAAACGCCCAGTGGAAGGGGGAGAACGTTGTTTGTCAATGGGGATTTCGATGAAAAAAAAGGATTCCGGAGAGGAGGCTACCAGGCAATACGACATGAAGTGAAAATCATAAAAGATCAATTTTTCCGTAATAATAGAAGATGGGATCCCAATGACAGAGTTCATAACAGAGCAACAATGTCCGCTCTGGAAGGAAGCAGATGGCAGATATACAAACCTCGCGGGGATCCTCCTGTGTTGCGTCTCGGAGTGCAAATATTTCTTTTTGACGGAATGCCGCATTGTCATCAAAGTTCAACTTTGCATCAGCGGCTACAAGCTGGTTGTCAGCCGTCTCAGCCATTGGGTTGACCTGAAAAACCGAAATCAGAGTAAACGAGTAATGACACACAATTCGGTGCTACACAGACTACTGCATGCTTTAGAACTTAAAAGGATTTCCTCTTCTGCACCTCCAACAACGTGCAATCACATTCGACAAAGAGTTTGTAAAGCTGCTTCACTTGCTCTATTGACTCATTTCTATCTGCCACCTTAGGAGCCAAACCATCTACAACTTTCGCCGCATCTGCATCTGTGATCCCTTCGAAAACGTCAACGGGGACCTAACGACAGAAGTAGGGGGTCAGAAAAGGCTGAAGACATTGTACGACAAAAATGTTGAAGTAAAATATTCAAAAGATGAGCAAAAACGATGCGCAACTGAGGATTTGCAGGAAAATAGATAAAAGAAATAAACCGTAAGATTCTGGTACTGGATTCATTGGTCATATCATATTTCTTTCTCTGCCAGTGCACAGATGAAGATAAAGCTGACCTTGATAATCATATCGGGGAATTTCTCTGCAAGATCTTCAATGCTGGTTCCTCCTTTTCTACAGGCTATGATAATCTGTAAAAAAAAAAAAAAAGAAGTAAAAGGGCACCGAAATAAAGTGAAAGGAATATCAATTTACCCAAAACCACAGAATATAACCTCACAATAACAGACAAAAGTGAGAATCAACAACCGGTGCAGAATGAATACATTTCAGACTGCAGATCTAAGGAATCAACAACCGAGGAGGAAAGACCAATCGTGATATCTATTGATACCAAATGATAGGAGATTGACCACTAGTATGGAAAATGTAGTTGGAGATATGGGGAGCGTATATCCTTCCACTTGAATACGTCTGAACATTATTTTCCCAGGCTAACTCCATATTCTGGCTGAGATCTGATTTAGTACCTACTTGAACTAAGTAGTCTTATATATTTCTAAATTTATAAAACGCAAATATAATTTACAAAAAAATTCAATTTAAATTCATAAATATGATCGATTTCTAAATTGCAACAATACATAACCCAATATATGAAAAAAGAAACAATTCGCAAAAACATTAGGAGAATTGGGATTCGCACATTTCAGGTTTCCAAAGCATTCCAAAAAATATTTCCAGCAAATTGACTGCAACTGATGGTAAATGAATCATCACTATAAATGAAATTATTCAGTATTATCCAAATCTGAACGAAATCAACCAACTGACAGCTTGTTCGACAGATTCGACCACGGCGGAATTCAACTTGAAACATTGCTTATTGACTTAGCTCTAGTTCACATATCGTTCAAAATAATTAAACTGTGTATAGAACTGGTGAAGTTTTTCTCCTATTCGATAATGCAAACACGTAGACAACAATGCCAAGAATGTCCAGATAACCCTAGCCCCATAACAATAGCAAACAGACAGGCATCCTAGAGCTACAACTCATGCATCAAACACTACCAGTAGATGTTAACCATTAACAACATAGAGAAATACCAGTTTCAGCAAAATCACCCTAGGTTTTAATGTATAACAAGTTGTAATGGCACACAAAATGAAGATCGCAAAACATAAAAGGGAAACGAGAACAGGTACTTAAACAAAGGTTTAAAGACCAAAGTGGAATTATACCATGAAGCGAAATGCAAGAAGACCAAAAGTGGGGCAGAAGTTTTACGGAAAGGACAATTTTAATTTAATGTTTATGCAAAACTATCAACAATGAACAGTATTAAGCATTTGATTACGGCACATACCGGACCAGCGGTGGTACGGTCAAGGGTAATGGCAAAATACATCTCATTGATGAGTGACAGCTTTTCACATAAGTAGACCTGTAAAAGAACGAAAACACTTATCAATCCATAATAAAAAGGAAAGTTCATAGAGTAACGGATAGAAGCAAGATTTCCCCTAAAAATAGCGGAAAAAATTATTTGAGCATTGCTGCATCTTCACTTGAATGACAGGTCAAATCAGAAACTAGCATCTGACATTTAACATACGTACAAGCCATTAGATTCAGGTATCAACTGAAATTATGACATCGGACAGACAATTAAAGAAACAACTGTAAACCATGAAAAAATCACAAGAACATCAACAGTAGTTCTTAACGACGCGGTGGGACAGTACTGTGTTTCAACTAATGAAATGATGGAGAGAACAAGGGCTGGTGGAGGGGAAACAACTAAAAAATTCATTAAGCACTTGATTATAACACTTGTCCAGGGGATGATCAATCATTCGCGATTGGATCACCACCAAAGGCTTGATAATGTGAAGCTCTATTCCCAGAGATGGATTGAAATGGTCGCCCACTTTTAGGCAAGGCATCAATCTATTACATTGCAGGGAAATTGGTTCGAAAGTACAGTCTGAAATGGCTCCTGGCAGATGGCACACAAGATATAAGGGGAGATCGACGACTCGACTTGTGACCTCCGAGTCGGATTGGGCCACTGACACAGCCAAGCCTGATCCAATCTGGATCTGAATCAGGCTGGCTGAATCAGCCGAGCTGTATTATCATTGAAAAAAATATAAAGTACACAGAAACATTGTGTACAAGAAAGCACAATTGCAATAAAAGGTGTCGAATAGAAGCCTTTCCAATGCATTCCAACGTCTATTACTTGATCCTTTTTTGAGAAATTTGAGAGGTAAGTGCCAAGGGACAATGCTCCTGGGGACAGCAGCAGCCAAAAAACAGCTGATGGCAGCCATCGGCAATGATAAGTTCACGAGTCCAGTTTTTTCCTCTTCATTCGTCCATTCTTTGCCTCTCCTTCTTCATTCACCCTGTCACAGCAACAGGCAGTGCCACTATTCCATGTTCATCCGTCCATAGCAAATTTCATGGCCCCCGTAGATAGCCAGATCAGCCATAAACCGAGCTGATCCCGTTACTAGCAGTCAAGGTTACTCGGGAATGGGCTGTGTACGCTCGATTTTGAATAGATCGT
This sequence comes from Spirodela intermedia, assembly GCA_902729315.2. Lineage (NCBI taxonomy): Eukaryota > Viridiplantae > Streptophyta > Magnoliopsida > Alismatales > Araceae > Spirodela > Spirodela intermedia. The sequence continues at coordinate 458,679 of LR746265.1, forward strand.
CATTCTTAAAAAAGCAGGAATAGGACCAATTTCATGCCTCGTAGAGAATCAGAATCAGCTGACTTGAAATGCAATGCTTTGGATCGGAAAGGGCCAGCTGAATCCTATATAGGGAGTAGCGGGGAAGTACCATTATGCTGCTACCATTGGATGCTATGAATTCTATCAGGCAGCCCCCACAGAGAAGAAATAGGGACGCATCTCACAAGTAGTTGCTTGAATGCTCCAGAAATATCAGTACAACTGCTATGTCCATCACGAGAAGGCAATGTGTCATCAAAACCTTCCACATGAAGATGATGATATCAGTTGAACTCTTTTATCCAAAAAATCCCTATCCAAGCTCGTTCAGTTTTAGTTTTTAAGGTGTTGCCTGGGAGACACAAAGGGAAGATGGAGGAACGAAATGCAAAAGCACATCATGCAACAGGCTTGCAAACAGTCATTTGACTGAATGTGAATTGGAGCAGTCTACTAGAGATGCACTCAGTGACTTCTCCCCCTAACAACAGTTGCTATTTCTAATAACAGGTACCGGCTTTTATGTGAATCATAGAGCAAGTTCGTGCTGATATTAAAATAAATTTCAATTTAGTAAGTGATTTATTACATATCGTCTCAGTATAGAGCTACTCACATCTGTTTCAAGTCAGTTCGTTCATTTCCATCGATTTCCGATTTAAATTCATTCAACACATTTTTTTAAGCTTAACTTTAAAAATATTCTAATAATAAATAATTTTCTGTTTAAATATACTTAAAACTAGGAGTCCCCTAAGCACAGGTTGATCCATAATTGCCTCATTCGCCTTCAAAACCTTAGTTGAAGGTAACCGTTTGGTGATATTTACATACTTTATTGTTCTCTTCCTGAAGATGAATGACTACTGTACTGATTGATTGCTGAAGTCAAAGGAATACATAAAATTAGCGGAGTAGAAAGGAGGCTGGCTTCCGAAATGGAATATAACTTATCTGAAAGCTTTCTGAGTTATTTTAGTGCCACAATTTTCATCATATGATCCAGGAAAGGAAAACGCTATATGAAAACTACATATAAAGTTCCTTCATATGTCAAAATTCGTTCTCATTTTATCTTGCACAGAAAAGGATCCTTTCACCATGTTTGCATCTACAATCAAGAAACAGAAAACGTAAAGTACAGATCCAAAAGTTACAAAAAAGAAAGCGAAAAGTTGTACATTATACACAGTGTGGACAGCTAAATTTCTCAAAAGAATGATAGTAAAAAGAAAGATTCTGAAGTACTCAGAATCAGCCAACGAAATAGAACAAGGTTATGATTACTAACCTTGCTAACAACCTTTCCTTGGGGTCCAGTCTGCTTCGTAACAAGTATTTGGCCTAGCATTTTGCCTATACACAACAGATACACTATAAATAAAGTCCTTACAATAAATAAGAGCAGAAATTATTGATTCGCCAAACTGCTCAGAAAAATCTTGGTAGCCATGTGTCCTTTGATATGCTTCAAACTAGGACAATAATCACTCTTTAAAATGCTTGGGTTCATCGAAAGATACTGATAGAATGGAATACAGGAAAAGACTCTAAGTCTAATATGGTCAATTTTATATGTTCCGCCAAAACGGAAAATAACATAAACCACAGGGTAAAGTATTATTGTATGACATGTTCAATAATCTTGAAGAATGACATGGATCGTATAACATTGAAACGAGAGGTCTTAGTCAAGGACACGGAGGGAAATAGATGAAAAGGCAACAGATAAATCTGAACTACAGGTCAGCACAGGAAAATTAGTGATCAGGTGGCAGAACCAACGTGTCGGCAAATAGCAGACCTGTTATAGTAAATGGGGGACAGTGAAGCGTTATCTCAAAATGGAAATGCCGTGTCTGCAGAAATGGAATTTTTGTAGAACCGAATTTCACGCAAACTATCAAAAGAAGTTTTTTATGCAGAAAGCCCAACCAAGCAGCACAAAACTTGATGCAGTACATCGAATCCTAAACTCTCATCCTTATATGAGGTGCAGAATCAAGTTATATTATGAAGATTAGAATGCCACTAGTAATCTTAAGAAGCCTTCTAATTTGGAATACGAGCAAAACTTCCTGGATGTTTGATAATATGCGTCTAGACAGCTTATCACAGAAGCATCATGGCATAACTCTTGTTACCAGCTAATCCTTCAACCTCCTCAGTCTTGACAATGTGCACACCACCCTTAAGTCCACTTTGGAATGTGCCCAAGCCACGACCACCGGCAAGAATTTGGCTTTTGACAACCAACTGTATAAGGAAAATAATATAAACACCACTGAATGAAGAAAAATGTTACTGCAGGAAATATTATGCCATAAATCTTATTTACCATTAAACCTTTAAATCTGTTTTCTGCATCATCTAAGATTTCTCCATTAGTTCAGAAACGAAACATCAACAAATGAGAAGTTTTATAGGGTTGAAGCATCAGGATTAAAGTCACTTTCACAAGTCACTTTAACATACTAAATACAGCACAGTCGACTAACGGTCGCAGCCAGACATTTTTTGGTTAATGACATACTTGAAAAAAAATTCCTTCATATACATCAAAGTATGTCAGCTAAGATATCAGTTTACAGTAAAGGCAATGCAGAAATTACAGCTGACTAGTGTTAACTTTTTGCACGCTACTCCTCTTTTAACCAGAGCTTCCGAATAGTGTGAGAGGCAACCAAAAAGGAAGACATTTAAGGAGGTATGATTTAAGGAACACGTTTCTAGTATGCTAACGTGGGCAGAAGTATTGGCACTACAGTTAGAGAGACGAATGACGCCACTCTTAAAAGAAGAGCACATAAAATGCATGCCTCGACCTTTATTGTTGAATGAAATCGGTAAAAGTGTGGCTTGCAAAATTCCTAATTGTTGGGACAAAAAGAAATACACCCTCAAAGTATTTTATGTTTTGAAAAAAATACTCTTCTGAGACTGGTTAGCACCACAAAATGTCGTCCTATGTCAAAATTGTGTTTGACCAAACATAAAATCAGATCCCCCCAAAGAAGAGAATATTCTCTTACAGTGATACCAATCAAACTCACTCCATCTCGTCACATGTCCCTCCCTCTCTTCCTCCCACCCCACCACTTAAAAGACTGCCTGTTTCCATCCATGAAGACCACCCAGATATATGCGCACAAAGTAAGCCACTACATAGTGCAATCCAGTTTCCTAGTTCAACGAGGTTTCACCAAAGCCTCAGATCATCAATGAGACTAAGATATTACCACTGTATAGCTGAGTTATAAATCGCCAAATACCCTCGCAAAAGAGGAACATAGGATGAATAAGAGTTCCAGAATTTCTCCTCCCACAGAGATTCCACGCGTCATGAATATTATTCATAAAATAGTTCGTCAATCGTATGAATGGAGTCTCTTGTGGATAACATTCCACTAAAATATCTCTTGGTTGGAAATGAATTAGTTCCTTAGTCAGTTTTGAGGTCTCTGAATTGGAACCTAGTCTGAATTAGCCAGCCATGCCATAAGGGGAGGCCATGCTTGAGAGCAAGTATCAGAATTACCAATCCTAGAGTAATACCTATTGTATATTTTTCAAGTGCGGACAACTAGATAGATGCAGAAGTTTAAAAGAAAACATATTAACATGCAAAAGTGTAATAAAATACTTTCAAAAAAGAAAATGATAGCTGGATATTTTTTGACAACAAATTCATGAAAAGCCATCCCTCACTTTGCCATTCCACAAGGAATCACGTTTTTTTGCACGTTAGAGGGTCAGCTCAGTGAACGAAACCACATTTCCAAGCACATGATAAGAGGAAGGCAAGTGAAAAGCTAATATTCCAGCCACTATCAAAAGCAAAGCAAATCTCGAGTAAGGTAACTTCCCCTAACCCAATCCAAACACTCCCTCGATGGAATGGTATTCACAAGCAAGTAAAATTACCTCTTTTTCACTAGGAAAGGCGTCGTGAATTGCCTTCTTAATTTCTTCAGCCGATGAAACAGCAACACCCTTAGGCACATTTATGCCATATTTACCCATCAATTCTGCGCCCTGTTTCCAAACCAGATGTTATATCAATAGAGAAACTCGACTTAAATGAGAGACAACGTAACAGGGATTCTAAAGATTAAAGACAGGATAAGAAAAAGTAATAGAACATCAAATAGATGCTTCCTTGAAAAAATAAAATGCAGACGGATGAAAAGACTAGGGTGCAGTGTGATAGCAATGAAATAATAGCCTTAATAATGAAAGGGTAAAATATCAGAAATAGAGACGAAGGCTTCAGATAGGCAGCCGTACGCCCACGTTTTATTGGTTAATGGATTTACTGATACAATTCAGATGACATGAACCCTGAATTTCATTTCACTAGAAACTATTGGCGATGAACAGATGAGAGCAAAACCCAGCGATAAACGAAAACAGAATCCAAGCTCGTGGCGCATTGTATACTTGAGACGGTGCAAAAAGGAATAAAATGCAGAAACAACCAAACTGACCAATCGATGCCTGAGGGAAGGGGGAGTAGAAAAAACGATATAGATGCAGAAATGAAAGATATCAAAGGATAAAACGAAATTAACAAAGTAATTAGAGAGAACAGAAAAGGACCTGATACTCGTGGATATTGAGGCGCCGCAGCTGCTGCTGTTGCCATTTCCCAGCGAGGGAAATCGAACGGGATGCGATCTTTCCCAGAAGCCCTCTCACCATTCCGAAGACTTCAAGGGGTATGGAACCTGCTGAGGCGTCTAGTCAGTAATTTTCGGATCGAAAAACGTCCCCGGTACTGGCAATACAATAGAAAAGATAGGCGCCGGAAAGGACCTGGATAGACCACAGAAGGCCTCGATGCGGGCACTTGCGACGCAGGCGGAGATGAGTCTCCGGAACCCTAGAAACCCCGGCTACCCCGACACTCCAACGAAGAAGGAGAAGAAGACGAGCACCTCCACTTTCTTGTTTCTCCTTGCTCGCGTAAGTAGCCTCACTGACGAATGCGAATTCCTTAACTGTTTATTATAAAAACCTCCAATCAAAATTAATATTTTTAAATAAGACTTAACGTAATTTTAATTTACTTTTAGCCTCCTCACATCGACAACAGCAGGATCACTCCCGATCTTCAGAAAAGGGAGGGGGCTTCCTGTAATAATCCTTTCCAGAGGTATCCTCCACAAAGGACCTCGATGCGCCTATAAAAATCCGAGATCGACGAACCAAACATTAGATCATATCTTTTGTGTCCTTGCTTGATTAGAATAAAATCCGGAATATTTCGTCCGTTGACCATAAAATAATGCCCGAATGCATTAAAATTATATTAAATAAAAAAAAACCAGGGCAGTAATTTTCTCTATATTTGGACTGCATTGTCAAGTCCATTAATTTGGCCAATTCGATCACAGATGGCCATCGTTCATATCGTGTTGCCCTATAAAATAATTAGATACAATAAAAATAAAAATATATTCTTTTATTTCAGAAGTGTAAATTAATATATATTTAGAAGACTCCACGATCATAAAAATAATCAGAAATAATTATCATGACGACTCATTGTTATATGTTACGCCATAATCATGGGAAATCTTTCTCCCTACATTGTTCATGTCGTGGTGTCTTATAACATAATAAATTAAAAAAATAACAATACATTTTTATTTTAAGAATATTATTAATATACGTACATAGTCTGTGCCATTTTTGCATATTTAGACGACTCCACGACCAAAAAATATATAGAATTAATTATCATGACGACCCCAAGGAAGCCCATAATTTTTTTTTCACACGATAAAAGTAATAATTTTCACGGCCCATAAAAAGAATCTTAATAATTTATCATTCTCGATGTTTCAGGATAATTTTACTCTACGATGAGTCCCTGCAGCGATAGTAGGCGCATCTTCTTAGTCTCCTTGCGGAAGATCAAAACCTCTTCCCATTCCTCCTCTCAGTAATAAAAAAATGATCGAATTACATACGAGAATAGCTTCACAATTCGTGGTTACAGAGGGGAATCCCACCGTGATATCGATTCTCCTCCGTTCAAGAACACCACAATCTACACCAACAATGAACAAGATGCCAAGAGGGAATACGGAATCACCAGCCCTCCTCTCTCTTTCTCTCTCTCTCTCTCTCTCTCTCTCTCTCTCTCTCTCACCCTAGAACTTACATGCAAGAACCCGGTCAGTCGATCGGAGAACCATTTTCACCGCGCCGACGCCGAGGGCAGGACACAAGTGTGGCGGAGAGGGAGGGTCTCCGCTGGTTTCTTCCGCTTGGTGGGTCGCCTTCTTCTGAGGAGCCCTACTCCATATCGCGGAAAGGCAGTGGCACCATCTTCACCGCCCGGAACTTGCCCACGTTGTTGAGATGCTCGTTCTCCAGCCTGGGCAGCAATGGCACGAATCCCTCATCAGTTTTGAGGCGAGATATGTGTGAACAAGGGTTACCCATGATTGGCCCGTAGAGCACACGGTCAACTCGAGGTCAGCTGAGAATGAGCGGCGCAAGCCCATGATACTCGCTAACTTCTCAATGATTATAGCAGGCTAACCGGCTACCAATGATCTATATCTTCTAGTGTGTGACGCCATGTATAAGCTGTTTCTTTTAGGGTTCTATTGCCTGGACAACCGAACAATAATCTAGGGAGCACAAGGCAAGTCCAAAGATCAATGGATAACGATGGAAGCAGACCCGTATATTCAATCGGAGAGTCTAAGTCTGTCAGAGGTTGGCACCTGTAGTAGTTCCAGTGGCCTCGGCGGATGATCTCGAGGGAGGCCAGGAGGAAGTCGACCATGCGGTTCTCCACCCTCCCCAGGTTGATATGCAATACGGTCGCCACCCAGGCGAGCCTCAGCACAAAATTCACACCCTGTATTGATTCAGCAGACAAGAAAATACCCCTACGTAAGATATACATATATATGTATGTAACGTGGGAGGAGAGGGTTTTCTGTACTCACGATGGATACGTAGTAGATGCTCTTGTTCTTCAGCACGAGGTCGTCTCTAAGAAATGCGTTCTTGGAGCCGGGGGTGAAGAAGCCCCAGTCCTTGACGAAGTCCCAGTACAGCTGGTAGACAGTGGCCAGAGTGGAGGTGATGACGACGGCGGCGAGCCACAGCGGCGTGGGAGTTATGGCGTACTTCATCCTGGCCGCGGCGGCGATCATGGCGGATATGTACTTGCCGCCGTTGGCCATGTGGTTGAGGTCGTACCCCTCCTCCACGTACCTCCTGATACACTTGAGAAGCCAACACAAAGATAGCGGCGTCAGCTCAGCTTCATACTCAAGAGCTCGGATTCATCTTACATCTGGTCCTTTTTAACGTTTTCGTGGGTAGTAGTAAGCACCTGCATGGCGCGCCAGTAGTAGGGCAGGAAGGATATCACGTAAGCAAACATCTTGTATTGGTGGCTGCGCGTGCAAGTGTCGTAGGGGTTCGCCTTGAAGCCGCCTGCCATGAAGTAGCACACCGTGAACTCCATGTACCTTAGCAGGGGGATCTGCATGAAACAGGCTAGGCGTAAGATTTAACGATCGTGTAAAGATTATCCCTAGAGAGAGAGAGAGAGAGATTGCGGTCTCACCTGGCTAGTTAGCTGGTCAGCCATGAAGAAGTCTACCATCAAGACCTGCATTTCAGGGCTTTCTCTGCGTCAGCAACGTGCTGCCCGAGTATTATGATGCGACCAAGGAGGAAGAAGTTAATCACTTACCTTGTAAAATGGCGACAACGCAATGTTGCGGAGGACTCTTAGTAAGCAGAACCGGGTAGAACGGTAGAAGATGTTGAATGGGCAGAGGAGGGTTCCGGTGAATAGCTGAACAGAGGATATAATGGGTTGATTTAATCTGCTTGCTGGCATTGTAGGAGAGGTTTGATGATGGGAGGAGGATGAGTTTTCTCACCAAGAGGAGGATGCCCGGAATGGCAAGGGCGGGGTGCGGCAACAAGACTGCACCTTTGAGCATGATCAGCTGGGCCACAAGTGCCCCCACGACCGTGGTCATGATGCAGGTGCAGATGAGGAAGGCGTCCCTGTGTTTCAATGCCGTCTTGGGTGAGAACTCGAAGATGAAGTTGTGGTTTATTCTGGTTGCCCTCCACGCCAGCAGGTTGCAGCCGTAGAGGAATATATGGAGACTAATCAGGGTGAAGGTGCTGCAGATCAGAAACAAGAGACGTGGATCGAGATGCTGTACAATCCAAGTTTTCCTCTCTCTCTCTCTCTCTCTCTCTCTCTCTCTCTCTCTCTCTCTCTATCTCTCGATTTTCTTCTAGAAACATAGAATGAGAGGGGACGAGGGATCACCTGAAGACGGGGTAGACGGTCTCCACGTATCCGGGATCAGGGGAGGAATTCGCAGAATAGAAGATTCCCGTCAGGTGCGCCAGAATTGCGTAGACACAGAAGAGGGTAACAAAGCTGCCAGTGAATAAGCCTGCGCCGGATGCGAATTCAGATGTCAGATCTCAGGCTAATACAGGAGAATGATGAGGAAACACATGAAACTGGAGGGTTGGTCTATAATTTATTCCTCCTTGCGTACTCGGTCTCAATTGATGGCATTTATTTTGTAGTTTATGCTTTCCTCTCTCTCTCTCTCTCTCTCTCTCTCTCTCTCTCTCTCTCTCTCTCTCTCTCTGCTTAAATATTTTCATTCACCCATTCCATCTCGCCAGTATGCGATTCTTCAGCCAGTTTAGAGGCTTTTATATAATGGTAAAAAACCTTGCCAAATACAGAAAACTTTACGTCATATTCTATCTTCTAATCAATTGGTTCTGAGGTATCTTTGCACTCTTAAAAAGCACTCACATAATTATCGTTATATCTTCCAGAAAAGTAGGTTAATGACTGTTATCATCACAAACAGGGATAGTATCTTTTCATCGTAGCCGTGGGTCACAAGATTCTGAATCTAAGATGGCGGTCGCGGAGTAAAATTGGAGAAAGAGAAGGATGGAGGAAATGGGGAGTTGGTGCCAGAGCGGGGAAGAGAGACGTACCGACGAAGAAGGTGACCACGTGAGAATCCTTGGGCTGGTGGGGGCGGAGGAACTTCATGGCCCTTTTCCTGTCGCCATTAGCGAAGTGCTTTGTGAAGATGGACTCCACCTCATCCCCCGCCCGCACAATCTGCCACCAAAAATGTCGGAGGTCACGTGAGCGCATGAATTTATATGGATAGAGAGAATGAGAGAGAGAGAGAGAGGACAGTCATGATAAAAATGGTATCATAGAATGAGAGTTCGTAAGGGTCGTCCAGTAGAAGGGAGTCAGAGGGGCACCGTTTGTTAGGAAAAGGTGGCAGCATGGTGCCGGATGTGGAACAAGTGATCGACAGTTTCTTGGGCCAGCTTCTACGTCGGAGTTAGCCATCCGGTTGGCACCCGGTTAGAACCCCGGGGAAAGCCATTAAAGTCAATAAAATAACCTTCTAAAAGCTTTCTCTCTCTCTCTCTCTCTCACCGATGTCACTAATGGTGGAACATGCAACAATCATGGTAATAAAGGAGTAACAAGCTTAGTATTCCTCTCTGATAGATCTTTATTCTCGCAGATGATGGAATTCTGGAGATTCTAGCGAGATTACGAGATGATCTCGTCCAGAGACCTCAGCCTTTAAAGGAAAGTAGCCAACTAAATTACTCTCTCTCATGCTCCGACGATAATATGAGTCTAGCAATGGAACCATGTCATGCGCTCCGATCGCAAAGCGTGGGACGGGGAGATCACCGGCCCCTCTTCGAATCTGAAGGTTTTTTCTACTTGGGAGAGGTTTTCTCCTCTCTCTAACTGGCCCCTCCTAAAACCCTAACTCGGCGACGTTGACGTCGAACCTCGGGGAGAAAACCCGTTTCCAAGAACCCGGCGAGGCCTCTGCGTCTACACCCCATGGGTTCTCATCCAATTCCATGCCTATTGTGAAGGACCTTTTAATGATAGTAACGTGTCAGTGACAACTTTACCTTGTCGGAGCTGACGAAGTGGGATCTCTTCACCACCTTCAAGTAACTTGCCGAAGCGTGCTGCTTTGACACCTGCGGCGGGTAGAGGACACAGACAAAAAACGGATCAACGGCATACGAGAGAACAGATTGTATAAGATCACAAGGAAGAAACATTCCTGCGGCGTCGGCTTTCAGATCCCCGATGGTCCTGGAGTATCGGGGCCAGATCATATCATCAGTGTGTGGATGGTTGGATTCTGTGGCTCTATTCTGCTGCCAATAGGAGAATGGAACCTTCCATGGGTATGTTCTTAGGTTCTTGTTCTAGAGGAACATGTGGCCGACAGGGTGATGTAGCAGACGTTGATAAAATGCAAGGATGGATTTTTCCATCCAAGAACAAAGGTAAAGTGAAGAGAAATAGGCAGTTCGGGGAGGAGGTGTTGTTTTTGCTTTCAGTTCGTTTGCTCGTGTCATTCTGAGGGAATGGCGGAGCTAGAAACAAAAATCTTAAAGCACCCGGTTTCTGGCGACGTCCCACGCAATGGAACCCGGGATTCGATGCCTCTCATGTGAGAGATCATACTACCCTTCCCCCTTGTAGCCTTTTCCTCTTCACCAAGAAACGCCCCAGGAACGGAAAATACGTGCGTGGATAGGAACACGCTAGTGGGTCAAGATGGAGACACCATGGTCGTTCCCCAGTTAATTTATCTGCTCGAGGAATTATGCTGTTTATTGAAAGAAGAGCGAACAAAAGCAGCAACAGTGGAAGAGGAAGGACGGATGGTGCACCTTGTCGAACTTCTTGAGTATCTTAGTGAAAGCGAGCATGTTCAAGGAGCTGCCGAATACAGAAAAACAGAGAGAATTCAGATTCTGGAAGATTTGACAAAGACGCGGTGCAAAAGGTTCACTAAGCAGGATTCAATGAACCCCCCTCCCTCCCCGGGAAATCCTGTCCTATAATGGCACGTGCATGTTTTGCATGCATGAGTTAGGTATTGAATAGCTTGGCTCACGTGGATGGCCGAAACAAAGTGAGACGTGTACCTATACGTTTTGAGAAGACCCAGCCCCCGGTAGAGCTCCACGAAGGCCCCCCGGATCATCTTTTCGGCGCACTGGATCTTCTTTCGGTTGATATAGTCACCGCCGGCGCCTTCTTTATTGGGGTTGTTCACGAGGTCTTCCCAGATCATGGAGGTGACCGCGGAGATCGTCCGCGAGGGGGTCGTGGCCGGGATGTCGATCCTCATGGTCGCCGCCTTCGGCTTGCCGTCTTTCTTTGCCTTGCCTCCCTGCCCCGACGGCACGAGCGTAATGCCGTTCCGCTCCAGGGCGGCGATGAGTTCGTCCGTCGTTGAGCCCTCAATTGGCGATTCGTCCGCCTCGTTCGCCGGCTCTGATCAGGTAGTAGAGTTAGACCATCGACCGAAGATCAGTCTACGACGAGAGGGAAGTATACGTCAGATCAAATCACATCGCTCAAGTCTAGACTTGTAAATGTGAGAAACTGCCCGACGACGAAAATCCCTACCAGACATGTTGTAAGGGGAGTTGAGGAGCGAGAGCACGCCGGCCGGCGAGGAGCGGACGGAGTCCAAGCCACCCTTGCCGGACGCGAGGCGGCGGCGGCGGCGGTGCTCATTCAGGATGTGCTTGAGGTCGGAGAGGATCTGGAGCTGCTTGTTGAGCAGGTCGCTCCGCTCGACGAACTCGGCCTCCTTGGCCCTGTAGAAGTTGTTGACCTTGTCCAGCTCCTGCCCCAGACGATCGAAGAACTCCCTCACCTCCTCCGCCCCGGACTGAACCAGCTCCGCCTCGTACTGGTCCTCTCCGTCGCTCTGTCCCCGGCCAAAAGGAATCCTCGTCAAAATGGCAGAAAACTGGAAATATCTCAATTTTATTATTTATTATAAACATATTTTTGCGGCCCCATCTCCGTCCCCACTCTCGGCCGGTATATCTCAGGAGATCCGCGCGAACCACGACGGAATCTCCGAGAGCGTCCAATTCTGTTTCTTCCTCCGTCACCCCGGTGACGGCGACGTGACATTTCAGATGCACAGTGCGGCGATCCGACTGAGAAGCCACCACCACCACCACCAACGGTCCCGAAACGGAACGTGACCTCGGGGAGAAACCGAAAGCCTGAACGGTGGTCCCCGCCGGAGGAAATGCCGAAGACGAGGAGGAGGAGGGCGCTTCGAAAAGTCGGCGCCGTCTCCGGCAAGGCAGCAGGAAATTGGTCGAAGGAAGAAGAAGAAGAAGAAGAAGAAGAAGACGAAGACGATGAGATCGATCGCGGTTACCTGCCCAGCCGGGGGATGGTGGTTGTCGGAGGATCGGCCTCCGGAGATGGCGCCGACCAGGCGGTGGAGAGGACTGAGGAGGAGAGAGCCGCCGCGGGCGCGGCCCTGGCCTCGGCGGTAGATATGGTCGCAGCCGTCGGAGAGGCGCGTCCGCGAGAGCGTGAGCTTGATCTTCTTAACGTGCTTCTTGAGCTGCCGGTAGTCGACGAAAGCGTCCTTCCACTCCGGGATGAGCTGCGCCTCCAGTTCCTTGGAGAACTTCACCATTCTCGCCGCCGCCGGAGCCCCTAGGACCGTCTCTGACTAGGAATAGAGACCCTGAGAGGTGGGGGGATGAGGATGGCGGGAGCTCCTGCTGAGAGCTCGGAGGTTTATATAGATGGTCGCCTTACTGGTTGGAAGGGACGGGGCTGACGTGGTCGGGGAAAAGTCGGTGGAGGAGAAGGGCCTCCTGCCGAATCTTCATTTTCTCTCTCCTCCCCTGATCTGCACTATTTAATTTTCATATAATATTTTATCCGCATATATGACCGAATTTCACCATTATCCCCCTAACTTTAATGATTGTAAATATGCCCAGATGGACAGAGACAACGATGGATATTTTTACTAACGAATGAATTATTGTGTCGAGCGGAAAAATTATAAAACTCACATAGCCCCAGAGAAAACCTAAAAATGTCAAAGCCTACCCAGGGTTATCTCAATACGAAGAGTACTCTCCTAATGCAGTGAAAAATATTCAAAAAGCCCTCTTTTTTATTTACTTTGCTTCTAGATCCTGCTCCTGCCCTAGACGGAGGAACAACTGCCGGAGCTACGTCGTCAGCGATTTCGTGACTGAACTTGGCCGTTCGACGGATGAAGGCGAGGAAGCCCGAGTCGCAGAAGCCCCGCCAGCCGCTATCAGCATCTCATTCCCCATTCCCCGACTTGATCGGAGGAAAAAATCGGATGATCTTCGTCAGATCTTCCGTCCGATTCTTCCCAACATGAGGAAGAAGATGATGGGACCGTCACACAGAAGGGGGACAAACCATAGAGAGACGGAGAGAGATGACGCAGATGGGAGGATAAATCTACCACGCTCATGTACCGGCAGTAGATATCCGATATATTCCGGCCTAGAGACGGGCCGACTGGATTTTACGTAGTTTTGATTGTTGCAGGTGAGGCGGGAGGGAGAGCAGAGAGAGAAAAGAGGAAGATTGTTCTCTGCGGAATTCCCCAGAACCCATTAGGTATATGCTTTCAGATGATGCAGCTCAATGGGACTGTCACCCCATCATTCTTCCAGAGAATCGATTCCTATTCGTCTCTATCCTCCGTCTCATCTCTTCAACCTTCCACATTACTCTCTCTCTCTCTCTCTCTCTCTCTCTCTCTCTCTCTCTCTCTCGCTCTCTTTTTCCCGGCTTGTTAAGTCAGACCTCAGAATCCTCACTCCATAGCTTTAGTTTCTTCGAAGATGAACCAGAGGTCTCTTCTTGAGAATGACTCTCTTCCATGGCGGGGACTTCTGTGCTCCCCCCACTAGAGAATAGAGTACTTGTCCAATCAGGCTATCGTGGCGATGGCTGGTCACGCCGGTGCAGCCTTCCTTCCCACCTCCACTACGCTCAGAGGACTTGCCAACGAGGCTCCTTTTGGTGCAACCGGGCTAGAAGAGAGATGACCTCCTGGTTCTCTCCTCGTTGCTACCTCATGAATGGCCACTTCTCTGTAACCTCCCTCCTCTCCCCCCCCCCCCCCCCCCCCCCCCCCCCCCCCCCCCTCTCTCTCTCTCTCTCTCTCTCTCTCTCCCTCCCCCCTCCCGCCTTTTTAGTAGTCTCCTCCTTTCTTCCCACGCCGCATTGTTACTCTCTTTCCTTTTAAAAATTCCGAGGCGATAGGTCTACCAGCGAGTGGTGTGCTACCCACTCGGCGGCTGGTCGGTGGTCATGGCCAGGGCTTGGCCGGCCTGCTGAGCTCGCAGCCGATGAGGAGACTCCCATTCCTCCACGCCGGCTGAGCACGACGTTCAGAAGAAGAGTCCTTCCTTGGATCTTCGGACAATGTCACCCCTCGTGTTCGGCGTGCTGGTGGGGAACACCCGGCTCACCGGTCAATGCGGTTCATCTCTGGCGGCGAATGTCAGCGCGGATCTGGCTCTGCAGTCAACGGGTGTGTCCTCTTGTAGAAAATGTCGGTGTACACCATTGATTCGATCTGCTTCGAATGTGTATGAAAGTGCCTCGAATTCATGTCATCCACAGTCCACTAATACTTCCGCTTCGATTGCCCGTGTCAACGGGGCGAGAGAGAGAGAGAGAGAGAGAGAGAGAGAATGTGGGAAGAAAAAATATCTTGAGTCTTTGAGAATAGGGCCATGCTTACTTTTTTTGTATGTGATAGATTAATGTACGAGAATAAGAGCCATGAATGAGCATCCCATATTCTGCTTCTAATATGGGAAATTTCACCCTTATTAGGCTTTAGAAACCATGCCAATTATGCCTCATTTAAACTAACTTATCTCATTATAATAAGAGCTTGGATAAGCCTCTCAGGTACTCCTTTAACGTACTCCTGATCTCGGTGGCGGCCGAGTGTTCGTGCATCATCGCTAGACGGAGATAACGAACTGCGATGATTAGGAGGGCAGTTGAGTTGTAGGAAAGGTCAAGGCGCAGAGTCCCACTTGTTCGAGTTTCCTTGGCACCTTTTCTCTTAGAGAAGAAGACATTGACTTGAGTTTTTCTCCGTTGGGGCGCCGCCAAGGTTGGTTGAGGCTGGTGGGTATGTGAAGAGGAAGGTCCTACCATCCTCAGTGCCTTCAATGATTCTGACCCGTCAACGTCCGTAAATACACCGTGCCCTGAAGAAAAAGATTGAGACTTTTGGAGTATTAGCATCACTGAAGAGACAGATATATAGATAGATTGATAGATAGATAGATAGATAGACAGACATAGAGACAGATGGGCAGATAGCTAGAGAGAGAGACCCACCTCTGAAATGATCTGTAGAGAAAATAATACGCCGGAGAATGTAATGTAATGCAATGCAGAGATGATGAGGAGGGCCACTTACTACTGTCCCAACACGGTAGACAGACATGCCAAGCAGCTTTGCCGGGGGCCATGCCCCGAAAGAGAGGGGCAACGCGGGCCCATGCCAGCCGTGGGTTGGTCGGGGGAGCGGCATCCATGGGGGGAGAAGGGAGCGGTGTGGTAGGCAGCCGGCCCTTCCTTTCTCATCTGACAAGAACAGCTTTCACCGTGACGATGAGCCAAGAAGAGGATGCGATACTGACGCGATGTGTCCCTGTATCCTTCCTGATGCTGACGACTTCTTCACCTCTCCCCCTCTTTCTCTCTCTGTCTCTCTCTGTCTCTGTCTCTGTCTCTCTCTCTCTCTCTCTCTCTCTCTCTCCTCTCTCTCTCTCTCTCACTCTCTGTGTCACTGTCTCTGTGTCCTCCCTCTCCCTCCCTTCTCTCTCTCTGTCTCTCTGTCTCTCTCACCTTCTCACTGTCTCATTGTCTGTGTCTCCCTCTCTCTCTCTCTCTCTCTCTCTCTCTCTCTCTCCCCTCCTACAGAGTTCCACCCAACAGAGCTTGCCGCCAGGGGGCGTGACGTCTCGAGTTATCTGGGCAGTGTGGACGCCGTCTTCATCGAAAGAG
Source organism: Spirodela intermedia (assembly GCA_902729315.2). Taxonomy (NCBI): domain Eukaryota; kingdom Viridiplantae; phylum Streptophyta; class Magnoliopsida; order Alismatales; family Araceae; genus Spirodela; species Spirodela intermedia. The sequence goes on from LR746265.1 coordinate 474,643, forward strand.
AGCAAAATGTTCTGAGACTTGCGTGTACAGTCGACGTGATGCCCAATGCGGAGGTAAGGGGAAAGAAAACGCGTGAATAAGCAAGTCAGGCGGATGAAAATTCATACAATTATAAAAATGGTCGTCGATTTACTCTCGTTTCCACTTAAATGATATTCAGCATATTAACTAATTCAAAATGGTTATTTTTTGTAAAATAAAATTATCTATGCCTACATGTGTTGAAAATTTTAAAATTAGTCAATTCTGCACCACTTTTTTGTGGAGAATTAGAAGAAAAAGCTCCTACGTCGCAGTACCAACTTGCCATAAACTTATTAATTTCTGAATCACTGAAAGTCCTCGGTGTACTTTCACTATCACTACATTTGTCATCAGATGCGACCATCGTGCGAATGTTTTGGTGTCATTTGTCAACTATACTGATATTATTTACTTTCATATCCTTGAGATAGTTGCCTTATGCAACATTATTCTGAGGACGCACTTTTATAATTTAATGATTATTTACTCCCAAAGTAACCATGATGGACAAATTGTTGCCGTTATTACATCATAGAGTGAAGTAGCAATGTAAAAGTTCCATCAAATCCCTGGGCATCAATGCAAACAATCTTGGATTCCAACGTTTTAATAAACACTATGCTGGAAATTAGCATGGACTTGAACTTACCATTGCCTTCTGATGGTGAAATTAGCATGGTATTTAACAACTTCCACAAGTAGTTTATTCGTGGTGTATTAAAGACTTAGATCCATTAATAAGTCAAGGTTTCTGTGCAAAATCTCGTGTATATTGTCCCAATTAAATCCAATTTAGCGTTTCAAAGGTGTGCTCTAGATTTCAACCCAATGAAGAGGAGGGGAAGTAGATGGAGCTTGGGTACCACATAAGGAATTTTAGGGTGATCGTGACTTTACATGTTTACAAATAAACATTTCTAATTACAGATATTATTTTATTTTCCTTATTTCTGATAAATCCGCCGTCAAAAGCTGAAAGCCATCATTTTGAATCCCACCCACTTGAGAGATTAGTGCAACTTTAATGTCAACGTGACGAAGCAATTGACAGCTCCACTGAATAATAACTGGACACTTTAGCAGACATAATTTTTGACGTGCACCCATTTGAGCATCACTCAGAAATTCTCTCTTCAAATCTGATTTTAAAGATGACCGCAGATCCCGCACTTTCCCTGAAAGATTTGTGATCACCTCACCGGAGGAGCGTGCGGGGCTTCCAAGGGAGAGGAAGGGGAGCCCTGCGCGGAGAAGAAGATTACAGCTCACTCTGGGATCTGCCCTTCTCCACCACGTGAAGATGGTGTCCCCCACCATGGAAGAAGAAGAAGAAGAAGAAGAAGAAGAAGCGAACCCGGAATGAGGAGCACACAGAGAGTCCAGTAGGAGGCCACTGCCCATCACCGAGTGGGCAGCACGCTGAGATGGTGCAGAATCTCCATCTTGCCGGAGAGCCCCATGGCCACTAACTCTCCCACCCTAGTGCGCGTCCATGTAGAGACAACACCACCACCCATCCCCCCTTCCCCCCCATCAAACCCTAACCCTGCTGCTCCCCTCCCTACTCCAGTTCTTCCTCCCTGCCAGTCGGCAGGGCCCGCCGGAGCTGTAGCGGCGCAGGCCCTTACGTGCACATTGTGGCAAACTCCTGCCCCCCAGGGGGCGTGGGCCATGAAGGGTCGGAAGATCGCCACTGAGCCCCCACCACCGCGGAGGATGGGGAGGGCTTCCAGCTCGATCTGTACGCACCAGCAGTATCGCACTCGCGGGAATAAACAAGCTTCTCCTGCCTTCCTGGGGAGGCCGTGGCTGTGGGATTCCTACGTGGCCCACGAGAGAGAGGGAGGTCCAGCTCCACTCCGGCGAGGCCTCCCCCTTTCGTCACGTGCCCTCGCACGCTCTACTCCTACGTACGCACGTGCAAACTTAGCCCTCTCCGCACTCACTGAAGGGTTGGGCCAACGACCAATTCGGGCCGGCTCATTATCTCAATAGGCCTCGTTGGTGTAGGGTATGAGTGCCACCTAAGCACTAAGCCCAGTTGACCATAAAATATATGGAATGCATTTTTATTTGAAAATTTTGTAGCTTAATGGGCCAGGAATCACAGAATTCTGCACGTGCACTGCTCGGCCTGGTTTCTATTGGATGATTGGGCCGGGCTGTTGGGGTTTTTTGGGCCAACTCGGGTAGATTGGACTCAATAAGTTCGGAAAAAAAATGAAGGGTTCATCGTGGGCCGAGGGGCCCGCGAGTGACGTTTGTGGAGGGCAAGGAGGGGCACATCCAGAGTGGGCCGAGCGGATGCTGCAGGCCGACGGGAGGTTAGCTCACCCCGCCTCAGCTGGACTGGCGCTGTCGAAATAGCCTCCCCCCTCTTTCTCTCTCTTCTCTCTCTCTCTCTCTCTCTCTCTGAGCAATCGAAAAGAGAACGAAAGGGGGGGACGCAGCCGGCTTCTCGTCGTCAGCTTCAGAGCGGCAGCCGGTCGGGAGGAGCGTCGTCTTCTAGCTCGTGGTCTCTCTCCTTCTTGCTTTCTCGCGGGGGGAACGCCACCGGATGCGAGGGAAACGATTTCCGGAGGACGCAAGGCACGAAGCAGGTAAGCGCGAGCTCACTCCCTTCTCGCTCAGGAAACCCTAACAATCCAAGTATGCACTGGATTCCAATGCTTATCACATTGTGAGGAGTTGTGATTCTCCCGCTCTTGTGAAGAGTTTTTCGTCCATTGTCCTCAGATGTTTACTGCGATTTACCTGGAGGCGGAGTTACATCGCCGTGTACTTTTTTCCAACAGGAATCTGTTGTTTCTTTCCGAGGGAAGCGACATAGGCGCGTGTTTTTTTATGAGCCGCTGTTCGCCGTTGGGCCTACCAATCAATATGCGTTAATACACAACATGTGCGCATTCGTTCCTCCGGCATTGTTTTTCCGCTTTTTTATTTCAGAAGAAGATAAGATTCTGTATCTGTTCTACTCTCTCTTATCCGAAGGTTGTCCTTGAGAGTATAGTTAAATTCTGGATTTTTTATGTTTGAAATTTGGTCGTGTAATCTTCCCACACTTCCTGATTTATGAATCTGTATTTCGCAAGTAATGCTGTGCCGTATAATGCACATATTTTTACCAATGCATTTCAAACCCTTTTATCCTATCCTAAGGGATGCATCTTGATTCTAATGTAATTCGAGTCAATTCAATTCCCTCGAGCATGATTTCCCCGTTCTTGTATGACCTCTATTTAGATCTAAGCTCTATTTTTCAACTGTCTATGCTAGATGTCAGTCATTGCTCATATTCATTTAAATAGTTACGGTCTTTTGGTATACGCATAGGATTTTTTAATCACTACTTCGTGTCAGATGCAGAGAAATCATTCCATTGCCGGATGTCCGTGCTGTTCTGCCAAATGTGTTGAGTAGAGGCGACCGATAACACATTGGAATGGCAGATTGTACTGCCCTGCCACCATGCATTCACCCCTGGGTGCGGAGAGGTCAGGTCAGGGCAAATGTTTCTGTAGCTGGAAACTTTTGTTCGGGGATGATGACAAGGTGAATGCTTCCGCACGCTCTGTCCGGATATTACTTTGACTTGGATTCCTTGTCACGTCTAACTGTGTATTTGAGGATCCAATTTTTTCAATCTTCACAGTATCAGTTATGATCACGTCTTGGTTTACCTAATTTTCTAGCGTTTGAGTTATCTGTGTATTTATGCTCGGAAATGATTAAAGAGTCGAGGTCATCTAATATATAAATGATTTAACTTAATTTAAATTTCAAAACTGAATGGATGGAATGATTTAGATCATATCAAGGACTTTATATGTTCGAGTTGAAATTTCCACGAATTCATTTGTTTTCCATCGCCTATGTAAGGCCAATCACCCATGAGATTTATTAATGTGAACTTAAGAGGAAGGACTTCGCATTCAGCAGCCAAGTTTGATGGTCCATCTGATTTATGATATAGTATGTGCATTTTCGTGGTTTTATTGTTGATTACGATTTTATTTGGTTTTGTAGAAAGTCTATGCTTGGGGAGAATAAGAACATTGGCCCGTTGCCTCTACGAAATTTTTTTCTACCTTTGCGAACGTCTTTAAAAGGAGGCTGGCATGATGAGGGGAGTAACTTGAGATGTCATTGCTTCGGGGCATTGGCCAATCCTGAGAGTTTAACTCCTTCAAAATGGGTTCCTGTTATTGATCAAGTTCTTTTGACAGTCAGCATTGTTCTGGCATACATGGGTGGAGTAGTCCCTCATAAGAAGACACTGTTCAACTCTAGGAAAGACACAGTAGAGCAGGAGATTGGTGCTGAAGATTCTACATCTTCTGGTAGGTAAGGGTAAGGTCCATTGTAAGGTGTCCTCATTTTTAAACTCCATCTCGGACATCTAAGTATTTTATTTTATCATTTCATCAGTGACCTGTAGATCTTTAATTTTCTCTTTGGTAACACGAATACGCTTTTGTGCTTTTTACATTGACAGGGGAGCAGAGAGAACTTTACCGTTAAGGGGTGGTGGTTCTTGGAGTACAGTGGGAAGCAAGCTTATTGATGGGCTGAAGGCAACCGAAAACGATGATTATTTGGATCGGAGTGTCAACGATCGTGATATAACAAATGGTTCTCTAAGCTTGTTTGCTGTTGCTGAAAGTCCCAGGTTACGGTTGCTTTGGATTACACTTCAAAGACTTCACAATGAGGCAGGCATTGTCTCAACTGCCTACTTTCTTTCCAGTATATTGTGTTGCATATTTTTGATGGTCTATTTTTAATGAAAATAAATGAAGAGATAAAATTGGAGAGAAAATAGTCGGATTAGAAATGGAATGTATGGATGTGAATCCTCTGCTTGTTGACAATGTTTATACGGTTGGCATTATTTCAAGACCGTGAAGGATTTTGTTCACGAAGACTAAAGTTAAATGCGGCAGAACTGTTGGAACTATGTGGAACTTTCTTGTTGATTATAATCCCAAGAATTTTGTAATAGCATTTGTGCCTGTCTGCGAGTGCAATTTCTTGAATCTATTTCATTACTTCTTTTGGTTGGTTTTAATCTTGTTATGCATTTTTTCGCATTTTTAGTCGATAAAATGCTCAAGGAATTATGCTTAGGGTTTCTAGTAGGTCTCATAGTTTTATACCAAGTCTTTAAATGTTCTTTTCAGGTGATAAATACCTCACAGTCTTATGAAGGCATCAGCAGGGATGGGTGGTCGGCTGTATCTTATCAAATTTTACAGCAGATTATCCAACCAATATGCATCGAGTGGTTTGAGGGAGAATTGTCTCTCAAAAATTGCAAAACGGACATGGTGATGCACCCCCTCCCTCCCCAAAAAAAAAAAAAGAAAAAAAAAGGAAAAAGAAAAAAAAAGTGATTTCCAGTCTACTGTTATATCTCTTCTAATAGCATTTTGTTTATCCACAGGGGCTCCTCACCGAAACATTCAAGAAGCTGTGGGAGGATAATTCAGTGCTAGACAGCTTTAAGGGACTAGGAAAGTCAGAGCTCTATGCAGATCTGCTATATTTCCTTCGATTTGGTTCTCTACGGTAATGTTTACTATGCTTTCACTCTTCGATTCGTACCAAAATGTTTGGTCATATCTTAGCAATTAGTTGCCATACTCACAGGCTCTTGTTTTGGAACCTGCTATGATTGCTCATAATTCAGTGTGAGAATAAAATTGTACGGTTCCATATAATCAACAGTCTAAAACCAAATCCAAGCATTTATCCGATCTTTGATTACATGATTTGGGCGCGCGTCCGAATGTGCTGGATGAATATATCTCGATTCGATACTCATATTTGTCTGACTTTCTGTTTGGACCCAGTGATGGGCATATCTTCGGGAACAATTTCCTGGTCGAACATGGAGTTGACATCCTGGAGGACCTGGTGGTCAGCTTGGCTGATGGCATCTCTAGCATGTATCTGGAGCTTATTTCTATCGACAGCAATGTGGCTGATGAGATGAACTCCTTGGATCTAAATCTCTGCCGTTTATCCACGAGAGAGCTTCAGCGGATACGAAATGAGGTGACTTGCTTCTCTCTCTCTCTCTCTCTCTCTCTCTCTAAGAGACGTTATGATCCTTTGTTTTTAAATAAATATTCATCATTAGTTCTTCGAAGGGGTTCCATTCAGTTGACCTAAGTCGCTGCGGGTTGTTCTTAGGTGGCGCTGAGACAGTGGGTGCTGCGGAACTTCCAGTCGGTCGCCTTGATGTACGAGGACCGTTTTGACCTGTGCGTCCTTCGGACAAAATATCACGAGAGGCCCGTGAAGAGGGACGTCCAGGAAAATCATTGGTGGCAGAAATTCGCCTACGGAAAGGCAGAGTCAACGCTCCTCTGCTACGTGTGGATCGACCGAGCACCCATGCGAGTAAAACGGACAAAGGAACTACGGGCGTTGACCGGGTGGTATGTTCTACTCTCTTTGGCAACCATTTTCCCAGAAGAAAAAAGAAAATCTAAACAATCGTGCTGGCAAATATCGTGTAGACGAGTTGACTTCACCCAATGTTGGCCATTTCTGACTTGTGATTGTCCGTGAGTCTAAAACGGTTTGACCTTAGACGAATGGGTCGAATCAGTTCCAAGTGGGATGGCCCGCTGACCTTATTGGTATATGCATCATGGCGGTTAAGCTTGACCCAATAAATCTTTTATCTATTTATTTAATTATTCGCAGGAGGTACTACTTCAGCTTGTTTCTCGAGCTGTCCGACGTGGCGATGCCCCTGTTCAGAGTCGTCTTCACCAAAGGCCGCGAAGTCGTCTCCTTCTTGCTGACTTGCTTGGTTGGGAGGTCTCTGGGCCTCATCTACGCGGGGATACGGCAGTCCCTGGGTTTCCGGTGAAGAGGATGTGGGGCCAATTTTTTTCCCTTTTCTGGAAATCATTTTGATGCATTAGTCCTCCACCCCCGCCATTAAATTCTGGGTACGACTCGGGACGGCTGATCCCCATTTTCTCTATATTTTTGGTGGGCCTCTAATGCCGGGCCTCCAGACGGGCCCAATATTGTGCTTGCCTCGGGGCAAGAGCTCAACTTTTTGGCAGGGAACCTGGAAAGGCGGTGAGCCGGGTCAGCCCTGAGCCCCATGCGGGCCCCACCTCCAGCCGTGAAGTTATGGCCCAGAGTGAAGCAAGCTTAATGCCTAAGGCTCCGCCGAGCGGTCGCTCTAAATAGCATGTCCCAAGGGGAATCAGTAACGGGAGAATTCGGGAATGGCGGTGGTGGCAGAGGAACAGGGAAGGGGCATCGGAGATCTGCCGGAGGAGTGCGTCTCCCTCATCCTATCGTTCACCTCGCCGCGCGACGCGTGCAGATCGGCCGCGGTCTCGTCGGCGTTCCTCGCGGCGGCGTCCTCCGGCGTTGTCTGGGGGCGCTTCCTGCCGCCGGACTACGAAGAGATCCTTTCGATGTTGCCGGCGCCGCTGGCGTTCCGGTCGAAGAAGGAGCTCTACTCTCGGCTCTGCGATTCCGTCCTCCTTATCAGCGGCGGCAGGAAGGTAAGCATGATGTTGGAGGGAATAGGAAACTTCAGCTCCGGCTGTTTCTAGAGAGCCTGTTGTGATCCCCTCATGTGCATGCGCGGGCAGATCTTCGCGTTGGAGAGGGCGACGGGCAGGAAATGCGTCACGCTGTCGGCGAGGGATCTCAACATCGTGTGGGGCGATTCCCCCCATTACTGGAGGTGGACGTCCGTCCCGGACTCGAGGTCTGGTTTTTTTCGCTCCCGCTCATCTTCTTCTCTGCTCCATTGAATCTTGTGACATACCTAAATCTTCATTTCCCCCTTTCGTCCTTCAAATTTCAGGTTCTCGGAGGCGGCGGAGCTCTTGAACGTGTGTTGGCTGGAGATCCGCGGGAAGATCGCCTGCAGGATGCTCTCCCCCAAGACGACCTACGTTGCTCATCTCGTCTTCAAGCTATCCGTGGAGTCCCACGGCCTCGACTACCCAAGCCAGGAAGGATCCATCAGAGCGGGATCCCGCGTGTCCTCAGAGGAGGTCTGTCTCCACCCCTGCACCCAGCAGCGCCGCTCGTCCCGCTCCAATTCCGTCGTCAGGTTCCGGCGCATGCTTTCAGTGCGGGCGACGCCTCCGCCGGCGGCGCCGTCGGCGGCGGAGAAGCGGCAGGTCCCCCGCGCCAGAGGCGACGGGTGGATGGAGGTGCTGATAGGGGAGTTCCTCAACGACGACGTCGACGAGGAGGAGGTCGAGGTCTCTTTCACGGAGATCCGGGGGGGCCACTGGAAGAGCGGGCTTGTTGTTAAGGGAATCGAAATAAGGCCCAAGTAAAATCAGTCCATCCACAGACAGCCCAAGTAAAAACGACCTCGAAGCCCATTGTATGGCCCACTTATCTCTGTGGGCCTATTAGTGCCAGATGACCCACGTCCCGTGGGCCAAACCACAACTTTTAGAGTAAGAACCGGAACTGAGCGAGTGGATGGATTCGATCCTAGAAAACCGTGGGGCACAAGGGATCGGGCGCCTAGTTGCATGAATATCAAGGAAAATATATTAAATATTAGATAAATATTTCAGAAAAGATTATTGCTAAGAAATAGGTACAGCTATTGGGCGAACGGGAGAACAAGGATGACCGCCGGTTGACTTTTCCACCGTGGATAAGGTCTACTGTTCTCGAAACTTCGTAGGAAGGTACCGTTCGGTTGGCATGGCCGCCTGGTCACAGAGTGGTTCATATTAACGCGTAGATTTAATAAAAAAAATACATTTCAATGGTTCATATTGTTCGGTTAGCTAGTCAATTCCTGATATTTTCTGAAAGCATTGGGGGTAGATCGGTGATTTAAGCAGATCGATGCTACAACTGCGCAGTCGAGTGGAACGCATCGGAGTGGATCGGTTAGTTGCGCTCGCTGAAGGGACGATGGTTGTCGTGATGGAATGGGAGAAGGAGAGGAAAGCCATCGTCTCCATTGGCCAGGTCACTGAGCCGGCTGGAGACACGGATGAGGTTGATCCATCCGCATCGTCCCAGACCTTTTCGCTCCGTCGGCTTTTCCCTAGGGAGGTAAGCATGATGTAGCAGAAATGGGGACTTTTTATCTCCGGGTGTGGTGTTGATAGGAACCTGTTGTGATCCGCTCATGCGCATTCGTGGGCAGATCATCGCGTTGAAGGGCAGGAAATTGACGCTGTCGGCGAGGCTTTCCAAATGTCAACCTGGCCCCTTCCTAAACGGTCATTATCATGATAATTGATGCAGGGGTTATTTGAAGAAATTAGGGTTTATGGTTGATCCAACTGTTGACGACGAGGGGCCACAACAAAACTTCTACCATCAAGTATGACTTCAAGAAAAGTCCTAGTAAGCTGGTATTGGATTTGGTGAAATGGTGGCCATCATGATTGAAGAAAAGATGACAGTCGTTAACTAAGGTTTAGGGTTTAGAGACTGTTGACAATGAAGAGCCACAACAAATCTTCTGCTAACAAGAATGACTTTGAAATCCTGATGAGTTGGGATGAGATTCAGTGAAACGGTGGCCATCACAATGGAAGAAAAGATAACAACCCTTGATTGGGGTTTAGGTTTTATAGTTCACTAGACTGTCGACAACAATGATCCACAACAAATCTTCTTCTACTAGTAAGTATGACTTCGAGAAGTCCTTCTGAGTTGGGTTCGGATTCAGTGGAACAGTGCCCATCACGATGTAAGAAAGGATAACAATCTTTGGCTGGGGTTTAGGGTTTAGGGTTTAGGGTTTATGGTTTATGGTTGACCAGACTGTCAACAACGAGGGGCCACCACAAAATCTTTTGCTATCAAGTATGACACCGAGAAGAGTTCCTGATGAGCTGGTATCAGATTCGATGAAATGGTGACATCAGCTGCAGCAGCAGGCCTCAAAGAAAGGGGATTCGTCCTCCAGGCAGAGAAATTGGGAGAGACCACTGTGGCCGCGGTTAGCCTCCAGAAGGGAAGACAAAGACCTCCTCGGCCCAGACAGCTTTGTAACGAGGAATGAGATCTGCTGTCGTGTGCGATCAAAAACTTTGTCAACCATGAAGTATTCGTAGATCTTGCAGGCACAAGCCTGCAGATTGACAGAACGAAGAGGACCTTCTCGTTTATTGGGGACTCTGCGAAGATGCAGGGAGAGCTGAGGCCAGAGGGGGAGGCCGTCCTCTTCTTCCCCAAGGGATTCTGCCTGAATATAGAGTCTAGTCTGATCCTTTGATATGGTCTTCGAGCATCACAATACTCAACTCAAGATCAATTAATGGCGGATATAACTTGTCCATACTGTCAGTTAATGTGGGGTCGTTCACATGAGGAACCAGACTTAATCGCAAAGGGAAATGGAGGAGAGTTGAAATAATCACCTCCATGACTTGAGTAACTAATGTATCCACAAGATTACGGCCAGCTATCCATTCCAATTCACCTGCCAATAACTTTAAAAAAATATGAGAACGTGTGTGTGTGTGTGTGTGTGTGTGTGTGTGAGAGAGAGAGAGAGAGAGAGAGAGAGAGAGAGAGAGAGAGAGATAATTCCTGCTTAAGATGGTCGCAAAGAAATCCGCGTATCCTGCCTTTGAAGAAAACAAGAGAGAGAGGAGGACAAAGTATTATATGACTTCCCCACAGATGCGTCTTAATCTTTTTCTGTCTCTTCGGCCTTCATCTTCTTCTCCCACCTTCGCTTCTGCAGGGTGCATGAAGGCGAATTCATGTCAGAAACCATTGCAACGGAGTGCTCACTCCAGAAATACAATCGTATTTCTCCAATAATGCCATTGACGTGGGGTTGGACCTTCCGGGTTTGGATGGCAAAGGGAGCAAAATATCGGAACGATGCCTAAAATAAGTAATTCATCATAGAACAAGGTATGTGCACATGAACTGCAGCAAGATTTCAGCGACTATAATGTTTTCACTAATTTCTCAAGACTTGAGTTCCTGCAAGTCATGGAAAAGATGTAGGGGGTGGGTTCCTGTCAAGTCAAACTCCCCTAGTCAGGTGCGGGCTTTGAGGCACTCCAAAGAAGTCAACAGAACAGACAGAAGCATCTGCACAAATATAGTCAGAACACAAAAAGGGAGGAGGAGGATTTCATAGAAATGTTCCCTTTCTCTTTGAACTGAAGGAGTTTTTAAGGGGGAGAGAGTTTGGGAATGAGAAAAGCTCGCACGTTGTTTTGAAGAGAAAGAATGGAGAAGCTACAACGCTCGAATACTTTTACAAGGCATGCACCTCTCCAGTTGAAATATAATAGTGAGGGATGAAGATTAACATGTTCAAAGCATAAAATGTCAGGTGTATTGTTGATTTCAGGTCAAAAAGGTCGAGAAATCGTAGATGTCCAGAAATTTGCTTTATTCATGGAGGAAACCATGGAGGCACCCATAGTTGGAGCTACTTATACAGGGAAAACTTCAAGGGGTGCTTCATAATTTACATGCTTTCTAAAGGGAACCAGATGGTGTATATTAAAGTCTACTCTTTCTACTTTGGGAACATTAGAAGAAACCAGGAGATGATTATTCCGAAATTTCTCAGGTTTTTCTACAATTCAGTTATTTTGAAGACAAACCATGACAGCGCCCAGATTTCTTTTATCTGGATTATCTGGATCATGTAGTAGTGTATTTTCATCTCAACGTGGATCATTCGACTGATTCATAGCCACCATGGACATCCCTCATTTTACTTGTGTACCGTAAAGCTGATTAAGAGTGAACAGTTTTAAAGGGCAATGATGTCACAGTGAGAACAAAGAGGAAGCTACTGCCCCCACTTTCCAGGGGAAGTGCATGAGAGAGAGAGAGAGAGAGAGAGAGAGAGAGAGAGAGAGAGAGAGAGAGAGGGAGTATAATGTTCTATATACTTTTCCCTGTCCCATACATATTCCTCTCTGCTACTCTTCACGATTCATTCTTGTGCCATCCAGATTCGATCTCACACCGACAGGAGGATTTACTGTTTCACTTCTGATCATGAATAATGGCAGCGAGGCCACATTGTTTTTGAACACAATGGCTGATGCTTAATAACGAGGATTTGAGAAATATGGATGTTCAACCAAAGAAAATCCAGATTTTCGATCTGAAATCGGCTGATTGAGGTTGAAATTTATGTTCATTGATCGGACAACAGTCCACTCTTCAGATGATATCAAAATTAACACAAGACGGTGCAAATTGGCTACGTTTCTTCTTGTTTCTAAGAAACCAAGAAGGCCAAAGAGGTTAATTAGAGCTCTGAAAACCTTGTCCACACTTACCTCATTCACCAGCTCCATACCCCTCCACTCTTCGCAGCTAACAGCAGTCAACAGCAAAACTTCTCCATTATTGACGCAATCATAACTTTTCCAATGGCATCCCCAGATATTATAGTGATGACCTCCGGTTGATTCCCTTCACCCTCTCACGAATTCTTTCAACCGTAATAGTTGGCCAAACCTCTACCATCCAACAATTTTCTGTAGATTTTCTTGATTCTAGCACATTTCAAGCTGCAAATCGTCGTCCCTCAGCCAGTGTGGCTGAGGTAAGGGCCTTCCTTCCCCTCCCTTTCCCCATTTCTACCTCTCCCCCACAGCTTGTCCTCATTAGCAACCCAACCAACTTCCCGCTGTTGTCCAAATGGCTAGCATATTAATAAAAGCAGGAATTTCTGGTTTTGATTTTTCTTCTCCCATTTTGGTCTGGGTTTGATTTATTGGATGCGTGAAATCCATACCCGTTTCACTTTCATTTGAGCGTCTAAAACTCTGGTTTTAAAAGAAATAAGCATGTGCCATTACAATGCTGCTTAAGTCATCTCCAACGAGGCTGAGAACAGTCGGAAAATCTCTAGATTATCTGACTCGAATCAAACCTGTCCCAACCCATCCAAGATCCATTCATTCTTTCAAATTGCTCAGCTTTTGAAAGCTATGACACACTCTATCATCTTGGCTTACTCTAAGCACCTAAAAATGGAAAATAATGGACCTAAGGGCTTAGAGCAGCAGTTTTAGCAATCTCCCTTTGATCTTCACATGCTAAAGGAACCAAACAAAATCTACCAGTATTCTTAAATCTTTCATCCATCAAGTGAAGTCCACATCATCTATCTTAAAATGGCGTCCATTTTTGCCATCCCAAGTAAATGACAGGAATATCAGTTTAATACGATAACCAGAAAGGAAGAAATGAGATATGTATTGACCTTATAATCCAAGAGCATTTGTGGCATTTTCTTCATCAATTCAGCAGTATTTGCACGTCTGCGAAGATGGGGAGAAAGAGAAACGCAATCACAATCGAGAAATTCACACCAAAGGATCGAATGATGAACATCGAAAAAAATATGAAAGAAAACACACTTTTCAGCAGAAATGCGGTCACATTTGTGCCCCTTCCTCTTGTCCCTCATCTCTTTCCTCGGTGGATCATATGGCCAGTCCCTGATTCATACCCACGATCTTCCAAAAGTCAGCAGAAACGAAAAGTGACGCAAAAATTTGAGTGAAGAAGCGTCGGCGTGAACGCACTCTCCGGCGAGGAGCACCTCCTTGCGCAGACGAGCACGCTGTCGGGCACTCAGAGAGAGGGGCTTCCAGGCGCCGAGCTCCCAGTAGCCCCACACCCCCTTCGAAAGCTCGTCCTTGTACTTGGAGAGCTTCTCCCTCCATGGATACTGGTACTCACCGGCCGCCTTCGCCACCGCCTTCGCCGCTCCCGCCGCCGCCTTCCCCGCCATTCCTCCGGCCGATCTCCGTCCGGCGATTCCTGAAACCCCTCCTCACCCAAGCTAGAGGGGTGGGAGGGAGAGAGAGAGAGAGAGAGAGAGAGAGAGATGTACAGTGTAGAAGCCCATCCAATCCAGACCGTCTGTCCTGCGTGTGCTCAACTTTTCAGCTGTTTGATGGGTGCTCTCTTTTCTAATATTTCCATAAAAGCCCTAGCTTGTTATCATCCGAAGTTCTATAACTTCAATTTATTATAATCACACGTTATTTTGTATACCTTAGGGCATATTCTAAAGGGAGATGTGAAATTTAATGAAAATATCCCTATAATTTTAAATTTTAGTATACTGCCCTGAGTCTAGAGAGAGAGAGAGAGAGAGAGTAGAACGCGTGATCCTGCTGACCTTCATAATAAACTGTTTGGCCAAGATCTCTTGCATTTCATGTCACCGTCATCAGCTTCGTCCCTAATCAATTTCAATTAAAAATAAAAGACCTTATCTGCAATAAAATACTATTTATATTATTATTTATTATTAAAATATATTCTCACCGAATGAATAATTACCTTCTAAGCCCCGCCAAATGCCATTTTATATTTTGGAAATGTTTTTATACTCACGTCACCATCGTACTCTCTCCTTGTCAAAGTCGATCTCCCCTTGAAACCCATATTCTACTGGCCCCCACATGTCGGTAATCGTCCCTGTAGGGGATGCAAGAGGCTAGCCACGTGGCTGATTGATAGATGGCCACATGGCAAAAGTTAATATTTTCCAAGTTTTGACCAGTTGCAACCAAAAACTTGACTGTGTCCGCAATAAAAGTTGGTAAAGATTTTGTTGACGGTGAAGACACGTGTGTGTTGACAAATTTAAGAGGTCACGATAGCCGGCCAAAACATGCCACATCATCGCCTCGTTGAAGAGACCAGCAACGCTCGATCTCGCTTTTGACTGCCGAGTCACGTGGCGAGCCGAGAAAGGAAGGGCAGTCAACGCTGGTGGCCGCTAGACCTCCATCTGTGTGGGTAGGTCGTCAACGGGGGCGGCCCTTCTTATCGGATCCAGGTCAGGCTTACCCGGACCGAGATGCCTCCGAACCGTCGTCCCTCGTGTTAACTCGTTCGTACGTCTATGACGTCATCATCAGCCGCGCGTTGGGTCCGCTTCTTTGATACGAGGGGCGTCGTTTGAAGTACTCTGTATGCAAGTCTCTGATTCGACGCACATGATGGGTGCAGGTCGCTATGCACAAAACTGCCAAAAGGTAATGGGTAATTCTGCCGCCTCTCCCTCTCTCTCTCTCTCTCTCTCTCTGTCTGTGAAACGTACACATAAATGGCGGTTTGACTGCTCCTACGGCCACAGGGTAGAGAGAGAGAGGAGTGACGAGAGATCTAGAGGTCGACAACGGGACTCGTCCCGGTGTGACAGGGTTTCATGTCGGAGCAGGTTGCTCGCCGACAGTATCCGTGCTCTCGGGGATGTTCAATTGGTTGTCTGGGGCCTTCCTAGGCTGTCGTGGGAGGCGTTGCCAGGCGAATCCTGTGATTTCATTGATTGCCTTTGCTAGAGGAGGGCTGCGCTGGTCGGTCGTTTCGGCACTCGTAGGAACTGCGATGACTTGCTGGATTGAAGAGTCCATTTGATGATTATTCGGTGGAGGATTCTTCACGGTGTCTGATAGAAGATACGTTTGAAAATTCTCGCTTGCGCGGCCGAGATCGGAGTCCAACCGATTGTATTATTTAAGTAGTCAGGGAGCTTGTTTCTCTTCTGACCGAGGAGGCATTGACGAAGAGAGATGGTGAGCGGGCAGCTCTTCCACTTCAGGAAGCACTCATGGCCACCGGATGAGTACGTAACCCGGGCGACGTTGCAATTGGTGAGCTCCTTTTCTCTTGTTAGTGCCCTCTGGGACTTGTTCGTTGTGTTTGTGAAACTAGATGAGCATGATTATTCTGTTTTACCGTCAATCTACCTGCTTTCTTTTCTTTGGGTGATGAGAATGTAGAACGAATATTGGACACATAAGGTCCATCGCCTCTGTAGACTGTAATTTTTCTTCCCCGGGAGTTTATTACCGTCCTGATCCCCTCCTGGAGTCTAGTGCCGTACATTCGAGAAACTCCAGCAGGCGTGAATCTTTGTAGGTGTTCTCCGTCAAACTAGTTTCCTTTTTTTATCCTTTTAGGTGTTCTCGTTCTGCTAATTCTCAAGTTTAGTTTCAATGTGAAACTTACATTCATTTTCTGCACACGGTTTACTCCCATTTATATCAAATGAAAAATAATTGTTCAATGAATTATCCTGTCGGATAAAATCTTCCCATCACGACTCTCCTCATGAATTGTTGGATACCTGAATGAACATGTGGTTGCCTTCTCGACTCTATTCACATACACCTTCAGTAATCTATCTGATGCCATTTAATTTTACTCTATCACAGTTGGACTTTGATGGTGGTGCTCCACCAGAACAGGCATGGAGAAGGCGCTTGAACAGCCATGCTAATTTATTGAAAGAATTCAGTGTAACATTTATGGAGGCTATTAGAATGGTACGTCAATCATTAGACATCTAGCGCAGTGGATGTTTGATGGAGAAAAATTACATTCACACGTGTCTCTTGATATTTATTGATTGACTGACATTTGTTGGTCTTGTTTCTAAGATTCGGCTTGGAGTCCGTTTGTGGTCATATGTTCGGGAAGAAGCTTCTCATGGACGGGTATTTTTTCAATATTAATCTCTGTAATTTTATTTTTCTTTTGAAATGTTTTTGTCTGACCTTTCATTTAGCGCTCAATTGTTCCCTTTACGAGGTCATAGAGTGGTTTTTTATTTTTTATTTTGTATATTTTTGCAGAAAGCACCCATTGATCCCTTCACTCGGGAAAAATGTAGGCCCTCTGCTTCTCACGGTGTTCCACTGGGAGGGATGGGGTATGTTGTCCCGTTGCTATTCCATGTCAAAGGGGTTCGTTAATTTTTTTTGTTTTTAATGAGATTCAAATGGTCTATTCTCAGAAGTGGCAGCATATCCAGAGGTTTCAGAGGTGAATTTAAGCACTGGCAAATTATCCCAAACTCATGCGAAGCATCACCTCTCATGACAAATCAGTTCTCTGTAACTATCTGCTCTTTTAGTCGTCTTTTATTTATTTTTTTCTATCCATGGATCTCGTATTTTACACAAACATGCAGTAAACAGGAAAAATCTGTATGGTATCTTTAGATGTGATTGGATATCTTCTGCCAACTTTAAAAACTGCAATCCTATTTTCAGAAGAGTTGGAAATGATTGTCTGGTCCGTTTTGTAGGTTATCACCAAAAGAGGAAAAATTAAATTTTTTATTTACCCCACGGTCAAGACAGTTGATTACTGCTAGATATTGTTCATTGATGTACTAGTATTAAGGAGAATCAGATGTGTATGTATATCACTTGACAGTGGCTGCCAAAAGGAGGTATCGGGATGCAGGATCTCATATGACAGAAAGAAATGTTCAGTGGCTATATCATCGAATTTAGTGATTGCATGAATAAGTGCTAAATATCCTTTCTGAGAATAGAACTAATATAACTAAAGAAGATGCCACAAATATTCAAACTGAACATGAAATTTCAAATATTTGTGTATTTTTGTATTCGTTAATTCATTAATATCCCAGTCTCAGTCTTGTGACTTGACCTTGTTACCCATGTGCTAATGCAGATATTTATAAACAGGGACGGAGGACAAAAGAAATTCTCTTCAGTTTTATCCCCTGGGCACCATGAAGGATTGGGGTGTGCTATTCTTCTAATGATGTCATCTTTACTTTTGATTACTCTGTCTTCTTTTTCTCGTTTTACTAGGAATCACTATATATTCTTTTTCTCTTATAATGTTTAAATACGAGTTTTTTATGGGATATTAGTCAAACACTTTTTTGGAGATGAGAAGCTTTAAAAACTCTATGGTCCAGTTTTGCTATCTGAAATAGATTAGAACTGTCTAGGGTTGTCCAGCTCTGAAGGTTTGGAATCCGAACCCGTATGACATGCAGAACCGGATAGATGTGAGACAACCAATAGGAATTCGTCTGCTTACACTAATGAAATCGGCCGTATATATCCTATTCCTTGACATGCCAGCTAATAGTTTTCGAAAACATTAGTGTTTTTTAAAACCCATTGAAAGGGACCTGTCCGAATTTAATAGGGTAATATAAAGGATAAAAATAGTAATAAAACCTCGTTCGAGAATCTCCTCCCTTCTTCCACTCCGTCCCGAAGAGTAACTAACACCAATGCAGTCACGTTTTCATGTTCCAATTGAACATTTTCCATTTTTGATTATGATCAAAGGAGAAGATTATTTACCAAACATATGCGGATCAAATCAGGATCTTATTTAAGGAGAAATGACTATATTTTTGTGCTTTTCGGATTGCCAAGTCCCCTTTATTTGACGATTGAAGATATGTGGCTATGAACTCCGTGAGGGAATACAGAGGTTTGATTTTGGAGAAGAGAGACTATTATGACTTCTGCTTCGGTGATTGAACGGGTGGGACAGACGTGGCACTTAATATATGTATTTATTTATTGTATTTATTCTTGTATTAAAGGCTAGGAGTGTTGATGAAAGTTATCATGACCTTGGCATTGCCCGTGAAAAATGTATATACCTTTATTTGTGTTAAAGTATTGGGTCATCCAACTGAAAATTGATTTTCAGTGAGTGGATAAAGGTAATTTATCGAACCATAGAATTTCTCTACAGATGTGAAACCGTTATACATTTTGATTGGAGATTCCACAAGTACACCTCCGTTTTCCTCTTTTTTGTTTCTACGCTGTCTCTGTGGCGTAAATTCTGCTCTTTTTTTTTTCACTTTTTTGGCTTCAGAAAATCTCAAGAAGATGACATTTCATCATGGGGCTGGAACCTGAGTGGCCAGCATTCTACATATCATGCTTTGTTTCCAAGGGCCTGGACGGTTTACGATGGTATTGGTGATATTTCTCTTTTGTGTTTTATTTGCGTTTGGGGAGCCTTTCAGGGTTACTTTCACATTTATGCAGCAACCTGATGTTCAAAGGACCTCCGCTCTCCTTTTTAATTTCAGGTGAACCAGACCCTGAACTCAAAATTTCATGTCGCCAGATATCACCATTCATTCCACACAACTATCGAGAGAGTAGTCTTCCCACGTCGGTGTTTGTCTATACGGTATGCATTTCCATCTTGGTCATGTTTTTTGCTCTTGTTGATTTCTCTTCTAATTTCAATGTGTATTTTTTTTGCTTTTGTTTATTTAAAATTAGATTGTTTTTAATAAGAGTATCATATAGTAGAATTGCATTATGGGCATGCAAAGTTGCTCAAATTATTTCTGTTGGAGAGCGTTGGTGAGACAAGAGATGAAACCACGACTACAGAGAGGACGAATATCCAACCTGCAAGGCTCATGAACCACGTAAGATATTCGATTAGAAGCTAACCAAGTGCATGTTACCTGCTAATAAAAGTGCGCCTTTTGGCAGCATTAAAAAGGATTTATTCTTATTTTTTAATAAAAGTAAAGTACCAAGATTCAGAGCTATTGGCGTTACTGAAGTCTCATTCCCTTGATTTTTTCTAATGAAAGATTTTATATTTCCTGAACCTTGATGACAACGGATGTCAGTTTGGTAATGTTAATTGAGTGCAGCAATGATCTCGAATTGAAAATATCTAACCTCGGAGAAACTACCTCTTTACATGATTTACCATTAACGCATTCGAGTGCTATTAACTCAAATACATAATAACCGTTAATAAACTCAAGTGCTATTCGCATACATCTTTTTCGTAATTGTAACTTATGACATCGGGAGTATAGAACATTAGAGGATAAAACGCTTCAAGCAACCTTCGGAGATGAAGGTGTAAACATTATATTATAATTTCATTCTTTTCTTGTGGCGTAGCATATATTTTCTGCGGGGTAGGGGAGGGAAGAAAGAGAGTTTTTTTTTTTTTCTGAGAAGGGCCCAATGGAAAAAAGGCGCTGGTCTCTATAGATTTTATTTATTTTGACAGGCTATCTTATGTTGAAAGAATGAAGGGTAACGTGTAGAGGGACAATAAATTTCTGTGTTTTCAAGTAGAAATAGCAATCCAGACACAAAAACGAGAACTAAATTCTCGAAAAATAGCCAGACTCCGGGAACAAAATTGAATTTAAATCATTTCATATTTTTTTATTTTTGTTGATCTAGAGTTTTCTTATCTATTATGCGCGATCTTACCTATTCTCCATTGAAACTTTATAATTATACCTTTCCTTTTTATCAACTGTAGTTAGTGAATACTGGAAAAGAAAGGGCAAAAGTCAGCTTGCTTTTGACTTGGGCTGTAAGTCCTCTCATTCTCCCCACCATAATTTTAGCCAAATTCTGGCGGTAGATCGATCAGTATTTTTTTATATTATTGATCAGAGCTTTGTTTTACAGAATTCCATTGGAGGAGTCTCGCACTTATCAGGCAACCACTCCAATGAACCATTCAGGTGAGTAAGCACAAGGCCAACATTTTCTTCAAATGTAAATATTTATTTTTAACTCCAATGTTACCGATTGATGATTGCATGAGTTTTATTCTTTGATCTTTTGGCAGGGGAGAAGATGGAGTTGCCGGCGTCCTTCTACATCACAAGCAAGTCTTTGCTAGTCCTTGATCTATATTTACGATTTCATTTGGGCCATTCAATGTGATCATGGAAACATCAGCACAGTGACACTCAAGTCAGTGTCTTCCAAATACACGTAGTCAGCTGCTTATTCGTTTATTTGTAAATATTTTTCATCACACAGAATGATTTTCTTTATGCCATTGCGTCATTCATGATCTTCGCTATTTTTCTATCTTTCCCAGTTTTTGGAAAAGGTTATCTGATACTTTTTATTCCTGCTGCTGTGAAATTGCGTGGAAAAATTATTCCTAATTGGTGTGAAAATGATGCAGGACTGCAAAAGATAATCCGCCCGTCACGTTTGCTATTGCCGCATGCGAAACTCAAAATGTCAGTGTGACAGTTTTGCCATCTTTCGGACTATCTAAGGAAAATTGTATCACAGCCAGGGACATGTGGGCCACGATGGTGGAGGTGATATTTCTAGATGTCAACGATTTGTTTTCTATCATTATTCAGCCCTTTTGCTGCTTATTTTTCTCTGTTTCTCTGAAATTTGGATCACGAGAATATGCTCATGATTCCTCCGTCTTGGTTTGTCTGCATTATATGCCACTTTGTTCATGATATTTTCCAGCAGCAGTATGTGGTACCGGATATGTATCGGTCCTTTTTCAGACGACTGTGAGCACTTTCAGACAGATATTAATGGGAGATATAATTTGACCTTTAACTGGAAGTCAAATTAACAGATGGATTTTCCAACTACATTTGTGTCTAGTAGATGAGAATTGTTTTCATCATCATCTTAATTAGTAGAAATGGAATTTTTTATTTTTTCTCCAGAAATATTTTCTCTCAGGTGCAAAAAAGGAAGTAGCATTGTCTAACATTAAATGTATAAACCAATCACTCTTTTTAATTTTCTGGGACCTGTTATTCATTCCTGAACAAGTTCTTGTTTTCGTGATGCTCGCTCCATTGTGATGGGAATGATCGTTTTGCGCGTCCACGCATCCAGAATGGGCATTTCGATCAAGACAATTTTTCTGCCGGCCATAGCATGCCATCCTCGCCCGGAGACACACTCTGTGCCGCAGTCTCAGCTTCTACCTGGGTCGAACCTCATGGAAAATGTACAGTTGCATTTGCTCTGGCATGGGCGTCCCCTAAAGTGAAGTTCAAGAAGGGATGCACTTATAACAGGTGATTTTTTTTCTTCCATCTGCATTTTATCCGTCGTTATTTTTCTGAAACATATATATATATATATATATATATATATATATATATGTATATGCACTGTGCCTCGATCCTCGGGTAATGTTTTCCTGGATGCTGCTAGACTAGTTTAGTAAGAGGAATTTGTTGCCCCCGCACAGCTGGCACTCGTGTACCTATCCTGCTTAGCTTCTGCTTCTTCAGGCCCACATCTTTTATAGGGAAAAACTAGAATGGAGCTGCCAGACCTCACCACAGATGCCGATGTCACCTTGTTAGGAGCGACCTGAGTGCTATTCCCAGTTAGCTTCTTTCTATTGAGGTCTTACTGTTTATAGAGCACGCAGAAGCAATTCTTACCCCATCTCTTACTCTGAATCCGACGCCTCTCCAATGGATCCAGGAGGTACACGAAATTTTATGGGACCTCTAAGAACTCGGCGGCCGCCCTCGCACATCATGCTTTGATGAGTACGTATCCTTCCACTCGCAATTGTTTCTTTCAGTAAGGATCAAAACGGCAGCGATGCTGTTCCTGAGATGATGGCTGCAGATTAATTTTAATTTGTTTCCTGACCAAGAACATTTGATGCCATCTAAAATTCTCAGGTTATAAATGGTGGGAAGAAGAGATCGAGAAATGGCAGAAGCCCATCCTCAGCGATGAAAGGCTCCCGGAATGGTAAAGTTTGGAACCTCCTCCCCGTATTGGCCCACGCTTTATAGATTTTAAGGCTAGAAGCATGAACAGATGCAACATCAGTGTAGAAACTGTGGTTTTCTCTCGGGGCTGGGCTCTTCCTGTGCTCCATGTCAATATAATTTTTTTTTCCAATAACAACAGGTACAAATTCACTTTGTTTAATGAGCTCTATTTTCTGGTCGCCGGAGGAACTCTTTGGACGGGTAACTACGACTTTGATCCCGGCGTCAAATTTGGCTGCTTTTTTCTCTCTCTGAAGGTAGAAAGAAGAGAGAGGCGAGTAGAAGGACTTCTGACAAGCAGCTTTGCTCCTTTCGTTCACTTGTCCGATGCAGACGGAGAGTCTCCATCCAGCGATGATAACCCACCGGAAGAGAAGCCGAGCTCCGGCAGCAAGCACAACCGCAAATCCGCGAAAACCTCGATATCCTCCAAGAGCAGTAAGAGGGGAGTACCCGCGGAGTTGACCCCCGCCGCCGCCGCCGGCGTTGACCCAGAAGCTGCAGAGGAAAGCGTCGACTCAGACCTGATGAACTCTTGGAGCTTCGCGAGGCCCACCGCCGAGGGCGACGACGTGGGGAGGTTCCTGTACCTGGAGGGCACGGAGTACGTGATGTGGTGCACCTACGACGTTCACTTCTACGCCTCCTTCGCCCTCCTGGACCTCTTCCCGAAGATCGAACTGAGCATCCAGCGGGACTTCGCCCGCGCCGTGCTCTGCGAGGACCGGCGGCGGGTGAAGTTCCTCGCCGACGGCAACTCCGGCATGCGCAAGGTCCGCGGTGCCGTCCCCCACGACCTGGGCATGCACGACCCATGGCACGAGATGAACGCCTACAACATCCACGACACCAGCCGCTGGAAGGACCTCAACCCCAAGTTCGTGTTGCAGGTCTACAGGGACTTCGCTGCCACTGGCGACGACACCTTCGGCAGGGAGGTGTGGCCGGCGGTCACCGCCGCCATGGATTACATGGATCAGTTCGACCGTGACGGCGACGGTCTCATCGAGAACGACGGCTTCCCGGACCAGACCTACGACGCCTGGACGGTCCACGGCGTCAGCGCGTACTGCGGCTGCCTCTGGCTCGCCGCCCTGCAGGCGGCCGTGGCGATGGCGCTCCGCCTCGGCGACCACCCCTTCGCCGACAAGTGCAGGAGCAAGCTCCTCATGGCGAAGCCCAGCTTCGAGGAAAAGGTTTGGAACGGCTCCTACTTCAACTACGACAGCGGGTCGTACGGCAACAGCAGGTCCATTCAGGCCGACCAGCTCGCCGGGCAGTGGTACACCGCCGCCGCCGGGCTGCCGCCGCTCTTCGACGAGGCCAAGATCAGGAGCACGCTGCAGAAGATCTTCGACTTCAACGTGATGAAGGTGGGCGGCGGCCGCATGGGCGCCGTCAACGGGATGACCCCAAGCGGCAAGGTGGATGAATCCTGCATGCAGTCGCGCGAGATATGGACCGGTGTCACCTACGGCGTCGCCGCCACCATGCTCCACGCCGGCATGCACCACCAGGCCTTCTCCACCGCCGAGGGCATCTTCACCGCCGGCTGGTCTGAAGAAGGCTTCGGGTGCGCCTCCTCCCTATATTTTCCCCGATTTATTCATTAATTTCCCCGGCCGGTTCCTTTTTCTAGGGGAGATGATTGAGGATATTGTTGCTCCGACCTTCATTCATGCTCTTTTTCTTCTTCTTTTTTACGCTGTGATGACGACGGCGATGATGATGATGATGATGACGATGATGACATCGTGCAGGTACTGGTTCCAGACGCCGGAGGCGTGGACGGTGGACGGTCACTACCGGTCTCTGATTTACATGCGGCCGCTGGCGATCTGGGGGATGCAATGGGCGTTGACTCCGAGCCGGGCCATCCTCGAGGCCCCGAAGACCAACATGATGGACAGGATTTACACCTCCCCCGCTGACCTCCGCGCCAAGAACGAGGCCAGCGTGAGGAAGATCGGCGGCAGCAGGAGCACCTGCTGCGGCCACTCCGTCTTCCACTGTGAATGTTAGACGACGCCCGCCGCCATGCACGAAGGTGAATCCATGATTTTCTTCCCGGGAGAGGTCAACGACAACAGTCCACGGATCTTGTAGAGGGATAGGAATCTAGGACGACCAACGGTCTCTCTTCGCTACCATCACTACACCATTATCCTTCTGTTCTTCGTCCTGTCACAGGGCAGTGTAGATTCACTTATAAATCCGATATTATGGAGATGGACACGTTATATGGCTGAACTTTGTATTGAATCACGGAGGTGAAAAGTCAACGAGATCTACTTCAAGGTTAAGAGATTTCGACCCCTCATAACGCGACCCATTGAAGTTCTCGGCTGGAAAGTCAACCCTTGCTAAACGTGATTCTTGGCCAAGGATTTTAAATTGGGATTAAATGGGAGCCGCGCGTACGCAGGCCCCCTCTGGCACAAATTATGACGTCCACTCTCCCACTTGGGGAGATGGTAGGCGGGCGCTCCCCCAGAGTGCAATGGGGGCCGCCAACCTAGGCTATGGGCCGTCTTGATCACCCATGAACCCCGTCCAGGTAAGTATGATCTAATTGACGGAGGTTATTCTTAGTTATAGACGTCGACTTTTATTTATGGGTCTAATTTCCAATGTGGGACTAAAAAATTAGCGTGGCCCATCATGCGGTCGTGGAGAGTTGCGCGTATAATGCAAAAGGGACGGTCGAGATCCGCCTGGTTAATCTCGAACCGAATATGCTCGGTCGAGATGATCCTAGTTTTTTTATTGATGGCTGTATATATTTTTAATTTATTTCTAGCTTATTTTATTGTTAGTTTTTATAAATTGTTTGGACTAAAAATAAGACGGTCCCCCCCCCCCCCCATTTTCCTTGGCCTTTTTAGCCCTCACGTAGAATTATTTCAACCCAGTCCTCGGTCCAAAAAGAGTTTTCTTCCCTGACCTCCAATGGATGAATATTCTTGAAATATCTTTTCTCAATATTATAATGAATAATTCGAAAATTAAAATAATAAATTATTCTCCCTTCTTGTGTCGATGAACTGGGCACTCAACAAGTAGCCTTTTTACTCAATAATTTTATTTTCTTTGTGGTTGAGCGGGTTTCGGTCCCTTAAAAACCACTTTGTGAAAATTAGGAATATATCCCGTATCTCTTCACTTGTTTCCATAGGTCCCTATAAATAGCAGCTCAAGCCGGGCAAAGCTTGAGGGGCATTGTGAAAAGGGGGAGGATTTATAAACTAATTTGGGATATAGCCAAAGAGAAATTGTGAAATTAATATTAGTTGAGGAAGACTTCCTGCTGATTTCTTTGGCAGCTTACTATACTTGTCACCGGATCCCGTAAAAACTCCGGAGTTAAGCGTGCTCAGGTGGGAGCAGTCCCCGGATGGGTGACCTCCCTGGGAAGTCCCCCGGTACGTGCGCCGCTGCATTATCGTGTCGGGATGGGTGACCTCCCGAAAAGTTCGGCCCAAGACAGTTATCCCAAAAAAAAAAGAAAAAAAGAAAAAGAAAAGAAAAAGATGGTAAGTAAAGATATAATTTACTTAAACCATGAATCCAATGGTTCATAGGGATCTAAACATAATTAATCATAAAAAATCCAGCAGTGCTAACTTCGGTATGGCAATAATGGTCAAATAAAAAATTAATGTAATGTAGAAATAATTTATAAATTATTTAGGGACCCGAAAAAAGGCCTATCTATGGACAAAGGGGTTTTTATTTATTTATTTTAAAAAAACGTTAAAATACAACTATCGTATTTATAGGAATGCAGATATTAAGCAAGCAGCTGGTATTTTTATTCTGTATTAGTTGATAAATTTGTAGTTATTTAGACTGGATTATCATGTTTGTAAAAAGTATTAGGGAAAATTAAGCGACCAGTGCGGTGAGCGTGGATCGAACACGCGACCTTCAGATCTTCAGTCTGACGCTCTCCCAACTGAGCTATCCCCGCTGTCGATAACCGTTGACGATATATAAAAAACATAACAGAACTGAACCAACAGTCACTACACAGCCTTGACGCCGCCCGTGGAACATCTAAATATCAAACTGACCCTAACTACGACCCCTGCATGCAGGGACACGGTCCACAGAAAATCTCACCCCAGGGTGATCATGGGATGACCCCGCCGACGCCACCCAGACCTCCAACTCCACCGGCGCCTCCGCCGAAGCCCCCGAGCCCTCCAAGCCCTCCAAGCCCCACAATACCTCCAACTCCTGCGGCGCCGCCGAAGCCGCCGAGGCCCGCGTACCCGCCGACGCCGCCGAACGTGAGGAAGTTCTTCTGGTCTCCGAGGCCAGTTCCGTCCGGAACGTCCCTCGCGCGAGCGCAAACCACACCCCAGAAAACGAGAACCACAACGACGACCCAGCACAGCCTCGCCATCTCTTTCCCTCACCTCCCCCACCGTCCGGCTTCAGCGAGCGCGATGGAACCTGGTGAGCCACCCTCACCGGCGTATTTATACCCGCGTACCCGTCGGCGGCGACTGACCGGAGTTAATGAGGTCGATGGGCCTCGTCCATCTCACGTCTCCTTCACCTCCAACACCCGCCATCCACGTTGATGCAGCTACACGCAGTGAATCAGTGGGGAAGGAAGCCCAGGGCTGGACACGCAGAGGAGAACCCCGAGCCATAAAGAAAACGAGCGCTTCGAGGAAGTGGTGCAGCTCTGCGCCCCGCATGCAAGGTAGGAGCTAATTGCTCTCACGGATTATCTCGAAAACAACCCCAGCATGTAAAGAAATACCGGTCACAGCCCCCCACTTTCATCGTAGGATGAGAAAATCCAAGAGAATACGAGCAAGATAGAGAAAAATGTGACCGAATTTTCGAAATGTTATATGGGCCTCTGGTGGGGTGCCCATCCCAAGAAGAACTGGGGAGGGCTGTGACGTTATTGGGCCTCTTATAGTGAAGTTGCTACCGTAGCGCGGGCTTAGTCCATGTTCCCCTTGATCCATCATCATGGGCCTAATAGGGCCCATTATGATGCATTTGGGTGTATGGGCCCGTATCAGAAGTGAGGATTCTTCCTTTCCGGCCCAATAACAAATCAGTTTTCGCTCTCGTGTTGCACGAGTTCTTCGAGTGTTGACGCGGTCGAAGAAGCTAGGGTTTGAGAAGATGGATGAGCTAAGGGTCTTGAAAGATCTCCCAAGGCGGAAATCAGGGACTGCTCTCGGTCACAGGGGGGTGGTAGTTCCCTGTCGTCATCAATGGGAGAATATGGATGTTCTTGGACTGCAGTTGTAGCCATAACTCCGTGTTTACAAACCGGCAGAGTCATGATGGTGGTCCCTGTACCTTCGGTGTGGTGGGCGCAAAGGAGAAGAGTAAGTCAACGCGGGGGTGGCCCTGCCGCCGGTGGGGATAAAGAGAAGTACGTCGCCTGAGCTACTTCTACGACCGGCGATCGGGGACTGCTTTAACGGGCAGGACCATCCGGTGAAGCTCTCCATTGCTTGCGTACGGTGGAGAAGCTGGTGGTCCACCATGCGGTCCACCGCCTGATGGAGATCAATCGCCCATAACCCACCGCTTCCGTCGCAGACATCCGCGGGGGATGCCTGCGCCGACTTCCTGTCGTTCGTCACGACAGCGGCCGTCTCCCATCGCTTCGGTCACCACCACCACCGCCGCCGCCGCAGGCGGACCAACTTGACGAGTGTTGCAGAATGCATGGCGTTTATGAGCCAGC
Organism: Spirodela intermedia; assembly: GCA_902729315.2. NCBI lineage: Eukaryota > Viridiplantae > Streptophyta > Magnoliopsida > Alismatales > Araceae > Spirodela > Spirodela intermedia. The sequence goes on from LR746265.1 coordinate 502,734, forward strand.
GAACCCATGACCGTAATTAATACTTGGTGGGCACCACTGATTTACCGGTGATTGTCTCCGAGTTAGTCGGCTCGAACACGGGCAGTATTTTGAAAATAGGACTCCCTTTTTTTCTATGCCTAGAAATAACTCGGACGTCGAAGAACACTTAATACTCATTTTGTTAAGCTTCTGCTTCATGAGAGACTAGTTGACCTTCGGATTGAGTTTAGATCTAATCTCATATCTGGAAAAAAAGGAGAATATGCACTATCTTGTCGAATTATTTAATGGATGGGATTTTTTTCAATTAATATTATATTATTTATTTATATTTCAAGAGGACTAATTTTTAGATCCTCGAACCAAGGGAGAGTATATCGCTTGGAGGAACTATCTAGCAGCACATGCGGACATGAGAGGAATAATTATTAAAATATATGGGAGAGGGGAAGAGCTTCCTTCGAACCGAATAAGCCTTTTATCATAATCAGTTTCTGTCCACGAATGTCGGAAGTCCGCTACTCTTAATCCTGTGTATAACAAAAGAATAGTGACACGTTCTTCCAGAATAAAGTTATTTACATGACATTAAGCTATTATTAACTATTTTTTAGTTGAATGGTCTAATAACTTTGTCGTGACCGCTATATTTATGTTGTCCACAGGATATTTCTTAAAAGTCAACTCGGAATGTGCCTTCGACACATCGGTTCCTCTATTGGCGTGAGAGGGAGAGGGAGGAAGGGAGAGAGGGAGAGAGAGGGAGAGAGAGAGAGAGAGGATAGTTTTTTAGAGGAATCAGGATAAATTTATTACTGGAAAGGGGACCCTTCATATGATGTATCGACGTTATGAGGGATATGTTAAAAATGTGCCATCCCCACATCACCTATTTACTTTGTAGTAACTGACGATCAAAATGCGACTTAATATATCACAACTCGAAGACTAGTAAAAGTAGTGATTAGGGCACAAGAGTTGGGAACATAACGTCGGTCTTCAATCATTCACCGCGGAGTGGAAGTAAATGAAGTTGCTTACTTTCCCAACTAGATTTCTTAGAAAACGGACCACCACACATGACGAACATGACATTGACTGCGACGGCTGTAAATAGCTAACCAAAGACAAACGTGGTGGTTGGGAAGTATAAAAGATTTGACAAATGGAATGATGATCAACATCTCGTCTTTAAAGCTTTAGAGAGGAGTCGTTGAGAAAGACGCAGTGGAAAGATCTTCGATTATTCTCTATCGTGGACGCTAGGTGCCATATAAACGAGATTTAATTCCAGCGTAATACGTATATTGAATAGTATATTGGCCAATTAATTCTGAATAATTCACGCGGACATGAAAGATCATTATTTTGTAGTTTCAACAAGGCTGAACTAATTTTTTCTTCGAGAATATTAGATCACCTCTCTTGTCATGTTAATCTTATTATGGACTATTATTAATTCCATGATATTTTCATCATAGATGCTGTTTTTGGATACTCATTTATACGCGTATTGAAAGGTCGGACCAGACCATCGTTTTTGGAACACCATCCGAAGCCCAGAGAACTTGTGCCAGGCATGGATTCATGTGGGGCTAAAAAGATACAAGAGAATGATACCTGAACCGGATACTTTAAAAGTTGGTGTATACTCACATGAGATAAATATTTATATATATATATATATATAGAGAGAGAGAGAGAGAGAGAGAGAGAGAGAGAGAGAGAGAGAGAGGCGAGCTGTCATATGGGTGGTTGAGGGACAACCATGTGGCGGGTCAAATGAGCTCTGGGGTTTTGGCCGACTTCTATTAAGGTCCGGACTTCGTCCACATCGACATTTAGGGTGGACCGGACTTATTCCTTCTACAAGGCTTAATTAAGATGACTAAGACTAGAAAACGTTAGCCGTAGCTTTAAGCTTATAATGGTTCCCCTAGCTCCTTCAGAAGATGTTCTTTAGGGGAAACTTAGGCCGTGTGGACGCCGCGGCATGCAGCAAGCTCTCCGATGGATCAGGCGTAGCCACATCTTGCGACAGTACTATCTTCCCGGCAGTACCACTGACGGCACAGCGGCCCGCATGCGCACACATGGTGGCTGAGTTAGCCCGAGCCTGAAAATGGAGTGAAGTTCCTAGGAGTCAGCTTACGAACCCTAGGATTCGGAAGATCTAGCTGGTGTCAGGTTGTTGCAAGCAAGGAGATGAGCGTGAGTCAATGCTCTCTGGCAGACGTCTCTCGCCAAGTTGCATGGGTTATTTGTGGAGATCCACATGCTCTCCATAGAAGTGGTTAATGTACATGAGGGGGAGTGGTGGGAATACAAAAGATGCTGTTAAGGGAGACCTTGAACGCGCCCTCTCTCCAAAGTATTGAGTATATTTAAGTTGGCAATTCCATTGTGAAGGCTGGCCCTCGGATATCCATATGATTCTGAGATAATTTCCAACCGTCGTCGGCAATCGATGACGGAGCCAGCAGTAGCTGAAATGTTACAGCCAGATGTTAACTCCGTAACACTCACCCTGAGCTCATTAAGGATCCTATGCGGCGTTCAAAGCAAACAAGAACTTCATGAAAAAAAAACTTTTTATCATGATCGGAATTGGACGCAACGGAATGACTTCCAACGACTCCCGCCTAGCACTCTTGCCGTCATTCCTCTCTAATCCGAGCCGTGTGATGCTCATTCTCGCACCTAGAAATTTCTTTGCAAATTCAAATCACATAAAATAGTAGCAGGATAGTCTACAAACCATCCATCCAGCTTCAGAAAAGTAATTATGCTATCTAGAGGAAGGGCCATGTTTGCCCCCATAGCAGACCCAAAAAATATCCATATGTCTACACCCTTCATTGTTAAAGATCGCTGCACGTCGTTGTTGACGACGTAATTGTCAAGGAACGAAATCTTCCACCGAATCAGGGTCAAGAATGTTGAAGATTCTCGAAGCTCCTAGCGTCGCCGTGGTCCCATCCTAATGCATCTCCCTCGACGGTTTGTGTCCACTGGAAAGGTGGATGACGGTCCATATCAGCCCCATCTCGTCTTCATTCCATCTCGGAAATGCATACTCTTACTTCCTCGCGAAAGGAAAAGATGGAAAGACTATTAATCGTGTGAGACAGACCGAGATCCAGGCGTCGGTAGAGTTCACTCTAGAGGCTTGAGTCATAATCATATCGCCACACATTTGCCTTGCTACCATTCATGTGGCATTCCTCTCTCTAAATTGCTTAGAAATGGCGTCCATGGTGAAACACATTTATGGACATTTCCTTGGCCATTGGCTTCTGGAGGAGGCAGGGACTCGAGCAGAGATTAAGAAGCCTCGAACACATCGCCAGCTTTTAAGACCTTAAGCTTGTTATCTCTCCGTTCCACCGACTCAAAGTTACTCTTCTGGTTCTGTCACTGCTATGGAACGACAAAAATTTTTGTTGCGTGAACGGATGATGGGTTTCACCAATAGTTATGGATTATGTTTGAAGTAAACGTGGGAGCAAGATGAGGATGGCGCAGGCCCCGCAGGAATAAACCTTCTCCGATTGACTTGCTATTTTTCATACGGCTTGAGAGCCCCCCCCATGGGGAGCTCTGCTTGTTGGCAAGTCCTTCTCTCCTTCCTCCATCAAGTTGGGCTCTTTTAACTATCTTTTCACAGATCGCACGGCACCAATAGTTGGCTGGAGTGCCCTTCGCTTCATTAACTTATACGTGTAGCATTTCTTGAACTATAACGTTTCCTTGCATTGTTCACTTCACGCAAATGAGTCCCACATCGCCAGGAAACCGTTCCAACAGCTATTGAGATGGCCACGACATACAACTCAATTTGGCCTCTCCCTCCTTATCTCAGTTTACTACTGTCCTTGAATAACTAATGCAATATAACGCCTCCCCCATCCCATCCCCAGCCAGTAATGTAAGGTACCAGATACGATTGTACCATACTTTTGAATCATATTCGTATTATTATATCATAATTATCACGGACTACGCAGCAGGTATTTTATCATATCTGCAGGGTATTCACAGAGCCTTCTAGAACGATAAGCTCTCCTTTGACCCATTTATGTCCGTTCGCCCCCGGGTCTTCAAATAATAAACGGGATAGGCGAAAGTCCACCCTGCATCCACTCTCGTTACTGGCTTGGATATGCACATTTGACCAGAACACTCCGCAGATGAGCCTGTCTGACCAGATGGCCCCTCCAGAAGTTGAAACTCCAGGTCACATAGAGCGTCAGTGATAAATCATTAATGGTGAACGGTTGACCGATGGACGTAATGAATCGCCGTAGAAACCACGACCCATTAGGAGGTTCTAGAGACCTTGAAGAAGTCAAAACCCCGTATCCCAGCTCTCAACCTTCCCCCACCCTTCTCACCTTCCCTGGGTTGTCCACGTAAAATGGCGTTAAGAAACCTCCAGGTCACATAACACGCGGCAGCCCGCGATGGAGGACGCTTCATGAGGATCGATATCGAGATTGAATGAGGCTACTTCTCGATATCAGGAATGCCGTGTGCCGCTATAATGGAGGAGCACGTCAAACCATCGTGTTCAGGATGGTTGTGAACTGTCGATAGGATGGGGACGCTTTGACCTTGGTTATACCGGGAGAAGGGGGGATAGACAGACAAGAAGTCGGAAGCTGGCTAGAGCGAGAGCGAGAGCGAGAGCGAGACAGGAATGCAGAGAAGGATCCAGGGTGAGCTTGGTGGCGATGTGTATGCATTTAATAGATGGGCCCATTGAAGCTATACACGAACCTCGAGAAGCCGCCCCAGAAGGCTTGCTCGTTTTTCTCCTTCCCCGTCTCGTCGACCTCCGCCTCTACCAACGCCGGCGTCCCGTATACCCCGCGGTGGAGTAAGCACCAGTCATCTCATCGGGCACCGTGCGCGCAGGGAATAAGGGGGCTGCTACCAGAAGGGGACAAAACTTACCAGAGTTGATTTCCCTCTCTTCTGCCACGTGAAAATTTAGATAAAAATATCGCTGTTTATAGAAGCTTATGAGGGATATTATCTTGTTCCGTCGACCTGTAAAGGTTGCATATTGACCTCTATCATAGAAAAAGTGATGAGACCCTGTGAGGGGGTCTCGTGATGCGTTGGTCGATGGGTTGGTTGGGGCGGTGGATCATTAGGGCTTGCATTAATACACGTCAGTAGCCCTCTCACCCTTTTGTCTCACTATAAATCCTCCGCCCCCCTTGGACCAAGATTCGAACACCCACAACCCTTATCTCACCACTTCATCTCTTCGCCGTTCTCTTCCAGATCCCTAACAGCGTCTCTCATCTTCTCGTCTTGTGAGTGTTAGGACGTGAGGGGGAAAGTCGGAGAGTGAGTCAAGTTCACTCAAACAAACAAAGGCCTATAGAGAGGGAGGGAGGGTGAGACGGGAGAGATGGAAGTCCTTGGAACGGAGGTGGAACCTCTGTTGATGCTGTCTTCGGCCCTCTTGGTGTACGGCCTCTTTCTCCTTTGGAGGTTGTTCGAGCAGCGGAGGAACCAGAACTGCTACCTCATCGAGTACGCTTGCTTCAAGCCCCCCGATTACAGGAAGCTACCGACCAACATGTGCGGGGACATCATCCTAAGGAACAAGAACCTGGGCCTCTCTGAGCTCAGGTTCCTCCTCAAAGTTATCGTCAACTCCGGAATCGGCGAGGAGACCTACGGCCCGACGACCGTCATCGAGGGGCGGGAGGCGTCTGTCACCCACAACGACGCACTGTCCGAGATGGAAGAGTGCTTCGTGGGCACCCTCGACGAGCTCTTCCGCAAGACCGGGGTGTCTCCTAGAGAGATCGATACCCTGGTGGTCAACGTCTCCATGCTGGCCCCTTCCCCTTCCCTCGCAGCCATGATCGTCAACCACTACAAGATGAGGGAGGACATCAAGGTGTTCAACATCTCCGGCATGGGGTGCAGCGCCAGCCTCGTCTCCATCGATCTCGTACAGCACATGTTCAAGTCCAACAGGAAGATGAAGGCCGTGGTAGTCACTTCGGAGTCCATCGCCCCCTGCTGGTACCCCGGCTGTGACAAGTCCATGTTGCTGGGAAACTGCCTCTTCCGGTGTGGAGGCTGCTCCATCCTCCTCACCAACGACTGTAGTTACCGGCACCGCGCCAAGTTCATCCTGAAGTGCCTCGTGCGCACCCACCTCGGCGCCAACGACGAGGCCTTCAACTGCTGCATGCAGCGAGAGGACGACACCGGCACGCTCGGGTTCCACCTCGGCAAAAACCTCCCCAAGGCAGCCACCAGGGCCTTCTTTGAGAACCTGCGGATGTTAGCCCCCAGGATCCTCCCTCTGAGAGAGATCTTCCTCTTCTCGGTCCGCAAATACCTCCAGAAGCTCAAGGGATCCAAGGACGTCCAAGCAGAGGGCACGCCACGGGTGAACTTCAAGGCCGGAGTGGACCACTTCTGCATCCACACCGGCGGAGCCGCCGTCATCGAGGGCATCGGGAGGAGTATGGGGTTGAACCAGTACGACCTCGAGCCGGCCTGGATGACTCTGCACCGGTTCGGCAATACCTCCGCCGGCAGCCTCTGGTACGTCCTGGGTTACATGGAAGGTAAGAGGAGGCTGAAGAAGAAAGACCGGGTGATGATGCTCAGCTTTGGCGCCGGCTTCAAGTGCAACAGCTGCATGTGGGAGGTGAACAGAGATTTGGAAAACCCCGGGGTCTGGGAAGACTGCATCGACAAATACCCTCTGCAGGACTTGACCAACCCTTTCATGGAGATGTATGGCTGGATCCACGACGAGGAAGCAATCGTCAACTACGTCAAGGAGCACCCCGAGTATGCCGACATTGCAGCCAAGAGGGCCCCGGCTACGGCCCGGTCCTCGTAAGATCTTCTTGGCTCATACATTGTTTTCTTCCTCGATCTATTTTCTTTTCTATTCCACGTTCCTCCTCTCCCACATGCAAATTCGATTCTTATTTTCGAGCATTCATGAAAATACTCGTATTTGTATAACTATAGACAGCTATTTTCATTAATAAGAAAGAGAAACCATCGCTCATTAAATGAAGAAAATCGATCACCCCTCTGGCCAAGGCCGAGGTCCCATCATCGCTCTCGCTGTCTCCACAAGAACAAGAGGCTCGTGCACAGCTGTCGACCTCCATTAATACGCCCACAGTGGGAGGCCAGGCGGGTTGGTAGGGAGACTCTTTCGTCGATTTTATCTCCAAAATTGGTGACGGTTTACAGCCTGCCCGGCCACATGAGCACGCCGGACGGGTTTCTCCTAGTGGAGCTTTAAGTCAACTATTTCCAGAATGGAGAGAACAGCCGTCTCGCAGGCCTGTAAGAATCAGTCTCTTCTAAATACGAATGGAGATGTCGACGAATTCTCCATGTCGTATTCGCCATTCCTGTGAGAGATCGACCTGATCTCCAGCCCACGGTTTCCACCGGGTTGGACCGCACGATTAAGTGAAACTGACGGAAGAATAAATTAGAGAGAGAAAGAGAGAGACAGCCGGTCGCCAGTGTACGCGAACGATCTAACGTGTAGGATACGTCTAAGACAGTCTCATCCATTGGAATCATCCGTCATCTGCCTAGGGTTTCCGGGTTTACTTTCTTCTCCGCCCGACGGACGGTCTTGGAACGAGGAACTTCGAAGGATCTGCGTAAAAGAAACGGATGGCGAGGATGCGCCGAAGGGGAGGATCTCTGACCGCCGGGGCCACCGACTGGACGGGCCGGATGCCAGCTTCTTGTCGGAAGAGGACGCAAGCGGGATAAATGAGGCGACAGAGTGGAGACCAATGGCGACGGGCAAGTGGGAAACGCGCAGCCTTTTCAGCTCTCCCCTTCTCACGACTAGTCGTCTTCATCCCTAGTAAAAACATGCAGAGTTATTTCATAAAAGAAGTCTCCTTTTTGGTAAAAGTTCAGATGTATCTAAATCGAAACCCAGTCCTAATTGGGCCTCGTAATCTCGCGCAGTCCGTCAGCAGGGCCAACCGGCCCATATGAATCTACACCAAACCTGTTCTGGATTTTCTAGTGATCTGATGTAGATAGGACATTGCTCATATTTTCTTGAGCTATGTGATCGTCACCGAACCCTAGAACCCCTGTCAACTCTCCATTCCCATGGCAATCTTCCTCCGTCCGGTCTTCTTCACGCACGAGACTACTCAAGGTGATATATATATATATGTGTATATATATGTATATATATATATATATATTAGAGAGATAGATAGATAGATAGAGAGAGAGAGAGTTAAAACAGTAATAAGGGTGTTATCACGTTGAAAGTCAGATAAAAGGCTAACAGAGTAAATCATAACCCGTTGTCTAACCGGTCCTCCATTGACGACGGCGAACAGAGAGGAATGGAAGGAGGGGTATTCCATTACACCCCGAAGAATACATGAATGCATGAAGAAATCGAAATCACTGACGGACGGGGGGTAGAAAAAGAAGGGTGGGAAAGCAGGAGGAACAGCTTTGGCAGTTGCCTTTAAGACGGCGTTAAATGTGCTAAATGAGATAACACAGCAAGACTGAACTCCACATGGGTGGTACTCCGCAAGGGTTCCAGCATAGGAAGAGCGGGGGACCTACCTCCGCCGGAGGTTGCGCCGCCATTCTCACTCATCGGAGTTGTTGACCCACCCGAACTGCTTGATGAAGGGGTTGGTCACTCTCTCGGGAGGGTAACTGTCGATGCAGTCTGCCCAGACATCGGCGTCGGCGAGGTTCCTCTGCACCTCCCAAACGCAGCTGTTACACTTGAATCCTGCCCCGAAGCTGATCATGAGCACCCTATCCTTCTTCTTCAACTTTCTCTTCGCTTCCATGTAGCCCAGCACGTACCACAGACTGCTGGCCGAGGTGTTCCCGAATCGGTGAAGGGTCATACGAGACGGCTCGAGGTCGCTCTTCTCCAGCCCGAGCCCCTTCCCCACGGCGTCAATGACCGCCGCGCCGCCTGGGTGGATGCAGAAGTGCTCAACTTCAGTTCTGAAGTTGATCCGCGCGGGGCTGTCGCTGGGAACCCCCTTAGGGGAGCCCCTCAGCCGCTGCCACTGGCTCAAGGCTATGTAGTGGAGGATCTGGCTCAAAGGGAGCACCCTGGGGGCCAGGTTGCGGAGGTTCTCGAAGAAGGCCCTGGTGGCGGCCTTGGGGAGCTCCTTCCCGAGGTAGAACCCCGGGTAGCCGCTGTTGTCCTCCTTCTGTAGGCAGCAGTTGTAGCTCTCGTCGTTGGCGCCGTGGTGGGTGCGGACGAGGCACCGCAGGCGGAGCTTCACCCGGTGCCGGAGCCGCGGGTCATTTGTCAACAGCATGGAGCATCCTCCTGCGCGGAAGAGGCAGTTACCCAGCAACATCGACTTCTCGCAGCCGGAATACCAGTTGGGCCCGATCGACTCAGAGGTGACCACTACTGCCAGCGATCTTGGGTGGCTTTTGAAGAGATTTTTCACCAGATCGATAGATACCAGGCTAGCGCTGCACCCCATCCCTGAGAGGTTGAAGACCTTGATGTTGTCCCTCATCTTGTAGCGGTTGATTATCCTGGCGGAGAGGGAAGGGGAGGGCGACAGCATGGAGACGTTGACGACCAACGCGGTGACATCAGCGGGTGAGAAGCCCGTCCGGCGGAAGAGCTCGTCGAGGGTGTAGAAGAAGCTGTCGTCCATCTCCGAGAGCCCATCTGAGAGGGAGGCGCAGTTCTCCTTTCCACCGATGACGCTCCTCGGGCCGTACGTCTCCTCCCCGATGCCGGAGTTGACAACAGCCTTTAGAAGGAACCTCAGCTCGGGAATCCCCAGACCCTTGTTCCTTTGTACTATGTCACCGCACAGCTCCGTGGATAGCTTCTGGTCATCGGGACCCTTGAAGCATGCATAGTCGAGGAGGTAACACTGCTGGTGCCTCCTCTTATCTATCAGCTTGCACAGGAGGAGTAGAGGATAAAGGAAGGGGACTACGGACAACAACAGACGAAGAAGATCCATGGAAGGAAGACTAGCCATCCCACTCAAAGAACAAGTAGAGGCCAACCACGGGCCGGGAATCTCGTGTGAAGAATGATGACTGCAGGAACCAAGCCGAGGTACATTTATACTAATGCAGGGGGTAGAGAGATAGATGGGGGGGAGAGGATGTTAAGGTTCCATGTGAGGCCCCTTTGATGTCCCAACTAATTCAATTAAGTACAATCGAGAATGTATTACAACAGGGAAACGTGCCGAGTGTATGCGTGTTTTCGGCAGATAGTGGAGAAGCGATGTCGACAATAAATGTGGGAAACCAGTCGATGGGCGCGGGCCGTTAGCACAGATCGTCAAAGTCATTTAAAACCGGCTACGTATCTCGTAATCAGGCCGTTAATAAATGAGCGATTTGAGCAATATTAATCCTGACGGTTCGTTGGTCTCGCGACTCTACAGGCAAAAAATAAAGCTTCCAACTGGTGCAGGTGGACCGGAGTTAATGCATACATATATACAGAGAAAGATAGATAGATAGATAGATGGATGGATATATATATATATTTATTTCCCTATTTTCTCTCCTTCCCTATTTTCTGTCGTGACAGCTTAAGCTGTCCTCTTCAATCTTTGACCATAGTGGAGGAAGGTTTTCAACCGCTGCCCTCGTGAAAGAAATGGCCGGCCACGACCGTGGTGATCGCCGGAAACCGTGCTTCTCAGCGCCGTTGGAGACCGAGAGACACGAAAGTTTTGCGCCTTCAAATTTATGATGAATAAACAATTAATAAGGGTTTTAGTCTGTCGCGCATTACGGCCAGCTCATGGCCGCCGGCATTAATGGCTAAACCTGCGGAAACCAATGTCCCCTCAGATTTTACTTTTCAAATCAAATTAGCAATTTCTCTCATCTGGCCGGAAATAGATGGCAGATCTAACCAGGATACCGGCGGCGGCACGCAAGTGGGTATGAGGCCTTAAAGCTTTTTCTCGTCCTATTCTATCACTTCCCTATGGAAAATTCTCGAGAATGCCTTCCTTGTTCGGCAGGGATCGTGAGGAAGATCTGATCGCCGACATAAAATTAGATAGGGATGACCTACGACCTATGAACCCGCATCAGTTATCCACCTTCTCTCTCTCTCTTCCCCCTCTCTTTCTCTCTCTCTCTCCCCCCGTCTTCTCTCTTCTCTCTCTCTCTCCCCTCGTCTTCTCTCTCTCTCTCTCTCTCTCTCTCCCAGTCCCTCTCTCTTCCCCGTCTCTCTCTCCCATTCTGTCAGTTCCTTTCGATCTGCCTGAATTTCCTTTCGAACTTTGAGCCTGCAAGCCCTGGATGATCCAAATGAAGCCCGATAGAAACCCCCCCCGGTGTCAAATCGAAGACCGCAAAGCATACAACGCACCCTTTTCATTCTCACGTTTACTCAATAGTATACCATCACTTTGGAGCGGAGAAGTTTATTTCATATGTTTATTCGATTATTCTTGGCGTCATGCGTAGTGAAACATTGTTTACGGATATTTTTCAAGATATATTATACATGTTCAAAGAATGAGTCGGTAATTGAATATATGAGCAAATAATGCATGTTCACAATCATTCCTCAAAAGTTTCCGATCCAAATCCAAGATCAATTGACCTTGTTAGAGAATTTATCATTATTTTCTGGGTCAAATGTCCAATTCTTTGACGAGGATTGTCGACCAACTGTGTATTCACAAAACCGAATAAAGTTCTGACGTATGTTCTTCGGCAATTATGATGTTAAATAAAAATGCATAAATAATACGTTCTCACTATCATATCCGTCCGCTATTGTCTCTAATTGAAAGTCATGACTGTATACTTTAGTTTTGTGAACTTATGCCATATCTTTGGGTCGTACGTTCGATTTGTTTATCCATGAAGATGTGTATTGATAAATACAAATCATACTCGTTTAATATTGGCTTATATTTAAAGTTCATCCACCAACTCCGTAATTATAATACCAACTTTTTCAGCTATGACAAAAATCTGGATCATCATTGTGAGTTACGCCAGCCGAGATTAGAAACAAGAACTGTAAGATGGCCGCAAATAGATTTTGAAGTCGCTATTCCATCTGGATCGTCATTGTGAATTCGTAACTTTATAAGACAATGGACTCGTCACTTCGTATTCCATGGATACCTGGAAACCGTTATACCTTGTGGCGTTACATTTCTCAGCACTTTAGAGTTAATGAGTCCTCATTAGTTATTGTCTGGAATCAACTAGTCTCCTCAGTGCGAGATGACAAATTAACACCTTTAATCTATACGCATGTGCACGTCATGAACGAAGGTATGTGTGACCAGATGCAGATATACATACGTAAAAATACGTCGACGTAATTCTGGTGGCAGTATATGAGATGGTTAATCGGCGACACCTGATGTTCTACAGGAAACACTGAAAATAGACCCGAGCGAATTATGGAGCTACCCAATCGACTCAGAAGATACATGAAAGAGATGGGGGAGAACATCTCTAACAAACATCTAGACGATAGTCAGATGTTAATGATTTTATATATGACTTGTGAAACTCAAAGAACGGGCGTCGGATCGTGCAAGTTGAGTTCCCTGTGTTAGTCTTCACAGTTCTTGTGGGCATCAGGAAGTCAAATAAAAGTAATGAAACACTTGTTTCAATTAGCCCTTACTTGACATTCTTGTAAGAGTGGGGAAACGCGAATGCCCTCGTTTCTCTGTTCCTCGTCACCGACTGTTATCAATCTCAGTTAGAAAAGTATCTGTTTCACGTCACTGACCATATGAGAAACATTTATCAGCTATTTGTTCAAAGAACAATGGGTTTAATTGGATCTTTCATTGTGCTTTGTTCTGAGCTGTGTTTCAGCAGTTCAGATTGCTTTTCTCCTCCTCTCTCCTCTCTCTCTCTCTCTCTCTCTCTCTCTCTCTCTCTCTCTCTCTCTCTCTCTCTCTCTCTCTCTCTCTCCCTCTCCCTCTCCCTCTCCCTCTCCCTCTCTCTCGGCACTGATTGAGATCATGTCAAAACCTCCTCTCTTGTTGACAACTGACCACGGTTGAACCCTAGTTCAGGTAACGTTAACCTATATTGCAAACAAGCATACGGTTGAAGGACAAAACAAGGTTCATCAAGGTTCATCCCGGGACCGACACAATTGTTAGTTCATCCGTAATACCACAACAACCATTGACTTGGCCACGTGATGGGGTCTCATTAAAACAAGTGAGTTGCTAGCGGTGGTTTGGAATGAAATTCAACCGCCTCAACTTCGATCCCGTTTGCAAATTCTAATTACGCGCCCAAAACAGAAACGGAGAAGGTGAGGAACTCATCGAATGATTTTGCCTTAACACATGAAACGATGGCGACCCTCCAAACGCACGCAAGTACCCACATCAAACATAGATCCAGTAAGGACCACAACAATTACCAATAAGGATAACACGGCCAGCACACTCGTGAATAAAAACACGTGAAGAGTGAAGCCCACAAGCGGGAGGCTACACCAGCGACCATGCACGTACATCAGGGACGTCCGCCAATGCCTCCACCGCCACCGAAGCCGCCGCCCCCGCCGCCCCCGCCGCCCCCGCCGCCGCCCAGTCCACCTCCGGCGCCACCGCCGAAACCGCCCCCAAAGCCGCTGCCTGCACCGCCGCCAATGCCTCCTCCGTTACCATATCCACCTCCAAGTCCCCCACCCTTACCGTAACCGCTGCCAACACCGCCGCCGAGTCCACCACCCTTACCGAACCCGCCGCCTAGGCCACCGCCGGTGCCGTATCCACCACCGAGCCCATGTCCGCCGCCGAAGCCACCCCCGATTCCACCGCCCTTACCGAAACCTCCGCCGATTCCGCCACCTTTGCCGTATCCACCGCCGACTCCACCACCGAGTCCATGGCCACCTCCATACCCACCGCCGAGGCCTCCACCTTTGCCGTATCCACCACCGAGTCCATGGCCACCTCCGTACCCGCCCCCGAGGCCACCACCTTTGCCGTATCCACCGCCGAGTCCATGGCCACCTCCATACCCGCCCCCGAGGCCGCCACCTTTGCCATATCCACCGCCAATACCGCCACCTTTGCCGTATCCGCCCCCAAGCCCACCGCCCTTGCCAAACCCGCCACCTACGCCACCACCGAATCCATGTCCACCGCCGAGTCCACCACCCTTTCCAAACCAGCCGCCAATGCCACCTCCTTTGCCGTATCCACCACCGAGTCCACCACCCTTCCCGAACCCACCGCCAAACCCCCCAAAACCACTCCCGATTCCACCACCTTTTCCGTATCCACCACCGAGTCCACCACCCTTCCCGAACCCGCCGCCAAACCCGCCAAAACCACCCCCGATTCCACCACCTTTTCCGTATCCACTTCCAAACCCGCCGCCAATGCCGCCGCCCTTGCCGAACCCGCCACCATTGCCGAACCCGCCACCAAAGCCGCCGCCCTTACCGAACCCGCCACCAAAACCGCCACCCTTACCGAACCCGCCACCAAAGCCGCTGCCTTTACCAAACCAGAACTTCTCATCCCCGACTTTTGCTTCCCTCCCGGACTCCTTCACAGGCGCCACATTCCTACCCACCGCGACCCCGACCACGGCAGTCAGATACAGCAATGCTAGAAGCACTCCCCTCTGACTCATGGCTACTCTCATCCCTTCTACTCTCTCTCTCGCCTCCTGATTTTTCCTCACTCCCCAAGGCGAGCTGATCGAACTGGAAAATGCTTGTGGGGTTTATATAAATAATCAAGTGATCCAGGGAACGGGGTTGAGGTTGAGCTGAGTGGTGTAAAAATTGGCGCACAGATCGACAGAGACGCGTTTAATGCTCTCCAACTGCCTATCTGCCCTTTCAAGCCCTTTATAGTTGGGGATGTGCGTAGAATTTAATGACCTCGCTTTCGGCTGCTTCTTGATGAGAGGACAAGACCGTATCTGTAGTGCTCTCCCAATCAAACCGATGGTTTAAGCAAGGGATGGATTGGCCTCTCTCTAACTCTTTCTCTACATATACATGCATGATTTATCTCTCTGTATGTACGTATATAGCTCTCTACTCCGTTAGCCATTAATACGATCTATGTTAGACGAGGCTCTGGGCACATGCTTCCTACCTCAACCGCTGGTTCTAGCTGGCTGGCACGAGAAAGCTGGGATAAATGCATCACCCCTCTGGTGTTCCAGTAGGGTTTTCTTGGCAGGGCAGGGCATATTTGCTGGTGGGTGCACAGGGAGATCGAACCTCCGTAAGCGGAAGATAAGTCCAACAAAGGACGCCACGGCGTCATCTTTCTTGATATGCTCCACCCACCTTTGCCTCTGCGTTGGCAGATGAACAGGCTCTCCGCTCAGTTCAACAGTTTACTGGGACCTCATAGTTCTCGGCTGACATGGTGATCTTCCCAGGTCTGCAGAACCCAACAGCTGGTCAGTTTTGGAAGGAAGGAAGCCCCATTCAAGGGGTGAGAGATAGAACCTAGAAATAGCAGAGAAGTGTCCTTCAGCTCCGTCCTCACTCCTCTTTGCGTTTGACTTCGGTGAATGAGGAATCTCACTGTGATTCTCGTCCCTGGACTGCTCGTCAGGACCTGTGGCTATAATTCCTCTTCCGAGTCAAAGTAGTGCTTTCCCTGTCTCTCTCCACCTATTTATCTATGTACTTCACCTACTCTTTTTATCGTTCTCGACGATGGATATCATCAATGAGTTCCTATAAGCTCAGCATGCGCATAGCGCCGGTGATAAGGAGGCCGGGGGTCATGGGACATTTTCACCACGTTAACGAGGTCTGACTGTATTCGCATCTTGAATGCCTAAAAGGCCACGAAAAGGAAGAATTTAAGACGTCCAAATGGAGATCTTCCCTTGACTGATCAAGGAGATTACATCATTTATTCTTCCGATTAAGTAAATCCAGCGCATTGCTTACTTCCGTCAACATTTCTCCTTTCTGCACCATCCACATAGCTCCAGCCTTCAAGGCTTACTGTCTTCTTCTTTTAACATCATTACACTTTCGTCTCCATAATACCAGCTTTCAAGACGTACTCTATCCTTCTTTTAACATGTCTTTTTCTGTGTCGCAGACCAGTAGCCCTCGGGTGGGAGAAGACGTCTCTCAACATCATGAGAGAGATGGGGGGCTCCTCTTCGCTCCCAAAGTGCTGTTCCCAGTTATTGGAACTAACTGTTGGTTGACGCGTTCGAGTTAATGCCTGCCATGCGAGATGGGAGGTTGGTGACCGACCATAGGTACCCCACCGCCTGTCACTTTCATCCTCCGGTTCCCGTAGCATATGGCCATGTTCATCTTGTTTTGGTGCGGAGATGGATTCCAAGCGCCAACTAAGGGAATAAATTCTCACATTGTCAGAGGTCAATGAGCTGTGTAAGCTAGAGTCCGACCCGGAGACCCCGTCGTCTGCAAGCTTCGAGAGGGCTCTCCCCTCCCTACCTTCCTCTCTCTCTCTCTCTCTCTCGGGATAGGGTTTGTCCAGCCTGACCTCTAAACACCTTCCACATGGCACATAATCCTCCGTTGATAATATCCAAGAGTTCCTAGTTATAGTCTGATATTATCGAGTAATGACTGGGAGTATCAGCCGATCTGACTCGATCGACAACCCTTGGGGACGATTATCCCACACGCATCTGTAGATCTGCAAAACAAGATTTTGTACGACGACTAATTCTCATCCCATATCGATTCAGCAGGGGCATCAGGCTTGCGGTTCTTCGTTCTACAGGAGTTGGATTGTGTAACATCTTTGCTTCTTTGCTTTACAGATTAGCGAAGCATGCGGACCGTTTCATTGTTCCGAGCATAGCACGCGCCCATGAATCATATGCTACACATTAAATTTCTCTCTCGTTTTTTCGTGCAGAAGTCAAAACCTTTAGAATAGTGGGTTCTGGAAATGTTTTACAGGGCCAGAAGCTTAGGTTGTGGGCTCTACTGTCTGGTATCAAGCCCATTATAGGCCTGGGTGAACTGACTACTAACGAGATCATGGGTCTTGATCCACAAATCCACACTCAGCTCTCTCTCTCTCTCCTCCAATACTTTACGTGCACTTGAACGCCGCGTTAGGCCCATTACACCATATTGGGCATGCTCTAAGCTTTCTCAGTTATTCCCTTGCTCGTACTATGAACTTGGCGGGGCCTGACCCACCCCGCCCCCCCTTTAAGCTCCCTATGCACTCGACCAAACGCAGTTCAAAAAGGTACGTCACACCTTGGCACCATTTACATAGTTCAACGATATTATGTTTATTATCATTGCCATTACCATTATAACTCACTGGCATTCATTACTCCCTTTACATTTACGTCCAATCCCCATCGAGGAAATGGCAAGTGAGGTCAGATTAAATCCTGTGACGAGCCCATAATCCGGATCATGACATCGTAGATCACGCAGCCGGTCGAGACCCATTCTCAAGATCAACACCAATCTCTCGAGTAGTATATTGATTCGAAGATCCCACTGAAGCTACCCCTCAGTTTTCATCCCTCGGAACACGTAATCCAGCATTCTTGTACGCTGGGTTGACCCGGGCAATGCGTCGTCCCGCCTGCTATAAACTCGTGAACACTCTGCGCCACCTCGATCAAGCTGACTCCGGGGTGGGTCCTTCCCCACGCCGGAATCGGCCATCCTCCTCACCTTCTCTACTTCGGCCCATCGGCTAACGGCGGCGCAGAGGCTGGAGGCCAGCATGAGCAAAACCCCGCCATGCCTGCCGCCACCAGACCTGTGGCGATGTTCTTGCGGGGCATCTGCTCAAAGAGAAGAGAAGCCGGTTCGACGAGGTAGCACTTCACTTTTGAGAGGACAAAATCCCTGTCAGGCATGTCGTCGAACAGTCTGAAGGCGTTGTACGTCCTCACCAGCCCACTGCAGATGAAAAGGTCCGCAGGGAACTCGGAAGATCTTCCCGTGGATCGCCTTCCCCATCTCCACCGCCATTTACGAGGCCCTGGGTCACGGAGCAGTGGGAGAAGGAGCAGGGCTTCTCCGTCTTGGAGAAGAGGACGGAGGCGAAGCGCAGGCCCCCCCCGCCGGGGAGGTGGCGGAGAAGGAGACAAGTGCGGAGAAGGCGGAAGACTGGTCGGCGGCGTCCGTCTGGATTATCTGGGCGAGGATCTGCCGGAGCTGGGCTATGGATTTGCAGTCCCTTGAGAGCTCGTACAGCTTCCCACCGATCGCCGTCTCATGGGCGTTAGAACTCATTCACTTCGAAATTCTTCATAAACACTAGCGAAGACCTTCCTTCCACCACCAAGAACCATTTCTCCTTCCCCGGCTCAAGCAGACCTCATCAGCGCCCTCTGAAGAGGCCTCGTCTCGGCTTCTCCGCAGCATTTAGAACCCTAATGTCTTACTTTGGAGCTTCATGATCTCTGCCGCGTCTTCCCGGAGAGGTCGGCCCGCGTAGTTCTCGTTATTGCGCTGCATAACGAGGGAGAACGCGAAAACGCCCAAGAGCTTCATCCTCAGCGCTAGCGCCACGGTCAACGCCGCCGAAGTGGACGAGCAGGTCCTCGCGGGTCCTCGGAGGTTTCTTCCTACAAGAACTCCGAGGAAGGAGGAGTCAAAACTCCGGGGGACGAGCAGCTAGTAGCTTTATATAGAAGACCGGATAAGGATGCATGTCGATCAGGTAGATCCGCATTTGCTCCGTAGCTGACAGGGGTTTTCAGAAACCCGTGCGATGCCCTCCACCCGGGGATCTCTGTCGATATCGACCGTCCGTTCCAACTCGGAGGAACGACGGCTCTGGTTGGATAGTGAGATATTAAAACTCATTAATAAAGTATTACATTAATTATTTTATTTCGTATTAAACGCTCCTCCCATTTTGAGTGATTTATCAGATTAATTTCCATTAATCTATGGTTTATGTAGATGGTCATATAGCAACACTATGGTCGATCATTAGTAGATAATTCCGATTTTTATCTTAAAAAAATTAAAAAGCTGACTTTTTCCATTTAATAATCCCGCATAATCATAGCCCCATGATGCACATTATTATGGCCATTGCCATTTACACGTATTATGGGGATTATTTTTAATTAAAAATATTCCCATATTGAAGTGGAAATGACGTGGGCCATAGCATCGAGTGACGTAGGTCCACATGTTCCTTTAGTTGGAATTAATAGATAATATATGTATTTTATAGTGAAGGGTATTGGCTTGGTACCCACCGTAAGAATAATATTGGAATTATCTCCCTGGATATTTTTGACAGGAATCCTTTAAAAATATTAGGCAGGTTTAGCATGCGATTAATAGAAAGAGTGGGTCGATAAAAATGATGTTTATTATGCACGGGTATTTAATAATTTGATCACGTGGGCCGTCGTAGATCAAAAACGCGAGGCTTTGTTGGGTCCACACGTGCACACATCACGAAAGGGGATCGAACGGTGGGAAGCTGGCACGTCCTGGAGGGATAAAAGACATAAATACCCCTGAAACGGCAAGTGGTGGCTCGATATGAGCTCCCCAACCACCTCTCTACCTACGCCGGCGACGGGGCGGGTCAGATTAAAAATATATGACGGTAATAAGGCCACAAGGGTATCTTTGTCACATTAAAAATATATGACGGTAATTATGATATTTGAGCCATTAATGAGGGTTTTTTGGTCAATATCGGCATCAAAGGAAACCCACCCTCCCGCAGGACTAGTCTCTCTTTCTTTCTCTCTCTGTCAAGACGCCATGTCCCGTCCTCTCTCTCCTCTCCGGCTATAAATACCACTCCTGTCCCCAAATCCCAAATCCTTCTTCCGCTCCCTTTCTCTCTCCTCGCTGTGTCTCTCCGGGGCCCGGACCTCCCACATCTGAGCCGATTCTTGCTCCTTTCTCTCTCCATCCTCTCTCTTTCTCTCTCTCTCTCTATAGAGATTCCTCCCGGCGGTCCTCCGCCGTCGCCGCCGGCCGTCCGGCGACGGCGCCGCTGAATCGCCGCCGGGCCGCTATCTCTGTGTCCTCCCTCTCTCCCCACGCCTCCCCGTTGTCGCCAACTTCCGAGGCATGATTTGGCATTTTTTTTTGGGAGGTGTATATTGACCATTTTACCCCAATATTTTCATCTATTTGCTTGGTCGAGCCCCCTGCCGCTTTCGCTTTAATCTCTCGCCGGCGAGGAGGGGGATGAACGACGGCAGGCAGCGTCAGTGGGTAGCGGCGGCGGCCGTGGCGGAATCCAGGAAGCGGAAGGAGAGGGACGTCGCCGCCGAATTCCGGCGGGTCCACCTGACGACGAGGCACGAGCCGCCGCCGCCGGCGCAGAAGTCTCCGGCGGCGGCGGGCGGCGGCGGAAACAGGCTGCTGGCAGGGTACCTGGCGCACGAGTTCCTCACGTTGGGGACGCTCTTCGGGCAGCGGTGGGACCCCCCGGCTGCCGTGAAGCCGCCGGCGCCGCCGCTTCGGGCTGTGGGGAAGAGCGGTGCTCCCCCGCCCCCGCCGTCGGCTGGGGAGGCGAAGCAGGGGAAGCCGCCGAGTGGATACGCTGAGGTGGCGTGCCTTTTGAAGGCGGAGGGGGCCCACATACCCGGAATCGTCAACCCGACACAACTGGCTCGATGGCTCCAGATGTGAGGGCTGCGTCGGAGAGCTGCAGGCTTCTTCCTCCACGTAGGGGGGCTCCCTCCATCGGCTCCTGCGAGGCACCGCACCGAAAGCTAGCCGCCAAGGGTACGCCGCCGGTTCCTTTCTCCGTCACCTTTTCTTTTTCTTCTCCGTCTTCTCTCTCCCTCCCCTCCCTTCCTACGGGCAGCGAGTGATATGGGGGGGAAGCACCTGGGAGGGAAAGGCTGCGGCAAAGGACTAACCAGGTGGAGAAGAGGAGAGGGAGGGGGGAAAGAGATGAATGGTTGGGTGGATCCCTCCCTCTCCTCGCATTCCTGGCTCTTCCCCACGGAGGGTACTGGCCTTTATCTCTCTTCTCCGTCGGTCGTCTTCCTTGTTTTCTTCAGCATGTCACCAATGGCGGCCTCCTTTTTACGTCTGAATCAGTACTAGCTCTTCATTTTGCGGCGATTGGTGGGGCGGTCGCAGCCGTGTTATGTGTTCTCTCTCTCTCGCTCTCTCTCGCTCTCTCTCTCTCTCTCTCTCGCTCTCTCTCGCTCTCTCTCTCTCTCTCTCTCTCTCGCTCTCGCTCTCTCTCGCTCTCTCTCGCTCTCTCTCTCTCTCTCTCTCGCTCTCTCTCGCTCTCTCTCGCTCTCTCTCTCTCTCTCTCTCTCTCTCTCTCTCTCTCTCTCTCTCTCTCTCTCTCTCTTTCTCTCTCTTCCCATGCATGTCTACGTGCATGGCAGTGCACCACTGCATCTGTCGATGACCTAACCTGTCCCGGAGGTAGAGGACGGCATGCATGACCATCGCGAGGACTGAAGCTCTCTCAGCAGAGCCTTCGGAGTGCTCGTCTCGTCCAATTTTTTTCCGCTAGAAAGGATGAGAAATCTCAGCGAGAACACGAAGGCCTGCCACAGGCGGCTGCTATTTAATGGGAGGTCCCTGGGCGGCGTTGGGCGCTGCAATTACCTTTCCTCTCACCTGGTCGGAGATCCCCCAACCACCGTGGCGGCGGCTTGAATCGAAGAAGTATTCCCTCAGCTCGTTTCCGATCTCTTCATGGAAATCCCGAATCACTTCCTCACAAGGCGCTGACGAAGAGCCCGAGGGTAGCTTGCGGATGAGCAAGTGGTGTAGGTTTCCAGAAAATCGTAGACGCACTGTCATCCTATTCATTTCAATCTATGCCCAGTTAGAGAGAGTTTCAACAGGGCTTCCTGACTGTATCTCTCTAGAAAACCTCCATTGAGTTAGATGGCATGACTACCAAGTGCTTCGAACTTTGAGGATAAGGTAGCTGGCATAACTAGGAAATTTTATTAGATTTTTCTGCAAGAGTACTGAGTTTTTTGCTATAAGATAGCTGCAGTGTTACAACTTTTTCATGAACATAGACAATTATAAATGCCGAGTAGACTTGGTGACAACGAGAGTTATATTCAGGTCTTGGTTTGAGTGGAGATTCTCAGGATCTCTAGCTGGTGACTAAACATCTCGTGCACTTACACCTTTCTACATATATACACTTATTTTAATGGATATGTAAAATAATTGGGTTGATAGAAGGAAGAGAAGTTACTTTTTTATATCTTCATGTTGTTTTGGATACTTATGTTTGTACAAATTATGGGACCTTGATCTATGCTCTGGAGTTTACAATTCTTTCTATCTATACATGATACAAAACATCATGTTAGAATACATTATTTATCTACTATTTAGGTCATCTTGTGATATATCCAAACACCTCGTAAATGAATAGAGGACTCATGTTTAGGTCATCTATTTTACTAAGGTCATCATTCGGTAAGGTTAGAGCTTCAAATAGACTAGGTTGCACACTATAAATTTGAGATTGACAACTACTGCACACGATCATGAGCTTGAGTAAGATTCTTTTTGATGACGTCCAACATCTCATCATGTTTTTTAGTGAGATTGTCAATCACTAACGATCCTACAAGTAGTGAATTGAACCAAACATTTGGATGTGGATCATTGGTGTACAAATCTTGAAATTGGGTTATTGACGTGAGTGATGAGAGGTCAAGTTGTACTATTGTTTGGCCCATGAGAGTGTTATAATGATACATGACGTGACTTAGTCATTGTATAGTAAATTAAGTAAATTTAAAATTTATAAAACTAGAAAATACAACTTTTTAGATATTTAGAAGTATTTTTGAACAAATATATTAATTATAATTCAATAAAACTTCCAAAAATAGTGATAATTTTTCAAGTCGATTACAAGGATGTAATATAATATTAGGTAATTATTCAGATTTTTTTTTCAAAGAATATTATTTTTTATGAATTTTATATTAGGAAATGAAAATGAAATATATTTAAAATTTATAAAAAAAATAAAAAAAAGAGTGCAGACGTTAAGATGATGTTAGCGCCCGGTGAATGCGAATTGGATGAAAATAAAGTTCCATTTGGTGATTCTTATGTAAGTGATTACAGACGATTTAATTGATCAAATTAAGATTTGTAAAAGTCAAAAGAATCGTAATTGAATGAAATATATCTTAGTAAATTTAAATCACACAAATTATCACTAGATGAAGTAAAAATTAAGTTGAAAGTAGAAAAACAGAGTTCTGACATCGTGGTGGCGATGTATTGGCGATGCACTAAAATCTTGAGCATTCGAGAGGATTGTCATACAGTGTCTACGGCCTCGAAGGCTCTCCTTAAACAAGGATGATATGAGCAATCTCTAGATCTTCTTGCGAAGTCTAGAGATCAATGAAGTGAGTCGTTGAATTGTCTTCAATAGCTGTCACCCAACAAAGCAGAAAAATGACGACTTTACGATTCTCTAATGACTGTCACCCGACGGAGAGGAGTTAGATGGAGGTTGGGCGTGTGTCAGGGAGCTTCATCTTCAGGTCTGTGTAGTAAGAGGAGGCTTTTCATTGCATCTGGTGTGCTCTCAAGAGGTGGTAACTCATCTCTCGGTAGATCATACTCTTCTCGACGATGACTTGTTTGTTGATCAATCGGAGATACTTTACTCATGAATTCATGATTCTTTTATTGTGAGTCATTTAATAATTTTAGTAATAATGCTATGCGAATTGTGTTGACAAGATTTCGGCCGATGATCTAATGATTCTAGTTGCTTAATCCTTTATCGATGATTTGTAAGAAAGTCACGATAATCAGATAAAAAATATGAGTTTTGGTTTTGGGAAGATTCGAACCAACGTTGGTTGGCCGCCCTTTTTACGGAAGGTGTGACGTAGGTTTAATTTCACATTGCTTGTGCATGAAAGTTTTTGGCGAATATATAGTAATATTACATTTATGATTAAGTTCATTTCTTGCATGTGTACAATCATTCTTTGCCCCACAGTCGGCTGGCCACCAATGACATGGAAGGAGAGTGGCACACACGTGCCCTTATCAGTCCAAGTCGCTCGAGCCCTTGTTCACGGCTATTTCTCGATTTTGCTTCTGACTCGCTTGCGGGATTGGCTAGTCGGTAGGTCCCTCACATTTTGTTATATATATATATATATATTCATTTATCTCAAAAGTAAGATTGTAAAAATCATATAAATTTGTATAAAATCACATAATTACCTAAAAAATCATATTAATTAATTAAAAATCATTTTTCATAATTTAACATAAATATAAATCTATTTATCATGAGTTGAGGGTAAAACTATATTATTTATTAATTATTAACTCATGATAATAAAGACTTATCAATACCCCTTGTCAATAGAGAAATAATGAATAAAAGTCTCTAAGTACCAATTGATCTTCTCAATTTATTAACTGAAGTGACTCAGTCGTTGTATATTAAATCACGCAAATATAAAATTTATAAAACTAGAAAATACGAATTTTCAGATATTTAGAAGTATTTCTAAATAAATATATCAATTATAATTCAATAAAAATTCCAAAAATAGTAGTAATTTTCCAAGTCGATCACAGGGATGTAATATAATATTTGGTAATTATTCAGAATTTTTCTCAATGAATTAAATTTTCTTACGAATTTTATACTATGAAATAAAAAGGAAATATATTTAAAATTCACGAAAAAAAGAAAATAAAGGTGCGGACGTCAGGATGACGTTAGCGCCCGGCGAACGTGAATCAGGCGAAAATAGAGTTCTACCTGGCGATTCTTACGTAAGCGATTACAGACGACTTAATTAATCAAATTAAGATCTGTAAAAGCTAGAAGAATCGTAATTGAATGAAGTATAGTTTGGTAAATTAAAATCACACAAAGTATCACTAAATAAAGCGTAAATTAAATTGAAAGTAGGAAAACAGAGTTCTGGCGTCACGACGGCGATGCGTCGGCGATGCACCGGAATCCTGAGCGTTCGGGAGGATCGCCGTGTAGTGTCCACGGCCCCGAAGGCTCTCCTTAGACAAAGATGATGTGGTCAATCTCTAGATCTTCTCGCGAAGTCTAGAGATCAATGAAGTGGGTCGTCGAATCGTCTCCGGCGGCTGTCAATTGGCGAAGCGAAAAAATAGTGACTTTTTCAGCTCTCCGACGGCTGTCACTCGACGGAGAGGAGCTAGATGGAGGTGGGGCGCGTGTCAGGGAGCTTCATCCTTAGGTCCATGCAACAAGAGGAGGCTCTTCATCGCATCTTGTACGCTCTCAGGAGGTGGCGACTGGTCTCCGGGCAGATCGTCCTCTTCCCGACGACGGCTTGTTCGTCAATCAATCGAAGATGATTTACTCGATGGATTCGCGATCCTTTTATCGCAAATCGTTCAGCAATTTTAGTAGCAATGCTCTACGAATCGCATTGACGAGATTTTCGCCGATGATCCTGCGATTCTCGTTGCTTAATCCTTCACCGGCGATCTGCAGGAAAGTCATGATAATCAAATAAAAATATATGAATTTTGACTCTGGAATGATTCGAACCCACGTCGGTCGCCCGCCTATGAGGAAGGTGTGACGCGGATTTTGTCTCACATCGGTTGTGCGTCGATTTTTCAGGCGAATATATAGTAATGTTAACTTTGAGCAAAGTCCCTTCTTTCGCGTGTACGACCACTCCTTGCCCCACAGCCAGCTGGCCACCGGTGACGTGGAAGGGGAGTGGTGCACACGTGCCCCTATCTGTCCAAGCTAAGCTGCTCGAGCCCCTGCTCGTGGCTACTCTCCGACTGCGCTTCTGACCCACTTGTGGGCCCGGCTGGTCGGCGGGTCCCCCCCATTTTACAATATTTTTTATTTTTATTTCTTATTCTTTATTTATCTCAAAGGTAAGATTATAAAAATCGTATAAAATCACATAATTACCCAAAAATTCATGTTAATTAATTGAAAACCAAAAATCATTCTTTAACACAAATATAAGTCTATTTATTATGAGTTAAGGCTAAAACTATATTATTTACTAATTATTAACTCATGATAATAAAGATTTATCAGTCACCAATCTGTTGTTGAATACTTTGGCAATGTCCTTGGTTGAGTATGGGTAATAGAGGGGCACAAAGTGGCCATACTTGGTCAACTTATCAATCACTGCTAAAATAGAATTCTTATCATGAGAGGAAAACCGTGTATGAAGTCCATGATGAGATTGTCCCACACTTAGTCAAATACTTATAGTGACTATATGAATCTAATAGAAAAGAGTGATTCTTCTTTGTGCTATTGACAACATGATCATTCTACTACAAATTTCTAGACAGTCTATTTCATGCCTTACTAATTCAAATCTTAGGAAATCTATTTATATATTCAAAGGTATCACAATTGACCCCATGATGACTTTGTTATGGTAGTCTTCTTATAGTGTGCGGATGAGAGTGGATGTGGTCAATAAAACCTCACGACCTTTGTGAAGGAGAATGTCGCAAGAGAGGGAAAAGTGAGGGTAGTTTATCCCACCCTATTAGAGGGTGCTCTATATTTTTCTAAGACTGGGATCAACATCCACCTCTCGTCAAACACAGTGTAAATCTAAGATCAACATCCCCCCTATTGGAGGATAAGTGAGAGGTCAACATCATTTGGAGCTTCTTGTCTAGAGGCCATGTGATAATACATCCATTATAGTATTATTTGATTTTTCCTTATACCAAATCTTGAAACCATAATAAATAAGCTTAGAGACCTATTGTTGCTATTGTGGTGGGGGCGATCACTACTTTAATAAAAAATTCAAATTGTAGTGGTCAGTAAAAATTATAAATTTTTGTCATATTAAGTAGTGATGTTATTTTTAGATTGCCAAGATAATTGCCATCAGCTCCTATTTATATATGGGCTTCATTTGGTTGTGCGTGAAGAGAATTTAGGTATAGTTTGAGATAGACTGTCAATTTTACATCAATATATCACCCACCCCTTAACTTGAGACATCCATATCTATTTCAAGGACCTCTAAAAATTAGAAAGTGTTAATTTTTATTTGTTGAAAGCTTTCATTTATTGAGGCACAAGATGACTTGAAGCACAAGGTGAGCACATTGCTGCCTTCATTTTTTGAAAGGTTTCTCTCTTTGACATCCCTCTACTTGTAGTTTTTCTTGGGCAGCTTGGTCAAAGGTATGGCCACGTTAGCATAGTTTATGATAAAGTATTAATAATTTCTTGTAAGTCCTAAGAATCCTTTAAATTCCCTCACATTACAAGGAGATGGTCACTAACACATACTTTTAATTTTTCTATCTATTTTCACTCATTTAGTAGGGAACTAATGGCCTAGAAATTTCACTTTATGACATACAAAGAGGCATTTCTTACCTTTGACATGGAGCTTCTGGTCACTAAAGATGTTGAGGGTCAAATATAAGTACTCCCTATGTTCTTCTAGCATCTTGATGTAGACCAAAATGTCATAAAAAATGATTAATATGAATTTGCATAGGTAAGGGTGAAAAACTTGATTAAGAAAGAATTAGAGTGTTAATAGAATATTCTTTAGGCCAAATGACATCACAACAAATTTTGTCATCTTCATTTGTTTTGAAGACCTTTGTATAGTATCTTCTCATTTGATTTGAATTTGATGGGATCCTTATTAGAACTATAGAGCTATGTGAAACTCTAACCTTACCACAAATTTTGAAGACCAAATGAGCTATGATTGAATTGGTCTTCTTCTTCTTCTTCTTCTTCTACTTCTTGTTCTTCTTGTTCTTGTTCTTGTTCTTCTTCTCCTTCTACTGCTTCTTCTTCTTCTTGTTCTTGTTCTTCTCCTTCTTCCTCTTCTTGTTCTTCTTCTTCTTTTAGTGCGCCGTTTCTAACAGTCCCCATAATGCTTTAGACATTACAATGTCCTCACACTTTTGGCTTGTCATATATACATATATATACATTATCTATGGAGTTTATGATTTTGAGCACTGAGCAAACAATAGTTAAGTAAATGGCGATCATGACTACAATATCACAAGATTCATAAAGGAAAATAGTGCAGTCTCAACAATATGTGAGAAGAAATAGGGAGCATCAGGTCTATAGACCATCTACAAAGGAGGTGAAGGTATCCATGACAACAGTGAGATGAACACCAAGAGCTGCACACCATCATCTTCATCCCTTGCTGAGAGCAGCCCTACCTCCCTATTCCTATTTGTGGATACCATCTTCATCCTCCTTGACCCTCCCCATCCGAAATCCACATTGTACACCCAATACCTCAGCGACCCTGCCACAATCAATAGTCTTTTAGTCGGTACATCCAAAAGAAACTGCTGCATTGTCTAACTCTCAATGTTGCTCAACAGATCTCTAGTGTCCTCCCAAATGGCTCTCTAAACCGCTGCGCAAGCCGCCTTAAAGCCCTTGTTGCCACCAGCCAGCAGCTCCGACGCCTTTGCCATGGTCGCGTAGGGCTTGACATAGTTTCCGAAGTTGTGGTCTTTGATGAGAGGGTTAAGGTGAGACAACAATCAACTTAGAAAAGAAAATGACATATAAGGTCATTCGAAGTGTTACGAAAACCAAATAATGGCGGAAAAGTTAACAGAACCATGCGAACAAAGACAAAGAGAATCTCCAAAGAATAATGCTCAACTAAAATAAACCTCCCAATGAGAGAGAGTTCACAACAGGACTAGAGAATAGACAACAAAAGTAAATGCAAAACATGATCAAGAAGGAAGAAGAGAGAAAAATGACAATGCCGATTCATGTGCCTTCTACTCTATTTGTAACTGTCATGATCAACGTCAAAGACGGAAACTTCTCGTCTTTTGCTCCGATAATGGCACTCTACAAGAAATGGTCAATTTTTATCAAGTTTAACATATCTCTCCCTTGATTGAAGTAGTGGAGTGCTAGAAATATCAATCATGATGAAGTGCAATAAATTGTTGATAGAAATCAAATTTATCTTGAGTTAATGGCTTAGTCATTATGTGAGCTGGGTTCTCATGAGTGCTTATCTACTTGGTGTACAAATCTCCTCTTATGAATATGTCATGTACAAAATGATAATGTATGTCAATGTGTTTCGTACGTTCATGAAACATTTAGTCTTTTGAGAGATGGATAACACTCTGGCTATCACAAAATAGATTGATTACTTACTCATCATCATATAACTCATTGAAGAAACCTTTTAGCCAAATGCCTTCTTTTATTGCCTCTGTAATAGTTATGTATTTAGCTTTAGTGGTTGAAAGTGTTGTAGTAGGCTAAAATGATGCTTTCTACAGTATGGCAGTCCCACCAAACGTAAACAAGTAACTAGTAAGAGATCTCTTTTTATCGAGATCTTCAACAAAGTCAGAATCCACATAGCCACTAATCTTTCTAGAAGATTTTCCAAAATGAAGACATGTACTTATTATTCATTGCATGAATCTAAGGATCCATTAGACAACTTTCCAATGATCTTTTTTAGGATTTGTCATATAATGACTCACTAGACTTACAACTTGTGAGATATTAGGTCGAGTGTAGATCATTGCGTAAATTAGGGAACCAACAGTAGAGGAGTACAGGATTTTAGACACATACTTGATTTCTTCTTTTATTATTTGGAAAGAGTAAAGCTAAAAGCTTAAAATGTTCAGCAAGAAGAGTTCTTATTAGTTTTGCTTTTTCTATATTAAAATGACATAGTATTTTCTCAATATATCCTTTTTGACTGAAGGATATAATTATTGCAACTTGATCCTTTTTTATCTCCATTTCCAAGATTCTTATTGTTGCTCTTAAGTCTTTCATTTCAAACTCTTGGCTAAGCTGATGTTTAATATTCTAATATCTTGTATGTCCTTAGCAGCTATCAAGATATCATCAACATATAAAAGGAGATTAATGAAAGATCTCTAGAATTTCTTAAAGTAAACACATCAATCATATTTATTTTGACTAAGTTCAAAGTGGATATAAAGGAATTAAACCTCTTATACCATTGTCTAGGTGACTACTTTAAATCGTAGAGAGGCTGATTGAGCTTGCAAATCAATTTATCATGTTTGGTGTCAACAAATCCCTCTAGTTGAAGCATATAGATCTCATCTTCAAGTTCTCTATGGAGAAAAGCTATCTTGACATCTATTTGTTCAAGCTTATAGTCATTATGAGCAGTTAAGCTAAGGATGGCACGAATGGAAGAATGTTTGACCATAGGAGAAAATATCTCATTATAGTTAACCCTAAGAACTTGACTAAAACCTTTGCCACTAGCCTAGCTTTATACCTAGGTTCTTCAATTCCAAGAATGTCTTCTTTGTGCTTATAAATCTATTTACAATGAATAGAATTCTTGTTCTTTGGAAGCTCTACCAAGTCCTAAGTAGAATTTCTCCACAATGATTCTATCTCTTCTTACATTGTAGATACCCACTTAGATGATGCATTAGAGCAAATATTTCTTCAAAAAAAGTTGGTTTATTTGAAATATTAATTTCTTCAACAATAGTAATGCATATGTCACACATTTTGTGTGTGCATACCTCAATGGAGGTTGAATATCTCTTCGAGATTCTACTTGGCAATATAATAAGTTTATTGTTGCATTCCAATGCCTTGAGTAGGAGGAGGTGAGACAATAACCAGAACACATTACTCTATCTTGTGAGTATCCTTGAGGACGATTTTGAAGTTTCAATATCAGCCTTTTGATTCACCATAGATTGTTGTGGAGCATCTATTTCTTGACTCATAGTGGGTGGTTTCATAGTCACTGCCTCATCGAATATGACATCTCTACTATATATAATCTTTTGATCCTTAGGGTGGTATAATTTATATCCTTTTACTCTTACTTTAAAATTAAGAAAAATACATTTGATAGAACAAAGCTTAAGCTTACCAATATTTATACGAGCATAGGTAAGACAACTAAAAGTTCTAAGAGCAGAATAATCACTAGGAGAGCTAAACCAAACTTCTTGAGTAGTCTTTTTCTCGATGACAAGAGAAGTAAATCTATTAATGAGGTACACTCCCATGTTTGTTGTCTCAATCAAAATTGTTTTGGTAAAGAAGCATTTGATAGCAAACAACGAACTTTCTCAAGAATGGTTTGATTCATTTGTCATACTACACTGTTCTATTGCGGTGTAAGCCGAACTATGAGATGTCTTAAGATGCCTTCAGATTTACAAAAATCTTGAAATTGATTTGAGTAATATTCTATCCCATTATCAGTTCGTAGAACTTTAATAGATTGATCAATTTACTTTTCTATCATTATTTTCATTCTTTAAAATGCTGAAGTGCATCAGATTTATTCTTCAAAAAATAAACTTATATCTTTCTCAAGTAGTCATTGATGAAAGTCAACATATATGAGGCTCCTCCATGTGATGGGACACTTGATGACCCCCAAATGTATGAATGCACAATTCAGAATTTTAGTAGATTTGTGTTGGCCTACTAGAAAACTAAAATGAACTTATTTTTTAAACAAGTAGTGTTCACCAAATTCTAAACTACTTGATTTCATTCCATCACATAGTCCATGTTTACATAATTCAGTTATTCCTTGCTTGCCCATGTGTCCTAGTCACATATGTCATAATTTAGTAGTATCTACTGCAAAATGTGATGAGTTAGCTAGAACCACATCACCTATAATAGTATTGCCTTCAAAAACATAGAAATTTGCCATCTTTCGATGACTTTTAAATATAACCAAAGAGCCTTTGCAAACTTTAAGAATTAATTCCTTCTCCAATAAATTTGTATCCCTGAGAATCCAATGTGCTTGGAAATATAAAATTTCTCTTTAGCTTAGGGACGTATTTGACATTGCTCAGAGTATAAAATTTGCCATCGAACATTTTTATGAAAACATTCTCAATACCTTGAATTTTACAAGATGAGTTATTTCCCATCAAAATGACATCAACAACAGACAAAATGCTCAGAGTATGCATTTGATTCACATTTTGTCACGACAAAATTTTTAGCAGAATCAAGAGATGGGGTTATATTTGTGATAGGTTGATCAAATGAGGAAGGCTGATTTGCCCCAAAGGTTTCCCTCTTCATCTTGTTTTGAAGTTTGTAACATTCTGATTTAATGTGACCCTTCTTTTTGCAATACTAGCAAGTTTTGTCAGGATGACGTGACTTAGATTGACCTCTTGAATTATTTTTCTTTCTCTCAAGATCACGTCCTCAGATGACCAGGCCTTCAGCTTGAGATGATGTAGTCATTTTTGAGCACTTGCTGATGCTTTCCTTGGATGAGAGAGCTTCATAAATAGTCTGAATGGATAGACCTTTAGGCCCATAAAATAGAATATCCGAAAGCCTGAAAAAGATGACGGCAGAGGCATAAGTAGGGAGCAAAGATACTTTTCAATTAACATATTTGTATCAAGAGCTTCAAGTTCTATTATAATATCCTTAAAAGTGGTTAAATGGGATTCCAAAAAAGTACCTTCCATCATATGTAGACCAAATAGTCATTGCTTGGTGAGATTCCATTGGGTGACGGTTTTAACCATACATATTTCCTCAAGCCTTGACCATAACTTATGAGCTTCTATCTTCCTTTGAATGTCCCAAAGGATGTCATTTGAGAGATGAAGTTGTATTTGAGTTAGAGCCTTTTGATTTACTATTTTTTCTGATTCTTAGTCCCTGAAGTAGGCATCATTAGAGAAAGAGCATCCTCCAAATTTAGTTGTGTAAGAACTACCTTCATCTTGACTTGCTATAGCATGAAATTTGTCTTCTTATCAAGCTGATGAAATTCCACCTTTATCGATGTCATTAAACCTTCCAATTTATTATAAAAGCCAAATAGCGGCGAAAAGGTTGACAGAAACGTGCGAACAAAGACAGAGAATCTCTAAAGAATAATGCTCAACTAAAATAAACCTCTCAATGAGAGAGTTCACAATAGAGAATAGAGAACAGACAACGGAAGTAAACGCTCACGATCGTGTGCCTTCTACTCTATTTGTAACTGTCACGATCAATGTCTATACGGAAATTTCCCGTCCTTTTCTCCGATGATGGCGGTCCACAGGAAACGGTCAAATTTGACCAAGTTTAACACGGAGGGGTCCCCTTCGCTCTGAGGACGCTTAGCCAGAAGTAGACGGCCAGGGCGGCGAACGCCAAGGGCCGGTGTGCGGCGACGCCTCGGTTCTTCAGGGGGGTGATGCTCGCTGAACTGACGACGAAGGTTCTCCGCGGTAGCTCACGCCGATCGTGGAATTCCGACAAAAAGTCGGATACCTAAAATCCACCATCACGCAAGTTTCAGCCGTTAAGAGGTAGTGAAATGGAGGGATAGAGAGAAAAGGGTAGGTAGAGACAAAGAGGCGTTGAAATAACCCTTGGGAGGTTGGGGCCTCGAGTCTTCGCGATAATCCTGACAATCTCTTCCGCTCGGGGTTGACTTATGACCGACCGGTCATGCAGCGGCTCCGGGAGACTCGATGCCCCTCCGCCGAACCAGTTCCGACACTCTGCAGCCCCACGCATCAACGAACTGCCATACGGCCTTACCATCGGCCGTCATGTGGTGCATGGAGAACCCAGCTGCCACTCCTCTCTCAGGAAAACCCGTGACCTGCACGGAGCACACCGGAGCCAGCAGCTGACTCGCGTCCAAGACCACCACAAGAGACGAGAACGCCTCGATGTCGTAGTGCTTGTCGTCCGTGAGCCGCTGGAAATCTATCCCCTCCGCCTCTGCCTAAATGAAATTGACCCCGTCCTCCCCGTCGCCAGAGAAACTTATCACGAGGTCGCCGGTGCCGTCGACCTCGGTGAACTTCCCGGCGAGGGAAATATCGAGGAAGAGTCCGGGAGAAGGACTCCCTCAGTTCTTCGACTAGGGACGGGATCGGGCGGTCGGTGCTGAACAGCAGCAGCCGTTGTAGGGGGAGGAAGTTTATCCAGCAGGCGTCGAAGAAGGAGAGCTTCACGGGTTCCGGAGTGGAGCCGTCCAGTGGCGAGAGCAAGACGCGGGTGACGTTCAATACTCGAACCTTCCCTATTCTTGGCGGGAGCTACCTCGTCGGAGAAATCGTCTCCTGAACCTACCCAGAATTTATAGGCGATCGCCACCTACCCCGTCTACAGAGCAACTGGACTCATTCTCCTAGGGACAGTTAATGGCGGTGTCCTGCCTAATATCTGGTCCCTTTCAGGTGACCAGGCCGTTCGAATAGATAAGAAGAGAAAAACCCCCAACACCTGTAAGAAGTTGCGAGAAACGGCTAGATCGAAGGACGCAGTTTATCAGGTTCCGAACTTACGGGAAAAACTCTCCTCATCCTCATCTTGGTCTTACAACCCACAAACATTCCAGCCCTATTGCTCTCTGGCGGCTTTTATCTCATTTTCTCCAGCTCAATGCTCCTCTGTGTCAGGCGGGAGAGGGATGCATCACAATGGATGCATCAACTGATGTAGATGAATCATCTAGAATGAGGGACTGTCTTGAATTTCTGACCGGTGTATTTTGTGCCCCTGCAGTTGCCTTATGGGCAAGGAGATGAACCACACGGGCCCTCCTAGGACTTGTTTTCGGTTCCCGCTGCCATGCCACGCGGTGTTCTCGGAAGGACACTGCAAATTTAATGACCGCGAGAAGATTCCCTGGCCATTGTCCCGTGCCCACGAGGGGCCATGGCAGAACAAATAGATAAACGTCTACCGTGCTCTCTCTCTCTCTCTCTCTCTCTCTCTCTCTCTCTCTCTCTCTCTCTAAAGCAAGAAATGGTTCCCCGTGGGAATTTTGGACCCAAAGAAAGAATTGTTTTCAGATAATCACGCACCAATAGCACTCCCCATAACTTATGTGGTGGATATTTTTACATAATTCTTTCGTCAGTGCTAACTACTGAAGAAACTTTGCACCATCTCTCTCTCTCTCTCTCTTCTCTCTTCTCTCCTCTCTCTCTAACAATATACTTGCAAGTGAAGTATATAAAACGTCTACAAATGAAATAGGACATAATAAGCTGTCGTTGTATAGTGAAATGGGATCTACAGAGTTTTCTGGATCTTGCCCAACTCAACGTCCTCGTTCACATGAAACCCAACCCGATTGAAATGACCAGAGTCAGCGCAGATTGCGGTCAACACCAGTCATCACAGAGGCTTGACGAACCCTAAAGGGAACCAACAAGGCTCCACAGGAAGATTTTGGGAGAGAACTTGGAACCGAAGAGGCCATACCCATTTCCATTTACTCTCACATTGTCCAGGGAACAAGGCCGCTTTCCATGACGGCAACATCGTATAAGGCCCCCCTCATCAAGGGCCCAGATGAATCTCTCCAGTTAGTCTCCCCAACTTGTCTGATCACAACAAGCGCTCTTGAATCCCGCAGCTTGAGTTGGCTGCAGGCATTTTCTGAACGCATTGATAAAATGTAGATTAAGAGAACTCCCGAGCACAAAGAACACCGGCATACACCAGATCAGCAAGAAGGCAAAATAATCAAACTGCTTACATGATATAAGGGGATGTGAATGGTGCAATGCTCATCTGAAGGGCTCAACTGGCGCAGATTCTTCAAGAAGAGCAGCAGCTTGAAAACACTCAGCCGCATCAATCGCTGACCTGCTGGTACCGGATGAATGAAGCACACCAAGGTTGAACCAAGCACCATGATTGGTCCTGTCTAGCCTAAGAGCATCACCCAAGAAGCCTCTTGCCGTGCCCATTGACTGATACCCAAGTTTTCCGAGCACTGTAGCAGTGGACACCAGGCTAGGAACATGAGCATGCTCAATTTCCAGTCCATTCCTGTAGGCAACCAGTGCCTCTCTGTGGAGGCCCTTGGCTTCATACATTTGCCCTGAGAATGTACGCATCATTAGCTGCCATGGAAAACCCTTCACAGAATACCCAGAAGCTTTGATAGTCATTGGCCATCACAAATATGAGCTCACATCTCAAAGTCAAACTAAGAATATAAATGATGATGACATGAAAAACAGATCAACAAAATGAATAAATGCCTCATTGAGAATGATGACGTCTTCTCTCTGACATTTAATCAGTAACTGATATGCCGGAAAACTCTGGTTACCCATTAATAAAAACTGAAATAAAATAAATAGATATGCGCCAAAGAAACTAAACGGCACCATATCCTTTTGGACCCTAAAAGTTTTGCGCACCTTCTCAGAAAGCAGCAGTCGAAGGAGGGATGGAAAATAATAATATGATCACTGAGTGTCTAAATGAATAAAATGGTCACCTGTAGCATGCCATCTTAAAGCGGATAACGGGCTAATGTTCTTCAACTTGGAGAGGCAAACCTCAGCATCATTCCACTGAGAAATGCTCGAGTAAATATTTGCCAGATCGTACCATGTTTCTGACTCTAAGTTCCGGTCACTCTTCCCCCCTTGACCCTGACATGCACGAGATGCAAAACACTAGAAGTTTGAGAATTAAATACACAAGTTTTTATATATATATATATATATATATCCAGAGACGTTTACGAGTTAAATAAGAGTTTCAATGGGAATGAAAATTCTTAAATAATGAGACTAAATCCATGCAATCACGAGCAGGGAACTATAATAAAGCGATGGGATTTTCACAGTGTAACATGGCGTATCAATAATCTGAACATCAAGGTAAAATAATATAATGCGAACCATTATGAGGTTTGTTCCGGAGCCCATGCTTTTACTCCTCAGTTGAAGAATGGCGAGAAGCTGGGTATACGTTTCAACCGCATTCTTCAATTTTCCTAGAGCCATCTGGATTCTGGCTTTCGTCTGCAGCAGCTCTCCCTGTCCCCACATTCCAGTCTGCTCCAGCGCAGCATCAACTATGTCCGCAGCGTCAAGGTAACACTTCTTAGCAGATAATACTCTAGCCAAGAGAACCCAGCTTTTTATATTTGATCCAGCTTCAAGCTTCAACAAAAGCTTTGCATAATAAAGTGCTGCATCCAGTTTCCTCTGCTCCGCATTTTCTAGGCTGAGATGATATATAACTTTGTAGTCTTTCAGCATTATTTGGTCAGCTTTCTCCAGAGCCGCAAGAGATTCACATTGCCAGGCGAGTCTTTGGGAATCGGATACAGAAGATCTGGAATGGGTGGAAAGAGAGATGCCCAATAATAAATTGGCAACACTTCCAATTGTATCACACCCGTCACCTAAGTTAGCAAGTGCTCTGCGCGCAAACAGCACTCCCTCCCCTGCATGGGCACTGTTTTCCCCACATATTTTAGAAGCCAATAGTACTGATTTTAAGCAATTAGGATCCTCTCTAGCACTTAAAATCTTCTTCAGAAGATTCAAAGCAACCATGTCGTCTCCTTCACCAAGATAGCAAAGAGCCAGCATGTAGTGTCTTTCTTTTCTCTGCATGGCCCGAGGAAGCACCTCTTCAAGCTGCCTTGCCAAGGCTTTCAGCTCCCCACAGACACAGAGGGCGAATGTTAGATGATCTATAATGGTAGGGTCCCACTCAATCTTATTAAGTGCAAACTTCCTCAAGAGGATCATCAAAAGAAGAATAGCCTCCTCAAAGTTGTTTCTGGGTATAAAGGACACGCCCATTTGAGAACGGAGGTTTGGAGGATTTGCATAGCAACCTCCATGAAGAAGAAAAATGGCGAATTCCTTCTGTATTTTTGCTACTGTCTCTGCAGAGAGGTTCCAATAAGTGATGAGGGCTCTTCGGTATGAGGAGATGGCCTCTTGCGAAAACCCAGCAAGTTTCCATAGCTCTGGAAGCAACTCAACAGCCCTGACGAGTGTATCGTGTAATTTACAATCCACACCAAAATTCTCAGGCAAACCTTTGGGTAATGCAGCCTCGACAGTATCCAGAAGAGTACCACATAGCTGAGCAGCTTCTGAAAGCAAGATTATCAAAGAATAATCAGAGACGAGCCATGAAACATCTTTCTCCCATACTGGGAAAAATTTACAGGAACAACTGAGATCCGTCATGCTTGGCAACAACTGTCTTTCAGAAAATAACCCAAATCTTTCAGGCACTAAATGGAAGCAACAGGCGCTAAGGAAAAACAAGAAATGATCTGTGATCAGAAGGTTTATAGGTATACCTTTAAACCTTCCAAGATGCCCCAATGATTTTGCTTTGAGGAAAATAGCTTCAAAAAGTAAACTGACTGCATGCATGGACATGGGCATTATTGAATTACTACCCCGTGCCCGAAGCTTTCGAGGCTCAGCTCGACTGGCAATCGAGAGCTTCATCTTCGGAACCAAAGCAGCGATATCTATTCCTTCAAAAACATGAAGTGCAGCTTCAATGTTCCCCTGGTTGTATTCCATCCTCCCCAGCAGTGCTCTGGCTTCCTGTGGAGCAAAGATCTGTAAGTTTCTCCCAGATGAAAGTAGTTCTTGATGGGTAAAACGCAGGTCCATTTGAGGAAATCCATTCAATTTCTTCAGAGGAGAGATACCCTGAAGGGACTCACTAAGATTATTCACACCAGAGAAAAGAAAAATTAAACTAAAGCAAGGAAAATACGGCCTACACGAACCTCATAGTTCAGGCATCCGCCCTCACGAAGAGAGGATTCAGCTTCTTCGATGTTTCCAGTGTCAACGATCCTTTGATCAGCTGCGCCAGTTTGACCGGAACAATCTCCAGCGGAGACGTCCATTGTTTCCGTCGACTTGGAGGATCGGATCGCACGATCTGCTCTGGCATGTTCTCCAGAACACAAGCACTTCATTATCCTCTGAGGACGTGGCCCAGCAGAGGCCGCCCCGGCTCAGTAGTCGATGTCCTACCGTCTCCAATGCCTCCCCATCGTCTGAAGAAAAGTACAGATCGAGCAAACGTTCTGAGCAGGAAGTAATCAATACCAGCAAAGCTATGTTGAAGACGACTCGCCATTAATTTTTACTAAAGAGTTATTCCAATCACAAAAAGGAGAGCGGGTGCCTTCCAAGAAAAGAATAGCCAACATTTCAACTCTAGATCTTAGAGCACAGAAGACGGCTGCTGAGAAGCAGCTCGGCACCCACCGCGGGGGAAATCGTGTCGAGGAAGAAATCCTGAGAACAGGAATGAAAATCTCTCCACAAATCTCTCTACATCCAATTATCCTCGAGTTTTCGAAGGAGCCTTAGCAGCACCAAAACCAAAGCAAGTAAAACCCCCGAGGGCTGACGCTTCCAACCATTCCCTCAATATCTCGACGAGAATTGTTGAAAGAGGTGACTACACCAGAACTCGACTGCCAAACCTCTGATGCCGAACGCGCAAGGTGGCATTCGCCGAATCTACAAACGCGCCGACGAACAGAGAGAACGATCCCTGTACCCCACCACCCGTTGCAGAGAGCGGGAGGAAATGCAGTGGCTCCGAAACCCTAGATTCCGACGGGAAAACAGCAGATCGACGAAAGTAAAGGAGCGAACTGAGGCATTAAAGTTGGTGGCGGAGGAGGGAGGCTACCTTTCTCACGTGAACAGTGAGACGCCCCAACTCTCCAATCTCACCTTCCCCAACAAAAACCCCGCCAAGAGAACTCTTCAGAATCATTGCCCAACTTCCATTTTCTTCTCCCCCTCCAATTCCTCGGAGCAGAACACCCAAACCCAACCTGCTCAATACTCCCGAGGTCCAACAGTCGCAGCATCGGGGCCGACAGAGACGACTTCCCCCAGGAAAACAGCAAGAAAACTACGCCCCCCCACCCACACAGTCGTGATAGACGTCACTGGAATTCAAACCAAATCGCGACCCATCGAAAGGAGAGAGGAAAGCGAAAGGGGAGGGAAAGATCACGGCGGCGACAAATCATGTCTGATACCGACCAGGTGGCCGCCGCTCCCCGCTCAGCCACGTGGCGTACGCCTGAAGCTCCTTCCACCGCCGGCGCCACCGCCGCTACCACGCCCCGCTCCGCCTGGTTTGAACCACAGAAACAGGCGGGGGCGGCCACACGGAGCCATTTTTCTATTCCATTATTCAAGGTAATAAATCAAAGAATAATATTTTTTTATCCACCGGCAGAATAGCCCACCCTAAATAAGGTTGCCTTTGGAAAATTAATCCCACTCCCCTCTCATTTATCTGATTTGCATTTATTGACATTATTAGTTCGAAATGTCCCAAATAAGTAATTGCCTATTTTTAGTAATAATACTATATTTAAATAAAATATAATATGTTTCAATTTACGGAGCATTTATGGGGACCACAACTAGTACCCGCTCGAGACGTACACAATCCTCTCTCTGTGTCTGTCTGCCTCCCCATGCGAGAAGAATTGAGGACTCCTGTTTGGGTCCTAATCCCACCGATACGTAAGTATTCGGTGCACAACAATTCGTATGAGCTAGATTCGCGAATCGAGGAGAGATTCTAGGAACCAGCGCTGATTCCGTCCACGCGGTTCCACGTTATCAGTAAATCCAAAACCCTTCGTTCGGCCCGTATTCGTTCACGATATTCTCGCGCGTGGAGAGATTTTAGGTGAACAACGAGAAGGAGCTATTTATCGCGATACATTTTATTCACTTTCTCATGCGTAGAAGTCTCTAGAGACTGGAGGAAACTTCTTCACCACGTCGGAGGGCCGTTATATAAATTCCAAGCCGTTCATTCTCCAAATCAGGTATCGTCGCGAATTGTCTGCCCTCAGAATAGTCCTCGTCGTTGCATCGATCTTCTTCTCCTTTTTGGGCCGCAGGTATAATGTCAGGGGAAGAGATCCATCTGTCTTTCTTCTGATTTTCTTGAAACATTTTACGTACGATCGATAGGGTTTCTTGATAACAGATTTCGCGATTTTCATGCCTCCATCTCTGGTCCCCCCCTTTCTCCCGATATGCAGGCATCTGTTTGTATCATATGGTTCTTGGACAATTGCTTTTGCTTGAATGCCGTGTTTCCAAATATTCCCAAATCTCTGATCTAAGGATTTGTGGAGCTATGTTTCTCTGCGTTCATCTGATGTAGTTTAAAGGGATCATGCTCTTCGTACTCACTCGGTTCTATCTCTGTCAGAGGGCTAATTGGGATTTACATTCCATCCAGGAACACCACCCGATCAAGGAAGATGGCCGAGGTGAGGAATCGTTGAACATTACCTTTCATCGGGGCCGTTAATAATCGTCAAAGAGCTAATTGGGATTCCCCTTGGTGTTATGGTGTAGGATGGACACAAGGTTTCCCTGAACGTATATGACCTCAGCCAAGGACTTGCACGCCAACTTTCGTCATCATTTCTTGGCAAAGTGATCGACGGCATATGGTAACACAATGTCTCGCATTATTTTCACATCATCAAATAATACTCTTGGTATCACAGACTTGTAGATCTCACCAGGAAATGTTCAGAAAGATAATCACTTGTGCTCTACTTTGG
The DNA here is from genome assembly GCA_902729315.2 of Spirodela intermedia. NCBI lineage: Eukaryota > Viridiplantae > Streptophyta > Magnoliopsida > Alismatales > Araceae > Spirodela > Spirodela intermedia. The sequence continues at coordinate 544,095 of LR746265.1, forward strand.
AAATATGAAAGAATAATTTTACCCTTGGGATTGAATTTACTCTGGGGAGGGTGGGAGAATACATTTGTGAGAACGATTTGTGAATTCTGAATTCGTGAAAAGGATTTTATGGCTCTTACATCTCAAAATTTCTTTGATGCAACGGCTGAGATCTGCTCAGATAAGAAGACCATTAACATTCGTATGCCACTGCAAGTCGAGGCTACAGTTTTTGCGGCTTTAGTCACTGGTCCAGTACGCTCCCTTTTTCTCATCGAATTGCACTCACCACTGCGTGCCCAGGTTCAAAATATCTTTAAAAGTATTTTTTCCCCTCTCGTATATATTTCTTCCACGTTTCATGGCTATCAGTACTGTTCCTCTTTTTTCTTTTTTATCCGTGATGGTGTTCCAAGTATTGGGTAGATTCTAATCCCCTCTTCTGGCATTTCTCAAGTTTTTTTGTGAGGTGGGGTAGCCCTGATTCCGTTGTAGTCCCTATCCTACATAGCAATATGACATATCGGTCTGTATGCTTCTAATCATATTTTCTTTGTCCTTATTTGAGGTATGTTGTACTTCTCTATTTATAGAACAAATGTGTGTCATCTTGAATTCCGCAGCAAAGAAATTTTAGGTTTTTTCTTAGCTACATCTCTGTAAACGCGTACAATCTTTGCGTTCTCGATACGAAGCTGGGGAAGATTGTCTGGAATGTATTCCAAGTCAACGACGTCTCAACGATTTATCGTAGACATTACTACGCACTTACTTACGCCTACTGAACTACTCTAATTATATGACAATACTCGAATTGTCGCGCGTCCCCCTTCTCCTTTTGTCACTTCCTGAGAGATAACAGTGAATGTTCTGTCCCCATGCTCATTCATATTACAGTTTCAACGATCGTACGTAGCCTCTTTGCCTCAATCTGAGTTCATTCTCCAGGCACACGGGCGTGGTGGTGTACGGCAGCGAGTACTACTTCGGAGGAGGCATACAGCAGGCTCCCGTGGGAACCACCCCATACGGTACCCCGGTGACGGTGATAGACCTGGGCGTCACCCACGTCCCCAAGGAGCTCTTCGAGGAGTACCTTCACGAGATCGCCCCCCGCTACACCATGGAGACTTACAGCCTCCTCGAGCACAACTGCAACAACTTCAGCAACGAGGTCTCTCAATTCCTCGTCGGCGTCGGCATCCCCGAGTACATACTACGCCTCCCCCACGAGGTCAAGAGCAGCCCGATGGGCGCTTTAATCTGTGAGCAGCTCCTCCTCCCCCTCATTATCATCATCGTCTCTGCAATCCCCACCATGCTCGATTCCAAGTCATGCTCATTCATGTCGTTCTTGTGCAGTGCCCATGATACAGCAGCTGGAGACCACCCTGAGGGCGGGCGCAGTGCCGCAGGCCCCACAGTTCAGGCCGGCGGCTCTGGCGAGACGGGCCGACAACACCTCGACCTCCACCAAGGAAGGCCGGAAGGATGCTACTGGCGCCACTCCTCCAGGGGCGTCATCCAACAGCAAGGTCGAGAGCAGTTCCCCCTCGAAGGACGTGAAACAGTCGGCCTCCAGCGGGGGGGCACTACCTGCTGCTGCTGCCGCAGATCCTCTGGGAGACGCCCGGAGCAGGGTCCAGGAGGAGATAACTAAGGAATTCGTAGCACTCATGGCCAGCGGGACCCTCCGCGCCAGTGAGGCGGCGGCGCTCGCCACCAGGAGAGTCATGCAGAGGTACGGCGGTGCCGCCACCAATGTTTCCGCCCAGTGAGGACGAGAGCCACGACCGGCGGCGGCTTTTCTACTATTGACCAATTGATCGACCCATATAATATCATTGATTCTTGCCCGGGTTGTAGCTCCGATCATCCTCTGTAACGATTTGACGGATTAGGATATTTATGCTGTGCCCGGTATGAAATCACGCCGCCTGATTATTGCCCAATCATCCAGGATCAGCCATTTTAATATGAAAAGAGAGATGATATGTGAATGAGAAGCAGGCGATTTAGTGGGCAGCTGAAGCCCACAAAGCCCATAAGAGTTTTTTCTAAGGCCCTCTTGGCCCAATTTACTGCGCCATCCACGCTTATGATCCGCAAGGGCAGAATCCGATGAGATAGCAATCAGTATATTATGATATATGTAATGGGGTTTATGATGACATCGTGGTCACTTCTCACCACGCCAGGTTTCGGTTACTCGCGAAACACGGCGGATCGAGTGGCCGCGATCTCCTCGCCAGAACAGACTCAACGGCTCTAGGCACGTTGTCTTGCTTCGGCGCCGAGCCGAGAGAGAACCAGGCGCGGGAAATTTGAGCGTCCGGCCCGTTCGGAAAGCCGCGCGAGAGGGGGAAGTGGCCGGCTTCTCGAGGGGGGTGGAGTCGTTCCAGGAATTTCTCCTCTATAGAGCTTCTCCCCGACGGCAGCGCCGGTTTCTTTTGTTTATCGGCATCGAAAATCTTGGCGGGACGTTTCTGAGGATCATACTTTAGCGGCGTCGGTCTTCCGCTGGTTTCTGCGAGCCCCAGAGCACCGAGAGAAATACAAAGTCCGGGAATCAAAAATCGAGAGAAAACAGAGGAGAACGTCCGGGTCCCTTTTACATCGCAACCTATTCTCCAGATCTCAACATAAAGAAAAGATCAAGTGTGGAGTTTGGCTTTGGTATGATTTCCTACGTTAGCTTGTTCTCTTCCTTCGCGAACCGTGGATCATCTCCCGTTGTAACCTTTCTAGTTCAGACGGTCTACAACAGCCGGAGTCCTTTGGCTGATAATACAACTCGCGGAGTCCTTGGGTCTTTCAGATGAATCTCAACTTTGTGGCAAAGCGAAAATCTCAGCATAAGATGTCTAACAGTAAATGTCACAGCATAACGTCAACCTCTTAATCTAGAGTCAAGGTACAGTGGAAGAAGACTTGATATGTCTACGTTCTGCAGAGATGATTCGGAAGGATCTAACAAGCGTAACGATATTTTCCTATGTTCATGATGTCGAAAGATGACAAACTATGGAAGGTAGGACTGAGCCTAGAGGGACAAGCTTTGGAATGGTTCAAAAGGGAGGATTGAAGAGATCCTTTCCATTATTAGAAGCATTTAAAGAACGTTGTTCAAAATGGGTTTGGTGGTTCAGAGGGCACCTTCAATGTGGTGGGTCAACTTTGAGAGCTGAGGTGCTCTTGAACCCATCTTGAACTGGTTATAAGGTTCAAGTGTAACTCAAATCTATTTCTTTCATTCCTGGTTCGATTTCAGCCTATTCATCCTTAGATTATAGTGTTGTTATATCTATATTTTCCTTCCATCTCAAACCATTATCTTGCGAGTCCTATAAACCGGCATTATTGCACATGGTACCTAGAAACAGTCTAGAGAAGGATTTGTGATTTTGAAGGGGATGATGCAATCAGATTTATAATGGTTAACATCTATGAAGAACATTATGGCAAGATGGCGCACTAATTGGAACAGATGTTGCACAAGATGAGCAACACTTCAAAACGAGGTGAGGGGAAGATGCATTGATGGCGAAAGGACCTAATAAGGTGATAGCAACGGAAGGTATAGAGGCAAGGAATTGTTCTTTTCACAACACGAATTAGTGAACTAACCTTAGCAAACTGAGGGTGAAGCCTCTCTTAGATGCCCTAATTGTGGTCAGCCTGGGTGGACACCGGCCAGATGTCCCTCTTTTCTGAGGAAATTTGGATACTTGGATATTCAAGGTGGAAATGTACTTCAAAGTATAGGAAATAAACGACATATAATCTAAGACTACAATAACCTATTTGGATGATGATGCCTAAGTTTGGTATAAGTGGGCTGAATGTTAAGGACCCTTTTTAAGGATTGAGAAGATGTTAAACATTGTCTATGGAATAACTATTGGGTTTCAAATAATGTGACATTATTTTAGACTATCAAAAGGAGTTTGAGTTGTTATCCAATACAATTCAAGGCATTTTAGAAGAAGTGTTAGAAAGTAAATTTCTTAAAGGACTCAAGCCTAAGATTAAGGCTGAAGTTAAATTATTCAAATCAAAAGGACTCAACAAAATTAAGGATGCTACTCAAACTATGGATGGGAAGAATGTCACCCTCAAGAACATGAGGGAGTAGAGAAGCTACAAGTTGAGAAAATTGTTTTTATGAGGCAAGTATTTCTAATGAACCCAAGTAGAGAGACCAAAGACCTAGAGTCTTCCTTGAATAAGGCTAACAATTAATGGGATAGACCTCTTTCTTGGAGGGGCACCAAAATTAGCCCAAGGATTGTGAACAGCATGAGGAGATTGACCAAACAAAATTAGAGCTGCAATGTAGACGAGACAAAGATTTTAACTTGGACATATCTAGAAAAGAAATTACAATTGTTTCTAGTCCATGAAGAGGAGGACAACTTGGGAGAGGTTATTTTACCCTTGGCCATAGATCAAATAAACAAAGTGATATCAAAGAAGCTAATATTGAATATTTTCATAATTCAATAATCAGTCTACCTATACCAAGAACCCTGAAGTTGAAAAGGCAAATCAAGGACAAGAATTAATGGCAAATTGAGGCCACACATAATGTTATATTTTGAGAGTTAATATAAGAGCTGAAGCTAACCTTATCAACTACTATAAATTATGAGGTGGTTATGAGAAATAGAATAGCTATTATATGATAGAGAATATGTCAAGATGTGGTACAAAAAATACAAGGACTAATGATAATTGATGAAATATTATCCTTAATATTGGGCATTGCATATGTTGTATTAGAAATGTAGTGGCTAAAGACCTTGGACTTCATATGGGTGAGCTAGAAACATTGTTAAATAAAATTTCTATTGGGAGGCACCATTGTCACATTCAAAGGTAACCCCAATCTCTCAAAGTCAAATGTAACCCTTAAGTCTATATCATGTGATTTCCAATAACTTATTAGAGAAGCTACAGAAAAACCTTACATCTCACCTACTACTGAGAAAATACTTGCAGCCTCCTTTATAATAAATTTTATCTTAGTGAGGGACTTCCTCCCAACATAGAGATCAATTATTGCATTGTACTAGAGGCAAGTAAGGGGCTTGTTATGTTTCACACCATTTTGGAGCATTTGTACTACACTAGCTTCACTTTTCTAAGATTTCATGAAATTGTGTATGGATAGTGGAGCCACTCACAATTTCATATCAAGACATGTGGCTCTTGAGATGAAGCTTTTGATCATTCACGACATAATTTTATTTGATTATTGAAATAAGAGAAGAGGTGAAGAGTTTGAGGATTTATCAAGGTATTTTGGTAGAATTATAGTCACTCATAGTCATAGATGATTTCATACTTCTCCATCTAGCAAGTAAGTTGGTAAATTAAATTTTAAAAAATAAACTTGATCTATAGAATGGATGATCATGTTGCTTCTAATGATCCAATGATGAGTAACACTCCAACTAGACTCACTAGATTGACAAGGCACCTCCATCAAGATGTTATCAAAGCTTATCAAACATATGAGTAAGCTCCTTATCAAACTTTACCATATCACATTAATATTTGACAATTTAAGTCAAATCATAAATTATTAAAAATGTGAGCTCTAAGGATAGTTTCTCAAAATATTTAGAGAAACCACTTAACTTTCTCTAAAAAGAGAAGTCAAGCACATTGTCAATTTAAAGCTCAACTCTAAATACATAAACATGTGGCTTGATAAGTCTTCATTATAAAGAGTTAATAATTTATTAATATATAGTTTTAGTTTTAACTCATAATAAATAGATATATATATATGTTAAAATATAAAAAATAATTTTTAGTTGGTTAATATAATTTTTTGACTAATTATGTGATTTTATGTGAATTTATATAATTTTTATAATCCTATTTTTGAAATAAATGAAGAGAAATAAAATAAAACAAAAATATATAAAAAGGAAGGACCCACTATCGAGTGGAGTTATGATCAGGGGATCGAGCGAATAAGGATGAACCTATAAGAGACATGTGTGAGTCACTTCCCTTCCACGTCACTAGTGGCCAACTAAGCATGGGGTAATGAGTGGTCATACACAAGTGAGAAAAGGGCACACTGATTACCAAATCTCGTATTATTATATATCTATCTCAAAACTCAACATATAATTGATGTGTAATTAAATCAGTGGTCACAACCTCTCAATTTTTTTTAATAGTTTTAGTACTTTAAATATCCTTTATTTATCAAAAAGAGATGTCATTATGACATCATTTTATAAAGATATTCACATACTTATTTTACTCTCTCTCATACAATTGGCTGATTGGAGAAGATTTAAATCTACTAAAGTTAAAACTCATACTTTTATGTAACTAATCATAATCTTTTTATAAATTATTGGTAAATAATTAAGTTATCAAAATCACTCAATCATCGATAAAAATTTTATCAACATGATTCTTTGAGTATTATTACTAAAATTGTTGAATAATTTTAGATAAAAAGATCATAAATTCATCAATTAAATCATCTTTAATTGATCAATGAATAAGCCGTCATCGAGAAAAGGATGATATGTTAAGAAATGAGTCATCATCTCTTGAGAGCATACTAGATGTAATGAATAATCTTATCTTGCTATACATACATGAAGATGAAGTTTCTTAAGATGCATCTTGATGTGACTTAGTCATTGTATAGTAAATCACATAAATTTAAAATTTATTAAATTAGAAAATATGAATTTTTAGATATTTGTATTTATGAAGAAATATATCAATTATAATTCAATAAAACTTCTAAAAATAACGATAATTTTCCAAGTCAATTATAGGGATCTAATATAATATATGGTAATTATTCAGATTTTTTTAAAAGAATACTATTTTTTATAAATTTTATACTAAAAAATAAAATATATTTAAAATTCACAAAAAAGGGAAATAAGAGTGCAGATGTCAAGATGACATTAGTGTCCGGCGAATGCGAATCGGATGGAAATAGAGTTTTGCTCGATGATTCTTACGTAAGTGATTACAAATGATTTAATTGATCAAATTAAGATGTGTAAAAGCCAAAAAAATCGTAATAGAATGAAGTATATTTTGATAAATTTAAATCACATAAATTATCACTAAATGAAGTAGAAAGTAAGTTGAAATTAGTAAAACAAAGTTCCAACGTTGTGGTGGCAATGCGTCGGCAATACACTAGAATCCTGAGCGTTCGAGAAGATCATCGTGTAGTGTCTATGACCTCAAAGGCTCTCATTGAACAAGGACAATATGGGCAATCTCTAGATTTTCTTACGAAGTCTAGAGATTAATGAAATGGGTTGTCAAATCATCTTCGGTAACTGTCACCTAACGAAGCGGAAAAATAACAACTTTGCGGTTGTCCGATAGTTGTCATCTAATAGAGAGGAGTTGGATGGAGGTGGGGCGCATGTTAGGGAGCTTCATCCTTAGGTCTGCGCAACAAGAGGAGGCTCTTCATCACATCTAATATGCTCTCAAAAAGTGACGACTCGTCTCTTGGTAGATCGTCTTCTTCCCAATGACGGCTTGTTTGTCGATCAATCGGAGATGCTTTACTTGATGGATTTGCGATCCTTTCATCAAGAATTGTTCAGAAATTTTAGTAACAATATTCCGCAAATTACATTGACGAGATTTTTGCTGATGATCTAGCAATTCTAGTTGCTTAATCCTTCACTAATGATCTGCAAGAAAGTTGTGATAATCAAATAAAAAATATGAATTTTGACTCTAGGAGGATTCGAACCTACACCGGTTGCCTGCCCTTTTTAGGGAAGGTGTGATGTGGGTTTAGTCCCACATTATTTATGTGCTAATATTTATGGCGAATATATAGTAATATTATATTTCTGATCAAGTCTTTTTTTCACGCATGTATGACCACTTTTTGCCCCATAGCCAGCTAGCCACATGTGACATAGAAGAGGAGTGGTGCACACATGCCCCTATCAGTCCTAGTCGCTCGAGCCCTTGCTCGTAGTTCTTCCCTGACTGCACTTCCAACCCACTTACAGGCCCAAGTGACTAACAAGTCCCCCCCATTTTATTATTTTTATTTTTAATTCTTTTTCTTTATTTATCTCAAAAGTAAGACTATAGAAATCATATAAATTCATATAAAATTACATAATTACCTAAAAATTTACGTTAATCAACTAAAACCTACTTTTCACACTTTAACACAAATATAAGTCTATTTATCATAAGTTAAGGTTAAAACTATATTATTTATTAATTATTAACTCATGATAATGAAGACTTATCACACCTCACCTTCATCTAACTCATCTTCATCAAGTGAAAGCTGAAAGAGAGTCACAAAATAATTATTTTTCACTCTACCAGGTGATAGTCGCTGAAGATGATTCGACGACTCATTTTATTAATTTTTAGACTTCACAAGAAGATCTAGAGATTGCATATGTCACCCTTGTCCAAGAAGAGCATTTGAGGCTATGAACACCATTCAATGATCTGGCTGAACACACAAAAAATTAATAATCATTGTTGCGAGCTTAGAACTTATATTTATTATTTTCAACTTAATTTTGACTTCATTTAGTGATATGTTATGTGATTCTAATTTTTTAAGTATTCTTCATTTTGCCCAATTCTCTTGTTCATCAAGTTGTTGATGTTATCTTAACATCTACACCTTTATTTTCTTTTTTTGTAAATTTTTAAATATATAAAATATTTATCATTTAGTCTAAAAATCATATTCTTTTAGGAAAATTTTAAAATATTACTTGATATTATCTTATATCCATATGACTGATGTGGAAATTCCTTACTATTTTTAGATTTTTTATCAAATTATAATTAATTTATTTTTTCTAAAATATTTTTAAAAATATAAAAATTATTATCATATCATTATACAACAACTAAGTCACATCATGAACTTTTTGTTATCTTTATATCAAGAAGAAGAGATCAAAAAACATATTTGAGAGATGTGTAGGACAAACATCATCCAACACTCTACTAGCCCATACTTAAGCCCAATTCTTTTAATGAGGAAAAAGGATGGCATGTGATATTTTTATAGGGACTACTAAGCGTTCAATATGATCATCATTCTAAATATGTTTTTAATTCTAGTCATCAAAGAATTACTTGATTAATTATGCTATACCAATATATTATGTAACATTTAATTTAAAATTTTGATATCATCAAATTTGTATCAAAGAAGAAGACATTTTGAATACAATTTTTTAGACTCATAAATGTCAATACATGTGTTTTATGATGTATGTTTGACTCTCCAACATGTTGTCAATCTTTTAAGAGCTTATGAACTAGATATCTAGATAATTCTCTCAAATTTTTATGTTAATATTCTTTAACAACATCTTAGTGTTCCCCTACAATGAGGAACAACATAGGAAAAACCTATTTTAGGTTTACTGTGCTTTAAAAACATCACTTGCACATTAGCTCCAAAAAAATTAGTCTTTGCTAAGGTAGGATAGGATATCTTAGTCATTGTGATTTTATCAAAGATGTGGAAATGGATCAAAAGAAGATACCCAATGATGAATTGACCTTGTCCAAAAAACTAGAAAGAATTACAAGACTCATCAACTTGACAAAGTATTAATGTCAATTTATCATTAGATACTAGATAGCATGTCCCATCATCTTAATAAAGTATTAATGATAGCACTTATATTGACACTTTTAGATTTTCTAAATCCCTTTGAATTAGAGATGGGCATATTCAAAATCAATATTTGAGTAGTGCTCATACAACATTGATATCTCATTGTTGTCTTCAATCAAACATTGTCAATTACAAGTAAATTAAAAACAATATATGAGAGGGAATTGACAAAAACAATTCTATCATGAAATAAAGCCATTATCTAAAGAGAAAATGGTTTCTCATCTATGCATATTGGCACAAACTAAAATTCTTTTTAGAATACTATCACATAATGTCATAACATCATAAATCAATATTGACGATCATCAATTTGAGTTCAAGATCTGGTATAAAGCTAAAATGAATATCATGTAGCTGACACCCTCTCTCAAAGACTAATTAAGCTAGAGCTCAATTTGGAAAAGGTAACTCAGCTAGAAGTAATCAACTTGAATTTGATATCAACAGAGAATAAAGTTGATCAATGGTTGAGATAAATTATCACAAAACTTTAGAAAGAAGAAAAAGAAATTTCACAAATTCTCACTACACATAACATATTTTTTGTTGAGGGCATATAATGGATTTCACACTCAACCCTTTACTCTTGCAAGAATTTCATGACCCCCTCATTACCAGACATTCATGCTTCCTCTAGATAAACAAGAGAATTGGGCAAAATATGTACTAGCTTTAAATAGAGAGAAGAATCCACCAAAATATGAAAGTGTCCAATCTATAAGAAGAACAAGATCAAGGTGTTATCTCTATGGATTTCATTAAGGGACTATATGTATCTATATGTATTTTTTCCAAATAGTATGTATCTATATGTATTTTTGGGTTCCAATTTTATGAACTATAATCAAATTCTTGTGTCTCATGATAACAATTATTTTAAATATAATAAACTTTTATGTGATGAAATAACACTTTTTTGATGTCCTTGGTTTTGATACTAAAAATAAAATTAATATAGTAAATATTTAAAAAATGTGTAATGAACATTATGAGAACTAGCATAAGAAGTTTAATATTTTTTAAAAATATATAGTGTGTATAATGATGATGTTTGTCTGATCCTATGGCTAATTGATAAATTTAAGTAGTTTTTTTTGAAATATTTATATTTTTGAATTAATACATCATTCTAAAGCTTGTAAATAAGTACAAAAAATCCAATGACAACATATGTGACAAAGTATTTAGAAAATATCAAAATATCAGAGCCAATTGCAAGATTTGAACTCAAAAATTGAACGACATAAAATCAAAAGCCTCATTAAGTAAAATACTTGAAAATCACAAAGTAACAATGACACTAGCATGATTTGAATCCAGAATTTGAATAACAAAAAGTTAAAAGCTTCAACAACTGAAATGCATAAATATCATGAAGTATCAAAGATATTAATATAACTCAACTTAGAACTTGTACAATAGCACACTGGAGAAGTCATTTCCATGCATTTTAGTTGATGATAATAATATAACTCAACTTAGAACTTGTACATTGGATTTCCATGCATGTTAGCAAAGTACATAGAGATAATAATAAACTTAAGCTTATTTGAACTTGACCACAAAATTAAAAATGTTCTTTGATAAGTCACATGTTTGACTCTCCAACATCTCCATTAGCACAAAACTTTAGCACGTCACTTACATTGATTATGAAGTTCTTTCTCCCAGCTGTGCTCAAAGAAATAACAACCGTGTAAATGATCATGAAATATATAGTGGGCAATATGAAGTGGAGTTGGGATCTTTTGGCTGCTTCATCTGTTTAATAAATATTGCAAAATATTTATACTTTAAAATATTGCAAAATATTTACACTTTAAAATATTGCAAAACTGTTTTCCGTAGATCAACTGGACGCAATGTGAAAGTGTTAGCCAATCTTTCTGCGTCTTTTTTTCTGAGTTGATGGCTCACCTGTCTCATTTTATCTGATTTTCGTCTTAAAAACATGAGAGCATCATCACCAAGTATTCTGGAAGAAAAAAGATACAGTCTTTTGGAATTATATGCTTTCTACTGCAGTCGTTTCACGAAGAAAGAAAGTGATTATGCATTTCTGGATCCTTTTCATTAACTGAGAAAAGATAAGACAAAACAAAACCAGTTGACTCTGTATACTAAACCATATATATGATATAGAGAATTTTAGTTTTAAGACTATTAAACTGTCCTGAATAATTTTATAATAAAACCCGCCTGCCTTTCTTGGATTTAGCAATAAACTTCCAAAACCTGATGCAATTATAAAGAAGCATCAATGTTATATTACATCAAACTCTGCCATTTTTGTAGATTTTTAAAAACCTAACAAAACTGAGAATATCTCGCCGTCAAATGGTCTCCGACGGGAATGAACTATGCCGTCAAATGGTCTCGGGGGATAACGGAATCTGTCTAGTATGCATACATCTTATGTTTTGGTCAACACCCGTTTATCGTCCAGCACTTTTGAGGAAGTAACCATGTTTGATGCCGTTTCATGAGGAAGTTCTTGTAAAATCGGTGGCTCAAACTGCGCATAAAGAAACACGAGTTGATTCCAAATTTACTTTGGCTTTGATATTAGTCATATATCGGTGATAAACTTAGGAAATTAGTGGTTTTATGGGTAGCCATTGTAGGAAATTAAATGGTTTAAGGATTAGTCTCGAACTCTGCTACAAACCTGAAACAATATCTACGCAGCTTTAATCATCTAACCCTCAACAAAAGCTGATTCATTTATCAAATTGTTGGCCAACAACTAGAAAAAGGAAAAAATTAAAGATGAGCTTTGGTCGTACTTTTTAAGGTGATGAATGGAAAAGTTTAACAATGCGCCTTGTAATTTTTTTTCCCTGAAATGCAGCCATTGATGTCCCAGGAGGTTTCCTCTTTGAATGGTGGTCTGTCTTCTGGGATTTTTTCATTGCAACGAGGAAAGAGAATGCATCTGAGGCAGCCACATCGTACTTACAGGTGTCATGCAGACTGTTGGGAACACTTTCGAGCGGCCTCTTTCAAAGTACTTGCCTTCAGTTGATGTACAATCGATAAATAATCTCTTGCCGACAGGCCCAGAGAATGAACACAAGAGCGCAACAACAGTCAAAAATCAGTAGAACGCCATTCGGGCCATCAACTTCCAGTATGCCGACAGCTAGTGGCCATGAAGAAATTATGGAACTTCCTCAATTCCAAGACGCTGATCCACATTCACGATCTCATGTTAGCAGTCGGATGGGCCTGAGGAGGTCAGAACATGACCAGACGTGGTAACATTCGCTCTGAAGATAAAATTCCTTGGAAAATCAAACTCATTAGCATCATTTTTGTTCCATGTTTAACTGCTCGGTGTTGTTCTGTTTTATATCAAAGCAGGCAGTTTGCCCAACGTAATCCTGTCGGTGACCCTCCTCCAGTACATACAATGACCTCAAGTCCATTCTGTAATGATCCTTTCATTAACTATCTTCTATTACAGGTTGATGACTTTAGTTTTATCTTTCTAGGACATTCATAGAGGAAAAGGGTCTGCATCGTCCCAAATACTACCCTCTGGTCAACACGTTAATGGAGTTGCGCAGTCGAACCCTAGGGTAGATGATGGTGGTAAACTCTTCCTAGAATCTGCGTGCTCGCCAAGTGCATAAAGCTTTGTGTCCTAGACAAGCTTCGACCTTGTTTTGTTTTAATATATTTTTGTTATGTAACGGGAACAAGCATGAAATTTAACCTAAGGACACATAAACGCATGTAAGTTGAAAAAAGCTATGTCTTTCAGAACGCAATTAAAGTAATAGTTCGGGGGTCTTGATGATATTTGTCTCCCTTTCTGATAGGTCTGAACCAAGGAGCCAGTGCTCTCCCATTGACATTCTCGCCTTCAGTTGTAAGACATGTTGAAATACAAACGGTCCAAGCCTTCTCGACGTCATTATTTACATCCATATGTAACAGTTTCGGATTTTGATTGATGTGCAGGGAACCGATCAGCCCAGTTCGTCACGGAGGCCGCAGATGCCGAATCCACTTCTGGTATTACAAGGGGTATTTCAGAAGTTGAATCCACAATCACGAAAAGAACATCAGATTCTAGCAGCTTCAATAGATTCTTACAGAATGAATAATCGTAAAACCTTCATTGAGATTTGTATTTCCTCAGCTCTGAGCTGCATCAGTCTAGCAAGAAAATTCCTCCACGAACAGTTTATTTCTTTTAAAACATTTACCTGAGAAACTTGTCAAACTCCATGAGTTTCTCAGACCACATTCCACGATCAATTGGATGCTTTATGGAGCTGGGTTTCCCCATCGACTTGTGGAATTTTTAACGCCGCTGCATCAATTTTTTAGGCAGAATGTCATCTGAAAATCTCATTTTTTCTTGATCAGATGAACACGGATTTCAGGATGCAACGATGTTTTCAACCATCTCAGGAGCAGGGGGAGCAATCGCAGCGATATCAGGTGTGAATGTACCCAGATACGATTTTCTCCTCCCGTTGAATTTTTTTTTAACCTTTTGAATACAATATGATTCATATGTGGTTATATACTAAAGAAACGATTTGATTCCTTCATATCAGAACCGAAGGAAACGGAAACAGATCCCTTCATCTGAAGCTGTAAACAGAACCGGTCCGGGAAATACAGTGGGCCCTTCAAGTTCCTCTCCCACTACTCCATCTGCATACGCACATTCTGAAGGCGTGCAGATGAATGGAAACACACAACCTGTTGATAATAATCCAAGGATCGTAACTTAAGACGAGGGAAGAACAGTGGAGGCCGATTCATCTCCAAATCAGATGGTATTTCCGCCATTTATTGAACTATTTTTTTTGTTATTTTTAGTACATAAAAATCATATAAGTAGTCGTCTACTGAACGGACTTTTAAACTTTTTTCTCCATAGGGTGCTTTAAATCCTCTAGATGATGTGGATTCATATCTAAAACCTGACGGTGGTGATGGGAAAGAGACGTTTAAAACGCTGGAAAGTGCGGGTGATTTACATTCCTTGATAACTTTCTAGCTGAAGTCTCCCTGAAAGTGATATAATTTTTCTGACGATCTGTTTTTTCAGGTTTTGACATCCGCGAGGTTGTTCACATCAGCAAGAGCCATGGCAAGGTTTTCTGCTGCGATTTTTCTTCAGAAGGAAATTTCTTGGCCAGCGGTGGGGATGATAAGGTAATCTCTTATGTCTTCTAGCGTGACCGCGTTGATATGATTATTTAGCTTCAGAGATAACACCATGGTGATTGCGTTTTCTTTCTGGGGTACTCTCATAGCTTCTGACGTCCCCAGAGCAGACAACCCACCTGAGGACTGATGCTCGGTTACTCTGCTCTCCTAGAGATTTCTCCGTGAATGTTCATTGATTTTGAGGTGCTTGATGTCAGGTTCTAGTTTGGGACACGGTTCGTGCGAGGAGTCAGAGTTCTGTAGACGACCACAGCCATACGATAACAGATATTCGGTTTAGGCCGGAGTCAGTGCACTTGGCGACATCTTCATTCGACAGAACCGTTGAGACTGGAGTCCGGCCGACGTGAGTTGTCTGCTCTCGCTTGCGTCTCTTTTCTATGAGTAATTTTCTTTCCCGCAAATGCTGCTGCTCATTTGACCGACGATGCGCCCCATTCACAGCCGAGTTCGTGCTTGACCTCATTCACCGGGCATAAGCACCCAGTGACGTCCGTGGATTTCCATCCGAGTATAAGGGATCTGATTTGCTCGTGCGACAACGAGGGGGAGACGAGACTTTGGAGCGCTGGCAATGGTTCCTGCGTGCGGGTCAGCGAGGTTGACCCGCGTAAACCTTTCTCTGTTCCATACTATGTTCAGTGCCTCTCCATTATTTCTCATGTTTACGTCCCATGGTGGGCAGGGTGCCACGGCCCGGGTCAGATTCCATCCCGGCGGAGGTCAACTTCTGGCGACAGCTTCCGAGGCCTCGGTTTTCTTGTTTGACGTCGAGACCAGCAAACAGATAAGCACATTAAAGGTAAGATGCTTCGCGGGCTCATCGAGTGGCGGCGGACGGGTCAAACATGAACGAAGTCTATCACCTGCAACCCGGTGGAGCGACTCTCCTGGGACGCGGCCGAAGAATACGTGGCGTCTACCTGTCAGGACGCTGTGAGGGTGTGGTCGGTGGCATCGGGAGCCTGCGTTCACGAGTTCACAGCAGCGGCGAACAGGCTCTGTTCCTGCATCTTCCATCCGAGCCGCCCCAAGACACTGATCATCGGAGGCTACAAGGTAATTTTGATCATCTCCACCCACCCATCACGGCTTATAGAATTCAAATGGGTCCATCTTATCTTAAAAATCCGGGTTAAATTCCCCTCTTCAAGCTGTTGACCATGATTTCTCCCGGTAAACAGTAAAAATCAGTCAACGGCCCTTCCTTTAAGCAGAAGCCCAGAAATAAAAATACTCTCTCTCTCTCTCTCTCCCTCTCTCTCTATCTCTCTCTCTGTCTCTCTATCTCTCTCTCTATCTCTCTCTGTGTCTCTCTATCTCTCTCTCTCTGTGTCTGTCTGTCTGTCTCTCTCTCTCTCTCTCTCTTACATGCACGTTGGGCCCACCTGACTGTTGACAAGATACGCAAACATATTTGTGAGTGGACAGAAATAATTGTTTTGTTTGGCGTTTGATGGTGCAGACTTTGTATGTGTGGGACTTGGCAGTGAACAAGAGCATGATGATTCTGGCACACGAGAACTTGATCTCGGCCTTGACACATTCCCCCGTGAGGGGAGAAGTCGCCACGGGCAGCCACGACAGGGACGTCAAGATCTGGAGATTCCGTTAAGGCATGTGTAGAAAAAGTCAACTCCACTTGCACTTTTCTCCTCTCTCTCTCTCTCTCTCTCTCTCCAACGATGAGCCCACTGAAATGGATGGAAGCTGAAGCCCGGCATCCCCTTTCACCCCATTTAACGATCAGAAGAGACCACCTGTTTTTCCTTTCATAGGTTCATTCCTTATATGTTTTTTCTTTCTCTATTTATCGGATCGGACACAGATTCGGCATAGCGAACCTGATAATCTAGATCCGACCCATTGTTCGGGTTTGCTATAAATACATGTACCCGTTTAATATTTAGATAAATGAAGTCATTTTTTTCAGCCTTTTTTCTCTCTCATCAACCTTCGAGGAGAACAGCTTCCTCTGGCACTGGCACTAGCACTAGCAAGAGATGGAAAGCTTCAACATGGTATTAGAGTCAACTATGTGTGTTTGTTCCACCCTCAATGTTGACTATTGGAGCATTCCTCTGGGAACAAAAGCTTCTGATTTGATGTGGAATGATCTGATTTGCCTCACCTGAAGTCTATTTCCTGCGAGATCTACTCAGTGAAATTATATTCTAAGTGCTTTCTTTGGTGTATTGGCTGTTCGACATCTCATTTCCCTCTCTTCTCATTCTTGGAAAGAAGGAGAACACCCAAACGCCTACTTTCTATGCCCTTTCTCGCTCCCCTTGATGCCATAGACAAGTTGCTGAAAGACCAGTCCGTCAAACACCAGGGTATGAGCTGCCTTGTTCCCTGGACAATGAGAGAGTAAATGGAAATGGGTATGGTCTCTTCGGCTCCAAGTTCTCTTCCTAAATCTTCCTGTGGGTCTGAAGCCTTGTTGGTTCGCTTTAGGGTTCGTCAAGCCTCTGTGATGGCTGGTGTTGACCGCAATCTGCGCTGACTCTGGTCATTTCAATCGGGTTGGGTTGGGCACGATCCAGAAAACTTTGAACTGAAAAATATAAGTGACTCGATGGTTATTTAGAGAACTGGGTTTGACTCAATGTCAGATGATGGGATTCCGGGTTTGACCCATTGAAGCTTGGGTCTAACCCACTGTGGTTGGACTTGCGCCAAGTGGAGAGAGTATATGAGCTTCCTGGCAAAGATTAAGCACCCTACTAGACTCCTGGGTCAGCGCCATGAACGGACACATCTGAATTAATATATCTAGAGTAAATGATCGAAAGAGTTATATAAAAATATGCACCACCCAAGTTATGGGGAGTGTTCTTGAAGGTGTACGATTATATGAGAACCAGCCTTTCTTTGGGTGCTCTTCTATGCGACCTAGACGGATGTGTCCGATGCTCTGTAAATTGTGTGTGTGTGTGTGTGTGAGAGAGAGAGAGAGAGAGAGAGCGCAGTAGATAATTATTCAAAGAGATTCGAGGAAAGATTTGTGTTTGCTAAGTCTCCAAGCTCACCGAAGAGTTGATTGATGGGCTCAAATATCAGGCAGAAGAGGCCGGCTGGGAAGGAAGGGTACGGGAGACAACGACGGTAAAGGAAATCGCGAGGCTTACTCTTTGCGGAGATCGATCCCAGCCTTCTTGGCGACCGCGTCCAGGCCGTTCTTCTCGATGGTCTTGAGGGCCTTGGTGGAGAGCCGGAGCTTGAGGTATCGCTTCCCCGCTTCCCACCAAACCCTTTTGTACTGCAGATTCACGAACTGCAGCTTCTTCGTCTTGTGGTTCGAGAAGGACACCTTGTTCGCTTTGTTTGTCTTCTTCCCCGTGAACGGACAGATCCGGCCTGCAAACCACAGCGCAAATTTAAGAAATCGATGGTTTCCATCATCCCTGGGGAGGGCGTCGGAGGTGCTTACGCGCGACGGGCTGGAAGGGGAAAAGCGTTCGGGAGGTGGTGACGGCGCTGGCGCCGGAGGAGGCGACGGAGATGTTGATACCTCTGAACTCCGACCGGCTGGAAGCCAGCCCCGAGCTCTGCTTCTTCATCAAGGGGCTAGCAGAAGAGGAGGGAGAGCCCATCATGGAAACCCTTTTCGCAGTCGGAGCAGAAGCAGAGGATGAGCTCCCAACGCGGAGAACGCCGCCCGGGTGGCCCAGCTGCAGCAGCCCTCTCATCGCCATTTCTCTCTCTCTTCTGAACCTCCGAAAGAGTGAGAAGACGTTGCGGGCTGCGGCAGTGGCGACGGGATAACGTCGAGCAGGAGCAAGGGATAACGGGAGGCGCATCTGGCAGTTTTCGGTGCACCCGTGGATCAAGTTAAACCAACGTGATCCGTCAGTAGGTCCATTCGATTGACATAATTTCTCATAAAAAAATTAAATATAAAAAAATTACTAAATGGGCACATCAACTTTACAAGATTAACACAAGATGGAACTGAAATCAGACCCAGAGACATTTAATTACTTAAAATGGAATGGAAGCAGAGTTTTAGCTGGAAAATGGGCACATTTTCCACAAAAAAAAATATTTTTTTCTGCATAATTTTCCAATACAGACTCATAATTGGAAATTCACCAAACGCCGGATTTTCATTCAAAAGCCCTCCAATTGTCTGCACAGACATCCTCCGTCACAGACCCATCATGGGAAAAATGGTTGGAAGGGTGATTGCGTTCTAAATGGAGTAAGATTCCAGCACTTTTTGCCTCTTTGCCCTTTTGCAAGCAATCGGCATCTGCAGAGCAATTTGTGATGCAAGAACAGACCCCGGAGAGATTGAGATCACTTGGGAAACCGTGCCAAGTAGGCTTCATGGGGAGCGTAGGCCGCCGCCACCACTCTCCCATCGTAGAGCCGCCCGTTCAAGCAATGGGCTGCTGCGCAGGCAGCCTCTGTCCTCTGGAACTCCACAAGCACGCATCCCGGTTCGAGCCCTCGATCGTCCGCCTGGTGATTATTGCTCTCAGAGGTCTGTTTGGATCTTTCTTCGAGTGCGGAATCCTCCCCGGCTTCTTCTTCCATGGCAATACCATCGTCCATGCCATGGCCGCCGTCTGGCGTGACCACCTCGAGGTTGCCATCCAGTTCCTCGCCTCTGATCTCCGGTTCGGGGAGATCTTCCAAGTTTACATCTGCAGCTGCTTGAGGGGAGCGATGGGGGTCACCAGTGGCTTCCGCGGGCTTCTCTGAAACTTCTTCCATAATATCTTCTGATTTCTTGCTATGGTCAGGTGGCGGCTGTTCACCATCTTCCTCCAGCTTCATGTTCACTGGCGCATTGACTTGATCTTTTTCGACGTCAGCGCTGGCAGTGCTGGCAGACGCATACCTCACGATGTTCATAGACTTCACGGTGCCGAACCTGGACCAGCCATGGCGGGAGTAAATACAAGCTTTGTTTGGTGACAATTCTGGTGAGGTTTAGAGAGAGAGAGAGAGAGAGAGAGAGAGAGAGAGAGAGAGAGAGAGAGAGACTGCTGGACCTTGCACACTCTAGACGAACATCTTCCAGGATCTCCTCCAAGTCGAGTGCCGACAGCCGAGAGAAGCTCTCTAGATCCAGCTGGTCAAGAATTATGGACAAGGAAGGTGAATGGCGATCAGAGAAAATGAGATGTTCACTTTTTTGGCAAAGATTATTTCATACCATATTCTTAAGCTTCAGGACCTGCGTGGGCTTCTCAAGCAGCGGTCTTGCATGCTCAGGAACCCTGTATGACGGTGTTCTTGGATTCTCCTGGGGAAAGATGACAGTCTGTTTGAGGACATTGACGGCGCAGAGACGTGGATACCAGGTAGGTGAAGAAGAAGATTAAGGAAAATGTGATTCTACCTCCCCCCAGTGGGTATCCGGAAGAGCTCTAACAACTGTAATGACATTGCCTCCAAGTTTCAATCCATTCAGCCCAGCACATGCCCTCTGGGTGATGGAATGGTCCATGTACTGAATCAACGAAATGGCCAGACAATTTCACAAGTCAACCAGGGTTTCTGTATCTCAATATAAATTGGGTAATGACATTATTCTACTACGTTGCAATCAAAATGATCCTCCGGTCCACACTGTCCCAGCTGTCCCAGCTGTCCCAGCTGTCCCAGGACAGTGGTAGGAAATATGGGATAACAGCACACAGAAAAATACTAACTAGAACAAGCCGTTTGAGGGATTATTAAGTAGCATGTACCTCGAGGAAAGCACATGATTGATTGAGCTCCGGATTAAATTCGAAGTGGTAAGCTTTCACGAGCCCAAACGCGCTGACAATCTCCAAAAGCTGAAAAAAGATATGCAGTTGATCATGAGAGCAAATGCGAAGAATAAAGGGTGGGTGGGTTCGGGGGAGTTGCGTTATATAGTGTGGAGATGTTCTTCTCTGAGCCAATTTACCTTATCGGAAGACAGAAATTCCGAAACTCCACCAATGAAAATCTGCAGCATCCAATGATGGACAACAGTAATTTTGAGATGATAAGCATTAAATTGGTTGCAAGAAGGAATCATAAACTGAATAAAATTCACTAAGAGATCGTTTTTTCAAAGGCGCGAATATATAACACCGCCGTGAGTTTTTTTCACAGTTAAAAGTGGTATTCTATACCAACGAATCTGAAGAAATTGAAAAGCCACAACCAGATAATATAGATAGACATTTCATGGGATAAAGTACTCCACAATCATGTGGATCCCATAGGCCCAATGCCCATACAATTGTTTATTGATAAAATATGGTCAAACTATTGAGTTACAAACAAGACGGAGAACATAGTTTTCGTTGATACGTGCAATGTTTGGTAATGGTGCGATGGAGGGTTCAGATAATAGCTTTAATATATTTCACCATATCATTAAATCTGATGTCCGTCAGTTTTATTTCATAAGAACTGAATGAAATCATCTAAGATATGATACGTCACGCATCCTAAGGATCTGAATCAACTCATAGAAGTTGATGTGAGTCAGTTCGGTTCTTGAGTAAATCCCAGTAAATAGCAAGACTAAAAAACTACCTAAGAGCAGACATTTGTGCAGGTCTATAACCAAAACTTTTACAGCATTCGGATGCAGAATCGGGGGAAATTTCCTCTAAAGTCTTGAATTAAACGATATTAAACGATATTAAACAATACACTCAAAATATTTAACAGGAGGCACGAGATAGATTCCATTAAACATGACTCCTAACAGACCTTTAATTTACCATTTAACCAATACTAACCGTTATTAGGACCTCTAAAACGGCACAAGAGGTCGAAGGCATTTGAAGTTCTTTCCACTTGAAAGGAGAATCCAGAGACACATTTATTGCGAAAGGACTGTGAAACGCTAAAATTCACATTAGGCACTACTCACAAATGATTGTTAAGAATTGAGGAAGAATGCTCGTTTCAGGCCGACCTACTGGGCAAACAACAGGGAAAGTATGATAGAATAAAATGTGGCTTCTGTCATTAACACCATATTTCCTCGGAGCAATACACTAAAGAGAAATTGATTGAGATACTTCCACTATTTTTCAGTTCGAAGATGGTAAATCACTGAGACTCTAGGAAGATTGGCAATGACAGCACCTTGATTGGATAAATCGGACGGTAAAAGATAGCACCATAGATTTAGAAGAAATACAAGGTTGAAAAATACTGAATAATACTGACGTGAACAGCACAAGGTTGAGGCAATAAATTCCTTTCATAGAATTCTCACTAAAAGTTGCATTCAAAAGCTCATGGAGAAGGCAGATACAACATTTGAGGGAGAGAATTTTGTGCGGTATAGAGAAGTTCCAAGTCAACAAAAAGTCTCCTTTCCAAAATTTTGTTTTCTGTGTCCTCACCATCATGATAGTCACAACGTTTTCAACAAGAGAATTCCCCTGGACTTTCTCGACTACATGTGAGGGTTATGCTAGCGAAATCTCTTCCGATTAAGGATGCTAGGCTTTGATCCCCATTCAGCAGCTTTCAGCTCGAAAATCAAATTGGATGGCCTGGGCAGATAGAATGAATGAACTACGGTTGAACTTATGATATATAATCGCGCCATCTAAATATATACCTGACAGAACATATTTTTGGTCCGGAGACAGAGAGAACTTTTCATAACTGTTCTCCGATTCAAAAAATCAAATGAAAAACAGCAAAAGGTGAGATATCACAAGGGACTGAATATTAACATCAATTAAGAGGATAAAATTAATAAACAGTTTTAGAAACTCATCCAATATCAATGCAACCCATCATCACACATCAAAATATCTGGGCATCTCATGTTTTGAGAAGGTAAACATATTCCTTGAGCCAATAATTGATGCCTGTAAATGGATATAGCAGAAGCAAAACAAGTACCTTTTGTGGTGAATCCTTCACAATATCAGCTATCTCATTAAGAGCTGCAACAGGTTTCTCCTGGACTCCAGTCTGCATGAAAATATCAATTGTCTGAAAACCTGGTACATGGATATTAACCACAGTGCACCTTAGAAACAGAAAGGCTTCTCGATTTAAAGCAAAATATAGTCCTTAAACGAACAACTTTATGTAGGGAATAGTAACTGCATTGAGCCGAAGAGGACACAAAAGGATCGGTATCTCATTGAAGCATAATATAGAACACGTGCCAAACAAATAGAAAAACCGCAGGCAGCTTAATCGTGGGAAAATTAATTAAATATTGACTGAAGCAGGGAAAAAAATAAAGGATAAGTTAAAGATGAGCAACATGGAGTAGCAAACGACAGGATTTTTTTTTTGCTTTAAGTCCTAAATCCGACATCCGTCACATGTTCCAAAACAGCTAGTCAGAGAGACAGAACTCATCTACTTAAGACCAAAAACATGAGACTAAACGATAATCTAATCAGCCATCAATCCAAAGATCATAGTACCATGATACTAAAAGGTGGAGTATTTTATTACCTTAAAATAGCAGAAAAACAAAAAAATGTACAAACTTCTCGAAACATACAGCAAGTTTTATTTAATTTCTTCAGATGGCAACACCAGTGACGAGTTCCTCCTGTCTTTCCTCCACTTGATTTTACATCTACATCTTCTACTCTTCCTCCTATGTCTCATCTTCCTCTTTTTCTTGATTCTAGAATTGAATTCATCTCAGAACCCTGAAGATATAGAGATCTCAAGTCCTAGAGAGTCGGCATTCCATTTGAAAAGTTCAGTGAAAAACTCCTGGTGACAGTGCTTTCTCCTGGAATTATGTTGATCAGGAGAACTGTACTGGGAGCATTTGAAGTTTGTGAACCAGTCTATTTCGGACAGGAAAAGAAAAACGCATGAAATCTGTTTCCAGGAAAAATAATTCCAGAACAGTCACTCCGCAGCTTTATGTCTTCACTGGATAATGTCAATAAAAGAATGCCCACTGCCTCTTACTGCCAAGTGAAGACTTCAAATTGATATTAAGCTCGAAGTTACAGGAAGGTCTTCTTCTTCACTCTCTTAGTTTAGAGGAACATTATGCGTGCAATTATTATGCCTTTCATGTTTATTCTAGGATTTCAGGCAAAAGAGGGTGCGGCGCACATAAATAGCTGACAGCCTATATAAGTCTGGAGAATCACAACACAGTCCATTCGATACATTTTCTGATCATATTTATCATTGCCAATTCTGTTATGCTGAAAGGACAAGGAGAGTAACCAGCCTTCATGTTTTATGTCCCTACTTGCCACTCCAACTCAATTACGTCATTAAGGACACAGACACCTTCTTGCCCCATCCGCATCTGACTACCCAGTGCACTATGTTTAGGTCATGAATGACTCTTTCTCATCTCAGTATAAATGTCTGAATGTATATTCACCACGATGCTATACATACATCCCAATCCACGTTTGGAATGACGTGGGATGCATTACGAACCAGTCCACAGTATTTTAGATGAAGTGGGATTCTTCAATCGTCCCTGTTTGGTGGAGATTAAGTGGTTAAGATTGCCCCTATTTAATGCTTTAAAATATGGTTGCTTAGGACCTTTTAAAATGGTGCGCCCACAACACTGCACTCGTTTTGTGTTTAGCTGAAAAACTTTTATTCGATCAATACAATAATGTACTTTCCATAGTTAGTAAAACAAAGAAACGTTGAACGGCAGGATTACTCTGCAAGTAAGATTACATCTTTCGGATCAACCCCGTAAAAAGTAATGAAAGTCTAAACTTTCTCATGAGGAACTAGTTTCACTGTTTGTACTAGGGTTTATCAGCTCACAGGTTGGAATTAGAACATAGCAGAGATGAAGTCGAATGTGCTTACATAGACACCAGCTGACACATCGGACAAGTCGTTTCAGGAATGCAGTGTAAATAGGAACAAAGTAAGCCATTATATTAATCTGTGAGGTTTCCAGTCGTATCTGGAGCACATGTGATCAAGCAAGCTTTACAGAACTAACAGAGATAACATGTCCAACCATAACTTCAAGGAATTTCGATTTTTTTTCATAGGGATTCAGTTTGATTGCTGAGCACATGATCAAGCAAGCTTTACAGAACTAAAAAAGATAACAGTTCCAACAATAAATTCAAGGAATTTCAAAAGAAAAGTTCGTAAGGATTCGGTTTGATTGCTGAGGTATAAATGTTGTGCAGAGTTCCACTCACTTTTTTTTGCCGACAGAAACCTTTTTGTTTTAACTAAACTGATTTTCTTCCTTTTATCATGTGTTTGACATATTGTAGATTGTGAGTGGAAGACGAGTTTATGTGCAACAAATTTTAAAGGTTTAAGCTAATTTTGGTAGTATTCCAAGTCATTATCAATTTTACTAAATCAAAGTACAATCCTCATAGAAGATTGATGAGAATAAAAAATCAATCTTACTGTTGCTGTTGTATCCACAAAGTCCTTCGGGCGCCTGAATTTTAGAACAGAACCAGACAAGGACTTTCCATCAAAAGAAAGGGCTGATGTTGCATCTTCAGGTGTGAGAAACTCTACAACAGCCTGACCCTTCTCTTTGTTAATCTGCATAGAAAGTACAAAGTTAAAGCATTCCCATACAAACTTTTGAATCAGACCCCTGACAGAAAATGAAGCATCTGGACTACTCTTGATGAAAACAAAGCCATCACACTATTCCATGTTCAGTCACTTACAATACAGCTAATACATGGCTGTGAGCCGGGGATGTGATTGGCACCAGCTGTCAACAAAAGATCATTGAGGTATGATAATATCGATTTATCAGTAGCTGAAGATGGCAAATTTTCCATGTAGAGCCTTCTCAACGAACGAGTTGCCTGAGTTAGGTGAACCGAATCAATGGATGCCAATGAAACTGTTGGTGCAGCACTAGAAGATGTCCCTTGAGATTTCACAGGGATAGCAGTGTCTGATATAGAAGATGGCTGATCATAAGTGCGTTGAGTAGATGACTGAAGATTCCTAGGAACAGATGCAGAACTAGTACGATTAACTCCTGAAGGAGGCAAATCCCATGTAGCTTCCTTTTTCTCCGGTGAGGGAGCAGGTGGTGATGGAATCTTAACGGGAGCAACCTCGGTTTTTCTCTTCCTTGGTGAATAGCCCCCAAGGCCACTTTCATGCTGCTGATAACGAGTACTTTCCTGGCGCCCACTTCCTGATGTTCTGTATTTACCAGCATTTGAATGCTGCCTTCCCGTCCTGTATTTGACAAAACGATTTGATGACCCTCCATGATCTCTTCCATGAAAGGATCGCTTGTACCCCTTTGGCGACATTGAAGGAGATCTACCCCTGCTTCGATCAAATTCCCGACTTCTTGATCTTCTTCTTTTTGAGCTTTGCTCTTCATATCTACGAATTTTTCTTCTATCCAGAGGTTCTCTTTCTTGTCGATGACCAAAATCATATTTTTTTGCAGTGAAAATGTCGATTGGCCTTCTAGGTTTTTCATTATTAACAGTAAACTTGTTCTTCTTATCTGCTTGTACGTAATTTCCATATTTCCTCTCGTGATTATCCTTTACTTGTGTATCTTTGAAGAGCCTCTTTCCAGACTCTTTCTCAGATACAGCCTTTGATCGGTCATCTGCTCTGTTCCTATGGCGACTCTGCTTTTCATTGTTGACTTCTTTATTCAGACTAGTCTTATCATGACTGGATTTAATCTTCATCTTGTCCTTCGTGCTAGCTTTCACATCATCACGTACTTTATCTTTATATTTAGGACTACTTTTCTTGTTGGACGCAACCTCTTTTGTTCTGATGCCTCCTGTTGCATTTTTGGGATCTTTCCTGAGATCATTGCCTCTATCAGGTTCTGTGAACTCATGGGCATTCCCAGAGTCGTCTTTTTCTGGCAGTGACTTGGGAACAACGATTTCTTCTTTAGCATCCTCAGTAAGTTTCTTGTTTCTTCTTCTTAACATAACTTGGTCAAAGCTGAAAGCTCTTGTCCGAGCTGATGTACCTTCACTATCATTAGTTCCAAGAAAATTATTACCATTTTCATATTTTTCTTTCTTCTGGTGAGCAACGCTCATATTTCTGAATCGTTTAATGAAATGCTAAGTTAACACCAAGGATGGCTGAAAATCAATCATCATTTAACCCTTACTTCTTCATTAGAACAAGAATAATATCCCAGCATCCTGAATTTCAGTAGTATTCCGACATGCCGCAATACTGGCAGAGGTACTCTGATGAAAACATCCCGAATCCATTGGAATTGTGAAAAAGAAAAAATATCAGTTTATAAAAACATGGAGAGGTTTTAGCTGGTAGAAAGATAAAATTAATAAATAAATAAATAGTTAAGAAACCGACATGAGAAAAAATAAAGAGGTAAGCATCATATAGCCACAGAGAAAGAAGCAAGCTCAGTGGCAATGGACTATGCCTGCACACTGGAAAACTAATTTACTTGGGATAAAGATAAACATATAAGATCACCAGGAAATTATGAAAAATTTTAGTCAAATGTTTCAAACCTTGAGACAAGCATAACATCATGCACAAAAATAGCGATCTCATCAGTTCCTTCCATAAAATTATCGCATGGTCAATTAGAGGAATAGATTGGATAAGAAAGGAATGAAAAGAGTGGACACTTCTCATGGTACGAAACGGTCTTTCAAGCAAAGATAGAGAAGCGATTCTATCAAGCCACAAGCGTAGGTAGTCTTTCGAGTGTTGCTAGGCGTATTTTCACCCGCACCACTAAGGGAATTACGGTGCAGTGACATTCACAGAAATGGGTTCTCTCCTTCCGAAACCAAGAGCATTTCGCCACCCAAGAAAATGCCCAGAAACCTCCGAGTATCAAATGCGGAAGATATGCCGTCGTAAAACGTTTTTATTTTATCTCTCTCCCTCATCCTTCATGTTTCCCTGCTTCCCCGACTCCTAGGTCGCTTTGAAAATGCGCAACAACAGCGACGTATGACGGTGCAAAAGAAAGAAGAAGGCCGAGAGAATTAGGGGAAGAGTTACACGTTTGCCCGCGAAGTTCGGGACTGCAGCCGTCTCCTCTCCGCGGCGACACTTGAAGAGACGAAGAATCCGAGGCAACCGGGGCGGCAAACGAGTTGAGAAGGGTGGGTTGATGGGAAGAGAAAAGAGGACGAGGAAGCAGAATCAGAGAAAGCAGAGCGAGCCCTAGCTTAATCGTTCCGTTGGACGGAAAACGGACGGTCCAATCCCCTTTGATCGTCGCTTTTATTTTTTCAACCTCTTTACATAGAAACTATTACTATTTAGTCCCATTTTTCATTTTATATATGTTCATGCCATTTTGAAGTCCTTTTTTCTTTTAATGATGTAAATTTCGTAATAATTTTTCTCCTGAAATGGCGTTCCCGTTGGTTGTAGCTTTTATTTCCTAAACCTATTTAAATAAAAAATTATTATTATTTAGTCCAAATTTTTATTATAAATATGTAAATGCCATGATTCAGATTCAATTTTTTTACGTTATAAATATTCGTATTTCGGGGCTCTGGGATAAAAATATTTAAGTTCGAACGTTTTCATGAGAGATCTCTATTTTTGTTTTGCGTATAAACGTAAAATATGGTTTTAAAGGGTAGGAGATAAACTTCACCAGGTTTCATGAGTTAGAAAACCCGTGACGAAGGCGGCGATTCCTCCTGTAAAGCTCGCTGCTGAATGTCCAGCTGCTTCCTCGCCTTCGACAGTCGATCGTCGGCGTTTGTACGCCCGCTAGCGGTCGTCCGGCAGGTACGCGGCACCATGTCGTCTCGGGGCCCAAACTTTCACGGCGGGCGCAGGGGTGGGGGAAGAGGAGGCGGCGGCGGCGGCGGCGGGGGGGGGGGAAGAGGAGGGGGTTCAAGAGGTGGCGGAAGAGGCGGGGGCCGGGGGGATCAGCGGTGGTGGGATCCCGTATGGAGGGCTGAGCGGCTGCGGCAGATGGCCGGAGATGTATGTTCTTCTGCCTGCCTCAATTTGTTGTTTCCGTTTGAAGCATATTTGAAGGGTGTCATTGGATGAATTCGTTCGATCTGCAAAAAAATTGATATAGGTGTGGATTGAGTAGTAAACGGACTGGTGCTATTGGGCACTGGTGCTTTATATTTGATGGGTAATGGTCATCGTGGTGTTCACAATAAGAACATGATGAGAATTGCTGAGTCTTAACTTGCCCACCCGATGTGAATGCATGGCATTGAGAAGCTGAAAAAAATTAGAACTTTAAAACTATCCTCCCTGCCAAACGAAAAGCTCGGCTAACTGGCCTCTAGCCAGAGTAAAACGATAACCGGAGTAAAGTTTTTTTGGCTGTACTGTGAAGGTGGCATCTGAAAATTGTCCAGTTTGGACAATTGTACATTTTTAGAGTGAAAAGTACGTAGCGTTTAGCCTGCAGCTTTTCGAAGATAGTTGAACTCAGAGTTATCTGCTTCACTTGCTTATTATGCATGCCTTCCTGCCTATCTTTATATCTTTTTCCAGGTTGAAAAGTTGGACCAGAATGAATGGTGGACAAAGATAAATCAAATGAAGAATAGTGGTCAGCAAGAGCTAATTATCAAGCGGAATTTTGGACGGGAAGGTGAAGAAATTCTTGGAGATATGGCTCGCCAATTAGGACTTTACTTGTAAGATGAATTTCCTTTCTAATTCTTCACTGTAGAAAGTTTTTGAGTGATCTAGAAAGTTTCAAGTGTTAATGTTGTATATGTGCTTCTTAGACATTGTTCCTTGATCCAACTTTCATTACTTCTGAGGAACATATATCAGCCTGTTTAAATGGTTTTCTTTCCTGTTTCGTCATTGGTAAAATCAAAATTATGTTGACTGATAACCTATTCGCCTTGATCTGTGTATCTATGGAAAGAAAGCCATGCTTACAGTAAAGGGAAGACTTCTGTTGTCAGCAAAGTCCCATTGCCAGATTACCGAGCTGATCTTGATGATCGACATGGATCAACTCAAAAAGAGGTCTGCTGATTCGGGCTAAGTTAGGTTCATTTTAATACACTAACATTGTAATGTTTGAGGTTAAATATATGCATCTTTGCAGATTAAGATGACCACAGATATTGAAAGAAGAGTTGGAAATCTGCTGCAAAAATCTAAAGAAGTATCACATTCCACTGCTTATAGTGGTGCATCTAGTCAGACACCTGGCCCATCTTTACGAACCACTGGTACAACTGAATGTCACGTGACAAGTGAAATTGGTGTCACCAAAGAAAAGTTCAGTATTGAACTCAGGGACTTGCAGAGTTCTAGAAAGGTGCGTGTATATCTAAGCTATTCATGATTATAATAAAACTGTGGAACTAATTTCTCAGAGAATAAAATGAATTTTTTTTTTTATTCCGAATTACTCTCTGACTAGTACTATTTATTATCAGGCAACCTCCACTGCAAGAGCAATGCAGTCTTTCAGAGAACAGTTACCAGCATACAAAGTGAAAGAAGAATTTCTGAGAGCTGTTGCTGAAAATCAGGTTGGATGGCATTAATCACTATTTAATTATCATTTATTGTTGAAGAGGCGGTATTCCATCCTGAAATTATGTCGTACGTTGGCATTTTACAATGGACAGGCATATCATTGCCTGTTAGCGCCACTTGATATTGTTGGTGAGGTTTTCTTCTCAAGATCCAGAGATTGATGCGAAATGCGAAGCAGAAATGCTACAAAGTTCCATCTAATTGACTTGGTGATAGTTCATGATAGAAAGAGAAGCCCCTTGAGGGTATTTTATATCTAAATTACAATACCATTGTCTCCTCGTGATAGTGATAGCACTGGGTGAGTGTGTGTGTGTGTGTGTGTGTGTGTGTGTGTGTGTGTGTGTGTGTGTGAGAGAGAGAGAGAGAGAGAGAGAGAGAGAGAGAGAGAGATTTCCTTTGTTAGGGGCACTATTCACCATGTATATTCCAAGTATTTGGATCAACTATTGCAGTGTCATTTTTTGTCCCTACTAAGTCACAGTTATTTTGAATGAAATCAAGCAAGAAACGTGCCATGCTGTAATTTCCCTGGCTTTTCTTTTAACTATGTACAATTTTCATCAATTTACATATCTCATTTGGAGAAAATTTTCAGTGCTTTGTTTTTCTCATTGGTATGATTATACTGCGTAGGTTCTGGTAGTTTCCGGAGAGACTGGATGTGGGAAAACTACCCAGTTGCCCCAGTTTATAATCGAGGAGGAAATATCAGCCCTTCGTGGAGCAGATTGCAGCATAATCTGTACCCAGCCTCGTCGTATTTCTGCTATATCTGTTGCCGGTAGAATTGCTGCAGAGAGGGGTGAGAGCCTGGGAGAAACTGTTGGCTATCAGATTCGTTTGGAATCTAAGCGCTCAGCACAGACAAGACTTTTATTTTGTACTACTGGCGTCCTTCTTCGCCGTTTGGTAATAAGATAATTCTTACTTGGCGTTTATTTGATTATATTACATCCTTTACTCGTACATTTTTTTATCCATGCTTTGTCATGTCATTGTCAGGTAATCTCTGTCAGGAAATAATTGTTTTAAATTCTTTTTTTCTTTTCACTGGGGACCTCCCCGCCTGTTATTTTTAAGATCAAAACGAGAGAGAAAATGAAAGGCTGCTGCATGGAAGTGAAGTTTCTCCCAGGGACTAGGGAAACCATATTCTGGCTGTGATTATGAGTGAAGTTGGTGGGATTGCGGGGAGTTTTGGATGTCTTTGTGAGGTTCCTTTTTCCTGGCAAAGAAATGTGAGGTATATATTGTTATGATTCCCTCCTCACCTCTCAATCAATGAAGGGAAAAAGTCAATGGATTCAAGAAAAATGTAACAGAGAAAAAAAATTAATGTAACAGGCAGGAATTAGTTCAAGAGAATTCCCCACTCTCCATTCTTATCTCTCTTCTTCCAAGATGCCCCCACTTTTTCACAGAGAAAGGGGTATTTATACTGTTCAGCCCACTCCTTCCCTAATGTTCAATGTTGAACCTTCTAGACTGTTCACTTACGACGAGCATATGTTTTGAAGGGTACCGTATCATATATCTTGTACCTTTTTGATGCTGATGAAGAAATGTAATATAATTATCCCTGAATTCGCAATATGGGAAATTGTCTTGCAATATTCCCTTGTTTGGTTGTGTCTTTGGCATGTCATGGTTTTATAAAGTTATCATATACTGTTCGTGTCGCTCTTGTCAGGGAAATAACTAATGTCTGTGCTCTTTTTACAGGTTCAAGAACCAGATTTAGGTGGGGTTACTCATTTACTAGTGGATGAAATTCATGAAAGAGGCATGAACGAGGACTTCCTTATAATAATTCTGCGTGATCTTCTTCCTCGTCGCCCAAATCTGAGGCTTATATTAATGAGTGCTACTATTAATGCGGATCTATTTTCAAAATACTTTGGAGGTGCACCAATCATTCACATCCCGGTATTGAACTAGGCCTATGCATTGAAATTCGTTTTGGTATATTTGATGGAGCTGTTCTTCGCTGAGCTGTTGTTTTCACATTTCAGGGTCGGACTTTTCCCGTTGCAGAAGTTTTCTTAGAAGACATTCTTGAGAAAACTCGTTATAAAATAAAATCAGAGTTTGACAACTTTCAAGGAAATTCAAGGAGGAGGAGGAGACAACCATTTTCAAAAAGTGATCCTTTGACTGAAATGTTTGAGGTAATGTGGAAGCTGTCATCTAGCAGAATACACATTTTCCTCTGAATTCAAGTGCGTGGTTTATGATTTCTCAGCAACAAACATTCTATCGTTCCACTTTGCTCTATGCTGTGAATTGAATCTTCGTCCTTTGCTGTAGGAGGTGGACATTGATAGTTATTACAAAAGTTACAGCCCATCTACAAGGCAATCTCTGGAAGCTTGGACTGGGGGGCAGCTAGATTTGGGCCTCGTAAGTAATGCTGACTTAAGTGCTCCACTGTCTTTTATTTTTCTTTATTATTTTACCTTTTGTATTCTTTATCATCTTTTATGTCTTGCTCTTTTCACTATTTTGCTGAGTGAGCATGTGGTAAAATGGGATCTCCATCATGTGATTCTGAGAACTGTTACTCTTGCTGACTATTTCCTGCGTTACTCCTTCCGATATATGGAATTAATCTCTCTCACATTATGATGCTCTATTGGTGGTATCAGTATACGTAGCAATCCGATCATAGTTTCTTGTGCGCTGCTCTTGTTAATATGCAGGTTGAAGCATCAATTGAGTACATTTGTCGCCAAGAAGGGGATGGAGCAATCCTTGTATTTCTTACTGGTTGGGAAGAAATATCAAAGTTGCTTGAAAAAATAAAAGGAAACGTTCTTCTCGGAAATTCAAGCAGATTTCTTGTCCTTCCATTGCACGGTTCAATGCCTACTGTCAATCAACGTGAAATTTTTGACAGGCCACCAAGTAATATGAGGTACGTCACATGTTACTTTCCAATTTGGTAATTCCAAAGTGCTTATTGGTGCTTTAGTTATCTTATCTTGATATGTTTCATATGTTTGCAACTGTGCGTGTCAGTTCCTGCAAGTTTAACTTGGATATTTTATGCCATGGCATTCATCAATAGAGCCGTTCAGTTCTTTTATTCATTATATTGTCGAAACAAGCGAGCTATATTTTTCTTATCAGAAAACTCAATTATTGAATATTTCCGTAGTGTAAACTTAGAAAGAGTGATTACTTGTCCCGCCATTCTAGTCTCCTTGAGAGTAGAAGGGCCCTATACAATGAAATGGTCTGAGTAGACAGGCCGATAGTCTTGTTTGTAGCACCCAATGAGGCCACAGATATTGAAGTTTATCTACAGTACAGCTAGGTTGGAAAAGTTTATACATATTATACATATTTTATAAGTTAATTGTTATAAATTTTCATGTGGATACAACAGTTACTAAATAATTTCCTTATACATTTATGCTATGAAGACATGCATACTTCAACTTCTTTTCAGTTTTTTTAAGAATTAATTAGTAATTTTTATATGTTTAAAATTAAGCATCACATTGGCCTTGCACTGAACGTTTTGCCATGTCATGCCGCCTTAGATAGTAAGGACTGATTTAATAATTGGGCCATGAATATTATTGTTTTTGGTCAAACATGCAGGAAAATAGTTCTGGCAACAAATATTGCTGAGAGTAGCATCACTATAGACGATGTTGTCTACGTTATAGATTGTGGGAAAGCAAAGGAAACCAGCTATGATGCTCTCAACAAGCTTGCATGTCTCTTACCTTCATGGATATCAAAGGCCTCGGCACACCAGGTGAGCACAATTGGCAAGTTATATTGAAGCCCATTGATCAAAACGTTCGGAGTTTTCTCAGCATATTTTCTGTGGAATGCCTGCAGAGACGAGGGCGAGCCGGCCGTGTTCAACCTGGAGTTTGCTATAGGTTGTACCCCAAGATGATCCACGATGCAATGCTCCAATACCAGTTACCTGAAATTCTCAGGACTCCCTTGCAAGAACTGTGCCTTAATATCAAAACCCTGCAGCTCGGAGTTATTGGTTCTTTCCTCTCGAAGGCACTTCAGCCGCCAGATCCTCTCTCTGTTCAAAATGCCATTGACCTCTTGAAGACGATTGGAGCGCTAGACGATCAGGAGGAACTGACTCCTCTTGGTATGCTTGAGAGAGAGAGAGAGAGAGAGAGAGAGAGAGAGGAGTTTCTATTAACATCATTCTTCTGTTTATTGACAGGTCGTCACCTCTGTACTCTGCCTTTGGATCCGAACATCGGGAAGATGCTGCTGATGGGTTCCATCTTCCAGTGCCTGGATCCAGCACTAACAATTGCAGCTGCACTCGCCCACCGCGATCCATTCGTGCTTCCCATTAACAGGAAAGAAGAAGCCGATGCTGCGAAAAGATCTTTTGCAGGAGATTCATGCAGGTCATTCCTCCACTGCCTCCTACTCCCCTCCCCCCAGTTCCTTCCCGCATCTGCCTTCCCATTTCTTCAATGATTCTGAAATATCGCCTGCAGTGACCACATTGCTCTTCTCAAAGCCTTCCAAGCATGGAAAGATGCCAAGCGGAGTGGCAGGGACCGTGCCTTCTGCTGGGAGAACTTCTTGTCCCCCATTACATTGCAGATGATGGAAGACATGAGGATGCAGTTCCTCGACCTCCTATCAGATATTGGCTTCGTCGACAAACGTAAAGGACCCAAGGTGTATTTTTTCCCCAATCCTCCAATCTCCCTAGCATGGGCCTTCCTGCTTCATCTTCACTTCCATGGTGATCATGTGAGATGGTGTCAACAGGCCTACAATCTCTACTCCGACGATCTGGAGATGGTATGCGCCATTTTATGCGCCGGGCTCTACCCTAACGTGATTCAGTGCAAAAGAAGGGGGAAGAGGACTGCTTTTTACAGCAAAGATGTCGGCAAGGTGGACATTCATCCCTCCTCCGTCAACGCCGGCGTCCACACATTCCCTCTGCCCTACATGGTTTACAGCGAGAAGGTGAAGACAGCGAGCATCTATCTCCGAGACTCGACCAACATATCGGACTACGCTCTGCTCCTCTTCGGAGGGAGCCTGCGGCCGAGCCGTTCTGGGGAGGGCATCGAGATGCTCGACGGCTACCTCCATTTTTCCGCCTCAAAGAGTGTGTTGCAGCTCATTCAGGTGCGCCGCCCCGCCCCGCCTCGTACAGTGCTCTCTTCTCACTACTCCATCTTGAACTAGATGGCCTGATTCTTCCACCAGATTATGCAGAATTGCTCATTACGCCAACCCATCATGGGTAACTGTTTATCTATGCGTTTGTCCTGTAGAATTTGAGAGCTGAACTAGACAAGCTCCTGCAGAGGAAGATAGAGGAGCCAGGGCTTGATATCCCTGCAGAGGGCAAGAGTGTGGTCGCTGCTGCCAATGAGCTGCTGCACAGCCAGAATATCCAATACTAGACTACCCCTTTCCGTGGAGCTGATTATGCTCTGTTCATTTCTTTATTTTATTTTATTTTATTTTATTTTATTTTTAATCGGGCGTGAATGTCGGCATTTTTGTGTAAGTTAGAAGTCGTGTATCTCACCGTACACTCTTTCATCTACCGTTAATTGATGTACGATTACTTCTATTTATCGTCTATATTTTAGGTCTATGAATTTCAGATATAAATCGGCAAATTTTTCTAGTTCTTTTTGTTATTTTAAATTACCCGCAGACTGCTTTTTTTTAATAAATAATTATTTACAGGCATGCCATTCTGGATATACGAGCATTCAAAATATTTTATATTTTAAACTACACGTGCCTCCCTTGCACGTGCGAGCGATAAAAACAGACGACCGTTGGTCACGCCGCTGGTTCAATTCTCCGTCCTCTCTCTCTCTCTCTCTCTCTCTCTCTCTCTCTCTCGCTATATATATATATATATATGTATATGTTTTTATATCTTTTCCCGCCCAAGTCTCTGCACCGGGAGTAATTCCCCCCCTCCTCCCGCCGCGGCGACAAACGAACCTTCTGAGTTCGGGAAATGCCGCTCTCTTTTGCTCGGTAGTTCTCCGGCAAGGAAAGCGCAGATCACGGCGAGGTAGATTATCTCCTTTCGCGTTACCGTTCTCTAGATCGGGAGTATATACTTCGGCCATGGATCGACTACGATCAGAGTATTTTTTGCCATCCTAGTTTTAAATCTCCTGCCACCTTCTTATCCAACCGCGGCAGATCTTAGTGAAGGATCTGAGGCTACAAATAGGAGGCCCCGACTGAGACGGAAAGACAGGTGGTTAACCCCCTCGGATTAGGTCATTTTGCGTGTGAGCTTCCCTCTTCGTCGGTCTCCGGTTCGTCGGGACCCGGCCGACTGTTCCTGGATCTTCCCTGAAACCAGTTGTTCTTCTTCTCCTTGGAAGGAAGATCTCTGGGAACCTTCTGTTGCCGCAGGTCGTCGAAGTGCCCTGGCTTCCTCGCGGAGCGACTTGACCTCCGTCTGCAGCGACACCGTCCTCTGCCGGACGTTGGAGTTGATTTCTCGAACGCCCTCCAATACTTTTCGAGGAGGTCCTTCTTATGATCATTGGTTTTGGGCGGCAACAGAAGGCTCTCGGAGATCTTCCTTGCAAGGCGAAGAACAACTGGTTTCAGGGAGAATCCAGCAACAGTCGGCCCTGACGAACCGGAGACCGACGAAATTGGAAGCTCACACACGTCTTCATTTATGGAGGTGATCTTATAATGATCATCGGTTATTGCCTGATGTGACTACATTTATCGCTGATACATCCTCCTCTTTGTGTTCTAGTAGTTAATTATTTTTGTTTTATAACATCCGAATCGTGCCCTATGTTTGGTGGGTCATTCTGTTCTACTAACATCATCTGTCCATATTTTTTACTTCATTTTCGTATTTTCTGAAGTTTATTCACCAATCATTCACTTGGATGTTTTCACCAACCTTTCCTCCTTTTCTTTTCTTTTTTTTGATTTTTTCTTATTGATTTCTTTCCTTCATTTTTATTCAAATGTATTATTACTGATATAATTATAGCTTTATTTTATGACGTGTTTTCTCTTCGTTTTCTAACACATAATTTTTCAATTGGATAGCATCTTGTGCATAGGAAGTCGTTTGTGGAACCATGTTTGCGGTTTAAATGCGCATTTAATTTTAAAAATCGTGAGCTTGTCATATGTATGGAAGAATATTTGTTGTTTTAATTATTTTCTGTTTGGCGGCACTCGTTCATTATTTACTGTCAATTCATTCACCACTGGCTTGTTTTAATCTTTACTTATTTTTTAAACGGATTTTTCCGTATTATTTTGCTCGACTTGTTCCTCTCTTATCTTTTATTTTTTTCTGTTTTCTTTACCATTTTAATCATTTCAATATTTTTTCTTTCATAATTTTGTTCTTTTATTTGAGTATTTATTATCATTACTTAATTACTCATATTTTTATTAAGTTCCAAAATCCTTAGATAGCTTCATCATTCCTATTCCCTTGGTTCTATTCATTCTATGGCTAAATTTTCTCCCATTTTTTCAGCTACCAGCGTGGTTATTTCTCCTATTATTAGTTTTTTTCACGCCTTCCGTTTTTATATTTCATTAATCTCTTCGTTCTTTCCGACTTTTCCGATATCTTTTTTTATTCAGATATAACTCGCCTTCTATCTTCTTTCCTATATTCCATTTTCTTTGAGTAGATCACGTCCAACTCGGCTATACGATCCTCACACCATGTTATTTCCTATGGATGTCCCAGAGAGTCACTTCCTATCAAGCAAGGATTGTCAA
This sequence comes from Spirodela intermedia, assembly GCA_902729315.2. NCBI lineage: Eukaryota > Viridiplantae > Streptophyta > Magnoliopsida > Alismatales > Araceae > Spirodela > Spirodela intermedia. The sequence goes on from LR746265.1 coordinate 582,163, forward strand.
GAACATACAAGAACTTGTATTATTTTAGAAATCAAGCCAATATTGCCTATATCCCGAAAAAGAAACCGACTTGGACTTGGAGCATCGGGTGGGCTCATCGCAGAACCATGAATACCCCAAGAGATCTTGTTCACTGCAGGTGGGCTCAGTAGGGGGACTGGTTTGAGGTGAGAAAATGGGCTGGTTAGAGGTGGTACCCAGATGGAGACTTCAGTGCCTGATGTTTCCTCCTCCATTGGTCTGCAATCCATCGAGCAGAGGATCTGCAGAACCGCGAGGAGGATCTCATTCTAAGTCCATTAGCATTCAAAGCAGGCCATGCGCCGAGGCTCGCCAGCTTTGCCAAGATGGACTAAACTGGTTGAGGTCCGGTGATAAACCCTAGAAGGCGATAAATATCACACATGGGAAAGAAAAGCCCAGTAAGAGGAACCGCCCAAGTGTTAGAAACAGAGCTCGGGTATAGACAGGATGGGCAGAAGTCGAGACCACCGGCGGCGGCGGCGGCGGCGGCGGCGAGAAGAGGGATAGAAGAAGAGCGGAAGACAGAACCACAGAACTGAGAGGCGATGCAGTAGGATGGCGGAGAAGAGGTATTTATAGCGTGAAGCCGACCGGCGGTGCTGATCTCGGTTTTTTAATAACCATTAATAGAAGGGGATACTTGATTCCAGATCCTCATAAACTTTATCTATTAATCCCATATCCTTTCTTAGATGCCCTAATATATATATATGCTTTTTGTTCTGTCTAGCAAGAGAGACAGAACGCGAAAGAGGATAATTAATTTTTGATTCTCATAAATTCTATAATTAGTATATTGTCGTTATATTTCAAAGTATACATCTTGTACTCTTTGAAAAGCCTATTACTCAAAGAGAAGGGGATAATTGATTTTGATTCCTTATAAATTATCGATTGTTATTTTATCCTTATATGCCTCAATATATACTTTCTACTCTGCTATTTGTGTTCTTTGAAAGCCCATATCAAAAGACGGATCCTACCAAACCCAAATTCAGGATCCGAACCACATAGAAACGCGGGAAACTGATGCCGACGCGGGCTCTTCGAAACTTAAACATGTTAAAAGACGATAGAGACCGATCTCTGTCGTCCACGTATTTTTTATTATATCGATTTTCAGCCGCCGCTAGGACCCCTCCGCCTCCCCGCGCCTCTTTCTCGAACCTTCCCGCCCGGCTGGAGCTGCCAAAGGGGGACCAGAGTGAAGAGGTAAGCGCAGCGGAGGAATCAGCTCAGCTGCCGGAGGAAGGGGATCGAAGCTTGCAGCGGACATCTACCCGTCTCCCGGCGGCCTCCGTTGCTGCTGCTGCTGCTGCTGCTGCTGCTGCCGCCGTCGGAGAGGGAGAGGCTGACAACTTTGGAATACAAGGAGTGAATTTGGCGTCGGAGCAGGTGAATCCTCGTGTGCTGGAGGAAGTGGTCGAAGGTTGCAGCGCTCCGCGTCCTCTGCGCTTGTTTTGCTTGTAATTAGGGCGGAGACAGGGAAACGGAGTCCGCGATAGGGAGGAGGAGGGATGGCGGAGTCTGTCAGTCACGGGACGTTGATCAATCCGTGCTTCTTTCACTTGCAGAAGTTGGAGCTGGAGCTCAAATGCCCCATGTGGTACGTTCGCGCTGTAAATTTTCTACCTTTTTCGTATATCAGTACAATACAGAGTATGCAAGGTGTCGACCCTGTGTTATGGCGCAAGCATCTGTAGAACCCATTGATGGAGATCCATTACCGATATGTGTGGGGTTGGTACGGAAGATGAGGGTTCATAGGAAATCCCTCTCGCTGATATAGATGCGTACTGCTGAAGATCTTCCCTCATTTGAGTGCGGAGGACGAAAGGTGCACAATATGGTCGTAGACCTAGCCGAAGTACTACATGCTTGGAGAAACTCATGGTGAAAATTCTTGGAATTATCAATCAGTTGGAATACATGGAGATTGACGCTTGGAATTATCGTCTCTTTGGCCATTTAGATATCATCATGAACGTATCTACATAAAAGAATTCTTGGTCTCATTGAAATTCAAGGATTTGAGCGTAGACTGAATTTTCAATTGATTCCATCGATGAACAACGTGGAATTTCCCATGAATTAGTTGATCAGTGTGAATCTCTATTTTGAAGTAGATAGTGAGATGGCAGTGATTGCTGAGGGAAATATGGCTCATGTTTTATCCTCTTATTGATTTATTTATCTGGAATTTCATTCCCTTTTGTATCCTTCTCCATCCTTTCTGATACCGTGTTTTATGCTCTTGCAGCTTAAATCTACTGAAACGTCCAGTGCTACTGCCTTGTGATCATATATTTTGCAGGTTTGGTAATTCACTACTGTGTCTTTGTTTGTGAATCCCATGTAAAAAATATAATGAACTCTGCTAGCTCGCTATTATTTACAGTTCTTGCATTACGAGTTCAGTGGAAGGCAGTTTAAGCTGCCCCATCTGCACATTATCCCTTCTTCCTCGAGGTATAGGCTTTATTTTTTCCTTTCAGTTTTACACAGATGTTGGAACACGTTTCACTTATCTAATGTCTCTCGTGTTTTCTTTTCCCAGAACTGAGGCGTGCTTCGCATATGGAAACTATGGTGAACATATATAAAAGCATGAGTGCCGCTTTTAATGCAAATTTTTGCCAACCAAGGGCAGAAGTCAGTTTGCCTGGTGTGTTTGCTTGCTTGTTTAATTCGCTAAACAAATTTGTCCTTTTTGTTTTGTTAGATAGTTGGCAACGTGTTTATATGTTCTATGAATTTTTTGTAGAAATGAAGAGGTCGACAAGTAAGGGTCATGATTTTGGTGAAAAAATCATTGAAAAAAAATCTCAGAATGGAGATGTGCAGAATATCTGTAGATCAAAACCATGCAGTACAAGAGATGACGTCCTACCTGATCAAGTACGATGCAGTCCACCCTCATCTGCTGGCCCCAAGTATTCCGATGATGATAGCAATGATCGAGGGAGTGTCCATGTAAGTTCCTACATGATAAACTCAAATTGCACGCACGAACATATTTTCTGTTGTTGGATGAAGCTTAGACGCAAGATGAGGCTAAATTTCTATTTAAGTGCAGACTTTGGCTTAACTGATTTTATGAAAAAGCTCCTTTCTTTCCAAAACTTTTTTTTGTCGAACACCCATGTTTTTTAAAGAGAATTCCATCCACGTGGTTCACCTGCGATCCTGTTGAACAGCTTTCATTTTGAGCTGCCCTGGGGCAACACTTACGGACTTGTTCTGTAATATAACAAAGTAATACTGTAGAGTCAAGGGGTATGCACTGAATTTTGACTGGTTTCAGCTTTGTTGTTTAATCTGTGAACCTACTACTTGAAAATTTTATGATTATTGTTTATAACAGTACACATTGATTCAAGTCTCACGTAATTTAGAAATATGAAACATTGAAAATTCTACTATTTCCGAAGGTTTCTTTTGTTGATCTGTCAATTTTTTCTTACCTGAACTCCTGTCTAATTGGTTCGCTCCCAAAGTCTTATGCCAGAGATACGATGGATGAATTGTAAATCTAGATCCATGTAATGAAGGATACCTCCCCAGTTCTGTGGAAATTTATGTATGACCTAATTGGATCCTCCATTTGTGTGAATTTATAATTGATCTATTCTCTCAAATGCACATTTTTCTTCTCATTTCTTCTAAAAATTTGTACGTGTTCATCAACGGGTGGCACATGCAGAAGGGAATCCGAGATTGGACTAATAGAAGATTCATCCTTTTATTGTCTGCTCAGGGAGCGGATTGTCAAATCAACAAAACTAGATTTCACGGCCAAAAAACAGACTGTACAAACAGGAAATCTACTTCAGAAATCGAAGAGGATCAATGTAGAGAGCCGAAGAGACTTAAGTTGAACAGTGAGCCTTCTTGTGATATTACGAAAACTTACTTGGATGAAAAGTCCAAGGGGTTTGGACGGCAACATGTACAGCAGGGTGTCGCTACGTTTAATTTGGAATCAGAAGATCAGGGTATAATTCGTGTCACACCTTCCAGCGAACCAAAAAAGTTCACATCAAATCCAGATTTTACATGTGCTTTCTGTCACTCTTCTAAAGAGTCGGAGGTAATAATATTCCACCCTCAGCTTCAGATAGACATTGACCATCTTGCAATTTTGTAATCATCATGCTGCGAATTTCAGGCCTCTGGACCTATGCTGCATTATGACAATGGAGAACCTGTAGACACAGAACACGCAGCACGGCCTCATATATTGCATGTTCATCAGAAATGTATCGAATGGTAAGGTGCACGTTGGTCCTCGTCAATGTCATTTTTAGTCAAGGACATAGAGAATCGTCAATGCTGAAGTCGTCTGATTCATCCTGCCTATGCATATCTATCTGAACTTTGGATTCGTTGCTCGAGGCTTACTGATTTTGTTCGCATCCCTGCTGAGAACTTAGGGCGCCTCAAGCTTTCTTTGATGGAGACAATGTTATGAATTGGGAGGCTGAAATTTCAAGGGCTTCGAAGATCAAATGCAGCAGTTGTGGCAAGAAAGGGGCAGCCCTTGGTTGCTATGCTAAGTCTTGCAGAAAGAGCTTCCATGTTCCCTGTGCTGTTGAGATCCCTGGCTGCCGATGGGATTGTGTAAGCCATCAGCCCTTGCTTGAAATCTTTAAGCATTATATAGCATACTGTGAAGATCGTAACTGGATTGTGTCTTGCCTTTGTCAGGATCATTTTCTTGTTCTCTGTCCTTCTCACTCTGATCGAAAGTTGCCCATTGATAAATCTAATCGAAGAAAGAGTCTGAAAAGTACCTCTTCTGCATCTTCAAAAATGTAAGCTTACACCTAACACTAATCGTCTTAACAGCTTAACAGTGCTCTCTTGTTTCATTCTTATCTTTTATTTCATAGTATTCCTTTTAATTTCTTCAGAAACGGCCATCAATCGCCAAATCACCCAACAACTTTTATACAACATGATGAGGAACTTTGGATGGCTCCTCCTGAAGTGACGAGAGGATGGGTTCTATGTGGATCTGCTCTTTCAGCTGCAGAGAAGGTGTGGTTGGTCCATCCATCCCTATTTAGGCCTCGTTCCCCATTCTGAAAAAGAAAAACTTTGCATGCAAGTCTTGTTGCTCATATTGTGCTACTCTGCAAATTCATATCTTTTCATCTCAGGATACTGTAGCCAAATTTGCAAGATTGACGGGTGCGGTGTTGAGCAAGGATTGGAGACCAAGTGTTACTCATGTCATCGCATCAACTGATCCATTCGGAGCTTGCAGTAGAACCCTAAAATTCCTCATGGCCATTTTGAGTGGAAAATGGGTTCTTACCATTGACTGTAAGCCCATCCTGCATTCTACATTTATTTTTTTCTAATAGCGGTAGCTCAATTGTCTCGATGGCTAAGACAAGAACTTGTTGTAGTGTTATTCTAACCGCGCAATGCTGCTGTGTGAGATTTGTCGAGGAATCTTGTTGATGTGGTTTTATTTGTTCCTTGATGTCAACACTTGCAGGGATTAAGGCTTGTCTTGATGCTAGGCAACCTGTTGCAGAGGCTAGCTTTGAAATCTCTCATGATATCCATGGCTGTTTTGATGGCCCCAGAAATGGAAGAATCAGAATCTTAGAGCAGGTCTCTCTCTCTCTCTCTCTCTCTCTCTCTCTCTCTCTCTCTCTCTTCCCCAACCCATCCTCTCAACTCATGCTCATGGACTTGCCTTGTTGCAACTCTTTCCAGGGACCGAAATTATTCTGCGGGCTGAGCTTTTATTTCAATGGCGAGTTCATTCCCACCTACAAGGGGTATCTGAAGGACTTGATCTTCGCTGCTGGAGGGCACATCGTGGAAGAAATCACAGAGATGCCCCGCTCAACAGGCTTGGTGGTCTACAGTCTCGACCCTCCCCAGGAAGGCAACTCAGCAGACACCAAGGGGCTCATAGACGTGAGGCTGCAAGAGGCAAAGGCCGTAGCGGCCAGAACCGGCGCAGAGGTCATTGCCCACACTTGGGTCTTGGACTCCATAGCTGCCTGCAAGGTTCAGTCTCTCTCCCATTGACAGTTTGCCTATCTCCTAGTCAATCATTCCCTTGAAGCGTCTTGGGCAATGAGTTGGAAGGATATCCGAATCAGATGTAGTCTATCATGTGCTTACTCTTTGAGGAAAATGGAAGTCACAGACGCTGTTTTACAACTTTGCATGTTTCAAAGGAGGAGTTTGGTTAATGCCTTGGAACAAAAGGTCATCTAATCGAGTTTGTAAGGATCTTCCGTCTGAAGAAGCAAAGTCTAACGACTTAGTCAGTGGAAAAGGTAATACTATGTATTTTATTCACCTACGTTCTCTCATTAGGAGGGGTTAGAAGAATGATTATAAGGCTAGGAAGGTAGGGCTTCCCAGATTCTATTTGCTTCAATTACCTGAAATCTGTCAGTCCTATGCAACAATGGATTTCTAAATATGGATTTTGGTCATACGATAAGTTATGAGTGAGGAGTAAACTACAACAACGTGGAAGTGATCTTTACTAGAGATGTTACGTATGACATTACTATAATAATTTACTAGGGAATGATCTTTTCCAGTTGAGTGAACAACTTGGATTTGGTTAAGATTAAGGAGGTTAGGGTTTGAGCCTATGATAGTTTCCTAAATAACCCTTTGAAACTGAAAGTGACCATGTAAATGTTGCATATACTATCTCAGATATTGGCTGCTTATTATGTAAGGAAAGATAGTATTTCCTATTAGCCTCTAAGAGGAGGATAATGTAATCTATCAAATAGCTATCTAGAATTGGGTTACTTGTATGGATAAGTTTTCACGAAAATGATAATTTCATCACTAGCAATGAATCAAGGCCGTTGCATGGTTGAGATAGCTTACAACATTATCCAACTTTTTATCATAAAACGGAGTACAAGCATGAAAAACCTAATAATGCAAGTTGATGCTTTACAAAGAAATCAACTCATTAACTAAAATTCGGAAATCAAAGGTTTTAGTATATTGCCAAACTAAGTTGTAAGAAATGCAGGTACAAAGATCAAGATCGATGCAACAACATAATTAAATGGGAGGAATCGAAAGCAAGATAAATATTTAATTCCAGCACAATTGCTATTTTTTATTGTATTTCATGCTTCTTTTAATTTGATGTGGACAATGAAAACTCTATTGAATTGCATGTCACTCAAAAGCGTTATGCACACAAGTTGAAGAATCCAAAAAAACTAAAGTTAAACTAATTAGGGCTTATGGGTTGAATGATGTCATAACACTGCACATCAAGCAACGTCAAAACATCACTCCCAGTAAACTAGTGTACATAGCACACTCCCTCCCTGAATAGTCTCTTATGTGCTGTCTAGTTAGGGTTCTAAGGATTTTGGTTGCACGTCTTCAAATAATTGAGGGTATGGCCTATAAATTAAGTATTTCAAGTGGGGTAAGCTTGAGTTTTTTAATGTTTCGTTCCTGTAGAAGTTGATAATGCCACAACATGACAGTCCATGCGAGCCGTACTACCTAGTTTATATGGAAGAGATGTTGACAATCTGAAACTAGAGTGGGTCAATCACTGGAGGACTATGTCTAATTCCAGAAGCACAATCCCAATTCTGTTCTTAGGGATAAAGACAAACTTGACAAGCAAAGAGCTGCAACACTCGGGATCCCAAAGCCATGGAAGCCTTATTAACCAACTTGGTCTGATACTTGTTGATGCCCGATAACTTCACCTTATGCGCACCAATTAATGAGCTTTCAACCAAAGATTAGTAATCGCTTTGTTCTTGCCATCTAGACAGATTCTGCAGATGGCGAAGTTGGGAGTGGCGAAAGATCGCAAGTTCAAACACCCGCACAAAACATACTGAATTGAATCCGGGGTTTAGGGTTTCCAGCGGTATCCCCAGTTGGGAGAGGAGATGAAGCTGGCCGGGAGGTATCCTAGCTCAAAATGCTTCGAAGAACCAGAGGCTGCTACCGTGTGATACATTAGGAAGGCACTCTTGCTAGAGGAGATACCGCTCCTGGCCAGGCTCCGACGTCGCCGGCTGAGGCTCCGTCATCGAGCCTAAGGTGCAAAACCTCATATCGAACGTCTTCCCTACAGGTCTTCGAGAGGGCTATGGGTCTGCAACCCGGCGATGGAGACGTTGAGGTTCTCTCAAGTAGGGGAGTGGTGCAGGGAGAAAGATTCCTCCTCTTAGATGTGCCTTGTTAAACCAAGAGGAAGAGCGACCGAATAACCTAGAAGACAACGATGTTGCCTCCCCCCACGGAAGTCAGTTCCAGTGCATCACCATGAGGATGTGCAGAAGATGTCTGTATGCCATGGGGATTCACAAATGGTGGCCTAGAGGTATGAACCAGGTTAAAGTCCGAGCATGCACTGGGTGGACTCACAGCATTCCCCGCACTTAAAATAGGAGTCCCATCTTTCTGATAACCCCTCTGGTGTTCATCCAGTAGGAAGGGGGGTTCTTCTCCTCTCTGCCCACCGGAGATCCGTTTTGGGATAGGGCAAGCAGGAGAGGGAGACATGGTTCTCTTCTTCCGGAGCTCGAATTCTTGTTTGACTGATTGTCGTGGTGAATAATGGTGATAATAATGAGTGATCGAGTTTCGTTACATAAGATAATGGGTCTACAGTGAAGCCTAACGTTGTAGCGAAAGAGAGGAGCACGAGAAGATAGTTTCTATATAGGAAATAAAATGACTATAATGAATAACAAGGATTTAATGTGATCTTGAGAGGGTAACACACCTCACGATCACCTAAAGGAGAAGGAGAATATACACTATTAATGAGGAATAAAAATAGAAGTAAATAGAGTTAATAGAACTCAAATCATAACCACCAGAAGAGGGGGAGTAGATGTCTGATTCCCTCTTCATTTCAGCCAGTAGAGAAAAAAGAGGGTTTCCTATTTTGATTTCTCACTCTAACTCTCTCTCCACATTCCTTTTCATACACATTTTACAAAACAATAAAATTGGTTTCATTCTTGAAATATGTCCCTAAAATAAAGTAAAAAGGGGGGAAGAGAGGTCTAAATGGACTTCTTCCAAAGGGTTGAGCAAGTCTCCATTACAAATCTCTACTTTGGCTTGGTCAACATATCTACCTTCAAGCTTGACACTATCATAACTCTATAGGTTCCTTATAGTGACAACAATGAAGAAAAGTTACTTACAATCTCCATGATGTTACTATCAAGTGACCCAAACCCAAATTAGGTTCAAATATTGTTAGCACTTTGAAGATGGAAGAGGGTTTGTCAACATGTCAACTAAGTTGTCTTTGATGTTAATCTTCTGCAAAATGATTTATCATCAGATAGTTATGTCAAAAATGAAATGATACGTGACACTTATGTGATTCATCTTTTTATGATATCTCTAATTTTTAGCTAAATGAATAAAACTGATTGTCAAAATAGACAATAATATATTTTTGATGAATTAATTTCAAAAAAAATTATCAACTATATGACTCCCTCATAATTGCTATAAATTTTGTTTATGTAGTCGACTACAATTGTTGACTAAAGACTACCTTTTCAACTAACATCACAACCACCAATTAAAAATATATATCTAGTGAGTGACCTTATCAAGATCTAGTACAAAGTCTAAAGTAACAAATTCAATTAAAGGTTACTAGTTATCCCAAATTCTAAACATGTATTAATAGTGCCTTATAGATACATAAAAGCTTACTTTACTACTTGTTAATATGATTTACCTATATTCAAATATACATGTTAATTATATTGATTACACGTGATATATCAAAAAAGGTACAGACTATAATATACATTATTTTGGCTACTAAACTAGAGTACAAAACATGTGACATGAATTTTTCATTTTTTAGAAACTATGGTGACAAAAAACTTGAAAGATTAAAATGAATAGTAAAAGAGGTAATAACATATTTGGTATCCACACACACCAAAGCGTCTAAGTACTTTTCAATGTATTAAATTTAAGTCAAACATAATTTACTTATGCCTCACTTTCTTTGAATCTTTATTGTAAAAATCTTATCCATTGTTCCCAATTTTTTCGTCTTGAATTCATTGTTGAGTAAATCTTTCAATTGCTCATTTCTTATGTCTTTTCTTACAATTAATATATTGCCAACATAAAACAACAAATAATTGAAAGAATAATTTTAAAACTTTATAAAATAAACACAACTATTAAACTTACTTTGAAAGAATCTATGTTTCATCATAAATATATCAAATCGTTATACTAATGTCAAGGGGATTTGAGGTTTGACAAAGATTTATTGAACAATCAAACATGATTCTCCTTTACATTAACTAGAAAGTTTTCATATTTTTTAATATCTATTTATTCTTCAGAATTATCATATAGAAATACTATTTTGATATCCATATGCTCTAAGTTCAAATTATATAATACAACTATGGCTATCAAAACCCATATAAAGTTATCTAACAATGTCATGATAATTATTTGATTATAGCCATTTGTAACTCTGTCTTATACTTTATTATATTGATATTTGGAGTGTCTTTTTTGTTCTTGAAGGCCTAATTGCAGCCAACTTTTTATTTTTGGGAGCCTCCACCAACTCTTGAGTATGATTTTTTGGAGAGATTTAATTTCTTCCTCTATAACAACTAGTCATGTATAAATAATTGTGTGATAAATAATCATAAACAATCATATTTGCATAACCATACCTTAATGGTGGTCTAGTCTCTCTTCCTCACCAATCCTTTTTTTAAAAAAAATTAAAGAAATTTTCACTAGATGCATATCATTCATCATAACTTATGATGCTAGGGATGCATGTTATGGAAACAAACAATTTTGAACTCCACCTATTTTACAACACTACTAGAAAAAAATATATTTTGTGAGACAATTATCTAGAACTTTGAGTGAAAAAAATACAGTTTCATCAAAAGTAATATTACTCTCAATTAAAATCTTGAGGGATTCAAGGTCAAAAATTATAACATGTATCATTTGACTCTTGAAAATCACAACCAAAGAAAATGTACTTTGTCGTGAGTTCTAATTTCCTATTATTAATATGACATAGGTCATGTAACCAAAAACTTTCAAATAAAAATAATAAAAAAGATGATCTGATCATATTTATTAAGAGTTTTAAAGCTTATGGTGGTTGTTAGAAGTTAGTAGTTTATAAGATGACATGTTGTGGACACCTCTTCTTCCACACCATGTCATCTTATATTGTTATTGTGTCATGTTAGTAAAGTTCTTTCTACAACTCAATTTTATTGTGGAGTATGTCTAATTATTTGGTACCTAAAAATAACTTCATTTGTGTAGAAATTATTAAATTTTATGATTTTTGAACAAAGCTTTTCATTCTTTAAAATATTTAGACACTTCATCTTTACTTTAAGACACATTTTTTGAGAACAAATCTAAAAAAAGGAAAAAAATAACAAGCAAACCTTTTTGACATGACACAAAAGAACTTCAAAGATATGAGTAGATGTACTTACAAAAATATTATGCTCACAAAATTCAATCTTACATGTGGTTTGTCTACAAAACAAACCTCTTTTGTTTAAAAAATTTATTATTTTATTGCTCATATGTCTTAGTCTTATATGTCAAATTTTGGTGACATTTTCTTTTATTATGGAGGTAGATGTCAATATGGTTAAACAAGAAATTGTGATGGTGTAGAGGCCACTTCATCTTTATCTTTTCATCACAACAAATGGTGTTTTGCTAATATTCATAAGTATACCTTTAATTAAATACATGCAACCATTAGTATCAAGACTATTTAAAGAGATGATATTTTTTATTTAAACCAGAAGAAATACATTTGATATTATATAATGTTCTCAATGCCATTAAATACTTTGGTGTAGATTAAATTAATACCAATTTTCTTACATAAAACATTATTCCCTATTAAGACAACTCTACTATTGATTTACTCATATGAAAGAATAACTCACTAATTTCAACAGGAACTGACATTGCTTTAAAGTAATTTACTAATGAGAAATCTAATCATATATCACATTTCTGATTTTAATCATAATGTAATTGTTAATATTTCATGAATGGCCTCTAACAAAAACTCATTTGACAACCTTCATTAGACTATAATCAAGATCTTTTCATCTAGTTATTTTCTTTATAGACATAGTGTTTGACATTTTATTATTTCAAAGTAATACTTTACATGATGTTTGGTGGGTTGAGAGAGCTTTCATATTGACTTGTCATATTCTGATACTCTAGTTGAACTTCTTGATATCCAATTTTATTACACATCCAGTGTTCTTCAAAATATCTAGGGTGGAAATCAAACAATAATGTTAAACAACCTAGCAATGATATCAATATGGTAGGAGATAATAGTCCTACAATGTGACATGATATCATAGTGGAATAAAGGAGCACAAGATAGGAATGTGCATAAGGTAATAAATGATATAGAAGGAAAAAATGAGTATAATAAATAATATCCCATATTTCATGTGATCTGAAGAAGGTAAAATATTGACAATTACCAAAAGGAGAATGAAAGTAATTATTATTAATGGGGAATGAAATAAATGAGTAAATAGAGTTAATGAATCTCAAACCACAACCAGCAGAAGAGGGGAGGAGACGTCAAAACCTTGATTCAGCCATGAAATAGAAGGATGGTTTCTTCTTTTGATTTCTCTCCCATTAAGCCCCCTTTTATACATGTTTTACAAACTGGTGGGGCTAACTTTGTACATGAAACCAGTCCCTAAAATAAAGAAAAAGGGGGAAGACCGATGCAATGTTGGGCCAGTGCAATGGTGGGATACTTTCAGAATTGGGCTTAGGCTTCAAGGTTGGGCTGACGCAATGTTTTAGACTTGGCTCCGGCCGGGCCCATCTTCGATACTAGACCCATTCCATTATGAACAGGCCCATTATTAACCGTATTGATGACCACCACCCTCCCTTGATCCACTCACCCTAACCCTAACGTGCCGACGCCGTTCTCGATCGGTGGCATCGGCTTCCCGCGGAGAAGCAGTTCAGCGCCGGGGCAGCGGGGAGGAACCGGCGAGGGAGCAGCGATGAAGACGATCCTCTCCTCCCAGACGATGGACATCCCCGAGGGGGTCAAGATCAAGGTTCGGGCGAAGATCGTCGAGGTGGAGGGACCGCGGGGGAAGCTCACCCGAAACTTCAAGCACCTCAACCTCGACTTCCAGCTCATCGAAGAGGGCAGGAAGCTTAAGGTGGACGCATGGTTCGGCACTAGGCGGACCATGGCCGCCATCAGGACCGCCATCAGCCACGTCCAGAACCTTATCACTGGTGTAACGAAGGGGTACCGGTACAAGATGCGACTTGTGTATGCTCACTTTCCCATCAACGCCAGTATCACCAGCAGCAACAATGCCATCGAAATAAGGAACTTCCTCGGAGAGAAGAAGGTATATATGTTATTATTGACTTATCGCATTTGAGCATAATGTGTTGTCTGGGAATCTTTTCCTCTTTCCCGATTAGCGGTTGTACATGATTTTCTTTATCTTATCGGATGGTTATGTATTTAATTTTTGCTCTTCTTTATCTTAGATATGAGGCATTTACAGTATCTATGAAGAACTATTGTGCATACCTATATTTTTTTCCTGTCCAGAAACATCTCTACTGCCGCCATGTGTTGTTCTGCATGTGTTGATCATGATAGGATCATTAATAATGAAGGTGAAAGGCATGCAAGAGATCCTTGGATGAGTTCTTATCAAGATCTGTCTTGACTCCTACCCATTCTGACTGCATTTTTTCCCCTAACATTCTATGTTGCCAGTGATTTTGAATGTTTATTGATTATCTAAATCAAACGGAAATTGTGAGATTCCTTGGGCATCCAGACTCAAAGCCAACTAATGTCCCCGGACGGAAAATGCTTATCACTGATTTAATTTAAATTACTGGGTTATCCAACTAAGAACCAAGTGGCGACGAGTGGTCTGGCCCCGAGTATCATCCATAGGGTTATATGCTTTTTCAACCAACGTGGGACTTTTGTATCAGAAATAAATAGCATGATACAATATTGAATATTTCGTATCACTTTATAAGGTTTCGTGGTTTCAGGACTTGAAGGGTGCTTCTCAGTTGCTTATTTGCCTTGAGTGAATTGGCTATATCTGAAGTAAACCCTCATTCTATGTATTATTCCCTGCCTTCTATTTAGGGCCTCTACCAATCAGATTCAGTGAAATCTCTCTTACCATTAGAAGAGAGTGATACCTTCCCTTTGTTAGTAAATTATTGGTGTTTTTTGAAGGGTTGAATTGTCGACGTTCTTTTTAAACTCTAATTCCTCTCGTGGAAAATAATGAGCACAAAGAAAAGAGAATGAGAGAGAAAACGGAGGGGACCCCAAGAGCCAGATCGCATCAGGCAGTGATATATCTCATAAATAGCTCAACAAATCTTTGAAGAAGGCCTATACTGGTTCATTAATTACCTCAACAGTTCCTGAATTTCCCATGTACTTTTACCTCAGGTCCGTAAGATCGACATGCTTGAAGGAGTGAAGATTATCCGGTCTGAGAAAGTCAAGGACGAGCTCGTTCTTGATGGTAATGACATTGAGCTTGTTTCTCGCTCCGCCGCCTTGATAAACCAGGTCAGCAACTATCTTTAACCCATGATTCTCTCCGCCTGCTGAATTCCCTATTTATTTCTGACTCTACCGAGAAAGAGTTGACTTTCTTGGACTGGTATTGATCAATCTTCTCATCTACTGTAGAAATGCCACGTGAAGAACAAGGATATCCGGAAATTCTTGGATGGTATCTACGTCAGCGAGAAGGGCAACATCGCAGAGGAAGAGTGAGTATATGCGCCGAGTTTGTTTAAAGTTTCCCTCTCTAGATGGTAATAGTGGTATCATTGTTATCATCCATGAAAAGGTTTTGGCGAGAAACTTTTGAGATTAGGGTTCTTGAGGCTGCTTCCGGTCATCTCGTTAAATCTCGGGGTGGATTTCTTTCAATTAATCTACTGTTTTTTTTATCTATCTTAGATTGAATAATGCGTCATTGCCTCCATTTTACTTGTCCTTTTATTTTGGGCTGCAGATGGGCAGTTATGCCCTGCAGGGTCATTAATAAAATATAATTATATGCGACAAATTAAAGTTAATTCAGGTACTGCTGATGTTCTCAATTGGTTTTGGCCTGGGCCGGCCAAAGGCCCACTTTTGCCGGGCCTATTTGTAGCCCAGGCGTCGACAGTTCTGCTCACCTCTTGAAGATGTGTAGGTAGATTCATACATGTATGTGTATATCCGCAACGAATGAGAGAGAGAGAGAGAGAGAGGCCACTGCCATCTGGCATGCCTGGAGTCAAACCCACATCTGATTCCTCACTTTCTCTCACATCGTCTTCCAATTGGAGCGGGAAGTCTCTCGTTGGTGCGATATATTCCCCGGTCTTTTCTCTGTCGGAGCCCAGACAGCCGTTGTGCTGTTCTACCCATTGGGCTGTCCCTTGGAGGCTCCCCCTTCTCTCTCTCTCTCTTTTCTATTAAGAACTGTGAACTACAGGTAACCACGGTCCCTCAGCTAACCAGGTAGGGTGGGTTTCAAGCCCACCGGCGGGGTCTCCAGCGGCGCCGCCATTCGCCGGCTGGGCACCAACATCAGGGCCGTGTACTATTTTGACTTTCAAGAACTGTGCCCACAGCTGCGTAGGACCAGAATTGCTACAGATGACAGCAAAGCTGACTCCGATTGCAGTCGACAAGAGAGGGAGAGAGGGCGGGGGTGCTCTGGTTGGTTCTCTCTGCCCGAGGAGGCTACAGTGGGCCTACGGTGGGCGGGGCAGGCGGCGCCGCCATCAATGAACCGCCAGCTAGTGGGCGGAGTAAAAGCTAACCCTTCCGTGGCCGCTGGTTTCTACTTCTGAGTAAGAAATTTAAGATGAACTCGACCGGCTACCTCGGGAGGGAACCTGCCCATCGCCACCCTCTGAGGAAGACGCTGCCCGGAGTCGACACGCTGCCCGGTAGTAACTTCTCCGAGGAAGCCAATCTTCTTCTCGCCGCCGCTCCGAGCCCCACTCTACGGCGGCGATGCCGCCGGTGGCGGGTGAGAATCGGCGGAGCGAGCCGACTCGCCTGACTCGGTTCGCACTCGGTCGTAGGAGTGAGATTACCCCGAGCCACCGCCCCGCTGTGATTTACTGTAACACCAAGAAATCTGGTCCGGAAAGTTTTAAAAGAATTAATTTCCTGTCAGGTACGGCCCCTCGCTTGGCAACACGAAGTGAGACTTGAGATGCACGGGGAATAAGCGCTCACCCATAAGATAGAGCCACGATACTAAAGATTCTAAAAGCTTCCACAGTAACTGACCACGTCCCTTATGATGCTTTCACAGTAGCAGGCCCTGCCTACAAATACGCACCTCGTCCCTCAGAAGAAGTGAAAACCAGGAGAGAGAGAGAGAGAGAGAGAGCTCAAGAGGTTGAAGGCAATGGCTAGCAACCCAGGGCTCCTCACCCAGTGGCCATGGCAGAGGTTTGGGAGCTTCAAGGTACTCAGTCCATCTTCTCTCCCTTTCTTTGTTCCACCGCGATTCTCTTCCTGGATCTCTAACACAATGTTTCGACCGTAACTGTGTGGATAAAAGTACCTGCTGGTGGTTCCCATGGCGGCACTGACCATCCACCGGGCGATGAGCAGCCCGGGAGAGGAGATCGACATGGGCAGCCTTCTCATCATCCCAATGCAGCTGCTGCGGGTTGTCCTTGACCTTCTCTGGATCAGCTGGGCTCGTTTCCAGACCGCCAGGAGCAAGCACAGGATCGTCCACAAGAGCATCGAGTTCGAGCAGGTTGACCGCGAGCGGAACTGGTACTCTCCTCCATTCTTCATCCACTCTCTCTCTATTCGATCAATCTATATATCTATATTTCCGTCTCTCTACATATGTGGGCATCTCTATACTTGGTTGGCAGGGATGACCAGATCCTCCTATCGACGATACTGGTGTACATGACGAACATCTTCGTCCCAGGAGCTTCGTGCGTGCCATGGTGGGACACGAGGGGTGCGGTGCTCATCGCCGTCCTGCACGCTGGGCCTGTGGAGTTCCTCTACTACTGGTTCCACCGGGCGTTGCACCACCACTACCTCTACTCGCGCTACCATTCCCACCACCACGCGTCCATCGTCACGGAGCCCATCACCTGTAAGGACAACCCCTCCTCCCTCTTCGCCAGAATATTCCCACGGCAGTTGTGGTATCCGGAGTAACGCGGGTCGCTCTGGCAGCCGTCATCCACCCGTTTGTGGAGGAATTCGTATACTTTCTGCTCTTCATGATCCCGCTGATGACGACGGTGTTCACCGGCTGCGCCTCCATCATCACCGTGATGGCGTACTTCCTCTATATCGACTTCATGAACAACATGGGCCACTGCAACTTCGAGATCGTCCCCACCTGGCTCTTCCGCGTCTTCCCTCCCCTCAAGTACCTCATGTACACCCCCACGTAAGTTCTTCTTCCCCCATCTTCAGACCTCCGGCTTCTGAACAAGGATTGGGGTTTCTGAGCTCGCCCGTCTCTTCAATGGGGTGGCCTTCGTCTCCGCAGGTTTCACTCGCTGCACCACACGCAGTTCCGGACGAACTACTGCCTGTTCATGCCGCTCTATGACTACCTGTACGGCACCGCCGACAGGACCTCCGATGAGCTCTACGAGAGGACCGTCAAGGGGGAGGAGGAGACTCCCGACGTGGTGCACCTCACCCACCCCACCAGCTTGCAGTCCGTCTTTCACCTTCGTCTTGGCTTCGCCTCCTTGGCCTCCAAGCCCTACGTTTCCAGGTGGTACGTCCGGCTGATGTGGCCTCTCTCTTGCTGGTTCCTGCTACTTGCTCGGGTCTGCGGCTCCGCCTTCGTCGTCGAGAGGAACAAGTTGAAGGCTCTCTGTCTCCAGACCTGGGTCATCCCAAGATTCGGTTTCCAGGTGAAATTCCCTTCTCTCTCTCTCTCTCTCTCATATACATATGCCATGGCTACTACTACCATGGGCCTGGTTTTGGGTTTCGAGCCCGAAAATTCTGCCGGGCCCGGGTCTAGAGGACTGTTGAGCATCACATGTCCGGTGTGTTTAAAGCTGTTACCATTTTTGCAGTACACGCTTCCATTGGAAAGGGACGCCATAAATGGTCTGATAGATAAAACCATACTGGACGCCGACAGACGAGGAGTCAAAGTTGTCAGCCTGGGTCTTCTTAACCAGGTCTGCGGCTCCCTGTTGACTTCTCTGCCAAAAATGGTTATTTAATTGTAAATAGCTTGTCAACTTTCGGTTTAAATCGTAAACTAAGCTGGACTGATATTTTCCGAGTTATATGTGCGTGATTCGTTTTTCTCTTTCTCAATACTTCAAATTATTGCAATGTAATTAATATGGAAGAACTCGGCAACATTCAGGGTGAGGAACTGAATCGACTCGGCGAGTTCTACGTCCGCAAGCACCCGAAGCTGACGGTGAGGATCGTTGACGGCAGCGGCTTAGCCGCTGCAGCGGTGATACACAGCATTCCTCAGGGAACGGAGGAGGTTCTCCTCAGGGGAAAGCTCTCCAAGGTAGCCTTCCTGGTAGCGAACGCCCTCTGCCTGAGATCCATCAGGGTAAGCCCCCCCTCCCACTGTCCAGCTTCCCTTTCTTCAGGCGAATGCTCATCTTGGTCTTCCAATAATCTCTCGAAAACAGGTCACGACAGTGGAGAGGGAGGAATTCGAGATGCTGAAACTGCGCCTCCCCTCAGGCCTCGGGAGCCTTCTGGTTCTCTGCAAAAGCTACACTCCCAAGGTCAGTACGTTCTTCTTCTTCTTCTTCATTGCCCCCTGATCTTCCCGACTTGAGGAAGCTATGCTTGCAGGTGTGGCTGGTAGGAGACGGGCTGACGGAAGACGAACAGAGGAGGGCGGCGCGGGGCACCTTCTTCATCCCCTTCTCCCAGTTCCCCGTGAGGGAAGTGCGCAAGGACTGCTTCTACTCCACTACGCCGGCCATGGTCGTTCCCAAGGCCTTCGAGAACATGCACTCCTGCGAGGTAGGAAAAGAGAGAGCAAGACGGGAAGTGAGAGAGAAACGAGAAGCTCCGAGCTTCTACTTAAACCGCTCTGCGTGCGTTGTTGTTGCAGAACTGGCTTCCGAGGAGGGTGATGAGCGCTTGCCGGGTGGCCGGGATCGTTCACGGCCTGGAAGGCCGCAAGGAGCACGAGACAGGAGACGTGGCGCTCGACGTGGAGGATGCATGGCGGGCGGCGCTGAGCCACGGGTTCCTCCCCCTCCCGTCTCCTCTCCCCGCCGCGCAGTAGCGGCGGCGGCGCCGGATGGCCTATGTCGTCGGCCCGCTGATTCAAGTCGAGCGGAACATCGCTGGAGTTTTGTCAAAGGTAGTCGACCACCACTACTCCACCTTTATTTCTTGTCCGTCTCTCCTAGTGTGCTTTGAGTCCCTCTTCTTGGTGAATAATAAATATAGCGTTGACTTATTTGTCGGCTCCACATCCTTGATAGTCTCACGTTCAGATTTCAAAAAAAAATATAGAAGCATAGAAGCCCAGATCTATCATATAAGAAAATTTTAGCCGGGCATACCATTTTGCTAGTGACGGCCTCCTCATCAAAGTCAAAATGTCAGTTCGAAAAAGTTTGTGATCATCCTCCAAAGATGTACAGTTATTAATGGCGTAAGTAGGAGGCCTCCATGAGCAAGTGACCTACAAACATTTGCACGTCAGCATAAATTTATGAACGTACACCGTTAGCAGAGTCAACTGCATGACATATGTTAAATATTGGATCCGTCCAATGATGCCTACCTGAAGTTGTCCTTATTGCAACCTCTTGAGAAAAAATATAGAACATAATTTTATTTCATGGAGAGTTACGTGGGATATTGTATAATGTTCTAGAGAATGTTGGAAATGACTTCAATAGGGTGGATATTGATAACATTCTATTTTTATATAATAAATATGGTAAAATTGAAATAATTATCACATGAATCAATGTAAAACACTAATTATTAAATTTAAAATGCATTAGTATTGATTTAAAAATTATGTTGAATTGATGTTTAATTTGGTCATTTTTATCACTTATGCAATATGAATATATTTCTGATTTTTAATAAAAGTGTTAATATGATTATCTGAGGTTTATCATATTGAGAATATTTTATAATTGACAGAAAAATAATCATAAAATTAAAATGTAGAAACTAGCTTTTTATTTTTCAGAGAATTTTTGGAACAAATCTAGTAATTATATAGTGATTTATAATTTATCAAAATAATTAAAAAAATGTAGTGACTCATAGCAACAACATCAATATGACATGTCAACAATTTTTAAATTATATCAATATAAGTAAATAGACAAAGAGGTCAACATTTTATGCCACATCATACATGTCTATGTTATCTTTCATATAGCTTTCAAGCTGAGTTTCTTTCTAGGTGACAAGTAGAGATGAGCGAAGTAACATTAGGCACTTACGCATTAGATTTCTCTTTTGATTGTGTTTTATTTTCATTTTTTCTCAATATGTCATGTGAATGACATACAAATGATGAGACTAAGGCTTTAAGTACATTTTTTACCACTCTTAGACTGATTTTGCATTGATTTTCCAAATAATGTGTTTAAATAAGTTTTATCTATATTTATAATTAGTACTAAAAAGTAGAATATTTATTCATTAGTTAAATAAATGAAAACATAAGCAATATACTTGTATTTGTAGTGTCTTTTTATTAGCATGTTTTCATTGGAATGTTTAAAACATCACAACCTTGATAGATTTCCTTTGATACACATGGATATTAGTCTAGATATTTGAAGTAAAACTTTAATGAAAAATAAGAAATATTGATTAATGATAAAATTATTAAATTCCTTGAGTTGATAGGTGAACAAGTGATCACATCATGTACCTATAAGAAAATTTAGTATTTCAAAAACTAATTTATGAGTGAAAACTTAAGAAGATTAGTTTCTCTTTAACATCACTTGATGTCAATCTTGGCAGCCCAAATTATAGTAATGAGTTGGATGCAACATCATGAAATCTTGTTTCTATCTAATTCCTTGTATCATGAAGTAGAGTAAGATTTGGCTTCATTTTTTATGAGATTTTTAAAAACATATGATAGAATTTGATCTATCTTATAACCCATAATGATCATTTATTTATTTTTTGTTGTATTAAAGTCAAGTATTTATTATAGAGGTCAAGCCATGCTTAAGCTTTATCAAGCATACCCTAAATGGTGTTCATAGCTCTATTTGATATTTTTCAATCCAAAGGGCATGACCATCCAATAAAGGCACCTATTGTGGTTGGTGATGTGACTTAGTCATTGTATAATAAATTATATAAATTATAAATTTATAAACTAGAAAATAATATTTTTTTAATATTCAGAAATATTTATGAACAAATATATTAATTATAATATTATTAATTTCAAAAATAAAAAATAATTTTCTAAGTCAACCATAGAGATGTAATATAATTTTGGGTAATAATTCATAATTTTTCACAAATGATATGATTTTTTTTGAATTTAGACTAAGAAATAAAATTAGAATAAATTTTAAATCCATAAAAAAAGAAATAAAGATGAAGACGTTAAGATGATGTCAATATCTTGAGGAATATGATTCAGATAGAAACAAAGTTCTATCCAGTGATTCTTACGTAAGTTATTACAAATAATTTAATAAGTTAAATTAAGATTTATAAAAGTTAGAAGAATGATAATTAAATGAAGAATATTTTAGTAACTTAAAATCACGTAAAGTATTACTAAATTAAGTAAAAATTAAGTTGAAAGTAGGAAAGATAGAGTTTTGGCTTCATAATAGCAATCATTAGAATTTTGTATGTTTGGAAAGAATATCATGTAATATCTATGGCTTTGAAGGCTCTTTTTAGACATAGACACATGAATAATCTTAGATCTTCTTGTGAAGTCTAAAAATCAATGAAGTGATTCATCAAATCATCTCTTATGAGTGTCACATGGTGACGTGACTTAGTCGTTGTACATTAAATCACGTAAATTTAAATTTTATAAAACTAGAAAATATGAATTTTTAGATATTTAGAAGTATTTATGAACAAATATATCAATTATAATTCAATAAAAATTCTAAAAAATAGTGGTATTTTTCAAGTCGATCATAAGGATGTAATATAATATTAAATAATTATTAGCTTTTTTTTCAAAGAATACTATTTTTTATAAATTTTACACTAGAAAGTGAAAATAAAATATATTTAAAATTCACAAAAAAGAGAAATAAGGATGCATACGTCATGATGACATCAGCACTTAGCAAATGTGAATCGGACAGAAATAGAGTTCCACTTAGTAATTCTTACGTAAGCAATTACAAATAATTTAATTGATCAAATTAAGATATGTAAAAGCCAAAAGAATCGTAATAGAATGAAGTATATTCTTGATAAATTTAAATCATATAAATTATCACTAAATAAAATAGAAATTAAGTTAAAAGCACGAAAACAGAGTTCTAGCGTCGTGGCAGTAATGTGTCAGTGATGTATTGAAATCTTGAGCATTCGAAAGGATCGTCATGTAATGTCCACAGCCTCAAAAGCTCTTCTTAGACAAAGACGACGTAACAATCTCTAGATCACATTGCATAATTTAGAAATCAATGAAATGAGTCGTTGAATCATCTCTAATAGCTGTCACCTAGTGCAGCAGAAAAATGGCAGCTTTATGACTCTCCGATGACTGTCATTTGACGGAGAAAAGCTGAATAAAAGTAAGACATTTGTCAAAGAGTTTCATCCTGAGGTCTGCACAACAAAAGTAAGCTATTCATCGCATCCGGTACCTTCTTAGGAAGTGATGACTTATCTCTCGGTAGATTGTCTTATTTCTGATGGTAGTTTGTTCGTCGATCAATTAGAAATATTTTATCTGATGAATTCACGATCTTTTTATCGTGAATTATTCAGTAATTTTAGTAACAATACTTTGTGAATCGTATTGACAAGATTTTTGTTGATGATCTAGTGATTTTGGTTGCTTAATCTTTCACCGATGATGTGTAAAAAAATCGTGATAATTAGATAAAAAATATGAGTTTTGGCTTTGAAACTCACGCTAATTGCCTGCCCTTTTTAAGAATGATGTGACACATTTAATAGTACGAAAATTTAATAATATATAGTAATATTATATTTTCGATCAAGTCTCTTTTGACCTTTATTTGTGTCAGCTGGAGCTGGAGGTACGGTTGGACACACGAAGGTTTCCTTCCGCGAAGCATCATACACAGTCACGATTGCGTACAAAAAAGGACTAGATGAACTTACTTTCTTCATTATTCCGGTGCTCCACTAATGGCTTTCACCCATCATTCCGGAGGAGGCTCCCCGGCGGCGCAGCAGCAGCCTCCTCCCGGCGGAGGGACCCGAGGAGGAGAACAAGACCGGAGGTCTTGTCAGGCGTTGGCTGCTCTTCTGATACCCGTATCGTTTGCTCTGCTTGTGGCTCAGCCGCCGCAGCCTGGCCGGCTGCTCTTTGAGGTCTACATGGCCTCTATCTTGCTCATGTTCTTTACCGGCATCCTCCTGATCGGACTCTCTACCCTCACTTGTGAAAGAGCCCCAAAGATGATCAATATGACTGTGGAGAAGCTTGCAAGTCTGAGAGCTTGGGCCACGTGGGTCGGCAGCGTGTCTCTTCTGGTGGTGCTCGTTCTATGGTGCTGCCTCCAGCTTCCCAGTTCGTCACTGATCCGTGTTGGGCTCCTCTTCGTCACCATGCTCCTAATTGCCACAACTCCCCTTCTCCTCCTCGGCTGGAGCGAATACAGGGCGAGCTCTCCACCCCCTATAGCAGAGCACCGATGAGTAGCACCCAAATAACGTTCTTCTATGCAAGAAGAAGACTTTTGTATCGACTGATGACTCTATCTAAGGGTGACAGAACTGATTACCTAGGGACCTCCGTCAGTCTCCTTCGGGGGATGTATCCATAAGGATTCATCTATCCCAATAACAAAGAAACCTGACTTGAATGATCCTCAGCAGAAATTTCACAGCAGCAAAACTTCAATCAACGGTTCGCTGGATGGCGTCAACCAGGAGCAAGTTTTGCTACAGTGCAGCTTTTCGAATTTACTTCTCATGAGAGGAGAAAGGCACTGAATCCTTGTTTGCTTGTGTATGAGAGAGAGAGAGAGAGGGGGGGGGGATGCATAGAGAACTGTAGAGAGAATGATATTTCATATCAGCACTATATGCCCTGGGGTGTAACATTAATCACCAAGGGATTCAATGCAAGAGATTGATTTTGGTCCAAGTTACTATATCTACTACAACCAAAATCTAGACCATCGCCAAAAAGAATACAAGATGGCGTAAAGAAGAGCACCTTAGTAAGTATATTCAGCATAGACGTCACAATGGATTTTTTTATTTATCCTGTTCCTTGTCCTTGTAAAGTTTTATCTCATTCACCACTCTTTTAAAAAGGTAGAGATCAAAAGGGCTTCTGAATAAGATCAAACCCAGCTTGAAATAAATACTTGGCCATGAACCTGCTTATGAGAAGATAATTTTGCTGACATGTTGCAGGTCAGATGCTGCAAAAACTGATGTTAATTTCTTCATGAATTCAAACCGAAAAACCCTAATGCATTCCGAGGTGGAACACGAAAAAGGGAGAGGGATAAGGAATTTTAATTGGATATATAACTTCTCACCGACTAGAATTAATAGGATCATCTAATAAATGATAAAATATCATATTAGAAGATTCTGCATCCATTGACAGTTTCTTATATTCACCATTGGGATTTTAGATAATATACTCAGAATAAGAAATCAGATTAACATACGGGAATCTGAGCATCTTTCAAAAAAATTCTGGAGCTGTCTTTTGCATTTGAAGTTCAGATTGAACAATACTTAACATCATTTAGATCGATGAGCGCATCTGGTGCATGAACGCATAATATGCATCCATCATAAACATCTTCTGATCCATCCGCACAGAGAAACCTGGAACAGCGTTAAATCTTGCAATTTTAGGCGATGATAAATTCATATGACGGAATATTAGGTAACCCAAAATGCAATTTCAGCTGTAATCCAGAAATTTTGAACTTCTCAATGAGCCACGGTTTAAAACTTAACAAGAGAGATAATTTTCACTTGAATTCAATGACGAATACAAAAATCATCTGAAATATAATAAAAAGACACTAAAACTGTTATCAACGAATTAAAAATATATGTTTTTCTTGTATCAAATAAAGCCCAAGGGAAAAGAATATTCACTCAATTCTATATAGGAGTCTGTACAACGAAGAATGCAAAAATACAAGTCAAAAAGAACCATACGCCTCTTAATCTTGCTTTCATGATCTAAAGAATTCAAGTTTCTTGTGCGCATATCATACACAGAAGCAGGTGACTAGTTGGCTTCCAAACAGAACTTTAATCCACTTATAGCCCCACAACAATCTTAGGTTTGCTGGTGTTTGGGTAAGTGCACCTCAAATATAAAGGTGATCGCTAAGAAGAGATGGAAGACCTTATACAAATAGCAAGACTGTCACTTGAATAACACTCTTCATGCTTTCCTCTATCAATAGATGAAACAGAATCAACCACAGACCCCTATCTTATTTGGCAATGTGTGACTATATACACCTTGTTCTAACGGCAATACCAATTTTCAAGAGAAAATGACAGCAGAGGCTGCTTGTTTCTTAGAAAAAGCATCCTGACTGCAAGTTTTTGCCGCTTTCAAGTTACTAAAAACGTAGTGATAGATCATGGATAATGAGGAGATTACCTGAAGTACATGATGGTTACGGCAGAATGAGAGCACATAAAATGTTGAAAAAGTCATTACTCCTTCCCAAGGACAAACTTATAATTCATAAGTATAAATTAAGGGCAAAATTCAATGAAAGAGGATCTCTCAAATATAATGATAACAATTCAACTATTAAAAGATCACAAATAGAGAAATAAGGTGACAACAAAGATGAATAATCTAAAATTGTAAGAAAATTGAGGTTGAAGGAACCATTGTAGCTAAAGTAGACATAACCTTAGAGAAATAAAGAGATGACTACTACATGGGAAAAACTAAGGAAGGCCATCACCAATAATGATGCACCTTTACAAATTGAGGATGTGTTATGGACCAACTATCACATTTGCGAAGAGCCACAAGATAGCATCTTTGGCCCAAATATGGTAGACTAGAGGCAAACATAAACACAACATAATCAAATAGTTACATAAGATTAGCTTTTTCTTGTAATTGAAGAGCTCAAGATGGTCAATCTCCTTTAGATGTTGACAACACTAAAAGGTCAAGTGCCCTCAATATGATGCGATGACTTCTCTTAGTGTGAGATTGTCATTTTCAATCATGCTGCAAAGGTGATGATGGATGGTGGGCTACCTGCATTTTTCTCTAAAGTGAGAGGTCAACTAACTAAAACTAAAGTTTATTTAAAATATAAATATGAGCATTGATTAGAGTGACATAAAGAGTTATACATACTAAATTTCTCTCTATATTGACTCAAGGAAAGTCTAAGTAGACATCTTAGTTCTTGTAATAGACAATTTTGATGTAATCTTAGGGTTCAATATTTTTTTAAAACAAATGTATGTGTTTTCTCACATTAAAATGAGATCCTAGTTGAAGTGGGTCGTCTTGTTTTGTTCTAAGGTTAACAAAGACACAAGTAAGATCACAAATAAGTGTTTTGTGCTCCAACTGAAATGAGTTGAAAGCTTCCCATATCTCATGACTCTCCAAGAACTAGAGGATGAAGTTGGGAAGTAAGCCAAGGTTGAGAGAGGAGTACAAAGTTAACTTCATCTATAGGTAATATGACTCATTTAAGAACTTTGTAATACTATGTTGGTGACCCTTTCACTCACTTTACTTCCCGTTGTGAAATAGATCATGTCATATTATTGATATAGAGAGGATCTGGTAGTGTAGACTCCCTTCAAGATACCTCTAACTCACCTCAAGACTTGTAAAAGTAATTAGATGACATGTTAGAAACAAGATATATCCACCATTTCAGATACCTTTTGATGCACATGATTTATTCTAATAGAAAATGTATGACTTACTAGTATTGTTCATGGACCAATAAAAATTAAATAAGGTTAAAATTATTGATAAGTAACATATATTTATGTTATTCAAGTTAAATCTCAAGAGCAAATATCACTAAGTACACATCAAGGAGAATAACCCAAAAAAATGTGAGTTACCTATTATAGGTCTTTTTTAAGTTCACCATAACATCCTTTGGACTTATAAAATATGTCAGCTACCTTTGTCGTGAAAGAGTTTTAAATTTTTAGGACATGTGGTGGGCCACTAAAAGGTATAAAAGAATTGTAAGAGGGTCTAGATCATTAATAACTAGCTGAGACCCCTAAGATGTATCAATAAGTTGCAATATGTCCCAAGTTTGGCTAATTATTACCAAAAATATGATTTATACATTTTTTTATAATTGACAATACATCTTTCATAATTGTGAAGGAAAGACTATAAATAGAATTAAATAGATGAATGTCAATGAACTTTTGATGAGGTGTAGAAAGTAATCATGATATGACTTTGTCTTCTAAGTATCATATTTTTTCGAGTGATTTGTAATATACTCTAACACCTTATATTTAAGAATCATTTGCTGAAAAAAATCATAATAATTATCGATACCTAAAAATATAAATATATTATCTACTAAGAACTAGGGTGATTGGTTCCTTCCTATTCACAAAGCAGAGTCATAGTAAACAATTGAAGACTACTTTGTTTAACTACTTTCAAAGTTTATTAGATAAATCAATTTATGAGTGAATTGATTTAATTAATTTTAATAAGTTATGTGTTATATATTATATATTAACATCTCAATTTTATTTTAAACCAATATATAAATATAAATTAAGTTGAGAATAAATTGTGCACACCAGATTTTAGAGTGGTTCGACCAAATTCCTTTAACCTAGATCTATTGTTAATGACTCTACCTAGATTCTATTATTCCACCACTAGAATGTAAATGACTCATGGGCACAACTCTTAATTACATCATAGACTCCTTAAGTTTATATATTTATATTAGAAGTTTGATTTCTAGCAGCCTACACCTAAACATGAGTGCACATGGTTAAGTTAAAATACACCTAAACATGCCACATACAGAACGTAGAAAATATAAAAACACAATGGTAAAAAATAAAAAAATCATAATACTTCTCTGTTTTAATAAACAGTTTTTGCTCTAAATTCATCTTTAAATCACCTTTGCATTGGCACCTATCTATGATACCTGTGATATATTTTCAAAGATAAAAATTATTTTAGTAATAAGGGTTGAGTTTCTAAACTATTTTGCCTTTATATGAATAGATTAAATCATTAATTTTTTAAATCAATAACAAATCAACGACTTGATCATTTTCTCCTAAACTTACTTCATTTCATTAGAAATATGATTCTTTTATTGAAGACAATTGATACATAAAAATCAAATATTAAGACTTATGTTCTTTGTTGAAATAATTTATGCACTTCAATTTCATCTAAGACATCAATCTTTAATTCAATTTACAACACATATTATTTATTTCATAATTTATAATTAATATTAAAAATCATCAAAATTATAATTTTTTAATCCATAACTCAATATTAGTGGCTTATTGAAAGAACTTCAAATAGTATACTTAATAGATGCATCATCAACATGACTTGAGTAGGAGTCAATAACAAGACTCATCACTTATTGGTAGAGCCACTGTATGTGATCATCAACTTTATGTATATGATCATCAACTGTATGTAACATGTGTTGGTAGCTTGTGATGTCACCTATTACAAAAAAATATATTAAACATCACATGAAAGCCACTTAGACAATAATACACCATGACACATATCCTATAGTTTTGATTTGATGTAGAACAAAATATCAAATATGGTTTATGTTCACTTTTGCTTGATATAAAATAGATTGATGGAAGGCATCTGGGATGTTGGAACCTCTCCTAACATTCAAACAACCTTGAGAGTTCATGTTGATAGATTTTATCACATGAGTTTTTAAGGTGGAAAACTATGACATGATACTAGTAATTGTGGACCATTTATCTAAATACACAACATTCATTCCCACATAATCAAAATGCAAGGCAAATGAGGTGGTCTGACACTTCCTATCGAATATGATACTTTGTAGAATACCTTTTGAGTTGCAAGCTGCTCTCTATTTGAGTTGACCAACAACAACCCTCACACCACTTGAGGTGGTAAAACAACAAGGGATAGAACACTTTCGAGTCATATATCTATTTGCCAATAACTTATTGACAAAGCTCTAAAAATGTTGACGCACATAGTGCAATGTATGGAAAAGGATAATGACCACTACCGTCAAGAAGTTAAGTGCATAGTTAATGACTAAGTGATGATGATAATTCATGAAATAACACAAATTAAGATCATATTAAATTAAGATTTCAATTATTTCTCCAATCAAACCTATAACAAACTTCTACAATAGTAAGATTTTCTGATTTCCATCAATAAAATGAAACCCCTCACTCATAAATAATAAACTTAGACCATAGCATCTAATTAAAATAGCATAGTTTAATAGTGTCTTTTAATAAAGTGTTACATTCGTATGAATCTAAGATTTATGCCTTACCAAATTTGAGAAATATATGCCGATAGATTTGAAAAAACTAGAAATTTACAAGTAAATTTTCAGCACTCGTTTGGGCCTATCCTGTCTTGTATATACATATATATATATATAGAGAGAGAGAGAGAGAGGGAGAGAGAGAGAGGTGAGAACACTAGACGATTGTTGACGCCGTCGGCCCCAATTATGGGGATTTTTTCCCTCACTACACTCAAATTGCTTTTATTTACACACAAGGTAAGTGATTACTCACTTCGAATCTCCTCTCTCATTACTACGACTCTTCACGGACGCCGGAGCAGAACCCACCGCCGGTTTTTACCTCCCCAGCACCGGGTGAGTGACGCAATCCGTGAAGACGCAAACGGGCCCACCTCGAACGGCTCGGTCTACCGACGTACCACTTCCTTAGCAAGTAGATGTCATTGACCGCACATATGCCACGTCATCAGGAGAGAGAGAGAGAGGGGGACGCCAGCGTGGTGCGCCAGCTGGGCGGCCACGTAAGACGTGGGCATCATACAATTTCTTACGGCACATTTTTTACTAGAAATCTGGTGATTGACGTTTAAATAACCTCTTTCAAATAATAATTTTCTTCTGACGTGTCGGCTATCCGTTACCTGTGCTGATGGGACCCACCATATCTTCTCTCTTCTAAGTTGCCGCCATTAATTCCTACAACGGTCAAAAACCCACCCTGGCATCGACCTTTCCACGCTCTCCGTGGGAGCGAAGCTGAGAGAGAGAGGGGTAAGCTGGAAGGGATTGGGGTGAGAATAACAGGCTCCCTCCCAACGCAAAAGAGAGCAGAGTGGGCTCCTGTTAGCTGGCTCCTGCAACGGTCATATTCTTCAAAATCCCGGCTGTCTCAGGGACAAAAAGGCCTCCCGACCGTTCCAGACTTCTGGGTTTTGCGACCCTCCGCTCCCCCTCAACAGGGAAGGAGAGATTCCAGGCCAGAGAAATAAAGAAAGAGAAGAGAGAGAGAGAGAGAGAAGGAAAGAGGAGCAGGGAGGAGATGGGGTGCTTCCTCGCCTGCTTCGGAGGTCCCAAGGACCAGAAACGGCGGAAGGCAGTTCACCGGATTCCGCCGAGGGAGAGAGTGAAGGTCCGCCACTGCGATGTCGCCGGTCTTTATTTGGGTAGATCATCCATCGTTCTCTGTAATGGGTGATCTGGGTTTTGCAGGTGCCGGAGAGCTCTAGGCTTCTGCAGCCAATCTCCCCTCCGGCGCTGCCGCCGCAGTATCTCGGGAGCAGTCCGCTTCTCAAGGCCCCGCAGCTGCCGAAGCTCCTCCCGGCGGAGGCCTTGGTGCCAGATTCAAACCTGCAATTGAGGTGGCTAGATTCCTCCTTTGTCTCTGCTGTTCTACGAGTCTGATCCGCTTTCCGGAGGATTCCCCTTTCCTCTTTCTCCGATGAACAATGATTTTTCTGGTTATCACTTCCGAGAAAACATTTTTATTCCGCTTTGAGAATCTTTCATGTTTATTGTTCTCCCCAGTTTCCTCTCCAGAGGTGCTAATGAGGGATGGAAGTCCAATCTGAAGAAGCTTCCCGACGGGAAATCCCCAACCCCCCCAGTGGAGTCGAGGTACTCCGACTCGCCCTCATTTCTTCGATCTTCCTACCATTATTAGAATATAAGCGATCAAATCCTCTCTCTCTCTCTCTCTCTTTCTAGGAGGGATGAAGGCGGTAAGTCGAGCTTCAGCAGCCCGAAGAAGAAGGTGACCTTCGATTTGAATGTGATGACGTACGACCAGATCCCGACAGCCCACGACGGCGAGGCTGAGTCATCATCACTAGAGGTGCGCGAAGAAGAAGAAGAAGAAGAAGAGAAGAATACCAGAGAAGGTGACGGGTTGGCTCCGCCTTCTTCGGCGAATCACAGATACCAGAATTGCCTCACTGACGATGAAGAGGACGATTACGATTACAATGATGATGACGATTGTGATGACGGAGACGAGGAAGAAGAAGGAGGAGGCGACTGTGACGACGGGGAGAACGAAGAAGAGGAGTCCTACGACTCCTACTTCTCCCTGCAAATGGAGAAAGAGAGGCAGCAGGCGTTTAACGAGGTCAGCAGCGCCGCGAAGCCCATAGCCTGCTGCTCCCCTGATCGGAAGCCGGCGGCGCCCGTCCTCGCCGCCGCCTCCCAAACCGGCGGCAGGGACAGGAGCCAGTACGTCCACTCGGTCCTCAACCCGGTGGAGAACCTCTCGCAGTGGAAGTCCGTCAAGGCCAAGACTGGTTCACAGCCTCTGAAGAACCCTAGGAAGGAAAACATCTCTCTGGAGGGCGGATTAGAGCTTCCCGATTTCAAGCTCCAAATGAGGAGCCAGAAGATTTCGGGTGATTCGACCTCCCCGAGCCCCATCTCAGTAGATGCCAGCCTCTCAAACTGGCTCCCATCGTCTGGTAACCTGGAGAACAGCCCCTGTCGATCAAATTCATCCGTATCTCGCGAAGAACGCCCCATCTTGGGTGCTCTGACAGCTGAAGATCTCAAAAAGAGCCCAGCATCGTCTTTCTCGCCCAGAAAGTCGCCGAGCCGGAGCCCAGATGACATGCCCATTTTGGGAACCGTGGGAAGCTACTGGAGCCGCACCAACCTAGAGAGAGACTCGGGCTCGTCTCAGAGATCCCCCTCAGACAACAGCACCAAAGGAATTCCCAACACCACGAGCAAATACAGAGAGGTATCTTTGTAGCTCGACGTAGAGAGAGAAAGAAAGAGGGGAAGGGCGGTGGGGAGAGAGAAATGTGCACTGGTTCTGCCCGTGAAGCTCACTTTTTTCTATGTTGCAGGATAGGAGGGTGAACTGGCATTCGACCCCATTCGAGATCAGGCTAGAGAGAACTCTGAACAGAGGGGATGCCGAAGCTTACTAGTCTCCCTTCCTGTGGGCTTTGACTTTGAGAAATCTTTGAATGAAGGATGATCCTGTGAATGAAATGTGCTTGGGCTTTCGATTGTTCAACCTGTGGTATGTGTTTGGATGTGGGATTATTTAATTTTTTGTAGAAGGATTAATAAAGAGTTTATTTTTGTAATATGGGTTCATTTCTTCCTGAATGTGTGTGCAAGAGAGAGAGAGAGAGAGAGAGAGAGAGAGAGAGGGAGGGATCCCTGGTCAAATGTCATTAGATCAATGATCACATCCAGCGGCCATCATCTCTCTCATATTGCCGTCGTCATTTGTTCGTCGTCTCTCTCGGAGGACAGATGGGATTGACCGATGCTGTCTCTTACTTCCTCTTGGCCATCTGGAAGGTCCTCTTCAAGAACCGGTTAGAGGCGTCGTCGTCTCTGTGGCAGAGCACCCTGAGGATGGTGTTGGCATCGGAGCGGTTCCACTTTCCCGTCGTGGGGGGCATCGGCAGCCGCTGCGAGGCCCTTCCGAGCCCCCCCGTCCCGCTCGACTCGCACGCAGCCGTGCTGAAATCCTCCACCAGCTGGTCCGTCGGGAGGCCCATCAGCGCCACCACCCCCTCCGCCACCTCCGCCTCCCTCTGTACCACCTCCTCCGCCACCAGCCCCTCCCCGCACGCCGCGAACACCCTCTTCAGTCTTCCGAAGTCGTCCGCGATCATCTCCTGGTCCTCCCTCAGGAAGGCCCTGTCGCCGCCCCCCGCCAGGAGAACCATCAGGAAGGCCTCGAAGGTCGCCTTCATCACCTCCCTTAGCACCAGCGGCTGCGCCCTGTCGGTGACCGCGGAGGATATCAGCGCCAGGTTCTGCTTCAGGTTGCGCAGGGCGGGGCGAATCCTGGCATTGGCGACGTCCCCCACGTAGAGCCCCTCGTAGAAGCAGCTGTTGGAGTCGAGGAAGATAAGCCGGCAGGCGGCGACCTCCGCCACTCTCTGCATGGCGCTCTGGATCGCCGCGCGGACGCCGTCGAAGAGGGACGAGGAGGGGCGGCGGCGGCGGGTCTTCAGGCGCAGGTGAGCGGGAGGGGTGGCGCCGCCAACGCCGGCGGATATGTGGGAGAGGGTCTTGTCGAGGTAGTGGAGTTGGCAGAGGAGGTAATGGAGGGTGTTGAGGCGGACGTAGAGGCGTTGGGTGCCGCGGCTGGTCGACGGCCGGGGGTGGTCGCCGTCGGCCAACCCGTTCTTCGCGTTGGCGTCGTCTGTCCCGGCGTTGCAGGGCGTCGCCTTCCTCCATAGCTTCACAAACTTGGAGTCCTGATTGCATCTTGTGAGTGCGGGGAGGGCGGGGATGTAGCTCTGCCTCGTCCCTGCAGGTCCTTTTTAGGGTTAGGTCTAGATTAACCAGAGATGGGGAAAGATGGAGGATGAGGAGGGGGAAGGGGTCGACCATACCGCAGGATACGACGAAGGCGGTGTAGTCCTCCAAAAGGCTTCCCAAGCCGTCTGCTAGGTACTGAACCATATCATCCCTGAAGCCGACAGGGGTATCGAAGAAATCGTCCACCATGTCCCTAGCCAGCTTCACCATCTCCACCCCCGAGTGGGCGTGTGCCTCGCCCTTCGTCTTCGGATTCCATGTCTATACCAGGAGAAAGGAAATAATTCTTTCTGTAAGCGGGGAGACGAGCGGCTACAGAGATTGAACCATTCTGGCGCCGCCGGAGGGACTCACCTCTGTATCTTTAGCTCTGTTTAGGCACTCCTTGCCGCAGTTGAGCCTCTCCTCTATCCAGTTCCTCGCGAGGCAGGAGATGATGGCGTCCACCTCGTAGGGGATCATCTCCCTCACGATGCCCTTCCCGCCGTCCTCGCATTCCGCCGAGTCCTCGACGGCCAACTGGGCCAGCGCCTTCTCCAGCTTACCGGCGGCCTGCAGGACCTTGATCGACTCAAGGGTGAGAGTGGAAACCTCCTCCATGTACTGCTTCAGTACCACGCCGTAGCAGTTGTGGAGCGTCACCACCGCAACGGCGGCCGGCACCGGGTGCCACCGCTTCAGGACGGGGCTGAAGTGCTCCTTCTCCCTGACGGCCAGCTCCTCGGTTTCTCCGGCGAGCACGACAAGGCACTGGCTCGTTTTCTCTGCCACTTCCCCCGCCAAGCTGATCCAGTTCCCGTTATCTTCCAACATCTGCGCGCAGAAAAATCCTAGATGAGGAAGATTATTGCCAATGCATGAACGGCTAGAGGGAGAATTAAGCTTTGATCTTTCTACCTTATTAAAGGCATTCCGCAGAGACGACCTGATGTAGTAATCTACCCGGTACTCGGACGAGTCGTAAGGCGTCGCGTGCTCTCCGTTCGCCGGAGGAGCTCCGGCCGCCGCGCCGGAGATATCCTCGTCGATTATCTTGGCAACGGAGAGCG
This sequence comes from Spirodela intermedia, assembly GCA_902729315.2. Taxonomy (NCBI): domain Eukaryota; kingdom Viridiplantae; phylum Streptophyta; class Magnoliopsida; order Alismatales; family Araceae; genus Spirodela; species Spirodela intermedia. The sequence continues at coordinate 617,307 of LR746265.1, forward strand.
CCAGGAGGATGACGTTCTCCATCAACCCCCAGGACCCCTTCTCGAAGTAGCCGCGGTAGTCCAGCAGCCGCTTGTCGGCCCATCCCTGCACGGAGGCCAAGGTCGCGGAGAGTAAACTCACGTAGACGGCCTCACGGTCGAACCTCTTAGCGTCGCTGGCGACCTCTCCCAACATCGACAGAGCAGCGCAGAGAAGCTCCTGCTCCACCTGCCCCGTCAGGACGAACTGGTGGAGGAGCACCCAAGCGAAGCACACGTTGTGTATTGGCCTGTTGATCCCCAGGGTCGACCAGGTCTTCTTCATCAGCTCCAGGAGCTCATCGACCTCGTCCAAGACCACCGTCTCCTCCTTGGTGTCGAATATCGACTGAAGCAGGGACAGGTAGATGTGGACGTTGAGGGGGAACCCGTCGGCCCAGTGGCATGCCTCCGGCACGGCGCCGCCGGGGCTTCGCCACGCCAAGGCGAGCACGGAGCTGCACAGCGCGCGCATGGCCTCGGAGTTCTTGCTCGTGTCGATGGCCTTCGTCTCCCCCTGCCTCACGATTTCGCGGAGGCGTGAGATGGCGGAGTTAGACCGCTCCAGGGGGACCGAGGGGTGCATGAGTAGGCCCGCTTCCAGGAGCTTCAGCTGCCGCCTTTGCCAGAGGTGGTATTCCTGCCCGTCGTTGAACTCCGATGGCTTCAACTGGCGAAGGAGCTCCAGCGGGAGGATAATCGTCTCTGCCCTTCTCCCCGTCTGCCGGCCAAGACCATAAAAAGGAAAAAGAGTCAATGTCTTGCTTCTTTTTCTTCCTGATCCAATTGCTGTGACTGTTTTTGGTACAAACCGTTCATCCTCGACGAGAGAGAGAGAGAGAGAAAGAGTGGGAGAGGGAGAGAACCTGGCCGACGAGGGTTCGGAGGAGGGTCTTCCGAAGACGGTTATCGCTCTGCTCCGTCACCCTCATCTGCTGCCGCATGATCTCAGCCGAAGTCATGGGCCGTTTAATGACCCTGGCGGCGCCGCCGGGCGCACCCGTCTGCGAGGGCCCAACGCTGGAAGAGGACTGCTGCAACGTCCGCTTCGGCGAGGACCTCCTCGCCGTCAGCCCCAGCGCCCTCTTGATCCGGCTCGTCGCCACCAACCCCTGCTGCCACGTCTTTCCCCCCGGCGCCGGCCCCGCCGCTCCTCCTCCCTGCAGCGCACCGTCGCCGCCTTCCTGCCCTCCCGCCGACGGGTAGTACGCGAGGCCATTGCGGCCCCCCCCGAAGCCGGGGGACGACCGGCAGGACATGAAGAAGAGCTCATACGCCGTCTCCCGGAGGTCGCCGCCGTCGATCGAGTCGATCCGGCCGAAGGGCCATTCGAGGTCCATGTCGCCGTCTTCTGGGTCGGCGTCGGACCTGGATATGTACGACGAGCTCGCCAGGGAAGAATGCCGCCCCATCGCCGCCGCGCCGGAGAGCAGCTGGCCCGCCTCCTCCCCCGGTGGGAACCCTGTAGCGCGGCCGGCGACCGTCCGTCAGGCTTCCGAGAAGATGTCGCGGCCGCGAGGGTTGTCGCAGGCCCACGACATTCGCCTGCCTGCGGTTGGGGGGTGGGGGGAAGAGAGAGAGAGAGAGAGAGAGGGAGGGAGGGCCCCCTCTTCTCACCTCTCCACTATTATCGCGACCTGGAGAAACGAGGGGGAGGAAGGGGAGGAGACGGCTTTTTGGTGGGGCCAGCCCATCATCGACGGAAACGAGGACAAGGTCCAGTTCAGCCCGCCAACTGAACTGCCACGTGGACCCCGTCTGTTATCACCGGTTGAGAGACAGACAGGGGGGAGGGGTCGTGGGTGTGGCTTGGGCTGGCAAACGCGGTTACGAAGCTGGGAGCCTCCGACCCGGACGCTTGTCCACTCATAGTGCGCCATGTGGGAACCCACATTTTGACTTTTCGCCAAGTGGATGGTCGAAGTACCTCGGCTTCACGCGCCTGCAGTTGTTGGATTCGGGGCACCTTGACTCCAACAGTCTACGTGTCGATCACACTCAATGTGATCGATCTTATTATTTCCCACTATTTCATACGCATTATACGTATTAAAGTAAAACCAACCAACTTTTGTCAGGGGTGTTGATATGCATTCATTATACTATTTATTTTTAAAAATAAACATATAATTAAAAAATCATTAATATGTTTCGAGTTTATATAAATTTTATAATTAGATCGAGGAGAGAGAGAGAGAAAGAGATTATCTAAGTAAGATGGGGCTAATAATCATGGTTAAAAATCTTAACACGATATTAAGTTATACTACATTGCAAGGTAACCAATAATAATATTTTCAAAATAAATAAAAAATTCAAAGGGAATCTGCTCGTCGATCGTTGACAGGTGTCTTGATCACAGCCTTCTGATTAGGCGGGCCTTTATCGGAAAAGTGATCGCTTCTTCGTGGGGAAAAATAATAATAATAAAAAGCGCACGTTAGGGGGGGGAACAGCGCCTTCCCAAAAATAGTCCACTGAAGTAGCCGTCAGATTGCTGACACGTGTAAGTCGCGATTTAGCAATCGCCATCAGAGCAGATCCGACAACCTCGTCCGCGATCGACATCTACGATAACTGACCGTGTACGTGAAGGGAAAACAAATTGCACGTGAGGTTTCCGGTGACGTGGCCAATTGGACGCCTTTCATAATTCTGATTAACCGGGAATCCAAAACGTCAGATCAGGCAATAAAGGTCAAACTTAAGACCGCAACAACAAAGTCAACGCACCGCGATCCTAGTACAGGATGTGAACGGGCTGCGCTGAACTTGGTCTCCGCGTGGGTGGGGGAGAAACATTGTCGGGGTCGTCATCTACACTGTAGGTCATTATCGTTCCTAGCTATAGTGCTCACGTCTCTCCCTCTCCCTCTCCCTCTCCCTCTCTCTGGTATTGTTCTCTCTTCTGTCGGCCAATATTTCATGTCTCTCTACTCTGCCCGACATTTGGGTCAAGCGAAAATTATCAGCAGCTTCCGTGCATCTGAAATGAAGATATGCAATGGAATATGCGACCTGAAGAAGTGCTGAAGACAGAAAGACGGGCACCAGACATGAAATATTGGTGAAGTGGAAGGGGCTAGTCTGGTGCCCGTCTTTCTGTCTTCAGCACTTCTTCAGGTCGCATATTCCATTGCATATCTTCGTTTAAGATTCACGGAAGCCGCTGATATTTTTCGCTTGACCCAAATGTCGGGCAGAGTAGAGAGACATGAAATATTGGTGAAGTGGAAGGGGCTACTTGCCTTTGAAACCAGCAATTTACAACCTTGCTCTCGATGACGAGGGTATTCGTATGCTCACGGATAATGGCCACGTTCCTGAGTGGAAAAGTCAGACATTGGACAACAACGTCAAAGTCAGCCCTTCGCAATGGTCCTCTACGAGGGGGAGAAATAGCTCGGCGGCCACTGCAGGACCGTCGCCGCCGACGGTATCGACGTGGACCTCGGCTTCATGGTCTTCAACCGGGTAAAACCTCTCTCTCCCTCCCTCTCTCTCTTCTCCCTCCTTGTAGACTCTCTGCAATTAGTCATCGGCAGCATGGGGCCTCTTCTCGGTGCTGCGCGACGGTTTGGTCGGAGGCTATTATCGGCCGCGCCGCTGCTTACGGTGGGGCTTGGCCTTGCAGGTGACCTACCCGAACATGCTGGAGTTCTTCGAGACGCTGGGGGTGGAGATGGAGGAGTCAGACATGTCCTTCTCCGTGAGCCTGGACGCCGGCAAGTGCTGCGAGTGGGGCAGCCGCAACGGCCTCGCCGGCCTCTTCGCCCAGAAGAGCAATCCCGCCAACCCATATTTCTGGTTAATGATCCGCGAGATCCTCAAGTTCAAAGACGACGTCCTCCGGTAACCCCTCTCTCCCTCCCTTCCTCTCCCCTCTACTCGCGGCTCAACAGCAAGAGAGAGAGAGAGAGAGAGAGAGAGAGAGAGAGAGAGAGAGAGAGAGAGTTAGCTGTTGTGGAGTTGACTATATCATGGGGTCTGACAACCTCGGACCGGCCCGGGGCGGGCCAGTTTTTTTTTTAAGGCCGAAGAAGGGCCGTTATGGTACACTAAATTAGTGCGCAGGCGGGAAGTGGCTACCGTTGAGACAGTTGGGGGGGGGGGGGGGGGGGGCGGGGGCGGGAAACCCTGAAAGAGCGGGAGGATTGAAGATCGTACGAGAGACGAGAGGGGTTGGCTTCTCCATCCGTCGTTCCCAGCGCTCGCGAGCATCGTAGGGAGGGAGACTAGTCCCTTTTGTGTTCTATCGGACCGTCTGCCCCGCAGATTTCCAGAGTTTTTTGGTTTTTCGCCTAGTTTTTAGCAACTCGGGGCATCACCTGTCATTGTATGTGGAGTGATCAATGGCGATCTCCCGCCAAGCTGAGCCTACGTCTCTGATGGAGCATTCAGCTGACCTAACTAGAACGCTGCGGTTCGGTGTCTTCCATTGGTCTATACGAGCAGAGTTTACATTATCGTGATGTAGAGTGTAAGATTAATGAAATTTATCTACTGTTTTTGCTTTTCAATTTTATGATAGAATTTGACATATCTATATTCACCATCAATGCGGAAAATGACGAACGTCTTATGATCCTTCTCTTCTTTTTTTCTGTTCGATCCTCACAATCAGAACCTCTCTCCTATGGATGGAATGTCTCCGTACGAGTTGTGCTGTTCTATTGCGTTGAAACCTTAAGGCAGACTTTTATATAATACATTCCATAACCATATTACTATTTTGCCCCGAGTAAACCTTAATACTACGAATCATTTATAATTCCATTAATATCTAATTTGATTAGAAAAGTCACCTTAATGGAGTTTGATTCTAACAATCTCCCACTTGACTTTATCTAATCTTCTTTATATTAGATAATCATGTGAGGCGACCACAACTTTAATGCTTTTAAATAATATCCTCATTTTGATCATAATATCATTCAAAAGTACTAGTCATAATGGTAATACAACATTTAGGATGTATGTCCCTTCCATATATTAAGATGCTCATGATCAATATTAAAATTAAATACTTTATGTCATATTTAAAAAATCTTAATAAATGCGCTCACTATGTCATGACAAGATAAATAGAGTGTCATTCTCATTTATCTAATGATAAATGATAGTTCATCATAAACTAATATTCAAATATCAGATGTGTGATATCACATATTACATTAGTATCTAAATACATGTCATATCCTCTAGGGAATTGACTAACCTTATCTTACATACATGTCTACTGTAAGTACCAAATGAAAGTGACTCTGTAAGAAGATCAGTTAGCATATAGTCAGTCCCAATATGATCAATTGACACTAATCGATCACTAGTTATCTCCTTCACAACCAAGAACCGAATCTCCATGTGCTTACAAGCAGTCGAGCTCTTGTTGTTATTGGAGAATTTGATAGCAACTTTATTATCACAGTATATCTTTATGGGTCTATGTATAGAGTTCACAACTCTTAACTGTGTGATGAAGTGCTTCATCTATATAACTTACAAAGATGCGTGGAAGCAAGTTATATATTCGGCTTTCATTGTGGACGCTGCAATTGTCTTCTACTTGGTACTAGACCATGAGACAACTCCTCTAGTAAATAAGAACATATAGCTTGAAGTTGACTTTTGTGTGTCCAAACATCTAGTAAAGTCTAAGTCAGAGTATCCAATGACCTCCAGTTGATCCATTTGCCTATATGTGAGTACTAAATCTTTAGTTTCTTGAACATATCGTAAAACCTCCTTCATAGCTTGCTAGTTCATCAGGCAAGGGAACTTTGATATCTTCTGAGATATCTTGTGACAAATTATAGATCTAGACGAGTATATATTTGTACATAGTTGAGAGACCCAACTACAACAACATATGATTTTTACTTAATTACAAATCTTTTCTCATCTAAGAGAGGTCCTTGTAATTTTCTTACTTTATTACCTTTAACAATAGGTGTTTTACTAGAAGAATAATTTTTCATCAAAAATCATTTCAACACATTTGATATATAAGACCTTTGAGACAACCCAAGTATGCCCAAAGATTTGTCTCGGTGAATCTCTATGCTAATTATGTAATTAATTTTAATAAATTTCTTGATCTCTTTTAATAAATTAAGATTTGAATTAAGAAGTAGAATATCATCTACGTACAATACAAAAAATATTCATCCACTCTCACTTTTCTTTAAATATGTTGATCAATAATATTTTATTTAAACCCAGAGAACATGATAACTTCATTAAATTTGAAGTACCACTATTTAGAAGCTTGTTTGAGTTCGTATATAGATTTATTCAATTTGTAAATTATATATTCTTTACTTTTTAATCTCAAATTCTTGAGAATGTTGTATGCACACTTCCTCTTTTAGTTAGTTATTTAGGAAAGTCATTTTCATATCTATTTGATGTAGCTTTAAATCAAAATGAGTTACGAAGGTCATGGTTATAAGTTTATTTCTTATAGACAAATTTACGATGTCTCATACTTGATTGCAATCCATAGACACAAGCTCTTCCTTTATAGCTTGTAACCATTGATTAGAATTTACATAGTTCATGGCTTGTGAAAATGTAATGAAATCTATTACCCATTGACCTATGTCTTCACCTAAGAGATATACCACATAGTCAAATTTTGATTTAGATATTAAATAGATGAATCTACAATAGGCTCAGATGATTGTTCATGTGGTTGTTCTTGAGTAGTTATATTTACCTCTTCATTGTTGTCTAAGGTTAGAACAACATATGACACATAAACCTCAATCTTTTGAATATGATAAATATCATTAACCTCATCAAAAATTTGTTGAGGTACAATAATATCTTCATAAGATTCCTTAAAAATGAAATCCCTAAAGATACTCTCACTAACACAAACATCTTCTAAAAAGATAATTTTATTAGTTTCAACGGCTCTTAAGATATGTGTATGACAATATAATTTATATCCTCTCGACCTCTTTGGATAGTTAATAAAGTATCTACTGATTGTCTTTAAATCCAGAGATTTCTCATGTAGATCATAAAGTTTAACTTCAATTGGACAACCTCATATGTGCATGTAACTTAAATAGGGTTTTCTATTAGTCCATAACTCGTAAGGAGTTTTCTATATGGACTTTGTTGGAACCCTATTTAGAATATACACAACTATTTTTAAAGCTTCACTCCACATTGAGATTGAGAGAGTAGAATAATTCATCATAATCCTGACCATTTTTTTAACCATTATGTTTCATCTTTCTACAACCCCATTCATATTAGGCTTTCCTAACATTGTGTTACTAAAGTATTATGTAATATTCCTTACGAAATAACGTAAATAGTCCCAACATTTGTCCTTTCTTAGTGTGTCTACCATAGTATTATCTACCTCTATCTAATTTGACCGTCTTTATAGGTTTTCTTAATTTATTGACTTTAGATAAACATCTACCTCTTTCTTAAAATCATTGAACATATCAAAGACTTTAGATTTATCATGTATGAAGAAAAGATACATAAACCTTGAATAATCATCGATATATATTACAAAATACTTTTAGCTTGTAAAACATGGATGAAAAAGTCCACATACATTTATATGAATCAAATCTAATGTTGTCCCACATTTTATGATATTTCTCTTAAATGTGTTGATTGTTTTTTTTTGATGCAATCAACATAGATATCGAGATTTGTGAAATCCAAAGATTCCAAAAAACCATTCACTAATCTCTTCACCCTCCTTTTAGATATATGTCTCAACATCTTATGCCATATAGAATTATTGTTAGTTCTATTCTTTTTATTCAAATAAATTAGAGAAATATTTTCAGAATAAACATTAAGCTTAAATAATCCATCAATTACACCAATCCCAAAGGGAATGTTTTCTCTAGTTAAAGACATATTTGATGCATCAAGAATGGCACGATAATTGTCTTCAACTAATTTGATACAAATATTACATTTTGTTGAAATGATGGAATATAAAAAGAGTTCTTGAAAAGTAAAGCTTCTCCAAACTCTAGAGTGATTCTATAATCTCATGCTAACTTTATGTGTGAACGCATCTAATTTGTAGATACAACATATAGTTCACACACAATTGGAGGCTGCCTTATTAGAAACCCTTGCAAGGTAGTTGAAATATGCATAGTGACACTCAAGTTAATCCACCAACTCGAATTAGGAGCTAGATTTGATTCATGACTTGTGATAGATACCTCATTACTTAAATTCTATTTGATTAACCAAACCTCGTACTTTGAGCATTTCTTTTTCAGATGATTAGATTTCTTACAGGAGAAGCACTTAACCTTAGAGATGGAGCTTTTAGTCACATCTAATTTGTGATTCTTCTCTAAATTTTTTTTAATCATATTGCCTTTTGATGCACAGTTCTTTGATCTGTAAGTTACCATATTCATGATATTTATCTTGTCTAGTTGACTAGCAACTTGCCTTTCTTCCTCTTGAACACACTTGGTCATGAGATCATTCATTGACCATTTATTCTTATGTATGTTATAGGAGACCTTAAAATGGTCATATTCCACTGGTAGTGTTTGTAAGATGTAATGGACCAAAAATGTATCAAGAATAGTAATCTTCATATCATTCAATTTTCATGCAATGTCACACATGGCCATGATGTATTCCTATATGTTTCTTTTCCCTGTATGGTGCATGAAAGTAAACCTTTGAATTAAAACACCTACTTTGGCTTTGTTAGACCTAATAAATTGTTGTTCAATCATTTCCATATAAACAATTGCCAGAGTGTTAGAAGTCACATGATCTTTAATATCTCTAAACACATGTTGTAATATAAATGATAAAGATAATATATTTGATCTCTCTCATCTTTTACGGAGAATATTTACTTTTGCATTGCTTTCATCAGTAAGTGTTGTAGGAACAGACATTCAAAAGCAAATATCTAAATCCATCAAAGCTTTCTTTCATTCTAATAAGCTTGCATCATTCAACATAGGTACCTTTATATTTAACTATAATACTTTTATAACTCTACGTAGGCAAATGAAATATTATACTATTAGTTAAATAAACATGAAACTAATTGTACATACATAAAAGTCTATGAAATATAATATCATTAAGTACTTAAATACTCTATATTTAATATATAAATACAATCATTTCACCCATTTAGATATAAGCATAACAATCTCACGTTAGTGGGTATTGTGAATCTAATTTATCTAAATGTAAAGTTGAATGTCATCTGAATTAAATTTAAAATCCACTTGATGTAATTAATACAAATAACCATTCTTACTCAGTGTCATGTTCGTGAGGAACACAAGTTGCTCAAAAATACTAATAACATAGATATAGACAATAAGTTAGAACATTGAAACTACAATATACTAATAATGAACACATAAAATAATAATAATAATAATACATTTATTATTATTATTATTGTACAATCGACATTAGATGACGTCATCGCCGGACGGCCGTCATTTCGTGATCCGTGTGAAGTGGTTCGCATGGGGATGCCTTAATGACTACTGTAACGGCGCCTCGGGAGTGAGTCACCGCATCCCACGAACCGCTTCGTCGGCCCAGGAGGCGGCGCTCGCTTCGAGGCCCTACCGCCTCAGACCCTCTCCGCCAATGTCGTCGGTGGTGAAGCACACCGCGGAGGCATGGAGTGCAACCGCCACCGCGGCAGGCAGTGGTACGGAGCCGAGGCCGACCGGAGACAGCATCGACCCCCCCGGCGTCACCGCCCCAATCCTCTGCCACTCGAGCCCGCCGGCGAAGAGGGGGCCCGCTGCGATGAGGACCGCCGCCCTAATCAGCACGACGGCGGTGGGTATTGGGATTGCCGTTGTGGCAACCCACACCTCGACGACGTACGACGGTCGTCTGCGTGCTCACGCTGCACTGCCTAAGGCCATAGCCTTCCTGGTCGCCAACGCGGCCAGTGGCTGCCTTGGTCTAACCTCATATGGACGACACGGTGGCCTATTCGCCGCTTCCATCGTCTCAGCCTCACGGCCGACGTATGGTATGGTCCCATGCGGCGACTTAATGGCTGACTGTGGTTCTCGTATGCCTCATAGAATAATCAGAACAGAGGGGAGAAAACCTGCTCTGATACCACTTGATGGAATTTGACGTACCTGTATTCGCCATCAATGCGGAAAATGACGAGTCTTCCGATCTTTCTCCTCTTTTGTTCTGTTCGATCCCCGCAATCAGAACCTCTAGGTTCTCCTCTTTGCCCTGGGTAAACCCTAATACCAAGAATTATTTATAATTGCATTAGTATCCAATTTGAATAGAAAAGTCACCTTAATGGAGTTTGACTCTAACATTTTAATCTTTCAATGGTTATGTGTCTTCTAGGTTCCAAATTGTTCATCAATTTGGTCTCGTCCTTGGGAAGGAGTAATGACTTTTTCAACATTTTCTGTGCTCTCATTCTGTCGTAACCATCATGTACTTCAGGTAATCTCCTCATTATCCATGATCTATCACTACGTTTTTAGTAACTTGAAAGCGGCAAAAACTTACAGTCAGGATGCTTTTTCTAAGAAACAAGCAGCCTCTGCTGTCATTTTCTCTTGAAAATTGGTATTGCCGTTAGAACAAGGTGTATATAGTCACACATTGCCAAATAAGATAGGGGTCTGTGGTTGATTCTGTTTCATCTATTGATAGAGGAAAGCATGAAGAGTGTTATTCAAGTGACAGTCTTGCTATTTGTATAAGGTCTTCCATCTCTTCTTAGCGATCACCTTTATATTTGAGGTGCACTTACCCAAACACCAGCAAACCTAAGATTGTTGTGGGACTATAAGTGGATTAAAGTTCTGTTTGGAAGCCAACTAGTCACCTGCTTCTGTGTATGGTTCTTTTTGACTTGTATTTTTGCATTCTTCGTTGTACAGACTCCTATATAGAATTGAGTGAATATTCTTTTCCCTTGGGCTTTATTTGATACAAGAAAAACATATTTTTTTAATTCGTTGATAACAGTTTTAGTGTCTTTTTATTATATTTCAGATGATTTTTGTATTCGACATTGAATTCAAGTGAAAATTATCTCTCTTGTTAAGTTTTAAACCGTGGCTCATTGAGAAGTTCAAAATTTCTGGATTACAGCTGAAATTGCATTTTGGGTTACCTAATATTCCGTCATATGAATTTATCATCGCCTAAAATTGCAGGATTTAACGCTGTTCCAGGTTTCTCTGTGCGGATGGATCAGAAGATGTTTATGATGGATGCATATTATGCGTTCATGCACCAGATGCGCTCATCGATCTAAATGATGTTAAGTATTGTTCAATCTGAACTTCAAATGCAAAAGACAGCTCCAGAATTTTTTTGAAAGATGCTCAGATTCCCGTATGTTAATTTGATTTCTTATTCTGAGTATATTATCTAAAATCCCAATGGTGAATATAAGAAACTGTCAATGGATGCAGAATCTTCTAATGTGATATTTTATCATTTATTAGATGATCCTATTAATTCTAGTCGGTGAGAAGTTATATATCCAATTAAAATTCCTTATCCCTCTCCCTTTTTCGTGTTCCACCTCAGAATGCATTAGGGTTTTTCGGTTTGAATTCATGAAGAAATTAACATCAGTTTTTGCAGCATCTGACCTGCAACATGTCAGCAAAATTATCTTCTCATAAGCAGGTTCATGGCCAAGTATTTATTTCAAGCTGGGTTTGATCTTATTCAGAAGCCCTTTTGATCTCTACCTTTTTAAAAGAGTGGTGAATGAGATAAGACTTTACAAGGACAAGGAACAGGATAAATAAAAAAATCCATTGTGACGTCTATGCTGAATATACTTACTAAGGTGCTCTTCTTTACACCATCTTGTATTCCTGATTCGTTGTTTCATTTATTTAAATTAAAATTTCCTGAATAATTGGGTACGTGAAAATCTTGTTCCTGCTGTAGGCTGGGAATAATTGGTACGTGGGATTCTTAGGAAGGATTGTACCATTTTACAGAACAACAGGCAGATGTTACCTTCGCTCGTGGAAAGTGGAGCGCGCTTCCTTGTAACTAAAATCCTGAGAAATCGAAAAGTAGTCAGGGCAACTGAATTCTAGTGAAAGAATACTCGGTTTGTCTGGTTACAGAAGGTTCATGGTAGACTGAGCGTAGAGTTCAGGTCCGGAGATGGCTCAGGTAAATCGAGACCTTGATCTCTTTTCCCCATGAACTGGGGACTATGGAGGGTAGGATGAATTGGCCTTCCGATTCTGATACCCTTAGGCTGGATGCTTCCACAATGCATTGTTGTACTGAATTATCAACAAATATTTTGAAAAAGTTTAACTTCCACAGTGTGATTTCAGTTTGTGGGATGTTACATGGCGACTCAGTCCATGTTGAAGAGGCGAAATGGTGAAAGAGGACAAGCATTTGGATTCCTATGACCGATGGGACCGAGCTATGTTATGAAACATGGAGTGGAAGGAGGGAAAAGAAATGGCCGTAGGTTTCTACTGGTCTTTGTTCCGGTGAATGCTAGATAGATGGATAGAGGAAGAGGAGATCATCGAGGTTAACAGCATCAGAGCTCTTCTTTCTATCCGGGTTAGAGATTCAGACTGACGCACTGGAATAGCTGATTGAGAACTCAGTTCGAGCTTGACGCTGCTCTGCGCTGTATCGACCAAGAAGCGATATGGATTTCGGGAAAGAACTTAATCTGGGTTGAAAATAGGGATGTTATTGATAAATTTCATGAATTCTTGAATTCTTGTTTTCTCCGCCCTCCCCGTTTGCCACCGTCAAACGTGCGCAACTCTCTCGCGGCGGCGTTTCTCGGGAGGCATGGAGCACACAACCCACGCATGGCCACCCTCTCACTAGCTTCAGTCAATACCAAACTTTCCCCCTTTTTTTTAATTCACTGGGGGAGACCGAGACCGAGAGATATGGATAGAAAGAAAGAGTGGCCGTGGAACCCCCTTCTCTTTGTCATCTGTCTGTTTCCCCTCCCAGCGGCGTTCGCCGCGCACAACATCACTGAAGGTGGGGAATAAAGAACGGGGAAGAGGGGGGGACTACATGGACGTTGACCCCCCCCCTCCTCACTCTTTTCCACCACCACCATCACCATCGTCGCCTGTAATTGAATTGGAACTGAATCACCATACAGTAAGTAGTAAGAGCGGAAAGCTTTACTCCTGTCATCGTCGCCTGTGAGAGACGGATGATGGGGGGAGAGCCCGGATGAGAGCGGGGCCTCTGGCTTACACTTGGCAGAGAGGGCGTGTCCCCGTGGCTTAACAACCAACTCCAAACTCGGAGCTCCAGCATCCCCTGTGCCAAAAGGGAAAATACAGCAAGGAAAAGAAAACAAATTATTGCACTGACAAATATTTCTTCTCTACTCTATTTGCTACACGCCCCCCAACTCATCCCTCCCTTTCTTCTTAACCAGCCACTCTCCTCTCCTTCACCACTAGCTTCCACTACGACTAACATCCCTTTATATCTTTACCATGTTACCTACCAAATAAAGAAACATTTACCATGCATCACTAACCAAACGGAAACATCAAATCAAAGTGAAGGCTATCAAATCAAAGTGAAGTAACAGCTGCCATGCCGAGCATCATCTTGAATCATGATACACATTATAACTGTGTGAGGGCTATTTAGCGCTGTCATGGCTATATTTATAAACAACTATCAAATGCCAGAAAAATAGCAATTTGGCTACCCATCGCTAATACCCTTGTCATAAAGAAAAGGATCTGCGGAATTTTAACTGGCTACCCATCGCTAATACTCTTGTCATAAGAAAAGGAGCTGCAAAATATAACTGACAGTCTAGACAGCTGAAGAACAGTCAGAGAGTATCCATAACAGTCAGATTCTATATACAGAAAGAAACCCTCAAAATTCTACCGACCCAAAATCCAGCATTGCAAGTAGGCTGCTTTACTTAGCTAGGCAACCACAAAAGAAGGTGGTGAGCTCAAGGTAAGGCTACTCTAGCTTTACACTAGAGATGACGGGCTCATGGAAGAACATAACACAAGATGATAGCTAAAGTTAATCATTTTAAGCACACTACAAACTCAGTAAGTAAATAAAATAACAGACATATCTACTATTCTCATGACTACTCATCATTATACGAGATAGAGCTATGACTACATAAACTACAGGGATTCAAGCATTCCAACCGGTGACAAAAAATCAAGCCTTCAATCCTGGTATCGCGTCCTTTCCATCAGCTGCGAGCAAACCGCCGACCCTCTGAGGAAACCGCGCAGAGAGGACCTTGCAGAGGACAAATCTCAATCACTGCTGTTGAGCCTGCCTGGGCTGAGCACCACCATAACCGCCATAACCAGAAGCACCAAGAGGACCACCCGCCTGGCCAGCCCCGTAAATCCCACCTTGAGACGGATCAGACTTCCAAGAGCTCGGATAACCCCCACTGCCATCCCCATAACCTCCACCCATGTATCCAGAGCCTGCCCCATGTTGATCCCCAACAGCACCACCTGCAGGGGCAGTACCACCTCCACGAGAGATATATTCACCCCCGCCATATCCACCATAACCGTATCCTTGATTCCCATAGCCACCTGCCCCACTGGGAGACTGACCCGTGGGTGGAACGCCACCACCACCTGGGGCATTCCATGAAGCACCAGACCCATAGCCAGCACTAGCTCCATATCCACCAGAGCCATAACCAGATGGGACCTGATTACTCCAGGGGCTCCTTGGGCCACCGGGGGGACCACCTACGTAGCCACCTGTAGGGGCATTTGGGTTGCCATAGGCACCACCAGGACCACTGTACCCAGCACCAGCACCTCCATACCCACCGACCCCAAATCCTCCATAGCCAACGCCATTGTTTGCTGTTCCGTATCCATAACCAGGCGCACCATAGCCAGAGGATCCATAAGGAGGAAACCCTCCTCCTGTTTGCGGTGGCATGTACCTGTTAGCATCCATCCTACCTTCATATGAACCGGAACTGGGATTAGAACCAGCATACGTTTGATATCCACCGCCACCTCCGCCCACTGAACGACCACCACCACTTCCGTGGCTTAGAGCATCCTTTGGCATGGCCCTCTTGACTTCAACGAGCTTCCCACTTAGATCATGGAAGGTCTTATGAAGCACTTGATCAACAGCCTCCTCAGAATCAAATGAGATAAACCCAAACCCTCGGGGACGTTGAGTGTTTTGATCATACATCACAACAACATCTGTCACTGTACCATAAGCCTCAAAGTATTTGCGAAATCCCTCTTCCGAAAGTGTGGGCGGCAAACCTCCAACAAATATCTTCTTCGTCTTTTGAGAACCACCTCCACTTCCTCCCATGGCTCTACCAGATGCAGGATTCCCAGATTTTGAGGAAGTGTGCTGCTCTTCTCTTGACATTGCCCTCTTAGCTTCAACCTGGATGACAGTCAAGAATGATAATGAACATGACAGTGAACCAGACAGCAGATGTGCAAGCAAGAAGGAAATTTTGTCCAATTTATAAAAAATAATCATGCCAACAATTGCATCTCATAATGCTAATAAAAACTCCCTCATATACAATCCTTAAACGCTGGATAGATGGTGCTTTCAAGTAAAACAGCACGAAAAAAAAAACATAGTCATAGAAGAAAATGAATGTTGCTAAAAGGGGGGAGCGCGAGCGGAGCCCAACATGGAGCATTTATTTCTCGTTTGAAAACCCCAAAGAGATCAAAAAAGGAAAACAGAAAACATCAGGATTGTGAAGGTCACAAAGAAAAACAGTGCATGAATTTGATAGAAAGAAAATAAGAAGATGCGGGTGAAGAAAGTGAAAAAAACAAGCGTGCAAATAACGCAAAAAAAAGACCAATCAATATTAACTAACAGCTAAAGAAATTAACAGCTTAGAAACGACGCAAGCGGGCTAAATCTCGATAATCAAACGGTGGGCACCGAAAGGAACAATTAAAAAGGACATACTAAATTTTTCGTTGGAATGTGATTCGTCAAAAAAACACCATTAACAGGGACAAAAAGATTTTAAAAAATGCAAAAAATCAGGAATGCGTACAAAAAAGCCGTTCGAGACTGAGAGAAAGCTTCTTACGATGCGGCCATCGATCGTGTGTTTGTCCTGGAGAACGCGATCAACGAGAGTGGGGTCCGCAAAGACGACAAATCCGAAGCCCCGGGGCCGTCCCGAGATCTTATCGCGCATGATCACCGCCTGCATCACCTCCCCATACTTGCCGAAGTACTCCCGCAGCTTATCCTCCGTTGTTTCCCACGATATCCCCCCGATGAACAGCTTTCCCTGATCAGAATCCATCTCCCCCGCTACCTCTCTCCCTCCCTCAACCCCGCTAGGGTTTCTGCCTTCCAGTGAGGGGGGGTTCGATGGAGATGGCCTAAAATATCAGCCTGACAGGGCGGATAACGAAGGAAATAGAACGGTCGGCGGAGGCCGCCCTTTTATACTTTAAGGGACGTTTGGGGAGCACCCTGCGTCGTCGATCTTGCCGACCGGAGAAACAGACGGACACGATGATATCTAGGGTTCGCTTTAATTTTATTCCGGAGGAACACGTGATCCCGCGCAATGCTTGTACGACCAATGTCTCGTGTGACTCCGGAACCACTTTGCTAATCATGATCCTCCAATAAGACAAGAGCACAGCTGATGATTCGCAGAGGCCCACTGGGCTAAGAGCTGATCCAGAGTGACATCCGAGAGGCCCAATAGGTCATGCCGAGTTCCAACGTGGTTATAGGAAGGATGGCCCATCTCGCAGAAGATTAGTGCCACGTCGACTTTTACTCGAGCAGCGGAGCCTACGATGGGTTCGGTCTTGGCCTATTTGGGAGTCAAAAGGGCCCAATACAGGACCGATTGGGCTTCAGCCCATAAAATATTGAAGCCTTCAATGAGGTCCAGTAGGAAGTCAAATGGGCTCAATCTCGACTAATGGGCTGACCTCGACCAAAAATTCCCGTCTCATGGTCCAATATCTTGTCACGCTATTTTGGATTCAGTATCGGATTTTCCGTTGGATCTCACCGGAGAAATCCAATTCAGGCGTAAGGAACATCGAGGGGGTTGGAGGGAGATGACAAGATGTCGCCGGCGCCGCCTTCCGCCGGTGGCCGGCGCATTCGAGAAGAGCATGAGAAGCGAGGAGAGAGTTTTCTAGAGAGAGAAAAAGAGCTGTAGAGGCGTTCTAGAGAGAGAAATTGCTGGGGTGGGGGGTGGGGGATCCCCTGCTCTTCTGTTTTCCCCGCTTTTCGAACAAATTGGCAGATCGTTCCGCTTCCGCCGCAGAGTGGATGAGGAATTTGCGCCGGAGAGAGCCTCTCGGGAGGTAGTGAAGGATATTTGACTATCAGCTTTATTCTCTCTCTCTGTCTCTCTCTGTCTCTCTCTCTCTCTCTCTCTCTCTCTCTCTCGTTACGGCTGATTCTTCCCTAGTTTGATGGATGAAGATCGGTACAGATCCAGCGCCGACTTGGTCGCTGGAGTCTCCCGCTTCTCGTTCGATTCCAGGTTAGCCAAAACCGTCAGAAACCAAATCAGAGATGGCATACGGAGAAAGAAAGCAATTCCCCTGTATCCCGAAGATCGAGGGCTCCAGCCTATCAAGAAACAGCCCTCCCCGCGGCGAGATGCACTCCCTCTTTCTCTCTCATCTACTTGGATTATCCCAGCGTATCTTTCATTGTTACTGCTATGTGGATCGGTGATCCTCCCCGCGAATCGAAGGTAGAACAGAGGAAGAAACAGGGGAAGGACTGCGTACCAGCGTCTCATCGGCCGTCCAACTCTGGTAAACAAACTGCGCTCTCCCTCTGTCTTCTCCCTCTCGCCTCTCATTGCCTTGTTCCCAGCATCTTGGCTTCCTGTTCTTCTTCGTACGATCTGTTATGGATTCGCTCCCACAGTCTTCACTCTCAGGCTAAAGTGAGGGAACTCGAGCATTTCTTCCTTGGTTCAAACACAATGGAAGGAGGCCATCAAAAGGCGGACAAAGCTGAATTCAAGGAATGCTTGAGTTTGATCTGGAGGCAACCTTATGTTCTACGTCTCGCATTCTCCGCTGGGATCGGAGGGTTGCTCTTTGGATATGATACAGGTACCTGATTCGATCTCCTCGTCTTTGCTTGGGAAGGAAGAGATCAGATTATTCACATCCTGCTTCCAGACATTCTTAGCTCAGCCGGCGATTTTGAACCCTAATTCTACGTCGTGCACACACGATTTGGCATCTGCAATATGGGTATCGTTTGATTGATGGCCTATTCGGTGGCATTTTCACTGGTTTATGTGAAGAAATTCCCACCCTCGCTGATGGAACCCTCTTTACGTTGAATCAATGGATCAGTGCTACTCTTCGACGACGATATCTGTCTGATCATTTTCCTGGATGGATCAAAATGCTTTACCCACTTCCGAACTTCCATTCTAATTCCCAAGGGTTTCAATTATTCATGAATATTTTTTTTGATTTGGGCCTCTCCTCTGTTCATATTACTACTAAGCGTATTTCATCTCATGGTTTGAAATATTTTTTTTATAAATAAACTGCTTATTATTATCTTTTCTGTGTAGGAACGATGCACATGAACAAATAAATATGTCCTTACAATTCCTATGTCTATTTTGTCGGATTAAGCTTTACCTATCGCGAAAATGCTATCCAATAAATTTTGAGAAATACCTCGATTTTTCTTCACATAATTTCCGTTTTGTTCAGGCGCAGAACATGAACAGAAAACAAAATTTTCCCTGCCTTTCCTCTGTCTATTTGACAATTAACCAGCATTTATGTTATGATTTTATTTTTGGTTTTTTTTATGCATAGGCGTGATTTCGGGTGCGCTTCTTTACATCCGCGACGAATTCCATGAAGTTGACCGGAAAACTGTTCTTCAGGTGTGCCTTAAATTTTTCGGTGACCCATTATTCGGCTATTTCCTTTCTCGGAAAGTATCAATTTTCCTAGCTTTTGATTGATGCATATACAGGAAACTATTGTGAGCATGGCGGTGGCAGGAGCTATAATTGGCGCCGCCGTTGGGGGCTGGATGAACGACAGATTTGGCCGGAGGCTGTCAATTTTGACTGCCGACGTGCTGTTCTTCGTCGGCGCCGTCATCATGGCCGTAGCCCCGCATTATGCGGTGATAATTCTGGGAAGAATCTTCGTGGGCCTCGGAGTCGGAATGGCCTCCATGACTTCTCCTCTGTACATCTCCGAAGCATCTCCTGCGAGAATCAGAGGAGCCCTCGTCAGCTCAAACGGCCTGCTCATCACCGGCGGGCAGTTCCTCTCGTACCTCATCAACCTGGCATTCACCCGGGTGGGGAACCACATCAATTCATATCGTCATCTAGCATGAAATCTACATCTCGAACTGTATATAGATAATGAGTGATGGAGCATGTCGCAGGTGCCAGGGACCTGGAGGTGGATGCTCGGAGTTGCAGGGCTCCCCGCGATCGTCCAGTTCGTATTGATGCTGATGTTGCCCGAATCGCCGAGATGGCTCTACAGGAAGGTCGGCGCGATCTTCGGCAGAAATTCTCACTCTTTGGCCATTTAATTATCGAATAAATGAGCAGAAAAAAATTCCCTTTTTTTTTCTTTTCCGGAAAACAGAACAGGAAGCAGGAGGCCGAGGAGATATTGAGAAAGATATACCCTCCTCACGAAGTGGACGACGAGATCCAGGCCCTGAGACTGTCCGTTGAAGCGGAGAATGCAGATCGAGCCGGCGTTTTTACCCGAATAGGAAGCGCATGGGGCGACGCCGTCGTCCGCAAAGGCCTCACGGCGGGGATCATCTGCCAGGTGGCGCAGCAGCTGGTGGGCATCAACGCCGTCATGTACTACAGCCCCACCATCGTCCAGCTCGCCGGGTTCGCCTCCAACAAGACCGCCATGGCGCTCTCCCTCGTCACCTCGGGCCTCAATGCTGTGGGCACAGTCCTCAGCATGTGCTTCGTGGACAGAGTCGGCAGGAGGAAGCTCATGCTCGCCAGCCTGACAGGGATCGTCCTCTTCCTCGGCCTCCTGGGTGGCGTCTTTCACGCCGCGGCCGCGAACTCTCCACCCGTCGCCGCCGATGCGGCGGCGGCGCCGCTCTACCGGAACCTCACCTGTCCTGATTACATCCCCAACTGGAACTGCGTCAGCTGCCTGAAGGCCTCCTCCCAGTGCGGCTTCTGCGGCAGCCCCGTCGGCCACGTAAGTCGCTGAAGTTCCCTCTTTGGGTCATCTTGAGCTCGAAAGTTGCTGAAATTTCGTCTTCTGGGTCTTCCTGCAGCTTCTTCCGGGGGCGTGCTGGGCGGCGCCGCCGGGCGGGGACGTGTGCCGGCGGGAGGGGCGGGCGTGGTACACGAAGGGCTGCCCGAGCGATTTCGGGTGGGCGGCGCTCTTCGGGCTGGCGGCGTTCATCCTCTGCTACGCCCCCGGAATGGGGACCGTCCCATGGATAGTCAACTCAGAGATCTATCCTCTGCGGTACCGAGGCATTTGCGGCGGCATGGCGGCGGTCTGCAACTGGGTTTCCAATCTCGTCGTCAGCCAGAGTTTCCTCAGCCTCACTCAGGCGCTGGGCAGCTCGGGGACCTTCTTCCTCTTCTGCGGCTTCTCCTCTGCTTCATTTGTGCTGATCTCCCTGTTCGTGCCCGAGACCATGGGGGTTCCGTTCGAGGAGCTCGAGGAGGTCCTTGCAAGGGGGAGCCTCGGTCGATGGTGGAGAAGATGAACCGCCGCAACTGATCAACCAACCATCTTCGGCCGCCGTCGCTTTGTAGTTTTTGCACTGTTCTGGAGTAGATTTCTGGATGAACTTTGGGTCTGATTTTCGAACAAAAAACCTCTCTCTCTCTCTCTCTCTCTCTCTCTCTCCCCCTCCTCCTGGTTCTTCTTCACGCCGCTGTGCCCGGCGGTTATTGATGTGGGCAGACTATGGTGCCCTATTAGGCTCGGCGAAGGGGCCCAATAATCTGATTATGGCCTCCCAGACACCATTATAGTCGGCCCATTATGGGTCGTGGGGTCTACACCGCTGCTAGTGTCCGCCCGATCGATCAGAGTGAACGAATCGTCGCCGTCGATCGAAGAAGAACGAGTTGCTCTCCGACAAAGTTGACATTAAGTAGAATATTGGGGGTATTATGGACTTATTAGATCCCTTTGAAGGTTAAAGGAGGGATGGGAATCCTACGTGGGAAAATCGGCAACACTAATTTGTGTCAGTTAAATGACTAAAATGCTCTCTTTCCTCCCTATCCTTGTTGTTCTCTTCTTTATTTTGTTCGCATCCCGGACCCCGGGAGAAGCGACTCCACATCCACGAGCAGCCAGGAGGCCGAATTTTCCCCCTTTTCGGGTCCGAAATCTTTGATCCATTTCCGATCGAATCATCCCTGACATTTGTGTCGTCTTTTTCTGATTTCGATGCATTTGTTGGGCATGTTTTTGCCGTAGGTGTTTCTTCTTCGTCGTCTCCAATGGCTGCCGGGCGGGCCATTCATCAGCTGCTGAGGAAGAAGCTCCAGTCACATTCATCTGTAAGAAATATTTTTCCTCCCTTTCTGTCCTCTCTCATCTGCTCCGTTTGTTTCGATTTTGTTTTTTTTTTTCGTCGCATCCGTGAACAACCCTAGAATCGGATATTCGACCATAAAAATGAGTTAGACTATTGAGCGAAGGGACAGTCAGTTGAATTTTGCCTCAAACTAATTGTGATACGATCTCGTAATTGAAGCATTGAATTGTGTCCTCTTTAATAGCTTTTCACTGTGATATTGCGGCTCGGCTTAGGAAACACGTTGGCTTTGGTATTTTATTAATACATATCTGAGACGTTAAATCAGGGCTTTTATCGTTTTTATAGGAGATAAGGTTGATTGACGCGTATAGTTCTGTATTTTTTTTAGATTTTTGCTGATGTATTTATTAATGGATTGTAGTAAGAAACACTGACATTTCTGGTTCTAAATTAGAATATGCTGCGATCCCGCGAATTTGGCATTATGGCTGTAGAAATAGAAATCTAGTAATCTCTTCTTAAGATAAAAAAAAGGAAGGTAATGCTTGCTATCTCCCGTGACTTGATCTCTATTTCTCTCCCCTCTGTACTAGCGGTATGTATTAAGCAGACATATTTCTGGGGGAGATAGGGTTTCAGAGGCCATCATTTAAAAGGCATGGGAATGCTTCTGCTCTCCAAGAGGTGAAGGGAATTAATTACTGAAGAGACCTGACAAAGTACTCGTTTTGGTACGAAGTGCGGATGTACAAAGTGATGGAGCATTCAAGGTAGTGGGATATTACGGGGTCATAAATTATTGACGCTTCATTTCCGACTGAAGAGATGCATGCTCCAGTTGTTATCTGGGATTCTTAAATTTAGAAAAGTAGATGATTACCTTTTTTTCTTGATATGCTGGTTAGGAAGGACCACTTAAAGGCGAAGAATTTCTTAGATGATCAGGAGGAAAATGTTTAAGAGGATAAGACAAAAGCAGCTGAGAATGTATGTTACTCAAAGTCATGGAGACTATGGGGAAACTAGAGGACATGAAGAGACTCACAGCGCTCTTCTGGTGCTCAGATGGTCTGGTAATGGATGCACAAGACGAAGACGTTGAGAATGATCTGAATTATTCGGTTTCACTTTGAATGTTTGAAGCAGAAGTTAGAATGGTAACTTCTTACTAGGATAGCACAAGGAAAGGGCGTATCTGCCACCTTAGAAGACAAAGAGAACTTATGAATATTGGAAGTAGTTGTATCTGCTTTTTTCGGGGTGGATTCCTAACAGAAACGACAAATTTAATATATGAAAATATTCAATTTGTGAACTGGTTTGGAATGGAGATATGGAGGGAACATTCTTGGGGAAAAAACATGTGTATTCAACCTGAGTTTGTTGGAATTTCTAAGGCGAGGTTCATCAGCATACTCATCTATGTTTTCTGAATAATATTTTTTGAAGATAAACTTTCATATGCTATGATTTGTTTACGGGGGACAAAAATCTGGCGCAGAAGATGGCAATCTAATGAATGGTCCATGGAGTAGGTCAGTGATCTAGACGAGCATAAAGGTCTTTTTTATAGGCGATGATCTTTATTTTATGCCATCGTTTGATGCATTAATATTAACGGTTTTATACTGAAATTAGAAAAGTGTGATGATTTGTTAAAGTTTGGTCGACTTTTCTCAAGTTGACAAACTGGGAAGGTACTGTGATATCATTGTATCCTTATTTCTGGGGACTTGTCTAGTAATTTAAACAAGATTATATTGGGCTATAGTTATCGGATCAAAACATATTACTCTATATTAAGAAGGAAAGAGGTGGCGTATATTTCCTGACATGAAATTTTCACGTTTATCTCACAACTTTCGGTGTATATTGTTCTGCAGGTTCCACCAATGCTCTCATCCTTTGTGCTGAAACAGGATCAAGAAGCTTTTGGATCTGCAGGAATGAAATCTTTTAGGGCATTGGCACTCCTTGGAGCTGGTCTTTCTGGTATATTAAGCTTTGGAACAATTGCATCAGCTGACGAAGCAGAGCATGGGTTAGCATGCCCAAACTACCCATGGCCCCACCAGGGCATCCTCAGTTCCTATGATCATGCATCGTGAGTAATTGATTCCTTGATCAACACATAGTGGCATCACCAGCCTTCTTTTTCCGCCTTTAATGCAGAATGTTACCATTTAATAGGGATTGCAGGGCAATTTTTTCTTTGCATTATTATTAAGGCATGATGAAACATAGTTCATCTGCCTTTGTTTCTGTTTGTAAATTTTCCCAAATTATGTGTTATAAATTATGAATAACTATGCTATGATTCATCATCAGAATCCGCCGTGGTCACCAAGTTTATCAACAAGTTTGTGCTTCTTGCCACTCGATGTCCTTGATTTCATTCCGTGATCTTGTGGGTGTTGCATTCACTGAAGACGAAGCTAAGGCTATGGCTTCTGAGATTGAGGTGGTTGATGGGCCAAATGACGAAGGTGAAATGTTTACTCGGCCTGGCAAGTTAAGTGATCGCTTCCCTCAGCCATATGGTAATGAACAGGCAGCGCGATTTGCTAATGGTGGTGCATATCCTCCAGATCTTAGTCTTATTACAAAGGTGAGCCTGCTAGGTTTTAGCCTTAGGCTTTGGTTCTGTTGCCAAATTTGACTCTTTTTCCTTTCATATTTTCAGGCACGCCACAATGGCCAAAACTATGTGTTCTCCCTTCTCACTGGATACCGCGAACCCCCAGCAGGAGTTTCAGTGAGTCATCTTCTCAGATTTTTCTTTTGATTGTGGAAGAATATAATCTCTGGCAACCCAAAGGAAAAGGGATTAAATGATCATCTCATTATATTGCAGTTTTTTTTCTTTTCTTCTGCCCTTTCTCTCTTTTTCATGTGTATTTTCTATATATATCTAAGTTTGTTGATGATTAATCACCTATTTGGCATAACGTTGAAAGTTGGTCATTCATCTTTGGACCCCCCCAATCGATCATCTCTCTAGATTTAATGATGATCAGATATTATGAAGGGAGGTGGGGGGTATCCTAGAGGTCCGTCCAATAGTTTCCTCCCCTTTCTGATTGGCCACATTAGTGAGAGAAACTTATGCTCTTGTGGTAATTCTGAAACTTATGCTATAGAGAGAGAAAATATGTTCGCATTGCCTTTCCTTTAATGTTCATGATTATACTAATTGGGTTGTGGTTGATCCGTAAATGAAGATCCGAGAGGGCCTGCACTACAATCCCTACTTCCCTGGCGGCGCCATTGCCATGCCAAAGATGCTCATTGACGGCGCCATCGAGTATGAAGATGGCACCCCAGCGACCGAGTCCCAGGTCCCTGCCTTTCTCTCTCTGTCTCTCTCTCTCTCTCTCTCTCTCTCTCTCTCTCTCTCGCTAAGAAACCATACTTACCTCATGTGTTCTAACACTGGCTTCTTCCCCTTCGCGTGGCATTCTAGATGGGGAAAGATGTGGTCACCTTCCTGTCGTGGGCGGCCGAGCCAGAGATGGAGGAGAGGAAACTGGTAAAAACCATTCACAGAACGTTTGAAAGATCGTCCTCTTCGATTCCCCAGCTTCCCAGGTTCATTGCTGATGCTGAGCTTTGTTGTTCTCAGATGGGGTTCAAGTGGATCTTCGTTCTCTCTCTTGCCCTTCTTCAAGCGGCTTACTACCGCCGCATGAAGTGGTCGGTCCTCAAGTCCCGCAAGCTGATCATGGACGTGGTCAACTGAGGGCACAGCCGATGGCTCAGCGCAGGTGCAGGGAAATGAGAAGAAATAATCTCCTGTGAGACGCTTGCTGCTATTTTCTCTGGTTTCTAAGTTTTAAATATTGTCGGGCACATACTTTCACCCGCCAGCATTTTTTTGTCAGAGAAATAATTGTTGACTACTTTGACTCCACCCTGTTTGTTGAATACTCTCTCTCTCTCTACACCTCAAGATCATTCTCTCTATACGTGCATTATTCCTGCAAAAATCACGAAGATGGATCTGAAGTCAACCCCATAGAACCCTCTCTCTCTCTCTCTCTCGGCTGTATTGGTCAAACCCGGTTTCTGAATTGAACCCAATCCGCCAGGAGATCAGTCCCGGTGATTTATAGCCGGCTGATGCATTCTCAATCAAGTGGGTCTTTTCTCTTTTTTCGGAGAATTGGATCGTCTGATGTGTATGAATATCGGCATGATTCAGCTAATGAGAAGAAAAAAGGGGAAGGAGAAATGAGGAGGGTTCCAGGGAGCGACGCTTTATAGAGTACATATATAGCTCATAGAAGCCTTATTCGACTAAGTACATTAGCTTTAACGCGAGGCAACCAGGCAAGGAGCATCGGGCAGATGGAAGTCAACCCTGAAGTCCTCATTTTGGCTTCATAAAAAGGATGAAAACATTCAGAAGTCAACCCTCCTGCTCCAGAGCGAGAGCACAAGTATCCATACTACACATCTGCCAATCTCGAGGGTTTCCTGGCTTTCTTGGATGGCAAAATTTCCCATCAAAAGCTTCATTCATGCCCTGGCGAGGAGAAGACCGCAGAGAGCTTCCAAATATGTTAGTCTGAGGCTGCTGCTGGGACTGATGGGTTGGCCTCGTTGCTTTCTCTCGCGCGCTTCAAGGGGGGAGATTGGGGTTCGCCGATGTCACTCAAGGTGATATCGGCGGAGGGCTCTGCTTCAGACATCTTCAGCTCGGCGCCCACCTTCCGTGGGCTCTCTTCGGCTCTCTCGAGATCAGCCCGGACCTGATCACAGGCTCTGGACGGATCTTTCTCAGGAGCTTCACTTCCATGGTTGGATTGGTTCATGCCTAAAGATTGGACTGAGGGTATGTCCGATGCAGGAGGGAGGTTAAACATCTCCTTCCCTGTCTTGCACTGCTTTTCGAACATCATCTGGAGGTACCTCCCCTGTTCTTCGATTCTCAGCTGCAGATTCCTCTGGATCTGCAGAGAAACAAACGCATTTGAACTCAGCCGTTGACCACTAGCTTCTGTTCATTTCGAATAATAAGATAATAATTTGATCGAATAAGGCGGCCTCATGATGGTATATTAGTGCAAGCCCAAAGAAATGCGGAGAGTAATGGGGGAAAGTCAGAGCAGCCCAACACCAAAGAAATGCACCTCGAGTTGTTCATGAAGCTGTTTCTGAACTTCCATCTGCAGCCGCAATGCTTCGGTGATATCAATACCGCTGGAAAAAGATTAAGAAGAGTTCTATCTCAGAACAAATTTCTTACCAAGAAAAAACGACGGAGTGTGTTAGAGATTTCTGACAATAAATATTTTACTTCTGTAGGGCATATCGTAATTTCACAAGGCGGGAATATTTTTGCCTTATTTTGCACTAACATGGTTCAGATCAGATCAGACCAGAGCAGCCAAATGGCCGAGCCAGAGGGGAAGACAGAACCATGGTTCAAATGAAAAAGTACTTATAAATCACATGATTATATCAACATAAAAAAAATAAAAAGGGTAAAAGAATAGCAGTCACAGCCGGCAGCCATGGCTGGCGACTGATAGCATCAAAGAACGAGGTAATCTGTTCTTCTCTTTCTTGCTATTCCACAACTCCTGCTGGTTTCAGCTTGCAGTCTTCCATTCTCTGTAGGACGGACAGATTATTCCATTTTCCCCATTATTTTAACATCATCGTGGGGATTAATTGTCTCCTGGGAAACAACTTGGGTGCCCGGTAACCAGGTTTTGAATCAAATTATTTGGCAAAGCAGCCATTGTAGACTCTTAGTTTCATCTGTAATTTCCCATCTAAAATCCAACATGATCTACTCTAACAACAAATCCTGGTATGTTAAGTTTGTGATGTCAGCTTCAAAGAGTTTACAAAGCGGATGACAACACTTAGAGGTCAACATCGTCTCAATGGATGGACACAAGAACTGCCGACACAGTTATTTCTACGCACGCAGGAATTAAAAAAAAATAGATATGACGCTAGAAGTTTTCAGGATGGGTTGTGGGGAACTTACGACTTTCGATCCAAAGAAGAGATTTTATCAATAGCAGAAACCTTCTTCTCTCCAGTACCTGCATGAAAGATATGGAAGTGGCCACAGATTCATGAGAGAGCATGTCGCATGAAACTCTCTTTGGTATCTCAAAAGTTATATAACCAAAAAAGGCATACGTGAAGATCAAAGTGCAATAGAGAATCTTTAATTACAGAAGAATAGTAAAAGAGAAACTCTACGCCAAACGGCAATCGAGCTCCTGATAATTGAACCTGAAGACGGGTGCTTTGAGAGAGGGAGAAGAGAAACATAGCAACAAGAACTGGGTATGAAACTGGGAGACTAAGATAACAGAAACACGCTATGCTGTTTATTTAAGTTCTAGTCTCCAATAAAAAAAAGTGATGCATTCACTAACCTTCTGAGGATTCGGGTCTGTATCGAGCCGTTCTGTATTTCTGCAATCAACAGAAGAAAAAAGAAAGAAAGAAAAAAGTCGTGAAGCCAGAGTGGATCTTGGCAAAGTTTCATCCAGGAGGAGAGCTTTGCGCATACCTGCAAGTGGCTTTTAACGTGATAAATGGTCAGGTTATCAACTTTCATGAGTTTCAGAACTCCTTTAGGGGTAGCTCCTGTTGAAACATAATCAAGTATTTAATAAAAGGAGGGACTTTGCACTTCCATCAAACAATATGCAGGAAAGATGGCATCGCATACTTTCACTGCCACCAAGCTGATTGACAGCTTCCACAAAGCGCTCGTGAAGTTCTGGTGTCCAGCGCATCCTTTGCTTGACTGGTGCGTTACTTGCAGACGGTGAGGTGCAGTTGTTCAGAAAAATATCCCCAGAATGAGACGGTAATTGTTGAAGAATATGTGGTTGTTGTGCTGCAACTTGCGTCAATGGTTGTGGTGCTGCACACAGCACCTGAAGAGATGCAACAAAATGAGTTAAAACCCTAACATACGTGCAGAGACGATGGAAGATGGTACAAGACTTATCTCCTATGGAGATGGCACAGCCACTGCCATAACAGGGATAAAGTAGGCACCTTAGACTCAGTGGCAGTAGCATCAGTATCAAGGAGATATTCATTCCAGCTGCTCCCCAAATCATCGCTACCCACCCAATCGGGCCAGTCATGTTGCTTGGGATCTTCAGCACTCACAATGGTAGCACTCTGTCTTTGAGCATTCTCAACAGGAGCACCGTCTCCAACAAGGAAGTCCTCAATGGTTTCTGGCGACCAGATGAGTTCACTAGAATCTCTAGACAGGCAACTGGATGACGAAGGCTGAAACATTCCTGAATTTGAAGAAATTGCTAAAAGAAAAGATGCGCCACTGTTTGGTGTTGGGGAGATGCAGGAAGAGCTCGGATGCCTCCCGTGAGGGGACATGGAAGAAAATTGGAGATTTGAAGAAATTCCTGAATCTGATGAAAATAAAGGCCCCACAACACCACTGTTGGAGACTAGGCAAGTTGGATTTGGGGACAATACGTTAGTTCTACGCTCCCTCTCCATAGAGACCAGTAGGGAATCGGGCAGTTTAGGATATTTCCCTTCTACAGGGCTTGGCATAACTGGTGAAGATGATGACATCACTCTAGAAACTCCTGATCTGGATAAAGGGGGTTGATTCATTCCTTTCCATGAACACAGACTGGGGACACTTCCTCTGATATAAAGAGAGCCTCCCACGATCGACTTTCGCCTGTCTAGATTCTTGCATTAATTGTCGGCTGCCACATGGGATGTGAACTTTCACCACCTGAAAAATAGGATGTTGATGTTACACAACTAAAAATGGAAAAGAGAAATACTAATTGCGGATATATTATTACCATAAATATCCTACACGTAGAATGAAATCAATAACAGTCTAATCAAATACGATGCATCAGGTATAATCTTACCCGCTAAGAGCCCGGCCAACAGTAGAAAAAGAGGCAAGATGGTTTTGATGACAAAGTTAGAATGTTTAGGACAAGTTTTAGTCCTGAACATTTCAAGTCAACTCATAACAGAACTGTATATTTAAGGTAAGACAACAGTATAGAAAAGGCACGCAGCATCTTCAAAGCAATAAGATCATAGAAAAGGCAATCCAACTGAATCTTGTGATACCAAACAAAGCAAAAGAAAACCGTTCGCTGTTATTGCTATTCTAAAATGGCAATCATTTGTCTCTCAAAACGTAATTGATGATAGAAATAAATCTCAGATAAGAATCACTACGTACTGGCAAGGATATAAATAAACATGTGATCATCAAGATGTAAAGCTCGACTCTAACAATGTCCGACTCCACTCCTGAGTAAACGTGAGTCAACAAGATGAAGGAAACCTGAAGTAGGGTTATACCATATGATTTACAGTCGAAATCCGAAAGCAGTTATTATCAGGATGAGAATCACCGATCATAAATATTCCAGCACTAGAAGCGAGTGCTAGCTGCAATCTTATGAACCCATGGCTGTCGCATCAGAAAGAGAAATACCAATAATAAGGAAGTATAATCCCCGTTCGAATCCACCCATGACCGTTGCACAACCATCTGGAGGCTAAGAATCACACAGCTGGAAAACAAAACCCAACAAAGGTAGCAAAATTTTCCCTTTAGATCCATACTGATGACTTGGGATTCATAATTAATTTCAAGAGTTTACTAAAATAAAAAAAATTAACCTATTTTCATCCAAGTCTCCGCCATAACATCTCTTACCCCAAGAGCAACGCAAAAAATTAAAATAAACATCAGTCCATTCAAGGTCAAATCACCATTAGACTGAGATTGCCAACCTCAGCTACTAATTAAGAGGATGACAGATCATGTACCTAGAAGATAAATTAAAATCTGGGCCATAGACCATGTGGGCTATGCGATGCCATAGACTAAACTGGCCCGACTGAGGAGCCGGCAAGCGGTCAAAGCCCCAAAGCTCAGGCCGATGGCCCCCATTGCATCTAGCGATTTTTCTTTCTTCACGCCAGGCCTCTGAAAGACGTGGCTGAGGGAAACTAAAAAATCCAAAAAAATGGACATTTAATCATCTAAGGTCAACGATGCTCTGAGCTCGCAGAAAAAGCGGGACCCCTCGCTAGATCCCCTCCCAGCCTCCCCCAAACCCCTTGTGCAGAATGTGCCCTCACTCAAAAATCAAAACTCTCAGGAAAAACAAGAAGGAAAAAGGCATCGCCAATCAACTCATGTACCCCGGTTAACCTGCAGAACCTAAGCATTGGAAATCGCTGTTCCACCCTAAAGTCCTAATGGATGATACAATCCGTAGAACTTACTCAATCACATCTTCTTCTCGCGAGAAACAGAAAGATAATCGCATAAATTCCTTATCTGCATGTTTATCCAAGAAGAGATATATTGCAAGCTACAGCCGCCTTCTATCCATGGAGAAGAGAAGAAAAATGGACAGTTAGCCCCGCAAGAACAAGGCCTTCGACTTCGCGCCCTTCAGACAAGAGCCCCGATACCTCAACAGGGGAGGGGGTGAAGGAAGGGGGGCCAGAGGGCAAGAGGGGAAGGGAGGAGAGATTCCGAATACCTTCCCCCGGAGGACGCACAAGAGACGAGCGATGATTAATTCCCTCCACTGAGACCACAGCCGTGCGGCGGCGCGGGGGAGGACGACGACGGCGACGACGACCACCCGACGAGGAAACGATCAGGTGCACGGAACTGCAAAATCCATCTCGGCGTCCGAAGCAGGATAACCAGCCAATACAAGCAGCGATCCGCAGGGAGAGAGAGAGAGAGCCAAAAAATAAAAAATCATTTGTTTCGATCGGACGAAACACTACGCACTAACCCGGGGGACGTGGAAGGCGGATAGATCGCGGAAGGCGTTAAATTACAAAAACAGCCCTTTCCCCGGGGGGAATAGTTCGTGTGGCCTCTGGGCCCCACTGTATTTATCGCCGTCGGACGAGCGTCTCGCGGTATCTTCGCGCTTTTTTCCTCTGGTCCTGTGGTCCCCGCCCACCTTTCCGCCGGCCCCCAATTTTCCTAATCCGAAAAGCGGTAGATTTGCGGTAGAGAAATCTCCGCATGAGTTCTGAGCAAATATCCCCACCCACAATCCACAATTGCTCGTATGCCACCGCCGCAAACAATCATTACACGTCAACATCTCTCGTCCAGGGATCAAAACGCAATTTCCTGCCCAGGTTAGGGAGGGGGGGAGGAAAAGTGGCCGCCGCCGTCGCTTACAGTGACGTCACCTGACGGCGCACCCCGTCCGACCAGAAGAAGAGAAATAGGAGAGAGAAAAGGGGGCCGCCGTCAGGGTTCTCGTCCTCTGATCTTATTAAGAAGCCCACGGAGAGAGCTGTTGGGGAGGATGGCGGCACCCCCCTTCCCTTTCCGCGCCACAGCAGCCTCCTCGCCGCCGCCGCCTCCTCCCGCAGCGCCGCCGTCGTCCAGCCCTAAATCCCTCCTCAACGCCAGCATCCGCTGCTCCCGCTTCATCCTCAGCCTCTGCCTCCTCTCCTCCCTCTTCTCCTCTGCCCCCGTCGCCGCCGCCTCCGCCTCACCTCCGACAGTGAACCTGCACCCCTCGCTCAGACGCGCCACTCTCCTCCCTCCGGGTGGCGGCGCCGCCGCCGTCCTCCCCCCCCGGTGAATCCAGCAGTCCTCTGCCGCTCCGCTGCCGGCCCTCTTTCCACCGGTTGGCGCCGCCGCCGCTGCTCCGCCGGCGGGCCTGGCGGCGAGCCGGGGAATGCGGCCTCCCCGGGAGGTGCCCAGGAGCTCGAAGTCCACCATACGCCACCCCTCCTTGTCATCGTTGTCCCACCCGAATCGGCGGCTGACGTCGAGCAGCTCCGCCACGGGGGAGACCGTTGCGGCGGCGGCGCCGGTTGCGCCGCCGGTGAGGAGCCTCTCAGCGGACTCCCACTCGAGGCGGTCGCGGTAGACCTCATCGGAGAGGACCTCGTCGGCGAGAAGGGCCCACTGGAGCGAGTCGCCGGCCCGGAGGTTGCGGGAGACCCAGTTCAGGTAGCTCGAGGGGAGCGTCCCCAGCATCCTCCCCCGGTACTTCCCGAAGTCTATCACCCGGTCCCTCGCCGGCGGCATCTCCGCCGCCACCCCCCGCCGCCACTCGCCGGCGGCGGCTCGGAGGACGGGGAGCCGCCGCCTGTTGCCTGTGATAGCCGCAGGGTCTCGAGAGGAGGGCGGGAAGACCAGCAGCGGCGGCCGGGGGAGGCGCAGAATCGCCATGGCACCAACAACTCAACTGGTTACTGTGAGAGGGAATACAGAGAAGGGGATTTTGCAGCGTTATCTGGAACCGAAGCTGACGCATGATATGCTGAACCCCTTCCGGCGTTTAGTTTAACCTGATCCACGGAAGAAGCCAGAACTGCACTGATCACTTGTCAACGAAGACGTACAGGCAGCAGATCCTCTGGGCCAGCTCACCTGTGGCAGGGGGACGGAAAGACACGTCATACCATGGGAAACCACACTAACCTAAAGGTACCGTTTTTTTCCTTCTCTGGGCACTTACAGTCTACGTGCTTCTGCTGCTGCTCGGCGTCCCTGCTGCAGGCGCACCTGAGAAGAAAAATAAAATAAAATAAAGTAAAATAAATTCACATCATTAAAGGCCAGGACCATACCGCGAGGATTTCGAGCAAAGTTTTTATTTTTTAAAAAAGATATTCACCTGGGCGAGCCCGTCTCCCTCTTGAGCTCCCTCGTAATCTCTCTCACATGCGACTTGAGCAAGCTGGACCTGCGATCATCCCAGCCGTCACTTCCAAACCAAGAGAGAGAAAGCAAATGGGATGATTGCACAGACCATGACGGGAGAGCGGCGGCCACAAGGACTGGGGGTAGCTCCCAGAGTTTTTCAGGTTTGGTAGCCAGCAATGCCGTGCAGAACTCAAGAATGTCGTCTTCCTGAGCAGGAGAGAGCTTCAGCAGTTCATAGCCTTCACTGTCCCTCAAAAACAGGGAACCCAAAAAAAAAAAAAAAAAAAAAAACAAGAAACAGGGGATGTGGGTCCTAAGTACTCCGCCATCCTTTTGATCTCTCTGTATAACCAAGAATGAAAACAAAAAGGATGAAGCTAAGAGCATATATATCGATCAAATTCTCCATTCATATCGCGTTATGGATCACATTCTGGGAGATTGACGCTGATTCCATTCCGATTAAGTAATGGGTCAGTTTTATTAGAAGAATCCATAAACTCCCCCAACAGAAATAAATTACTGAGATAAAGGGTGGTGCAAATGTTCCAAGGAAGACGAAGAACTTGGCAGCCTGATAAATCGAACAGAGTAGCAGCGTCTAGTTCTGTACCTTGGAGCTCATCATCTTCCCTGCAGAATGTCCATCCCGGGGATATTCTTGAAGAAAAGTCAGCACACTAACATACTGCTCTCGGACGGAGAGGAAATGGAAGGAGAACGACATAATATGATCAATCAGCCGCGTCCACTGACTAGAAACGAGGCCCAGTAGAGACAGCTCCTGGGGAACCACGCATTGTAAGTAAACAACGACAACAACGACAACAAGCATTCTAAGTAAACACAATGAAAATCTACCATCACAAGAAATGACAAGGAACTTGGAGGGCACAGCTAGAAATAATAATAGGGCACTATCAGGATCACCACTACAGACAACTAAAAATCTGCCAGCATCCAGGACCCATCCACAACAGAGAGAGGGATCCTAGATAATAGATATTTATGGGCATGTTTATTTGGTTCATAATTATATTCAAGCTCATCTCAAGTGGAAAAAAACCCTATCATAACTTACATGAAGGAAGACCTGCAAATATGCCTTTCAAGTTTCTTTTTTTAAAAATATATATATATATATATATCGGAAGCATCTGCCTTCGAATCCCATAATATTTAGTGTACGATTTCTCAGGATCAAACCGAACCAAGATATTGTGTTTTTCACGCTTTCAGATTCCCCCTGCTGTGCAGCCCAGCTCTGATTAAAAATTTCTGCTTACGTTTATGCCTATCAGTGGTCCATATAAGAACAGCTCGTAAACTCTGCACCCAGAGATGTAGCATTTTCATTTCAGTTGGTGGTGACACACAGTGATGATGCAAAAATTAGCGGTTCGTTCTCGAAATCCGGGATTTTTTAGTAGACCAAAGCAAGGCCCAGACATATCAAATCGTCAGAACAATTTGGCATTGACATGGAGGCGCTGCTAACTCCACAGTCATCTACACTGCACTAAACTTAACTGATGCCTTATTTTCATGAGATGCGACCGTCTATAGAATGAGGATAAGAATAAAATTAGTATTAAAAATAACAGGCCCACATATAAGTTTGGTGAGAAAGTTAATTCAAAATCAAAAATTAATTAAGTCAACTACGAGACAGCATATATATACAGGAGAAACTATATCCTACATGCAAAAAAAGAACAGAAACTCAGTCAAACTTACCACTATTTCAAGCAAACAATCATCATAGGCTTCGGAGGAGCTTTTCAATGACTCGAGGATCTGAGCCCATTGAACTTTAGGAGCATCAAAAATCAAGCTGGAACCAGAGAGCAGCTTTAATGTCCTCTTGTTTAGAAGGTAAGCGAGATTCTTTTTCCTCCAACGGTTCCACAGAAGAAATGTAGGAAGGTTTTCGCCATCCCTGTTGAAGAAATACATGACTTCAGCTTAATTTAGGCCTCGTGAAGCAATACCCGTGAGTATGTATAAATAGCAAAGATACAACGTTGAGAGCACATCCCCCCCCCCCAATACATGAAGTTTTCCAAGCAAAAAAAAGTTTCATTAGAGAGAACAAACAATGCCATTTGAGTGATTAAAAAAACATGAAAATGAAGCATCCAATGACCATAATGTAGAAATCAAAAAACTGTTCAACTAAACTAGAGTCAAACAACATCCCACAGTAAATGGGATGAACAAAGGGGGAAACCTCCTAGAACAATCAACATAAATCAATCAGCATTCTATGAAGAGGAAACTGTTGTACAAGAAAATTGTAGCAAATTTCACAGGTCCATAAGGATCAAAGATTGTTATTTCTACAAGCTCATCAACAGGCAATGTCGACCTTACACAGAACATATTATCCGTTACTCGATGGGAGAGATTACAGGAAGGCATATCCAATTCATAAGTATATGCCATTAGATTCCTTTTGGTTAAATATAATGATAAACAGATAATAGTTTGCATGTACTTTGAAATTTACACTTTGTGAGCAGTCAAATAAAAGAATTGGACAGAAAAGATGATGGCAAGTCCACCAAACAATAAAAATTGGAAAAAGAGTACATCCCTTGCAAAGCTGCACAACGTCCCAAACCTTTCCCGGTAGAAACCACGCATATACTGCCAAATCTGAAGAAAGACAGCTCTCGGTCTTGAAAGTCTTAAGTGGTCAAATCCCACATTTCAAAAGAGTATTATCAGTTATTCATTTTTATTTCAATTAAAGGGTTCAAATTATAACGAAAATATGTCCACACGGCCATTTCTACTGGGATAAAAAATAAGGCATGTTTTGTGATATGTTAAACATTCCACGGGTTACAATAAAAAAAAACAGCCAATGGCTAGTTTACCTGATGGCTAAACCGGCCATAATAACCAATTTCTAGATGGGAACAAGAAATTGAATATGGTTTTGTGGAACCACTGACAAGGCTGTCACCGATAAGATTAAGGAAATCAATGATATAAGGTAATATTTTTCAAAATAATGCATAAAATTTAGATAGTGAAGATATTCGAAGTTTCAAGATCTTAAACGCTGGAAAGTTACACTAGATTTCTTGTTGAAATGAAGAAAAGCGTTGAGGTTAGTTCACTAACATGAGAGAAATAGCATCGCAAGATTGCTCTTGCAGAAAATCTAACTCAAGACCATCAAAGCTCTTTCCCACAACGAGCTCCAACAGTGTACCCAGACTTGCCTCACATGAAGATAAACATGATATAGAAGCATGCCTCTCTGCGAACTCTTGAAAGACAAATCCGGAGCAACCAGACGCCCTTTGTCTCTCGGTCTTCATACCTGGTGTCTTTGTAGGGGAGCAAGGATTTCTGACACTTGCTCCAAGAAAATTTGAAACATCGGGATTTTCCACGAATCCCTTCTCGGATTCCACGCCAAGATCCATTTCAGTGATAGTATTTATAAGGACATGGAGATGCCTCTCACTTAGAGAGAGGGTCTGAGAGAAAAACTCTAAAACAAGACTTTTAGCTCTGGAAAGAGATCCTGAAGATAGACGTCTTAGTCCCTGGAATATTTAGACAAGTAAGCTATGTCTGTACTAGCATCTGTTTCATAGTGCAAAGTCAATTCATTACCTGAGGGAAATAAGAATCAGAAGTAAGTTCAAGTAGTGATGCATCGAGTTCTTTAATCAAGACTTCATAGTCGTCCGACTGACTAAGATAGCGGAACACCTGATCCATAAGGGTAGACACATTAGTAACAGAAAGTCAAAGCTGCAGCCAAGCATAAAACTCGGTTCAAAACCCAGATATTTCCAACGAAATGATTACTGAACAGCGGTTGTCCTTCCACGTTGGTCCGCAAAGAAGGCGGAAAAATCGTAGCTCGTGAAAGAAGAATTCTTTGGCCTATGGATGGCAAGGATTTTATGGATAGAAACGATCGTATAAAATAGAATTTGGGATCAACAGGCGTCGCAGACAACCTGGAAAAGTGGCATACTAATCAATCAGAAACCGGATATGATTCCGATGAATGCTGCGCGAGTTGTATGGACCATTCCGTATATTCAGAAGGGAAAAAATGCCGCGTCGATTTAATCAACTACATACGTCCTGACAACGTCCGTAAACAGAGAAGATCAAAGGATCAAAGACAGAAGATAATCAGCGCTCTTACTTTCTCGAAGAAGATACCCCATCTGATAGCTTTCTTGATATTTTCCTCGTCCCACGATGTGGCCATGCCCGATGAACAGTAACCTGAAGCCAGGATTAGAATATCAACGAACCCCTTGATTAGCTTCATAAGATATTCCAGGGTTATGTCTGGATGAGGCCGAGCCATCTACGCGGGCGGGTGCGAGCAACGGCGATGGTGGAAGGTGACGAAGTAGGAAGAAGTGGATGAACTACGAAGATCCGAGGGGGAGACCCGCTCTTCCTCTCTCTCTCATTCACTCACTCACTCACTCAGTGCATCTCTTTCCCGCCATTTCTTCGCTAGAGTATAAATCGAAATCTTCGTCATTTAGCGGATAAAACTCAAACACCAAAATTATTAAGGACTTTAAAATAAAAATAATGGAGTTGTTTTCCGCCGTTTGACAGACCTGGAAAACAAAGTGTTTCCTTATCACTAGCTCCCTGGAAAATGGAGTACCAACACAAAAATATTACATTTTAGAAGTAAAAGTAAAATAATAATTTTAGCAAGAGTTTAAGACAAAATAGTAAAGTGACAATGGTCCTCCGAAAGGGGTGTTTTGGTCATCGCTGATAGAAAAACCCTAGTTTCTCAGGAAGGAGCCATATAAAGACAGGTCTTCGTTCTGTGCCTGTGGTAGGAGCTTAACGCAACAGGGGACTGGTCGAGCCCTGCCGCCGCCATGTCGAAGCGAGGTAACGCGCAGCTTCCTTCTACTGTGGCTTCTTCTCTCTTCGCCTAGGGTTCTTATCTTCTTCCTTCTGAGGAGCTCAGATCTACGGAGAATTGACTGAGATTGATGAGACATACGCTTCTCCGCGTGTCTAGGGCCGTTCCACAGATCGGAGTTTCCCCGGTAGAAGATTATTATCCAGCTAGGTTGGGGAGGGAGGGGGGGAACAATCGTCTCCACCTCCCCTGTGTGATCACGCGGATATAGCAGATCTGATCAATTTGATGTCCTTGTTTTTTTTCCATGAAGGGCGTGGAGGTTCGTCCGGGAACAAGTTCCGGATGTCGCTGGGTCTGCCTGTCGCCGCCACGGTGAACTGTGCGGACAACACGGGCGCGAAGAACCTCTACATTATTTCCGTCAAGGGGATCAAGGGCCGCCTGAATCGTCTCCCTTCTGCCTGCGTCGGAGACATGGTGATGGCCACTGTCAAGAAGGGGAAGCCCGATCTGAGGAAGAAGGTCATGCCCGCCGTCATCGTCAGGCAGAGGAAGCCCTGGCGCAGAAAGGATGGCGTTTACATGTATTTTGAAGGTAATCCGGCTCTCCAATGTCTTCTCATCTCCCCTCCAACTGAACTCTAGCCATCGACATTATAGTATGTATACTCACGTCTTGCATCAGAGCAATCATTTTGAGACAATTTCATGCTGATATAAACCCCTCATAAGCAAGCAGCACAGCTTCCGAACGTCGATCGGTTCCATCTCGCCGACTTCCATTGTTTCCCCGATGCAGCAGCTTGTGGTCTGGTTTTCCTCGTATTGTCTCTGGGTGCGGAGGATCTCTTGCGTTTTCTCCCGAGATTTGTAGGATTGCGACGTTTGCTAGATCAGAACGCGCTACAGAAATTATGGACCCGGATTTATTTTGCTCGTGTAATCATCGCATTTTTTTCCTCCCTGTTCTTCGCCGATCGGCCAGTGATGAAAATGGGTTGTCAATCTCACGACGGTCATCTGAGACGCTCTGTTTACTGGGTGTCCGTGTTGATGCAAAGATCCTAGATTTCCTGATGGCCGAGCTCCCCCATTTATGGCCCATCTGATAGATTTTCCCACCATGATCCATCACCTTGGATCATACTATCAGGCCGAAATTATTTGCCTTTTGTGGCAAATAATTTATCTTTCCGTGTTTTTCACCAAGCTATTTTAATGGTTATTCGTCGAATGTTCTTCGTCTTGAACTGCCCTTCTGAATGTTCTCTCCACCCATCTGATCCGTGTGCAGACAACGCTGGAGTGATCGTCAACCCAAAAGGAGAAATGAAAGGTCTGCTGGGCCCTAAACCCTGAACCCACACTAAATCTTTTAAATTCTCTATCTCTCGCTCGGATGACCCTCTTCATGTGATGGTTGACCCAAGCGCGACGTTGACTTGCTCTCAGGATCTGCCATCACGGGGCCCATTGGGAAGGAGTGCGCCGACCTGTGGCCGAGGATCGCCAGCGCCGCCAACGCCATCGTGTGATGCTGCCCTGTCTTTCTTTCTATTTTTCTCAGAGTCTGTAGTTTCTATTGGAACGGAGGATGAATGAGAGTGGGAGGGAAGAGAAGGTTTCCGCCGTCATTTCCCTCGGCTCTGTGCTCCCGAAGCAACCGGGTTTTTTTTCTTTTTATTTGATCCACCGATAACCTTACACCAATCGGGCCTCCCTACGGTCACCAGCCTCTCTCTCTCTCTCTCTCTCTCTCTCTCTCTCTCTGGGGTAAGATTCCCTGTATGAACGGGGACACTGTCATGAAATTCACCTCGTATAGGCTCTCCATCACCACGTGGCTTCACGGTTGACGCCCAGATATTGGGTGATATATATTATGTAATAATTTCGTGATATTTATCACAATAAGATAATCATCGTAATAATGGGCGGAGGGGCAAAGGACGGAGGTCCTATACATATCTATATCTATTTTTTTATATATGGGGAGATAGTATTACCTTGGCCATGGCGGGAGTGTGCGCGTGGATAATGGCCACGGCGGCGGAGAAAGCCTGCAGGGCTGACAGCCGCCGCCCCTGGAAGGAAACTCTGTACAGCCCTTCCTTCGCCCCCGTCACCCGCAGCGTGGGTCCTCCACGTTCATTTCCTCCCTGTGAAAAAAATTTTAAGCGTGGGTCCTCCACGTTCATTTCCTCCCTGTGAAAGATTTAATCATACAAGAACAGACGATTTACAGAAAGAAAATCAATCAGAAAAATGGGAGAGTAAAGAAGAAGAAGAAGAGATGGAGAGGGGGAGTCTCGCCTCCGTGAATAAGTCAAACGGGCATCGGTCAACTTCATACTCTTCTCCGACCTTCGAAGGAGACCACCTGCTGGTCAACACTGTGAGGGGACAGCCGAGGTCCCATCCTCCGCAGGCGCAGCGCCCACCTGATCTCAATCTCTCTGTGAGACTCGACGGACCCCCCGCCGTACTCGTGGCCGGACCGCCATGAAATCCGGCGGGCACCACCATGACAACTCTCGGAGGAGGGCCCCCGATTTCCTCCTCCACTTTCTCCTCTTCCGATGAGCCGGCGGCGGGCTTCTCCAGAAACTTGAGGCCCCAGCCGCCGGCCAGGGGCTCCCGCCGCCGGTCCCTGACGATAATCGCCCCCAGTTCAAGGTTGGGCGGAGGAATCCCTTGATGAACCAGGTCGGCAGCGGCGGCGGCGGCTCTACTTGATTTATCGAACAGCTTCAACTGGTGGTCCAGGTATGACGGGGAGAGCTCCTCGATGAGGTATCGGCCGCCGCCCTTTCTGAGCCTGGAAGAGTAGGTCGATCTGAGCAACCCCTTGTTCTTCTTCTGCAATTCCCTTGCAGCGCCTTCGAGATTGGTGGCGAAGAGGACGAACTCGGTCTCCGTGAGTCTCGATCGGGCCTCCGGGGAGTAACTCGAGGAGCTGGAGACCTTCATCTTCCCGACTAGGCCTACCGCGTCGGCGACTGGCCTTCTCCAGCTCTTCTGGAAGGAACCGTAGGAATGGAACATGTACATGAAATCGAGGGCTCTGCCTTCTGGAGATGCCGCCTTCCGCATGCTGGCCGCATACACCTCTTCGCCCTTCTCCCCATCGACCATGAAGACGAAGCAAGGAATTCCTCTCTCCCATGTCAAATGCAGGAGCCCCTGAGAACAGTCGGAGGCTGACGAGGACCAACCGTCTGAGCTCAACGCAGATCCCTGTCGACGAGGTTCCATTCCCCGGGAAATGGGCTTCTCCGGTGACCTATCTGGGAAGCTTTCCAGGACCAGAAATCTCTTTTCAGCCAGCTTGCTGAAGTTGGTCTTCGGCTTCTCATCGCCCTCTGTTGCCTCGATTACCCATTTTCCGCCAGAACGATGGCCAGCTGCTGAAGTATACTCAATTACGAAGCTTCCCAGTTCATCTTTGCCCCTCGTTCTCCTGCTCGGATTCACGCTGTCAAGGAAAAACCTTGGGTTTAAGCTCAGAGGGATGCGGCATTGGGACAGTGATCTGCTGATTATACCTAGTGTCCCCGGGGTGGTACAAAAGTGTTCTGCTAAAGCATGTTGGGAACTATGGAAGCCTCCCCAGTTCTGGGTGTCGAGCTCTCTGTCACTCCCCCCCTGGCTACACGATTTCTCCAAGGTCAACGGTCCTCTTGGGTCCAAACTGAGAAAGGAGGATTCCGGTCCCGATGAACTGTAGACTGGCCCGTCATCGTCTTTCAATCTGTCACCCGAATTGGAGCATCGACCCGTTACCATCCTCGCCAGAAATCAGCTCTTTTGTGTCCGCTCTAGCAAGCTGATCGTGCTTGGGAAGATCATTTCGTGTGAAATACCTGAAGAAAAAAGTAAATAAATAGATAAACGTATATATTATTGGGTGAGAAAACATATAAAGGAACAACGAATTCTCACTAAGGTTTCAAGGATTTTCTTCTGAATAAAAGCATATTCAGTGCATATGGCAAGCTCTGCCAAGGAAAACCGAAGGAAATCTAGACAAATTTCTGCCAACACAACGGCCATGAATTTACTTCAACTATTCTTTCAGTGTGGTTGACAAGCACCAAACAGGAAACATAGGTCAACACGAGAATCATTGGAGGCTGAAAGCAGTCAAATCTATGTAAATGAAATCCATTTATACCGAGGCAGAAGCTTGTGAAGTAAGCACCAGATGCATTCTTATCTAGGTGCATATCCCGGGGGATGCATCCAAAGAGCACATTCAATTTTGCCGTTCATGATAAAACAGGATATTAGAGTAAACATTAATTGCTTATAGGAAAAATATTAATGGAAATCAC
This sequence comes from Spirodela intermedia, assembly GCA_902729315.2. Classification (NCBI taxonomy): domain Eukaryota; kingdom Viridiplantae; phylum Streptophyta; class Magnoliopsida; order Alismatales; family Araceae; genus Spirodela; species Spirodela intermedia. The sequence goes on from LR746265.1 coordinate 659,797, forward strand.
GATGACAAATGTTCTTGACAAAGTACATGTTACAAGGATTTCTAGGAACATACTTTCCCATCAGAAAATATTACCTGGGAGCCTCAGGCGCTTCTCTGGAACCATTGATGTTTCTAGGCAAGAACAAAGAGGGAAAATTTAACAACAAAGGTAAATAAAATATGGCTGAAGACTATTTCTCACTCCTTCATAACTTAATTGACTCAGATTCTAATATTTTTTGAATCAAAAGCATAATTTTCCCGGCATTCTTCGTCGGCATTAATGGTTCTTCAAAAGGAGAGGAACAAAAAGCTAAAACTGATGGATTGGGACCACTTGCTCGGCTACTTATACTTGTTTGTGGGGGCAGACAAGATTTGTGGACCAAGCAGATGGACCGGTTCGGTGCTACTCCTGCTTTCACGCATTGATATTTTTCAACAAAGAGCACATAAATTCGTGGCTTCGTGAAGAACGGACAAAAGTTTGGTAAGGGGAGAAAGAGAGAGATTTATCCGTATTTTCTTCCAAAATATGTTAAATTCTTGCGTCCAGACGGTCGGGAGCAGAGAATAGATGCTCCAAACTCTCTGTCTACGCTGATGGTGACCGCTTCAGATCTAGGGACTCTCTAAAAATAAATAAAAGCACGAAAAAAAACAATAAAATATTGAAGAAAATGAAATTTCCCAAAAAAAAAAGGCCCGAGCAGTCGGCTCTATGACTCGTCGTCAGAATGCGAATCGCAAAATCACAAAAGATTGGACGAAAATCTTTACAGAAATAAGAGGCTGTGAGGCACCGACAGATCGAACAAGGAGAGCTTGTAGATGAAGGAGACGAGAACAAATAGATGAAATGAAGGAGAAGACCATCAGAAGCCGATAGCCTAAATGAATGAATTACGAACGAACGAGCTATGGAACGCGAATGAAGGCAAGAGCGAAAGTTCCACCAGATAAGCGAAAGTGAACGCCATTTATCCGAGCTTATGAAGATATGGAAAGGAAGGACCATAGTCCAGCGCCGTTACCTCTATCCGACCATCCAGGAGCAGAGAGCGAAGCACGGTCAATCCAATACTTCAAAAGACCTCCCCTCCTCGACGGGCAAGAAGATAAACGAGGAGACCTCCCCGAGAAGGATTCCTGCCCCCTGATAGCTTCTGGAGAACGAGGGGGAAGGAGATGAGGAACCTGTCTCTCAAAAGTGGGCCTCCCCTTCGGTAGGGCAGAGGAGGAGGAAGGAGGTGGGAGTAGAGCTCCACTGCCGAGGTGGGCCTAGAAACAGCTCTCCGACGGCATTGGTAACCGTCTCCTCTGCTCCCCTGTTTAGACAGAGAGTCAGAGGAAAGAGAGAGAAAGAGAGAGACACAGAGAGGGACGGAGAGAGTGGGAAAAGTGGGGGAAACCCATGTTTTGGGGGGGAGGGGTGCTAGGGGACTCGTGGATGTAGGACCCACCTATGCCCTCCAGTCACCTGCTCCGAGGTGCTGCCCTCATCCTCTGTGGATGCGGCACGTGTATGGGCGCGGAAGTTTAAACACGCCACATAGAAATAATAAATACCTCATTATTTTTACTTATACTAGTTGATTTATCGATGAATACTGACGTCATTTGTGTCGACGTGGGCTCCTCCCACGGGGCAATCCACTGTAAACAGTTGGCCCACACAGCCACCGGCCGCCCACGATCTCAACGGTCACTTCTGCCCCCTCACCGAAGGATAAGCACGCCATCTGCGTGAGATCTAGAGAGAGAGAGGTCCATTAGAGCAGAGCTAGCTTTCTGGAAGCTTTCTCATCGTCCTCCCGTCCGACGTGGACGTTCCGCCCTCACAGCCGGGACACGGCCGTGCAGGTTAACGCGTCAACGTCCAAACTGCCAATACATCCGAATTTCTAGGCTAATTTGACATTTTCCACGCGGCTTGACCGACACCGCTGATTAAAAAATAGCAATATTACATTAAACTTTATAAAAAACCCAAAAATACTAAATTAAATGGAATGCCTTCAATAATTATGGACAAACTGAGAATCTTCGTCAATATTTGAGTAGTTTACGTGTCATTTTAAATCACATAATAATTGGAATATCTTCATATGGTTGAAATATTTAAAATAGTTCTAGAGAGAGAGAGGGGGGGCCAGAATTCAAACAGAGTTGGAATCTCTTGAATGAGCCTAGAGAGAGAAAGATCCCGGGACAAACCCGCCTTGATCTACTCCGATCACGAAGTGCCGTCGATGGGATCGAAAATTCACATCCACTTGCAAACTGTCTCTCTCCCTCCCTACATCACGCCGAGAATTTAAAACTCGGCCACGGGCATCCTACTCACGAGGAAGATGATCCCGCTGATTCCATTGCCAAGGAGAAGAGATCTCCCCCTTTTGTTCCCTTCTCCCAGGCTTTCTTCAGAGAGAGAGAGAGAGAGCGCAAGAGAGATAGGTCTTACTTGTTCACGGGACGGCGATGAAATGTCGTCTACGCTGTCTTGTTCGTCCCCTACTGTACCACATGTGAGTGAGCGAGGTCTGAGTTTCATACGTGTTTTATAGGGTTCGCAGTGGCAGGAGGGCGATGGCTGCTGGACGAAGCGTGGGACCCAGTTCTGGCTACCAATATTAAAAAAAGTTTTATGGGTTTTTAATAAAGAGGAAGACAATAATGGGCCTGGAAGACCCATCTGACTGCGGTCTGACGAGGCCCACTAAGGGCGACTACCGCATCGAAGTCTGTAGAAGATCTAACCGAACTTCCCGACGGTTCGATCCGGCGGGGATCATGGAAGAGGGGGACGGAATAGCAACCACTCGCGGCGGCGCCGCCGGCGATCGAGCGGTGGATCTGATCGTCGTGAGCTCCCTAGTCTCAGGGCTGGCATGCTTCCTCAGCGGGGCGCGAACGAGGAGGCCGCTCTCGGCCGCCATCGGAGCGACTCACGGAGCTCTGAAGGTGGCGAGATGCGTCGGAGAGCTCCGGTTCCCCTCCCTCCGCGGACTGAAACTCGCTTTCAAGTTCCTGATCAAGGGATATAAGGCCTCAAAACGCTTCAATCTGGTAACGGCGGCGCCCAGGGGATCCTCCGCCGCCTCCAGGAAGCTCGTCGCGTACCTGAGGGTTCTCAACGTCGCCAGGTACGCTCGCTGTTTCCTCTTCCACGACGGGTCCGCCGGAGTAGGGTTTCTGAGGAGCTGCTACAAGCTGTCGAGGAATTTCTTCAAGGCCTTGGAAGATTTCTCGTTTATCCGGTTGGATTCCGCTCTCAGAGAGAGCCTGGATGCGGTAGCGCTGTCGATTAAGATCGCATTGGTGGCGGTGGAGCTGGAGAGGATCGCCATTGGAGGGCGTCGAGGGAAGCATTGTCATTGCAGGTCCGCGAGGAGGGGATCTCCTTCGAGTTACGCCGTTCGTTTGAAGCCGTCGAGAATGGCCGTCGATTGGGGGTTTGAAGGCGCCCAGAGATTCGCAGAGCAGGGATTAATTAGCAAGCAAACTCCGGCAATCGCTCTATCAGGATTGCTCTGCTTGTCGATTCCTCTGAACCAGGAGAACCTTCCATCCAAGATCTTACCAAATAAATGAATAATTTACGCCGACTGATCTTAGGCATCATCATACAATCTGCGCGGATCAGGGAGGTGCCTCAGATTTCCAGTCGCGGATCATCAAACAGAGAATAATCAGAGCGACTAGCAGTCTAGGTACTTGAAGATTCCAATGGCAACCGGAAATATTTCCACAGGTGTTCTTCAAACTATCTTGCGGAAAATATTTTTAATTATCTGATAATTAAAAATATTCTCTGATAAATTCTCTGAAATACCCACCTCAAAATTAGGAAGAACAAGAGCATCCCCGGTCAAACCTCTTTTTTCTTAGTTATCAGTCATACCAGGAAAAACGTAAAATTATATATATACCCCTATTATTTGCTGCTCTTGTAAGAAAGAGTGGACAGGCCGGGGCCAGATCATAAAAGCCCAGGCCTCGACGTGCACATCCACGCGAGAGAGAAATAATCGGTTCTACGATGCCGGGCCAGGCCTGGTCGGTCACTCAGCCTTCATTATGAGGCCCGAAATTAAATATTCGGGCCGCGGGCTCCGGGCTACGGGCCCAGAGATGGTTTATAATATTTTATCCCTTCGTTGAGATGTTTTCGACTCGGCCCAGCCCAGGCGGTGACCTAAGTCCGTCTCTTCACCCCTTGCTGTCCGCCTGCCAATACCAGTCTCCAAATCCTTCACGCCCGCCCTTCTCCACTGTCGCCGCAGCTCACTGGGGCTTCCCACCGGCGATCCAGGGGAGTCGAGGAGAAGCAGCAGCCCGGGGAGGGACGAGCTCGACGAGCGGCGGAAGTCCCAGATCCTGCCACAATGCTATGCGCAAGTGAGGGGCTACGCCTGTTTCGAGCTTTGTCGGGCTCTCGAATCTAGGGTTTCTGTCGTTGGTTCTTACTCCGGTTGCTTATGTCCTCGCTTTTTTTTGTTTTTGCCATTGTGCTATGCGCAGTCTCTGGGGAGGTGCCGGAGGAACCGGTAGTCTCCAAGAAATCCGGGCTTCTGTTCGAGAGGCGTCTGGTTGAGCGACACATTTTGGTAGGTTCTCTCAGCGTCCTTCCTCTCCTCGCTGTTTGAGTAATCTTCCTTGGCTTTCTGTGGTCACTCCTGGCTCCACTGTTTTTTCGGGACATCCCATGCAGTTGTCTCCCGTTTGCGCGTTTCTTCGTCTAAACTTTGTGGTTATCACATCTTCACGAGTCTGGTCTCAACTGGTTATCAGGATTCCGGAAAATGTCCAGTTACTGGAGAGGCACTCGCAATGGATGACATTGTACCTGTGAAGACAAATAAGGTTATTCAAATAGTATCTCTTTCTCCTTTTCCTTTGCTGACTGGGCTTGTGTTTTTGGATAAGAGAAGGCCTGCTTAGATTTTAATCTGAACGAGAAAAATCTGTCTTAATCATTGTGCATGTTTTTTTTCAAAGTTATTGCCTAATCATTGGTTTCAGAATTATTATTATCATTATTTTCTATCTGAGCTCAACATCCTATTCCTCTCCGTTCCTTTTGTTTTTTTGTCTGACAGGCAGTGAAGCCTAGGCCCTTGCAGGCTGCTAGCATCCCTGGTTTGCTTGGGATTTTCCAAAATGTGAGTAGTTTTTCTTACCGCTTACCTCTCTTTATGCCTCTCTGTTCTTTATGTCCTGTTAAGCTCATTAAAAGTAGTATATTACGCGGTGTAATTTACCTAAAACCTATATTTTGGAAGTAAAATTGTTCTGACATCTACGATAAAACATCAGAGGTAGATATTTATTTAAACATTCTATTAAAGTAAGCTTTCCCAGTCGCATGTTGCCTTTATAAATTTTTGGAGCACACGTCTGACAGGAATGGGATGCGTTGATGCTATCCAATTTTGCATTGGAGCAACAATTGCACACCGCTAGGCAGGAGCTGAGTCATGCTTTATACCAGGTTATTCCTATTTTCTGTTTTTAACGTAAAATAGAATTCGAAACATTGTTGCCATGCTGTATTTGTGAGGATTCCCTCGTAGATACGGACCCAATGGCAAACAGGCATCATATGTTATGCTGTATTTCTTTGCTAGCCATATTTTATTCGTATGCCTCTTAAACTTGCAATAAGTTTGTATATACATGGATGTGCGTGATGGTACATTATTGTATGTTATATCATGTTCAAAACATTCGAAACAGGATTTTTGCTTCGTTCAGGACACTACAACATTTAGAGTGATGTATTTGCATTCGTTGATGAAGAGACAGTTCAAATGGAGAAAGGAAAGGCCTAGTTTGATTGATAAGTATGGTTCCAAGGGGATTATCTGGTTCAATATTACATATGGCCCCTCTTTTCCCTTCCATTATGCCTTCCCTCCCAGATAAGTTGGTTAGAGTTTCTGGAATTATTTTATTTGTCTTGAATCATGATTCGAATCATGTTAGGCATGCCAAAATTCTATCCTCGAAGATCAACGTCGGACTCCTTTCCTCTGCTGCTTGATCCCGATTTGCGTCATGTTAGGAGGGCCTACCTTCTATCCCGAAAATAGACTTCTGAACCATTTTATCTACTGCTTAATCTCCCTAGCGAAAACTCTAGACCTGCTGCAATTTGGTATTATTAGGCCTTGTTGTTGAAGTTCAAATTTGTTGGGCCTGAAATTCACCTGAATATGTTGGTTAGCTCAAGACAGCGATCATGCATTCTCACTTGCTGTGGTCTCTATGGAGCGCAAAGTTGATCCTTTAAATTTCATATCCTTTAAATTTCAACGACTTTTAACGTCACTGGTTAAATATAATGAGATATAGTTTCAGCCGTGATAATCAGAGATGCAATGATTCATAAATGGCATGTTCCTAAGGCACAGAATTGTGAAAGTTAATGAAATGATATGGCTCCATGGGCATGGCACATCTGCGGAATTGTCTGATTCTGTATCAAAATCTGGGATCTTTTAATAAGTAACAAGTCAAGAAGAAAATATATTAAGGTTGTGATTCGTACTCAGAAGTACTCCCTAAATCTGATACTTGCTGAAGTTGCCATTATCTCTGAGAAGCATGCGAAGTTATAATCTTTACAACAACAAAAAAACTCTAAAAATATAGAGAAACGGTGTTACAACAAGTTTCTCTCTTTTTAGCCTGACTATGACAACCTGTTAAAGCGGTTATAACACGCAGTTACAGTGGTGTTGATGGCCAGTTAAGAGGGTGTAGTCTGTGACACACCCAGTTAAAGCGGTATTAACAGTTTATGGTCTTGACTGTATCACAACATACAAAGGTAGCGTTGAAAGCTTGATGAGGTGGCTGTGTTACCCCGTTTAAGCTTCTTTCTCATGCCATTGATGTGATTTCAGCTCGACATCAATATAATACTAACAATCAGCTATGTGCATTGTTTAGTGAATTATCGAGAGGATTTCAGGAGCGTCCCGACGTCTTTTGAGCCTAAAGACAGTCTAACGGGTGATGTCAAGTCATTGTGGATATGAACAGAACTCTATCTTGAATTGTGCGATGCTAATTCCTTGGGCCAATTTAACCCCGTGAAAGCTACGAATACTATGTAGCATTGGAACATCTTATACTATGGTGTTTTGTTGTTGGAAACGTTGTATCTAGATATTTTATTTTTACACTGTTGACTTATTGTTATACTTGACTCTGGTCTCAGTGAACCGTTGAAACCAGTTCGGTTTGTGGGAAACCTATCTATTAACTTTGAACTTTGTTTTCTTCAACGTGTTGCCAAGGCGACATGGTGGTGTAGATGACCAAGGCGTTGAGATCCTCACCTAGGCAAACAGCCCCATAAGGTGCTTAATTAGACCAGGCATTGGGCACATCCATTCGGTGCCTGAGTCGAGGCTGTGGCCGAGGATAATGGTTTCTGGAAACCTTAATATTACCGTATTGACAGATGCACATGACTCACCATCACATGGATTTTTCGTGTCTGAATGCATATTAGTTGTCTCTTGCTTGACGTCCCATAAGATGACAAGTCTGGCCAAACGCCGACGAGAACTGTGAAGACACCGTCACAATTCCGCCCAACTATATGGGGAACCTAATGAGGTTTCCACATACATATTTTTGCTGCAAAATCCTTCCTTAGTTCTTCCGTAGTGGCTTCAGCACGCAGGGCAACTGTTTTGGTAGTGCTTGCACATGGGTTATTCAAGCCTGCAGCCCACCAGTTGTCTTTAGGCGCGGCTGCTGCATCTGGAGCAGCATTATCATTGGCTATTGGTGCTGTCCTGGATGCTTTGAGCTTCTGAAAATCGCCATTGGCAAATCTTTGTTGGTGTGACTTTGTGGGTGATATGGGGGCTGGTTCATTAGATCTCTGAAACTATTATATTTCGCACGCTCATTATTTTTGGGTGTGAGTTTTTTTCTTTTGTATTCTTTGTTTCACAGTTTTCTCCTTTTATATTCTCTGTTTCAGTTTTTTTGGCTTCGGTGGTATTGGTGTACCGTTGCTTTCATTACCTTCAAATCTATGATTTGAACTTCTGTCGACGTATTTTAGTGTTTCGTTTGAAATTCGATCACTGATACATTGAATATTATTCAGCACGATGCTGCATGCCGTGTGATTGCACGACTTAAAAAGGAGAGGGATGAAGCAAGGACCTTGCTATCCGAGGCGGAGAGAAAGATCCCCTTACTCTCAGCATCTGAACCAAGTGCAGCTGTCACCAATGGAAAAAGATGTATACTTGAAAACCGTTTTGTAAAAGGTTTCATTAATCCAGATGCTAGGAATAACACTATATCTTACATTTCATCTCCATTTTTGCTTGCCTTGTAGCTGTGGAAGATTATGATGTGGGCCCTGATGGGAAGAGAATTCGCCCTGGTATCACAAACGACATCATTGAGGAGCTTTCAAGCTGCAATACGTTGCTTTCGGCACAACGTAAAAAACGCCAGGTAACGTTTTTTCATATAATGATATTTATGAATTGAACCAGTAATGTATGGCATATCCTGTGTGCATCTGTTCCTTCATGCGTGTTATAATACAGTTTTTCTCAGAAAAATGCTTCAAGATGCTTGGTTTCCACAATTTTGGTATTAATTGTTGTTTGATGTGCTTATCTGCTTGTGTTTATTGCACTCGTCATTTCTGTTTGATACGCGATAACAAACTGGTAGTGCCATTCTGATGCTTTTATCTATTTCGTTATTAATCAATCTACATGATTTCGATATCTTCTTTCTGAATATTATTCATCTCCACTATTATTTCCTTGAAGTTTTCTATTTGAAGACAACAAAGATATAGACGTACCTTTAAGAACAGAGGGTTATTTTGATTGGTACGGTCCTTATTCGTTGCATTTTATATTAACCTTTGAAATTGTCAATTTCTAGGTTCCACCCACGCTCACACCTCTTGAAACTCTAGAGAGCTTTACACAACTTTCAAGTCATCCGCTTCACAAGACAAGCAAACCCGGCATACTGTCTGCTGATATACATCCTTCAAAGGTACATCCATGATTTGCACGATACTTTAAATAGGTAATACATTTGGTAATATATTATGGGTTAATTTTTTCCATCCTTTGCTGGCGTTTACCATGGAGATGCCGGCACATGCTGCCATTGACAGTAACTTTAAAATGTTTTGCCTCTTTGCAATCATTCCTAATAAACGAATTGAGTTTTTATAGTCACAGAAGTAGAGGCCAATATGTCATCAGTTGGACGAATGGCTGAACTACATTGGTCATTGTGGCATTTGTATGCATTAAAAATATTGTGGATTTCTGCTGTGTATACTTATTTAGAAGTCATGGATATTATCATAATTCGTGTGCCCGAATTGGGTGAACAGTTATGCACTTGCATTACACATGCCAGAAGAATGCTTCTTTCCTTGGTTATTCGCTAGTGCAGAGACTTAAAATCTCTTGATGACTGTCAGGATATTATTGCAACTGGTGGAGTTGATGCTACCGCTGTACTCTTTGATCGGGGATCAGGCGAGATATTATGCACTCTGACTGGTCACTCAAAGAGGGTCAGTTGCCCCACCTTTTTATCTAAAGCTTCCTATATGTTGACTTTCTTCTCTCCTTGGATGGGTTTTGCTTTCATATTTCTGTGATTGGAACGTCATTTGGTTGGGACCTTCTTCCTGTTACAGGTGACCAGTGTCAAATTTGTGCCACAAGATGAGCTGTTTGTGACTGGCTCAGCTGATAAGGTGAATAATCCTTTGGTGGAAGCTTTATATCCTTTATCTGCACCATCAGTTTTAGCCCCCTTCGTAATGGCCATCAGCTTACCATATCGGCTGACGTGGGCGTCAATTGATATTATTCCAATGCCACTGGGCGACAACTAACCGTCTTTAGTCTGGTCAGAGCTTTAAACTAGAATTACTTACTGTGCTTAGTCTCCAGCTTTAAAGGTCCTGGACTTGGAGGATTTATTTTATCTGTCTCACCAATCTTTTTCTGCATGAATTATTCTGATAATGTTCCTTCTTGTAGACCATCCGTTTATGGCAAGGTGCAGATGACGGGAACTATAACTGTTTGCATGTACTGAAGGATCATACTGCTGAGGTCGGCCCGGTTTATCTCTGCCATCTATATCAATTTGGTGCTATGTTTTATCTATCACCATTATTTTTATGCACAGCCATGTTTTCTCGCAGAATCTCGTGCTTACTGTCACATGTAGGGTTAGTTGTTCTTCTTTGCTGAAAATTTTTAGTTTTAGATATGGATGGGACAACTACTTCTCGTTCACCATGTCAGCAGATTTTATGATTCATGATGAGAGGAATTCTCCTGCAAATTAATATCAGCTTTGCCACCGACAAAATATATTCTTTAGCGCGGTGGAAAATCCTATGGAAAATATTTAATACTTGATCGGCATGCATTTATGGAAGAAATAATGTGAGCTTGAAAATGCTGAGTAGCTGTACACTTCCAAAGAACTAGTGAAGAAACATAGAAGTATGAACTAGGAGGACATCAAGGCGGAATCATATAGTGGAAAATCCTATGGAAAATATTTAATATCTGACAATTTGGTATGCATTTAGGCAAGAAATAATGCATGAGCTTGAGTAGCTGTACACTTCTAAAGCGGAATCACCACCCTACGCTGGAAGATATTGGCCGAGGGATGTAAACAGACACAATTGTGTCAATTTTCTATTTATTTCCCTCCCGGTTCTATTAATTTTTTCAGACCCTTTAAAAATTTCCCTTGTTAAGAGGATTTTTCTCTACTACTTTAGCTGATCTTATATAATATACCGTGCTGGGGTCTTCCATATCAGCGCAAAGTCTCTCTCTGCAGTCTCACTTCTGTGCCACTGTTCTGAGAATTCTCTGGGATCTCTCTCAGGTCCAGGCGGTCACGGTCCACGCTACCCACAAGTACTTCGTCTCTGCTTCCCTCGACAACACGTGGTGTTTCTACGATCTTGCATCTGGACTCTGCCATGCCCAGGTGGATCTCTTACCCTTCCCTTCCTTTTTTTATAATTTTTTATTATTAAAATATGTTATTTCTTTTGCAATCTTTTTCTTTTATTGGGGAATAATCTGTGTGAGCCACCACCGCACAGGTTGGCGATCCCTCCGCCAATGAGGGGTTTACCTCGGCGTCGTTCCATCCTGATGGCCTCATCTTGGGCACTGGAACGTCGGAAGCTGCGGTCAAGATCTGGGATGTGAAGAGCCAGGTAGAGGGGTGCCCCTCTGAATCCTCTTCTCTCTCTCTCTCTCTCTCTCTCTCTCTCTCTCTCTCTCTTTCGTTGTTCTTCTTCACCGTGTTGCTAAAAGAAAAGCACGCATTTTTTTTTCCCTTGATGCAGTCGAATGTGGCTACGTTTGATGGTCATCTTGGGCCAGTGACTGCCGTTTCTTTCTCCGAGAACGGCTACTTCCTCGCGGTATGCATTCATCCTTCTTGGCCTGAATGAAGAAGATGACGATTCTGTCTGATGCCCCTCTCTCTCTCTCTCTCTCTCTCTCTCTCTCTCTCTCTCTCTCTCTCTCTCTCTCTCTCTCTCTCTCTCTCTCTCAGACGGCAGCTTCTGACGGGGCGAAGCTGTGGGATCTTCGGAAGCTGAGAAATTTCAGATCTTTTGCCCCATACGACTCGGACACGCCGACGAACGCGGGTAGAACTCGGATTCGCTTGGGGAGCTCCCTATTTCCTTGTATTATCTCCGTGATTCTCATCCTTGGGTCCTCGGCTTTTCTCCAGTGGAATTTGATTTCAGTGGAAGTTACCTCGCGCTCGCCGGATCGGACATTAGGTTCGTGTCCATTTCTTTTCTTTTGCTAGTTTTGGAATAATTTCCGGGTTTCTGGTTCCCAAGCTGATCCCAGCTGCTTTCTTTGATTCTTCTTCTTTTTGCTATTTTTGGTATCATCTTGCAGGGTTTACCAGGTGGCAAATGTGAAGGTCGAGTGGAACTCCATCAAGACGCTTCCCGATTTGTCTGGCTCAGGTTCTTCACCCCCCTTCTCTCTCTCTCTCGCTCTCTCTCTCGTGCTTGCTTGACCCACACGCCATACGTAAATTTCCCTTCCTGGGTACCTCCGCCGGCAAGCTCGCCGGAGCGCCGCCGCCCTATATCTAGCCTCACTTGTTTATTTTTCACATCTGGGTTTCGATCTGTTCTCAGGTAAGATAACCTGCGTGAAGTTCGGGCCAGACTCCAAGTACCTGGCCGTGGGGTCGATGGAGGACCGCCACCTCCGGATCTTCGGCCCCGCCGGGAAGGACGACTCCGAAGAAGCCTGATCAGAAGGTAAAACCCCCGCCGGCGCCACCAATGGAGACTCTTTTTCTCGCCGGCGGCAAGAATGCGCAGCTGGAAGGAGCCCTTCTCCGCCGGAGAAGGGTTTCAATCTGGTCCTTGAGCATCATCCTCCGGATGATTGCAGGAAGTGGGAGGACGAGGTTCTTCTTCTTCCTCACATCATCTTTCTGTCGACGTCAGAACAGGAAAAAAAAAAGCTCACATTTTTTTGGAGGCTGTAAGATTTCTCTATTGTCGGCGTTCAACCAGACCCTCTCTCCTCAACCGGGCTTTCATCCTCCTCTCGACCCATCTCCTGGTACATTGTTTTCTAGGTGGAAATTAAAATATAGGGAAAAAAGTCAACGCTAGACTGCTCATTTCCAATCGTCTGATTTCTGATTCCTCTGGATATCATGATCCAAGGCCTTGATAAAAACACATTTAGGTGACCGTTCGTTGACTAATGAACGGTCACATTTCTAACATCTTTAAAGATCATCACATCATGAGAGGTTTCAGATCTGCTTTTCTTTTCTTCTGAATTTCCTTTTGAATATATTTTTTTCTCATGATAAAATGGTATTTATCTCAGCAGTAAAAAAAATAAAATTACAGACGGGTATGAATTGAATATTACACACGGTTTTCCAAGTAGAAAACACGTCAAAAGTCAACCAATTAAATCGGTCAACCTCTCCTTCTGCCCACAAAAAGATGACGAGTCTGACAAATGAACCAGAATATGACCGCGATTGAGGGATTTGATGAATATGATGGAGAAAATGAAGGGCTGCTAGTCTCTGCTTTTATTTGGGCCAAGAAAATGGACTGGGCCTTGGTCGAATCGTTCGAAACGTGTTCTCTCTCTAAACCCGGGCATTCTTGACGGTGGGCTTTTCTTGTACTAATGAGGGGAGTGGGGAGGGTCTAGTGCTCTTGGAACAAGTATGAAGCCTGACGTTCTTCACCGTGGGGTTGAGCTGTCCGGCGGCGGGTGCAGCTCCTCTCTCTGTTAAAGGCCGCACGTTTGGTGCTCTCTCCCTCTCCCTGGACAGCTGATTCTGGTGTCCAATCATGTCGTCGTTATCTGAAGATAACCCAAATTCAGAGCAATGAGAAGCGAATTTTGGAGAGTTTGGAGTGTTCATCTGGTTATATAGAAAAATAAATAAACATAAAGAGATATGGGTAGAGAGAGAGAGAGAGGAGAGCTCAACCAATTACCTGGACTGGATAGAACAGCCCGAGGTCTTGGAACTGAGCTGCTAGCTCTGATGCTCGGCTTTTCTTCGGCATCTTTCTTCTTCCTCCCTGATATTTTAAAACTGCAGTATTCAGATATGAAGCAGAACTAACATCACAGAGCCAACAACTATTACATCAATTTACTAAATTTTAACCTTTCGATCCACTGGGGATGGAAGGTGTTGTTGAGGACGAGTTGGGCTGGCAAGGCTTTGAATTTGAAATCTTTGGACGAGGCAACAGGGAACCATTTCTTTGGTCACACCCTGGAACTAAATAACATCAACAGAGAACACAGGTTACATTATTGCCCATTAATTATGACTCTTTATGCATACTTCACGACTAAAAATCTGAGATTACTACGGAATCTGTAAACTAAATAGAATTAATGAAGGCATCATCTCCAAGCATGCTTAATAAAAAAATTATATAGGTTCAGTGGGGAATCATTTTATTTGGCTATTATCCGTACATAAATAAATTTTAAAAAGAACACAGGTTTATTACAGAATGTAAGTGTGGGTTCTTCATGCATGTTTCACGAAAAAGTATGTCTTTTTGTTTTTCTGCGAGTACCGACCTATAAATAAATAACATTAAAATGAAGAATGCATATTTGACAATAAGAAATATACATACAAGACATGAAAATAAGGAAGATTGTGAACAATTGGAAATAAGAACTTTTGTTGATTGGTTTAATTGATCGGTTAATCAAAATCAAGCAGAAATTGCTCGAAAATCACAGGGAGACCATGATCACTGAACCATGATAAAATAAGTAGATGAAGCGCTGAAGTTTTAAATGACTATACCAACCGGGTTTAGCAGGAGGTGCATTCGAGGGACGATGACCTTCTTGGGAAAGAGAATTGAGAACTTTAAGCATCGAATCAATTGCCTCTTTTTGCAGCGAGTTCTTGTCTGGCTGTTCTCTGACCTTTACCTTTGGATACACTTAAAACCCAGGCAGCATATCAGTCAGACAGGATAAAAATAATGCATTGAATCCAATATGGAAGACAGTCTCAATTAAAATGGTTGAGGGGATTCAATGGGAATTGAAGAAAAACCTGGCGAAGCATTTAAATTTGGCATTGTATTTCTCACAGTAAAAGACTAGTATTTTATTATTATTATTAATTTATGCCGCGTGTTTCTTTCTAAGATCATTTGATGCTATCGATGAAAGAGTTTCCGACGTTGGTCGACGGCCATAATTTTTATAAAATTTGGTACGGAGGAGAATAGTGATTAAGTTGAGGAGCTCTTTATCATCGATTCTGCAGAAACTAGAACCCTGAAAGATAACTGTCGCAGCAAAGTCGATGCCCCAGAATCACATGAACATGCTCCACCGAATCTCATAGATATCCATCAACAAGGAAAGCTTTAGGTTGGAGAAGCACCTCCAAACCGTGTGGAAGTTCTTTCGAATCTAATCCATATAGAGTAGAAATAATTCGATGGAGGACAATTCGGATGGAGATATTAGCAACCCTCAATCCATCAAGGAAGGAATTCATCAAAAGGATTAAGGAAGTAACGAAGGAACGACTCTTTTTCTTATCCAAATTCATTCACGAAAAAAAAATATAAAAAAATCCGATGCAGTTGATTCGCGGCTGTCGTTCAAACCCCAGCGAACAAGAGAAATTCGAATCAGAGAACACAACGGTTCCCTTCATTCGTCTCCAATCGCACGGCAGAGCCGAAAAGAAAGAGCGCGGAGAAGAAATGGAGGAGAAAAGCAAACATCGATGAACACCGGGGATCCCAACTCACTCGTTCCTTGCCAGCGCCGTTGACCTCTGATGCCCCTGTCCCCGTGTGGGACGAACGTGAGATCGATCCCTTGGTTGGAGAGTCAGTGCACCGTGACGGCTACGGGGGCGGATGCGACGCGGGAAATGAATACGATGTGGGAGAAGAACCCGTGGGCGGCGCCGACACCACCCCGGAGTCAACCGAGGAAACTGGCGGCGGGGTGGGATCGACAGCGAAACCCAACCCGTCTTTTCCCCTCGGCTCGAAAATGAGATCAATAACCCGAGGCCAAGAAGGCGAAATTCCCACCTTTATTCCGCTTCGGATAAGATAACCCGCGCGAATTGTTTCCCGTTGGGCTGAACCCTTCCGACCGTTGGAGGGGACCCACCAAAAAAGGTCAGTATCGGATTCTGTAAACGGTTTAAAGGATAACTCATCGGATTCTCCCGTTGCGCCGATCACAATTTCTCGAAATTACAGAAAAGACCAGATCGGACCGTTGAATCCCTGAAGGCCAAAAATGTTCAAGAACCCTAAAAAGAATCCCCCCACCCTTTTTCCTCTTCTTCCTCTTCCTCTCTCAATCGATCAGGGCGAAGCCTCGCTTGAGGTACTCCACGCAGGGGAACGGCAGATCCAAGGCGAGCTCTACGCGGTCGCCGCCGGCGATGAGGGAGCCGACGAGAGCATTTCTCGCCGGGGAACCCCCGCGGCGGCGACACGCCACCAGCGAGATGTTGCAGAGCCACGGAACCGAGACCTTGAAGGCCATCCCCACGCGGCTCCTGTACGCCCGGCAGACCTGCGAGACGTACCTTCCCATCGGCAGGATCCCGCCGGCGAAAGCGGCGGCGCCGTCGCCGCCCTCCCCGGAGAAGACGTCCGAGTCGGCGTGGAGGTTGACGACGACGGTGCCGTGGTCGGGGTGGAGCCGGCCGGAGAGAGATCTCAGGAAGGCGCCGTCGGGATCCCAGAGCTTGTTGGGGAAGACGTCGTCGCCGTCGTAGGCGTCGACGGCCACCAGGTCGTAGGGCTCGCCGCCGGCGAGGAGGAAGTCGTCGGCGTCCGATATGAAAAGGGATAGCCTGCCGGGGACCTCCCGCCACAGGTCCTGGTTGGGGGAATCGATCAGCCGGAAGGAGCCGCCGCCGGCGAGGTCCTCGACGGCGCAGGCGGGGAAGCCCATCGCCTGAATCGACGCCGTCACCACGACTGGGTCGATCTCGACGACGTGAACGACTGCGCCTGAAAATCATGGTTGACCTCTAGATCACAGAACCCGGAGGAATGAAGGGGGTGGTGGGTTCGCATTCTGACCTTGGAATTTGCTGGCCAAGAATAGGGGCAGGGTTCCGCCGCCATGGCCAATGCACAATACCCTCATGACTTTACTCCCAGAAACGGCGCCGAGGAGGTCAAAACCAAGAGATGTCAGAGTTGACAATCCGGCTGATAGCATACTCTTGAGATCTGCAGAAGCGAATACCATTTTTGGAAAATTTAATCAACTAATGAACAGCCGAAGTCAACGATACTAAACGAACCAATTCAAACCATATCTTACATCATCAAAATTTATAGACAAGTTCTGTATAGTACAGGGATGATCCATCCATTCCTCCTTCCCCAAGGGGGAAAAATAAATTCTGGTCAACCCCAGTGGTGTGCATGAGCATGTTTTTCATAAAACTTAAACCAAAAATAAAAAAAAATCACCACTGAAAAAAAGGCAGAGCTTTCTGGGTTAGGGGCTACCGTTAGAGCATGATAAGAACAACAGTGTCTAGAGTCCATTGATACACCAAGTTGCAGAAAAAAGGAAGAAAATCAGGTCAACTTTCTGCGAGAAGATTTTTGGCCTTTTGTGAGATAGAGAGGCAATACACGGACATGTATCAAATACTAAACCTTTAAAAAGGGAATAAATAACTAACAGACAGGACTTTTGGCCTGAGATTTTTTTTCTTTTATGTTATCTAATTTTAGATTACATAATATTATCGATCTAAGACTACTATGAAATTCATAAGTTGTTCATTATCACTACTGGGTATGCAGCTGTACATCAACTTCTCGATCTGCTCGATCTTTGTCCCAATAAAAGATTAAGTTATAGACTTATATCCAATTGACATCGCGGAGTTCTTGAGGAGATGAAGAAAAAAAAGGGAAAGAGACTTACATGGAACAGCCAGACAATTGGGCTCCTGCATCAAATAGAGCGAGCCCGGGTCCGATTTTCTGTAAGCTGACACGACTTTAGTCGTGCTTTGGCGAGTGTTATCGTTGAAACGTAGCACTCGCCATTGATAACCAAGTATTCTGAACTCCCCACCTGGATCTGATTCCGGATGTATCTTTGCATACCTTCGTTGAAGCCCTCTCTCTATTTCTGGCCATTGATCTGAGGTCTGCAAGAAACAAAACAAAGGGACGCTCTGTACTTACTTTACCAGTAACAGATCAAAATAGTACGTTTTCTTCTATTTTTACAATGCCAACATTGTGGCAAATGGGAAGCTGACCTACTTTTTAGTATCACAATCAATGTCTCTTTACTCTTTTTTTTTTCTTTTTTTTCTTTGTTTTTTTTAACTGATACCGTCAAAATCAAAGGGGGAAAATTAGGTTCAAACTCATAACCCCCTCCCTATGATATTGAAAGGGAGGGGGACAATTCAAGATAAAGCCTAATAACTAACTAACGCACCAACATGAGACGATGCAGATCTATAAGGTCTATGTTCCAATCGAATCTGTAATATTACACGCAATATTACCTACTGGTAGCAATTCCGCGATTTCACGTGGGATTAGAGAAAAACATTGTAAGAGCTTAAACTAAAATCAGCCAAGGTGAATGGATCAACTGACCTTGATACATTCCAAACATTGTTAGGCCATCAAATCTGCAAACGGGCAGACATTAATACATTCATGAACAGATGACTACATCCATGACACCCACCTCAGACATAGCGTTGAAAATGAAAATTGCGGTCAATGGGAAGGGATCAGGAGGGTACCAATTCGTCACTATAACATTTTTCCTCTCTAAATTTATCTTGATAGCTTTCTTAATAAACGCAAACCTTCAATCAGCAGACTGAATGAGAGACAGTCAAATATTTGCCAAAATAAATCCAGCATATGCCAAAAGCAAGTTAATTCCAAAGGTTCATTCGCATAGAGACCGAGGCACTCGAAGTGAAGATGTGGAACTCAGACACAAAGATAAACATATTCAGGGGGTTAATGAAGGTGTGTTGCTGAATTCATGGGAACAAACATTGAAAAAATGTGCCAAGTTAGACTTACTATTCTTCCCCTGATACATACTCCGAAATTAAGCCAAACCCTCAAGATATTTGTTGCATAATGACTCAGAGTATCTCCAGATTTTGCATGGACTAATAATCCCATTCTTCTTAAAGATGCTATGCACATAGCCTTAATAGCATTCTTCTTACAGTTGAGATGTCCAGACGTTAATCTTCGAGATGATTGGTTGTTCACTGAGAACATAAACACTTTTCGAGATGATTGGTTGTCAACAAACTAGTTTACTCTAAATCACCCTCTAGAAGACATCTGCTGAACTCCAAAGACACAGTTTCGATGTCTGTTAAACACTAGCCTACTTTATTGCTTCATTCGTCTAAAGAGTCTTGAATTTGGGACCCAAATCAAGAGTTTTTGATCAGCATGTGGTGATTTGGACGCCTATCGCGATACCCCTCTCGCCCAAATCAGAAAAGGGCGGAATCTGTACAAGTGGTTAATGATTGCTCGGTTTAATCTGAAATTAAGATTCGTCTTGTTGATTTAAGTCCATACGTAGAAGCGCAAATGCGTATATGAAAAATATGAGGAAGCTTAACCAGTGAACCAACTTTTATTCCCCAAAAAATTGCATACGAGGAAGCCACAACCTCTTTTATTTTCATTCCAGGGTACTCGTGGAAAATCGACAGAGAAGGTTAGTGCCAAGCATTGAATCATAAAGATTGCCATATGACTATCGAAGCAAATGAACCAAAAAGCAACCGATACAATAATTTCCCTCTTAAATCAGATGATACCGTCGCCCGCACAGTCACCTTTACTCGATCAACAAGAAGAAAAAATCACGAGAAAGGGCTAATGAGAGCTGGACATTGTAAAGGAGGAAGAGGTCGAGAAGGGGGGTAGAAAGTTCACCGGTCTCGAAGAATGATGCGCGATCACCGATACGACGCCATTTCCATGGCCGGATTGTTCCCGGAACACGGTGACACCTCCTGATTCCGGTTCCCACCACTCTGGAGAGAACGCCCAATCCCCAGCATCCTCCGGCCGGTGGCGGGCAGCGGTGGAGCACCGGAACCTCCTCCAGCCTGCCCTAGCCCCCTGCCTCCACATCTGGTCTCCACCATGGGACCTCCCAGTTCAAACCTCTTTAATAATTTTTTCCATTAATTTATAATTCTATAAATTTCTTAATCATAATTAAATCTTGTTTATTAAATAGCGTCAACGGGCCGGCCGTTACGGTCATGGCCCGCCGATTATTAAGCCCGACCAGGACTGGTCTAAGAAGTGTGGTTGATTAAAAAGACCTTCGAGAACACTCTTCGGGCTAGAAAAAGGGCCTGGGTTGGACTCGGACATTAGAATGGGCCCAGCCCGTTGATCGATGCCTATTAAATTAATATATCACATTTAACAATTAGATATTATTAATTATTATTAGAAAGTGAGAGAGAGAGAGAGAGAGTGAGGGTTTTAGTGAGAGTCGGCGACTGCCTGCTATCCCAGTCGATCTCAAGGATGGCGCCGCAGTCGAGCAGCGGGGCCGTCGCGGGATCGAGCGGCGGGGTCGAAGGGGAGGGCGGCGGGGGGATCCTGGCGAGGCTCTCCAGCTCGTTCTCGGAGTCTCCGGTCGTGTACCGGGGGAAGAAGATGGCGTCGGATGCCGTCTCGGTGGCGCACAAGCTCCTGCGTAGCACGGGGAAGGCTGCCTGGATCGCGGGGACGACGTTCGTGATCCTGGTGGTTCCTCTCATTATAGAGATGGATAGGGAGCAGCAGTTCAACGAGCTGGAGTTACAGCAAGCAAGCCTCCTCGGCACTGCGCCACTGTCCGTGGACGGAGCCCCGCCTACGCCTAAGTGACCTAATCGGCGTGCACTTGGTTGCTTTTGTCGTGACACTCTTGGGGATTGGCCCTCAGCTGAATTTTCTTAGAGGTGCTGTGGTGCCGGCCATTTTGTTCTTATGCGTTCGTTATGACATTTTCTTAATCTATATTTTGTTTCGCTAAATCAATATTTCTTTGATCGTTTAAAAGTTCTCTTCTTTTAAGTTTTTGATCTATGAATGAGTCTACGAAAACATTTTCCTCAGGTTGCACAAGGGCCATGTAGGTGTCACTTTACCGGTTCTGATCAGCGAATGAATAAATTAGATGATCATCTAATTTCTGTCTGTGTTAATTTGTCGATGTTATGCGGATGCAGGGGAAAAAAATGAGATATATAAATGAGCCTTCTGCAGTAATGTTTTTCTTCGAAGTTTTGGGTTTTATGTTTGCTTTGAAAATCGTGATGAAGCCTTCTGAAAAAATATTCAATTCAGGAGTCCTTATGCATACGCCTAGAGTTTCTTCACCTTCTCAGTTTATCCAATTCAAGAGTTTTTATATATCCCTGAGTTTACCAATTCTGTGTCTGGTCCACAGCTATGGATGATATAACTATGGATATTACCAATGGTTTCACACTAGGTGATCAACAGTTCTTGATTGTTCTCTTGTTTTAGCAAATACCCTTTCTGGGATACGATCAAACAACTGATTTAGCAAAAGTCGTCGAGTTATTGTTGTGGGATCGTTCTTCCCTGCTTCTACGAACCCAAAGCATGGAATACAAGGAAATATTCTACTTGCTATTTCAGCTTATTGCACATGATATTTTATGCCCTGTTTATAGTACTTGATCCCACTTGTAAGAGGTTGATGTCAAGAAGATTAAGAAAATTTTGACAAAGTCACCGATTCCCTGATTACATATAGCCAATTCAATATCGGTCTTATCACACTACTTTGTTCACTGTAGAATTTTTTTTTATGATTTCATTTTTATCTCGAAAAGTATCTGCCCTTGGTTGGTGAACTAGAATGCTGCTACTTTAAATTATAATTCTTGGCATTAGTGGATATATTCTTATTTTTTCAATCTAAAGTATTATCTTAGAATGTGGAACAGTTTCTTCAGAGGTTAATTCTAAAAGTCTGATCTTGCATTTTGTGCAAGATTTCTGTTTAATTGGTCAGTTTGGTGATGTCCCCAACATTCAATTCTAATGGAATAAAAAAATCTACGCCAAGAAGGGAAATCTGGGTAGAAATGGCACATATTTCCATAGGTGGGGGAGTATTTGAAGTTAAGATGTTAAAAATTAAGGTTTTGCTTGAATATTTGCGGATGACAAGAATATCTCCTGTGAGTTATTATGGAACCCGACATCTGATGATGAATCTGTGGAAGAAGATTATCATGTACAGTCAGTACTGAACACCTTAGATTCTGGGTCAAAACCTTAGGGCAGAAGTTCATATTTCTTATGAAATGAGACTGACCAAGTCGGTTACATGGCTGAAATCAATATCGATAATTGAAATCTGAGATGATCCAATTATTTGTTGGGCAAAAGATAGATGTTTTTTGCGTGCTGAGTCCAACGTGAGATTCTTCTTCGACTGAGCATTTCTTTGGAGCAATGGAACGGAAACCAGTGCAAGAAAATAAATTTGGAGAACCGAAATTATCAGAACATTGAAAGAGGATGATGCTCCATGGTTAGTCAGTTTTCTCAATTGTATAAAATAATAGACAGATCAGGGAAGGAGGCTCTTCTGAGACTGCTAATACGGTCAACGGGGCAGTAGAGGAGGCTCGTCAAGTAATATTCTATGAAAATATTCATTTTAGATGTATTTTAGATATAAGTCAGTTAAGTTTATTTGTACATAAGGGGTCTCTTTCTCTGAAACCGATCTGGATCTTATCACGGATCAGCCCATCTGGGCGCACGGAAGGTGATGACTCGCTGAAGAATCGATAGTCTACATCAAGTCACCTTCAATGGAAGGGGAAATGTGTCGATCTATAGCCTTTTATTAGTATACTCTACGTGATGGATGGCATCTACTCGGCGAGAAATTAGCCATCTTGGAAGGCCTTCTGATGCGGGTTATGTTGATAACTATGTAAATACCATTAAATAATCTTGATTTCATTTGGGTATTAACATATTATATGGTTATTCCGGTATCGAATGCCTGAGAATCTTTTTATTACAATTAGATCCCTAATTATTTTATGAAATGGGTTTGTTAATAATATGGTCTTTGGGTATTAAGTCCCTAATAATCTTTTCAATTACAAAAATAAAGCCTCCTATTTAATGTAGTAAATGGGTCAGCTGAAAGCACTGGTTATTTTTCGAGACAAGCATCAGGGCAGAGGAGGGCAGTGGATCTTCCTTTCATCGGCGGTGAATCACATGAATTACTGAGTCGGGAAAGCTCCCGCAGATAACAAGAGACCCATCTCCACAGAGGGAACAGAGAAAAAAAAGAAGGAAAGGGTAGTAGAGAGAGGTCGATTACCTGGCCCTCTCTCCTGGCGAAAAAGGGGAGAGGACTAGCGGCCCATCTCATCAGCCGAGACGATGGGCAGGGGAGGCCAGTGGCAGTGTGGGTGGGAGGATCAAAACTGGGGACCAGCGTTTGTGGCAGCGTCAGCCGAGCTTCTCTGCCCATTCTTCAAAGCTACCTGTGGGCCGAGTATGCCTCGGTCTTGGCGAGGGCCTTGTCCTTGGTGGTGGTAGCCGTTCCCTTTCGGTCGGCCATTGTAATCCCTTCCTTCAGAGGGTCGGGAGCCCAAACGGCCCCTTGGGGCCTCCCCCTGGTACCCTCCTCCCCCTCTTACTCTTACCCTCCCTGCACAGAAAAACAAACAAGAGAACCTTCTGGTCACTCCGAGATAGTCAAGATGATATCTTGGAGAATATATATATATATATATATATCTATATATATTTCAACAACCCAATTCATGGGTTGATGGGGACATACAGGACGGAATTCAGCTATTTCTCCATGAAATCAAAGAAAGCCTAATGCTCTGTTCTTCGATAAACAGCAGGACTTACTTCCTCGAGCTCCCAGGCTCCCGGGTCTCCTCTCTTCAACATGTATCTGCCGTCCACCGAAGAGGATCGGTGATGCCTGCACAGATTGGGGGGGGGGGGGAAGGCGTGCATGAGATGACCGCTTTGGCCACTAGGTGGGCAAACTTGTATATATATATATTTATAGGACAAAGTGACAACCTTTTTGCAAAAAATTATTCATGAACGATGAAGAAATATCATCTAGATTGTGTGGGGTAAGTTGGGGGGACAAAGCCAAGACAGGAATTGCGATTAGCTACCCTCATTACTGAAAATAAGCAAAACAAACCTTGAGAGCGTTCTGAACACCAGCCATGTCCTCAAACTCGACAAAGGCATAGTAGACGCCAGCCTCCTGATCATATACGACACGTACAAAGTGGGCAAAAATGTTAACATATTTGCAAGTCTGTGGTTATGTATATAGACAGACAAATAATGGCCATTACCTTCCGAGTCTTTATAAGAACACCATCGGGCTTGATTCTACCAAAGTTCTTGAATTCCCGTTCAAGCTCTGAAACAGATGCTGAAGAAGGTAGGTTTCTTACATAAACAGATTTTACCTCACCTGAAAAAGCAAAAAAAAAGAAGATAAAATTGAAATGGTGAATATTTGAGTAAGAACATTAATCGAAAAAACTAGAAGCTTGATTCATGGTCTCCACAAGCTGAAGTATTCCGATGATTAAAAGATACACATTAATTAAACTTTTGTCCCGAAAACTCTAATTAATTGCATCCAAAAATAGAGAATTGAAACCCTCACCGTCATCCTCTTGTCCAGCAACATCCTCTGCCCAACTGCCAGGTTTCTCAAGTCCAGATGGTGACTGCTGTGGAGCAGCCTGTGAGACATTCTGCAACTCTAATTCGGACAGCACTTGCACATTTCTTGCTGTAGAGGCTTGTGGAGGTACAGGATGTCCAGTGGGCACTTTAGCCACTCTCAACTACCATTTTGAATGAGATTAAAAAAAGAAATCCAATAAGATAGAGTTGGCAGCAAAAGACAAGGTGAATGTATGTCTTAACACATTACATACAATAGAGGCATAAGTGTGCTTTGTTGGCTCCCCAACAGGTTCCTCAACAGGAGCAGGCTGATCCTGGAAGTTAGAGTCGCTTGGGAACGAAGCTACAAGCTCCTCAGGTGCAATTTCTTCTTCAGCACCATCATCAGCCTCAGAAATGTGCTGCTGCTGTGGATCAGGAATGTTGTACTTGTCAATGGATTCACTTTCCTCAACATCAGCAGGAACTGTGAATTCATTGATGTGTGCTTCTCTCCCATGCATGTAGTTAGTAACTGCCAGATAAATTATTTCACAGTCATAAGCTATTACAGGTTAATTAGCAATGCAAGTGCATGTTCAGTTGACAAGAATAATTGATTTAGTTTATGGTAAAATATGAATTTACATACGAGCTCAAAAATAGAAAGACCAGCCCCTCCGGATAAAGAGAATCCTTGGGTCATCGAAAATTATCTCAAAATAGGCTTAAACAGAATAGTACCTACTAATGTATCTACTACAGACATTTTGTGTCATACTGCCCGGAAAGAAATCATTAAGACAACGAAAACCGACCACACCCAAGAAGCTTAAGTTAATAAAGAGAAGAATTACACATTAACTAAAAAAACTAAAATTTAGGAGGACATTTAGAATAAATTCAAAACCTTTACTACGTCGTTCACCATCATTTTCTTACCTCAAGAACTATACGTTACAGCTCACTGCATGTCTCTGCCAGTCAAATTATGAATAGAGAATCCAATTATGGTATTTTCACATGTGCTAACGATCACTTTCAGAATGTTAGAATATCGAATTTTAGATCAGACAATTGTAAATTTCTCAGACGTTTCAAACCAGATCTGACTGAGAATTAAATTCCCCCCGTCACATCAGTAATGTACTCAATCGGTAACGTAGTCAATCAGTTATTCAGGGTGAACAACAGATAATAAAACCAAAAAAAATACGCGCAGCAATCATCAAGAATATATAATTATACATACTATCGCTGTTTCCAGCTCACCAGTTTCGCACAAACCATATCAAAATTATTATTAAGCATCAGTACACACATTATGTTTAAAAATTTCACCAAAATGGACGACTATACCACAATCAAGTTGATAATCACTACAATAAGGTACCAACCGAGT
This sequence comes from Spirodela intermedia, assembly GCA_902729315.2. Taxonomy (NCBI): domain Eukaryota; kingdom Viridiplantae; phylum Streptophyta; class Magnoliopsida; order Alismatales; family Araceae; genus Spirodela; species Spirodela intermedia. The sequence goes on from LR746265.1 coordinate 685,535, forward strand.
GATTTACGACTAATATTTTAAAATCAAACTTGGTCTCCAAAGTCTTATCATCAAACATCGTTGACCGTTGCAAAATCCATACCTGAATCAGGCGCTGATGTAGCGTTAATAATCGTAGAATTGAAGCTATTATGCACTGACATAGGAACTTGCTGCTGATGCACCTGTTCTTCATCAAGAAGGTGGAAGATGTCATTGAGAATAAAGTATCCTTTCTCCTGAGGAGCAAGGAAGAAAGTCTGCACAAATCTCCTCCAGCCACTAAACTGCTTTGTTTGCACAGACCCTGAGACCATCACCAAAACACCCCCACTCCAAGATTCCAATGAATGGGCTGTTTTTATCTCTATACCACTAAACTTCAGAGACATGATGAGGCTATGGATTTGCTGCAACAAATAAAACAGCTCCATGTCAAAGTAAGCTAAGCAATTAATCACTTAAAAAATCAAGTGGAGTTATTAATATTACAAACTCCATAAAATCAAGTGAATACCCCTAGTGCTAAGTTGACACAAGAGAATTAAACACGAGCACCAAGAATTTTTTTTTGAAGTGATGAAGCCAGAATGCTTTAATATGCATCATTCAATAAAAAGTAAACTCATCAACAATTGACAGAAAAAGCTAAAACTGGCTAGATGAATCGACGTCGAATATGAGATCAATATCTGAGTACCGAACAACCAGACACTTACGATAACAGTACTCAGTAAAAATGTACAATCGAGTTTTATTATATCCTCATTGTCATCAGAAGGATCACAATGGACATGACAGATTCGATTGACAGAAGAAGAAATAGCAGTGAAATAACAGTGATTTCACCATCATAAAGCAAATGAAATGGCCCTCCCCAAAGCCTTTCAAGGTAAAGTAAATTCATCATTCTAGATTCGGCACAAAAGTTGATGAAACATCAAGATAAATAAAATAAGGAACATATCGCAGAATATTGAGACATGAAGTCAATTTAGATCACCTCAGACTGTCCAACTATGTCAGTAAATAGTAAAAACAATCATGTAAACACTTGTGCCGAAAAACTACATAGGTAGGCTGTCTAGAACTTGCAACGATAAGGTTACAAGAACCCCATCCATTCCAGAGGCAGAGAAAATCAAGGGATATCAACCAACGTCTTAACCCCTTTTTTACCAACGGGCCAATATCTTACACGATGTGCGCAGCCAGCCCACTCAATTTCTATGATTGGTTTGATCATATTTTCACAAAGACATGTAGCCTTTGTCGGTCACTAGGTGACCATTCTGGTTATCTTTGTTTGAGTCAGTCACTGCCATTTTTAAAATTTTCCGAACACTTATTTCATCACCTTGTATCCTTCAATTAATGAAAGGATTGCATAAGAAATATGAGAGTAGTAAGGTCATGCAGTCGTTGAGAGAGATCATCGGGATTTTAGTTTGGTAATACACTGAGAGAACAACGACATAAAAGAAGCGCACCAGCATTCCAGAAGCTGTCTCCTCCGAGCTGCCATCCATGTGGACAATGGTACTCAAATCAGTGTAAAACTGATAAACTAAATTCGGTTGCTGCTGAAGAATCTGGTAGTACTGCCCCACAAAGTAACTCCCAACCTGTAAAGGACAAATCCATGAGTTCCCATTCCACTGAGCGGGGAAGAAAATCCATTACCGAACAATCTCCCAGAACAAACTCAAACGAACTACCTGTACAGCGCTAACGGGAGCCAGATACCCAGACGCCATTGTCGCCCAGCGGAGCATACAGGGGGATACCAGCCCCCAGTCCCTGCGAAACCCTAGGTAGGTCCACACGATCGACGTACGGCCGCCCGCTTATCCACTTTGCGCCCTGAGAGATCCGCACCGAAGTCTTCCTCTTCAGGAAAAAGGGAGCAAGAAAAGGAGGATTTGCGGACAAAAAAGCTCCGATTCTCCGGAGAGAAGCAGAAGGATTTGCGAACTGGAATCCTATCTTCCCCTTCTCCCTCGTACTCTTCCCCCTCCTTCCCACCCTCTCTCCACCTCCCCTCGCAGCAGCTACTTCCCGACCCTTCCCTCCCAAATCTCCTCCCCTCCTCTCCCCTCCCTTTGAAACAGCTCCTCCCTCCTCTTCCACCCTCTCCGCCGCCGCAAGGCCGTCGCTTTATCGCAAATGGGAAGTGGCGCTGGGCCACGGAAGAAAGTGACGGCGATTTGTTTCCTCGTATACTAACCTACGCCTCCCCGGCGAGCATCCTACGCCGTCCGATCGCCAAAAAACTTGTGGAGATCCGCGCCAATTTTACCGACTTCAAAATCGTCTTTACACCACGTGGGACCGAAACCCCGCGCCTTCTAGGGTTTCATTCTTGTCCGTCGGATCCTCTCTTGACGGTTGAGATTATCCCAGTCGATCAAACGGTTTCGACTTCTCGCATAAGTCGAGTTGCGCTGGCACGTGGCTTCTCCACACGTGTGCCTCCCACGGAAGCGTCCCAAAATGGGCTGCGCCCAATAGTTCCATACGATGAAATTTGGGCCGGTCAGGCATTGGGCCACTAACTAGGAGCCCGATTTCAGGAACGGCGCGCCACCTCTGGTTATCCCCTTCATCGCCAATCCCGACCCCACTACTCTCTAGTTCTTACTACAACGCCGCCGCCGCCGCCAGGGCCGACGACGAAGAGGACGGCGAGAAGGGAGGAGCACTGTGGGCGGATTTCAGCTTAAAGAGGTTCATAAGGCGTTCTCCCCGTCTCCATGTTGATTGCTTCGTCGTTCTTCCTGCTCGGGGAACCAATTTCTTGCGCGGGGAGTGATGAAATCTTTTTGCTAGGGTTTTTATTGGTCGCAGTGGTAGGGTATATTTGACCTGTGGCGGAGGTTAGTGGCTTGTTGTGCCCTCTGCGATTGCCAGAGGCGGCACCAGTGAGCCACCGTTGTTTCAGGTCCGCCGCCGTTAGACGCGACCCGCCGCTGGAAGGGTGAAGCACTGCGAGAGTTCGGTTTTTTTTTATCGTCAGAGGTGGCTGTTCATTTATTTCCCTCCGGAGTGTCGAGTACCGCTGAATACTTTGCCATCAGAGTTTCTCTGGGCTACTGGGATAATGTTTCCGCTTCAGAACTCTGATAATGTAACCTAATAGGAACTCATTTACGGTATCTGCTTGTTCGGTGACCGTTGCATAATTTTCGAACTGTTAGAGGTTACCCACAGAACGACGGTACATCTAACCGTCGTTCACTCCATGCGTATTCTAAGTTTCAACGTTCTCATGTTTCCTTTCGCGTTTTTCTTCCATTCTGCGTAATTTTCAGTTCAGAAATTAGATTCATAGTGTTTTAATCAGTCCTTCCGTTTACTACTGAAGTATAAACCAGTATCTGCCTTGAGCATTACCCAAACTGCGTGATAGCGCTGCATATTAATTTTCTTTGCTTTGAATTTTAGCCACACCATTTGATTCTTCTCCCTTCGCTGCCTATGTCAATTTCTATTTGACCACAGTAAAATCTAGTTCACTTGGTGACATCCTGAATTGATTGATATCGGTCGTCTAGTTTGTATCCCTCTGTCCTTGTGCTACATTTTCAGCAATATACTCTCCTCATGGCTTCCTTTTTTTATGATTTCAGCAAGTCAACTAGAAAAGCCGAATCTGATAAAAAAAAACCAGCAAACATGGAAGATCATCAAATGTTGGCTGCTCAAACGTCAACTGTCCAGGAGTACCAAACTGCTGGTTATGGAGAGTTCACGACGGTTTCTGATCCTGGTGCTGTCAATACTGTGGAATCGGTGACCTCTGGATCTAGTGCAGATGCAGCACATTCTACACCTACAGATGGAAATGCTACTGATAGTTCGGCCTACGATAACAAGTTGCCTTCCGGGTTGACGTCCACGAATGCCAACGAGGAGACTGCTGTAAGCGAATCAAGTCATGCTATTGGTTACGATTCCATAAATGGAGGTGTAACACAAACCTCAAGCTATGTAACATTAGGAGTTGGTGAAAATGGAGGTGCATCAAATGAGACTGAAAGTGCTGTAATGGAGCAGCGATTTGGTGGAGAAGCTGGTAGGTCATTCACTTAAATTTTCAGCAATTGGTTTCTAGTTTCCACCTGTTTGTGAAAATTCCATGTTATTTTTTCACTTAGTGGATTCCTCTACATCTCTTTTAGTTTTGAATTGGTTTCGAACTAGCCCTCTTATTATTATTAGGGAAATTCTCACTTTTGAGAGCTGTACATTGAGGTGCTAATTTATCTTCTATTTGTACCCTTTTTCCGTTCAGGAATCTTTACGGAGGAAGATAGATTATGGAGCATAGTGAGGGCCAATAGTCTAGACTTTAATGCGTGGACAGCCCTAATTCAAGAAACCGAGAAAGAGGTGCGTCATCAACCATCTTTCTTTCACGATGTTCTTCCAACCTTAAAATATTCCTACCATTGCGATTTTGCCGTGGCCTTTCGGATGGTTCCCCTGTGATGTCACATTTCTGAATCTTCATTTCTGTTCTAGTATATATGTCTGAGTTCAAGAGTTCACAGTTTCAGTGACGATATTACTAGATTTTTATTGGATTTTGAGTTATCCATAGAATCAAGCAGGACACAGTCTTTCCTTTTCTTCAATAACATTTGAGGCTTCTGGGGGACGTATCAAGATTTCTTTATTTTTTGACTGGAAGAATGCGTAAAAATGATTTGATCCAGAATTACTGTAAGTTAATTATTACAAAGAATTGAAGTATAACTCTTTTTTTTACTTTTTGCAGAATAATATCCTGAAAATACGAGGAGTCTATGATGCATTTTTGTCTGAATTTCCCTTGTGTTATGGATATTGGAAAAAGTATGCTGACCATGAGGGTCGCCTGGGCACTGTTGATAAAGTTGTGGAGGTGTACGAGCGGGCTGTTTTGGCAGTGACATATTCCGTTGACATATGGTTGCATTATTGTGAATTTGCAATCCCAACGTATGATGATCCTGACACCATCCGAAGGTGATATTTTCTTTAAGTCCCTCTCTGCTGCATTTATCTGATTTTGTGTTTTGTTTGACTTCTTGGGCAGTAACAGTCTAGTTATTCTCTCTTCTAACCTTATTTCAGTGTGGCCACAACAGTGACATGTGACATTTATGGCGGAAAGGTTTGCCGGGATTGCATATAGAAAATGCATCTATTACATACAAACCCCACCATTTTATCTTTTACTTTTACTTGTGTTCCTTATTTTCTACGGAACTGCCTCGTGTATTAGTTATATAGCTGTCGTGACCAACCTTTATGTTATATATAATACACACACACACACACACTGTCAAGGCTTCATGGGTGCACTGATTTGCAAAATGCTTCTTGAGGAAGATCAAGCCCAGTTAGAGGCTAAGGCCTCTTTGCTCACCTCCGTTTCATGGACATGGTAATCGTTTTTGCAGGAAGGTAAATTTAGTATATTTATGTATAATTTTGAAGTGTCATGTGATGTTTGCGTGTGATTTCCCCTTCAGATAGAAACCCATTAATGGAGGATTTATAGTGATTCTATGGTTATCCGAGCATTTGTTATAACATGGTTACATTTTTGTGGTGTTTCAGGCTCTTTGAACGTGGGCTAGCATATGTTGGAACTGACTACTTATCCTCTCCTCTTTGGGACGAATACATAAAGTATGAGTATTCACAGCAGGCATGGAGTCATGTTGCCATGATCTATACTAGGATCTTTGAGAATCCTATCCAGCACTTAGATCGTTATTTTAATAGGTATTACTATTTTCATGGTTGGCTATTATTCATTTCTTCTGCCATATGAAACCTTGACTTATTCTTGTTTATGTGATTGTTACCTCCTCTCAGGATTTGTTTTCTTTGTGTAAGACTTTTTATGTAGGAATGCTTGATGCTGTGGATTTTATGACTATAGTTCACTAAATCAACTGAAATAAATCAATTGCCAATCTTTGGAGATGTGGGAAAACAAAGCTTTTGGGAGGGACTTTTTCTCTCTGATGTTCACATCTTACGGAACGACTTCCAGATACTATTCAAACAATATAATGGAGCGTTTAAAATAAAGACAGCAAGTATTAGACATCAGTTGACTTGTGAGAGAAGAAGAAAAGATAAATGAAGAAGAGAAATAAGGGGAGCGGGGAAGTGATGGAAAAACAATGAGAGAATGGTAGCAGCATGGTAACCACACAAAGCAATCTATTGCCCAACCGGTCACATCATTCGAAGAGGAAGAAACTGATTAACAAACAACGAGGAAAAGGATGCAACAGTGTCTACAACGGTTGGTGGTTACCATGGGGAGAAAAGGGTCCGAAATATGTGTTTCATGAATAGGAAGCAGAAGGCCATTTTGGACAAGGAAAATACAAGATTATTATTTTATTTGTCAACCGGAGTTGTTGCGCTTCTTCCCTGCAAAGTTGATCGTTTCCCCATGTTTTTGCTGAGCATAATGTAGGACGATAAAGATTTGAAATGCTAGCAGGTTTGATTCTCTCCATGAGATTAAAAGGTGTTGTGTATGACCTGCAGGAAGCATAACACACGAAGAAAATATTTAATAGACTGTAAAGTTGCACTTTTGGTAGAAACTTCTTGAAAATGCAGGAGTCCTCTCTCATTGTAGAAATAAAATTCTAAACTTTGATGTCCGAGAAATTCCATAGGAAATCGTGCCTACCTGACCTAATTGAACTTGTAACCTAATCCTTGAATACTTGCAATCCATATATTTAGAATCATTGATGCAACGTTTTTTGCACAACAATTTTTTATCCAAATTGGAAAAAGTCGAAAAAGCTGCTTTCCATGTTCCCTACTTTTATGTTTCTACTCTTTTGTTAGTAGTCGAAAAAGACACCTCTTTTTCCTATTTTATACAATCTTTTCTTCGGTGTAGTTTGACAATATGATTATTGAGTAATTCCAAATTTTCTTTCTGGTTTAGAGTTGTGATCATGTATTCTGCATTTATTCTTCTGTCATATATGTACTATAATTATTTATTGTGGTTATTCGAAATTATTTTTCTTGATGTAAGTGTTCATTATGTGACTGATTCTTTGTTATCAAATCAAAATTTGTGATGCTTTGTAATTGAGATCATGCTTTTTTAAAAGATTTTATTGATGCTATATATTGGTTAGAGGAGAAAATTGCATTTTCTTTTAGTAGCTAATATTTACAGTTTGATTTTCTTGGTTTATCAGCTTTAAGGAACTGGCAGCAGCTCGACCTCTATTGGAAATACGGACTGCTGAAGAGGCAGATATGGTGACTGCAAGCACAGTAACCACAGATGGAGTTGAGGGCGAGGTTCACCCCGATTCTGTGGAACAGTCTACTAAACCCGTAAGTGCAGGCTTATCAGAAGCAGAGGAGTTGGAGAAGTATATCGCAATTAGAGAAGAGATGTATAAGAAAGCTAAAGAGTTCGAATCTAAGATCATTGGTTTTGAAACAGCTATTAGGAGGCCATATTTTCATGTACGGCCTCTTGATGATCCTGAGCTTGAAAACTGGCACAGCTATCTTGACTTTATTGAAAGAGGGGATGACTTCAATAAGGTATGTCAGTTTTCGTCGTGCATATTCTGATTTTCACTTCTCTTCGTTCTGTGATGGGACATGGCTTGAGCATTCATGCATAAATGTTTCAATAAGTGTTATTGGCTGCATTATATTCTTTATTGGCTAAAGTGTGTTCGGTGAAGCTACATTTAAAAAAGGGAATATGAACTGAGGCTAAGGCATGGACTTTCGTTTGGTTTCCATGAGGCTAAGTACTTCAAACCCTCATTTGTCTGTGGACATTCTGGGTGCACAATCTGTCTTGTGTAGCAATTATGATCTTTAAAATTCCCATCTGATACATGCAGGTGTCTTCTTAGTGCTCACCCGCATAACCATCTATCTATCAGGCAAGGAGGTTCCCTCGTTTGTAATGAGGGGCCTCCCTGATCAGCCAATGGAGTACTCCTTGTGCACTCTTTATTGCTATATTTTATCCATTTCTCTTTCCGTCCATTTATTAGTCGGAAAATCACATAATGTGACAAACGTTATTGCAGGTTGTCAAATTGTATGAACGATGTCTGATTGCTTGTGCTAATTATCCCGAGTACTGGACGCGTTATGTTTTATGCATGGAAGCCAGTGGAAGCTTGGAGCTTGCAAACAATGCCCTTGCTCGTGCCACACAAGTCTTTGTCAAGGTATTTTTCAATTTTTTAAATATGAAGGTGTGTTAACTAATTCGACTCGGGAACTTAATTCAGTGATGGCGTGTCAGAAGACTGCTTTATGATTTTTAATTCAATGTTTACCGTATGAAAATGCTAAAGATAGCACTCTTGCACTATTCGTCAAAATACAGACTGTAAGGACCGGAGTTTCTGGATTTCTCATCTTGCACGAAAACATGTAGACCAGTTTATGGAAGAATTATTTTTGTATTTTTCTCTTCCTTTTATATCTGGTTTGTATCGGGCAGTGGTTAAAAGCTGCGGTCGTCTTTGCCTTGCCTCCTCCCTCACAGGAGTGATTGGGTTTTAAAAAATGATAGGCCAATTAACTAAGACTTTGTTTGTTACCTGCAGCTCTATCACCATTCCTCTCCATTTAAACAGAAAAATTTCGTGGTTATAATTCTTAGCTGCCTTGTATTGCATAGTTTCTAGTAATCGTACCAGACAGGGATAAAGGATAGTGGGATTTCTAGTGATAACCTATCTGTGCATATTTATCGCTGTTATTCTTTTACAATAATTCTTGTGGCATAGATTTTAGATTTTAGATTTCAATTTTTTCCACTTCCCGGTGCGACATTCACTACGATCTTCAATTTATGCAGCTTTATATGATTTCATACTCTATCTATCCTCACGGTTGCAATGATTTTCTCCAGAAACGACCAGAAATCCACCTTTTTGCCGCGAGATTCAAGGAAAATAACGCGGATGTTTCAGGAGCTCGTGCAGAGTTTCAGCTCTTGCACTCCGAGATTTCACCTGGTTTTCTTGAAGCTATAGTGAAGCATGCGAATATGGAGCACCGTCTGGTAAGATAATGTGAAATGTGTAAATGCTTCTGATTTAGTATTCTTTCTAACAATCATTTCTTTGTCCTCCTGTAGGGAAACAAGGAAGCCGCGCTCTCCATTTATGAAGAGGCCATTGCTGCTGAGCGGGGGAAAGAACTGTCCCAAGTGTTGCCTATGCTGTTAGTTCAGTATTCACGATATTTATACTTGGTAAGATGGTCCTTTCGTGAAATAAATCTGAGTCGAAGATCTGTGTAATAAATTATGACTGCTGAGTTGGCTATCCGTCGAGATTTTCATCTGGTAACTCTGTTTTTCCAACATCCAAATATTTTTAAAGTTGTCGATCCTATGGAGTTGGTTTTCCATGGAGAGAATGAATCCCTTATTCTCGGACTCAAGTAACAAACTATGATGACTGGTGTCGTGTAGATCCCTGTGTGTGCATATGCTAGAGAATGGAATCTATTCGAAATAAACACAACCAAAACTACATTCATAAGATTCTCTGCTAACCGAGTTATCTGCCTGGTCTGATCTCTTTACGTTTATTTTCCCATGATCTTCCACTACTTTCTTTATATGGATCATAGATTTTCTTTACTTGATTTTCGAAATATTTTGCAGTGTAACACGTGATTTTTGTTCAATTAATGCCTCACATGTTGCGTCGGTCCAGCCCCTTGGTTTATCGCCCCACATTACTGGACAACTACCATCCATTCTCATGGCCTACAATGTTTGTTGAGAACCAATGCCACCATAAGCATTTCTGTAAAAATTGAAGTTTGTGGAGACCAGATGCGGTCCATTTTGCATCTTTTTCCAACTTTGAACTGGTTACACCTCATGCATTCGTATTGTTTAAACAAGCTTGTGGCTCTCGTTGTAATCTCCATGTTATTGCAGGTTACTGGCAACCCTGACAAGGCGAAAGAAATACTTTCCGGTGGTTTTGAACAGGTGCAGCTTTCGAAACCACTCGTTGAGGTGACCACTTTTCTAGTTCCATGTTGCCATTTTGATCATTTGAAGCAGTTCGTTATTTTTCCCCATTTGTGTGTGTAACATATCTCCGCATTTTGCAGGCAATAATCCATCTGGAGTCCCTCCTACCATCACCAAAGCGAATTGAATATGTAGATTCGCTTGTTGAGAAATTCATTACTCCAAACCCTGACAACCCTACTGCGGCAAGCACTGCAGACAGAGAAGACTTGTCTAGCATATATTTGGAGGTGAGTACATTACTAAGAATCCCAAAATACCTGGTTTTTTCTCTTTGAATTGTATGTAGATGCAGTTCTTTCTGTGCTCATCGTTGGAGAACGGTATGATCCTAAGTCTAGGAATCTCTGCCAGCCTAGACAAGGAGTAGGACTAGAACTGTGTGTGTGCACTGTGAACCCTAAGTGAGTGGTTGTGGTATGCTTCATACATGAGAAACAACAGGAACGATTGGGCGGGCCGCAAGATATGGTAGCACCTGATAGTGATGTAGTAATCAGAGCACATGATCTCTCCTAGCACCGGTGAACTATGGGCTGTGGGTGACATGTTCAATACTTGATACGTAAATCCGTGAACCCATCTTGGCGTAGTAATCATAGTTCAATACTATGAACTATGGGCCGCAATAAGGGCAGGATTCTTCTACAAAGACCATTGCTGCTGGCAGCAAGGGATGGACAAAAATACTTGGTATTTTAGCTTAGTTATTTATTTTATTGCCTAGGTACCTTAATTTCATTGTTTAGAATTGGCCAGTTAGCTTTATTGAGTGGGAATCTGTGTCATATTATTAAAGATTTCTCGTTATTCCTTTTCCAACATGCGCAGTATTTCTGATGGTGCTGAAACTTATGTTAATCTTACCTCGTTGAAGGTGAAAGGACTCTTTAAGAGCATTATGAATGGTATTATTCATGTGAAAAGGTTTCAAAACATAGTAGAAGAATGCACAATCAATGCCGCTCTTTCGACATATTTATTATTATATCCCCCCTCTTTCCATGTTCATCGTCCTGTATAAACCTTTTGATCCTGAACGGTGTGATTCTTATGCATTCCCTGTTTTTTCCCTGCAGTTTTTAGATCTCTTTGGGGACGCGCAGACGATCAAGAAGGCAGATACTCGACACTGCATGCTGTTCTTGCGCCACAAAAGCTTTTCCATCTCCAGGAAGAGGCATGCGGAGGATTACTTAGATTCGGAGAAGGCAAAACTAGCGAAAACTTACATGTCCTCGGCTCACTCCGTGATGGGCGCCTACCCGAACGCCCAGGCCCAGTGGCCTGCTGGCTATGGAACCAAGCCTTCTACTTGGCCACAGGCCCCTGCGGCACAGGGACAACAGTGGAATCCTGCATACGGACCGCAGGTCTGCCTCTGCCCTCTCGGATTTAACCATATATTATATGCCCTTGATTCTTTATAACCCTTGAAGTAATTACGGCACATTATAAGGTTCTTAGCTTACATTATTCAGCACATAAGGTTCTTAACAAACCATAATTGGTGGAGCATCCATTCCAGCCTCCTCCTTTGCTTCTGGATTATGTTGAGAGAGAGATAGAGAGAGAGAGCTCCCCATCCTGTGACAAAAATAGGAGCCTAATTGGTGTTCCTCTTCCCCTCAGGCTGCTGCTGCGTACAGTGGCTACGGAGGCTATGGAAGCTTCACTCACCCTCAGGCTGCAACATCTGCCCCGCAAACCACCGCGGCTGCCTACGGCGCCTACCCTTCTCCGTACCCTGCTCAGGTATTTCCGAACTTCTTTTGTTCCTTCAACTATCTCAAGAACAGTAGTGAGAGAGAGAGAAAGTAGAGAGAGAAAAGAAAGAGAGAGAGGGGGGGGGGGCTTGAGGATGATCTTTGACACCTTTTTATAGCGCTACATTTTTAAGCCAAGCAGAGTTTTATAGTTTGATCGGTTCTTCTGGTGGTATGTTGGTCGAAGGCCTACGCGCAGCAGAGCTTCTCCCAGCCGGCGGCGGCGGCGGCGGCGGCGGCGGCTCCGCAGGGTTACTACAGCGGCTACTACTGAGCCCTTACGGTCCTCACTGCTGCACCAAGCTCGCTCCCTCTCTCTCTCTCTCTCTCTCTCTCTCTCTCTCTCTCTCTCTCTCTCTCTCTCTCTCTCTCTCTCTCTCTCTCTCATAACTTTTGTCAATATCTCTGTAGCCGCCGGTTTTAGCATGACGGTGTGCGTTTTACCCAAATCAAATCGAGTGAGCTCTCTTTTGAGGAGGGATCGATCCCCCTTGAGGACCTCTCTCTCTCTCTCTCGCTCTCTAGAGCTATCTATCTATTTCTATCTCACTACATTGTAAGTTGGAGCGGCCGCAGTAGTCATGCCAGCGTTGCCGCGCGTACAGTGCCGCCACTCGAAAACCTCTCTCGCTCTACGGAGCGTCTTCTTCTCCACCGGCGGCGCCGCCACCACCCGAGTCTCCCTCTGCCTGCGCCGCGCGCGGGCCATCGACGCCCTCCGTCTCCGGCTCCGCCTCCACGACCCTTCCATCCCTTTCCCCCCGCCATCGTCCTTCTCCCCACCGGTGGACTCCATCGCCGCCGTCCACGCCCTCCGCTCCGCTCCCTCCCCCGCCGCCGCACTCTCCCTCTTCCGCGCCCTCCAAGCCGACCCTTCCTTTTCCGCCACCCACCACGCCTTCCACGCCCTCGCAAAAACCCTCTCCCTCTCCCGCCGCGCAGACGATCTCCGCTCCCTCCTCTCCGCCAATGGCAGCGCCGCCCCCATGGACCTCCTCCGCTGGTACGCCGCCGCGGGGGACCTCCCCGCCGCCCTCCAGACCTGGGAGGGCATCCGCGCCGCCGCCACCGACGCTCGCCGTCGCCACCCCTGCACAGAATCCTACAACCTCGTCATGTCCCTATACGCCGCCGCCGGGATGGACGCCGAAGCTGTGGACGTCTTCCGGAAGATGGTGGAAGAAGGGGCGAACCCTAATTCGAGGACCTTCACCGTCGTCATCGAGCACCTTGTAGGAGCTGGGAAGCTCGAGTCTGCCCTCCAGGTGTTCGACAGATTGCCCTATATGAGGATCCGCCGCACCTCCAAGCAGTACAACGTCCTCGCCGAGGCCTTGACCTCTGCGGGAGCCTTCGATGGCCTCAGAAGGCTGCTCGCAGAGTTGCAGGACGACGGCGTCTGGCCCGGGCGTGCCGTGCGTTCGGCGGTGTCGCGCATGCTCGCTGCCGGCAGCTACGCCGGCCTGGCAGAAGAGGAGTTATTCAGAGAGATGGTATCCTCCGACGAGAGGATCGGGTACGTCGTGATTGATCCCAACTCCGACGACGAGGAAGGAGACCACGTCAGGTTGAAGCCATGGCTGGACCCGAATGCTCTGGCCGGAGCGTTGGAGGGTTGGGACGCGCAGGAGGTCGCCGCCATGGAGGAGGCCAACTTGGTGTGGACCTCCCGCCTGGTCTGCAAGTTCCTCAGGGGATTCAAGAAACCGGAGTCTGCGTGGAGATTCTTCTGCTGGGTGAGCCACCGTCCTCGAGGGTTTGTCCATGATCGGCAGACCACCTCGAGGATGATCGCCATCCTCGCCCGCGACGGCCATGGCGAGCTGGTGGAGCGCCTCCTCAGCAAGGTGAAGTCCGACGGGCTGAGGCTCCCCTTTGGGACCCTCCGCCTGGTTATCGACTTCCTCGGGGTGGCGAAGAGGGCAGACGCCGCCGTGAGAGTCTTCCGCGAAGCAGACGCTGTCGTCTCCGGCGATCTCTCCAACGAGCGCCGCCGGCTGCTCTGCTCCTCCCTCCTCCGCACACTCGTCAAGTGCCGGCGAGGCGACGACGCCATGGAGCTCCTGGAGGAGACGACGCAGAGTGGGGTCCTCCCCGATGGGCAGACCTTCGCCGGCCTGGTGCAGTTCTTCGCCGGAGAGGGCGACCTGAGGAAGCTCCAGGCGGTGGCCGCCATGGCGAGGCAGTGCGGCCACCGGCGGGATGCCTTCTTGTGCCAGACGATGATCAGAGCCCACATCAAGGCCCAGAGGGCGGCGCTCGCCCTCAGAGTGTTCAACGATATGCTGAACTCGAATCTGGCCCCCGACGGCGCCACCAAGACGCTGCTGGTGAAGACCCTGTGGAAGGAGGGCAAGCTCCGGGAGGCGGCCTACGTGGAGCAGAGGAGCGAGGAAGTCAACGGCGGGCTCCCCCTCTCGTTGCCCGGCCACGCGTGGACTGTGAGCTCCGCTGATCTCCTCTGGGTCTACGACCTCTACCGCCAGAGCTTCCTCCCCTGAAAGTCAATGCCTCCATGAAAGAAGAACCTTGGGACGAGAGACACGGTGAAGTCGTGTTGACAGATTTCTATTAGATAAGTTCTAGAAGAAAGTGTGACCTTTTCTTCTTTAAAAAAAAGATTAAATTGGGCTCCCAGATCTTGGGAGCAACTCTCCGAATCTAGCAGTGAAGGTTACAGGGGGCGGATGGATGGATGGATGGATCGATCAGAAGGGCGTGCCGGCCTCGCTGCGGGTGTCGGCGGGGCTGTACAGCGTTGACCTGTTCCTGGGCCGGTTCTCTTCGAGCTGCCGGACGACCTCGGCCATGTCGGGGCGCACGGAGGGGACGGGGGCGCAGCAGCCCATAGCGAGTTTGAGGGCGTTGACCAGGCCGTCCTCCATGGGCCTGACCCCCTTCAGCAGCTCCCCGTCGAAGATCTCCATGGTCGTCTCCTCCAGCACCGCCATCTTCACCAGCCCCGGCAGGTCCTCCCTCCCCGGCCTCTTCCCCATCAGCATCTCCAGCAGCAGAATCCCGAACGAATAAACGTCGCTCCTCGCACAGCTCCTCTTCATCCTCTGCAACTCCGGCGCTTTGTACCCCGCCGCCTTTGCACCGGCGAGCATCTCCTCCGCCACCTCCGCCACCAGCAGCCTGTGCACGCCGTTCTCCGTCAACCTCGCCACGAAGAGCTCATCCACCAAGACGCTCCTCGCCCGCAGATCCCCATGGCTCTCGGCGCCGCCGCCGCTGCCGCCGGCGTGGAGGTACGCCAGCCCTCTCGCCACCCCCAGCGCGATCTTGTGCCGGCGTGCCCAGTTGAGCACCGGCCTTCCCACCCTCGCCTCTGCAAGAAAAACCCACACCCGCAACCACTGTCATCGTCCCAGAGCTTTCAAAACCCTGACAATGGGGATGAAGAAGAAGATTCACCGTGTAGGAGATCGTCGAGGGTTCTGTTGGGGAAGTAGTCGTAGATGAGGAGCTTCTCCCCTCGGCTACCTTCGTAGAAGGCTCTCAGGGGGACAAGATTCTCGTGGCGGGCGCGCCCCAGCAGGCGGAGCACCGGCAGGCACGCCGCCCTGTTCAGGCAGCTGCCCTCTCGCAGAAGCCGCAGCGCGATGGTGCCGCCGTCGGCAAGCTTCGCCTTGTACACGGTGCCGTAGACGGCCTTCTCAATCACCTGCCCGGTGGCGTTGAGCACGTCCTCCAGCGTCAGGTGCTCCCCGCCATGGAAAACCACGAGCTTCCCCTCACCGGCGGCTTCGTCCACTCCGACCTCCTCTTCCTCCTCCGCCGCCGCCCTCCCCCTGCTCCTCCGCCTCCCCTGCGCCCACCCGATGCACAGGGAGACCGCTACCACCAACCCGGCCATCAGCCCGATCACGATTCCGGCGACTACGCCGGAGCTGGTGTGGGTCCTCCCTTTCGCCGCCCCCGTGTGAGCTCCCCCTCTGCATTCCCCCAGGGGCGGCCCGCAGAGCTCCGGGCTGTTGCCCGCGAAGGCCTCCGCGGCGAACCGACCGGCGAAGGCCGGCAGCATCCCGGTGAAGTTATTCCCCGAGAGGTTGAGCTTGCCCAGGTCGGCGAGGTCTGCGAGCGAGCTTGGGATGTCGCCGGAGAAAAGGTTGCCGCCGAGGTCTAGCTCGCTCAGGCGGCGGAAGCCGGTGAGGAACTCCGGGAACTCCCCCTGGAAGCGGTTTCCCCCGAGGTCAAGAAACCGGAGCTCCTCACAAGAGGTGTTGCGGACAGCCGGCGGCGGGAGGCCGCCGGAGAAGTTGTTCCCCCGGAGGCGGAGGGCGGTGAGATGGCCGCAGAGGTTCCAGATCGACGGCGGAAGAAACCCGCCGAGGAGGTTCCCACTGAGATCGAGCTCTGCGAGCTCCGGCGAGTTGCCAAGCTCGAGGGGGAAGGAGCCCACCAGAGAGTTCACTCCGAGGACCAGCGACCGCAGCGAGGAGAGCTCGCCGATCTCGCGGGGAACTGCTCCGGCGAGGCCGGCAGCGGGCAGCCGGAGGGCGGTAACCTGCAGGGAGTGGTCTCGGACCAGAGAGAGATTGGCCCTCTCCAGTCTGCCGGCGCAGGCGAGAGGGGTCCCGTCGGAGAAGGCCCATTCCACGCCTCGCCATAGGCAGAGCGGCACCGACGAGTTCCACGAAGACAGCTGCAGGTTGTCGTCTCCTCCGGCGCCGGCGAGCGCCGGCTTTATCTTCCCCAGCAATACCACCGCGTCGGAGACCTCCGACCCCACAGTTGGCGCCGCCAGCGCCATGAATCTGCAGAGGATGAGAGGAAGAAGAAGAAGAAGAAGGGAAGAAGCCATTGCCCCCCAGCGAACTCGTCGGAGGAGACTCTGCAAGTACACAGAGAGAGAGAGAGAGAGAGAGAGAGAGCAACAGTGGAGCGGAGATTGGGGAGGGAACAGAGGAAGGAAAAGGAGACTCACTTCGTATTATTACCTTTTATAAAAGATATTATTTAAGTAATTTAAAAATATTTACCTCCTTATAATCTCTCAGATCTAGAAGACGAGCACGAGTTGCACAGGATTAGAGGAGGCTGGAGTTACAAACACCATTCGGTGAACATACCCCCTCCCTATATTTCCGCCGGTGGCCGCGCTGCCCCTTTTTCCTCCTCCTTTCTCTTTTGACCACGGGCAGTCTCCCCTTACTCATGGTGGCCGGAGTCCGAGAACCCACAAAACTCACTTTCATTGTCTCACGGTGGCCAGCGGGGGTGGCTGGCGGCGCCGCCAGACGGCGGAGAGAGGATGAGAATGGCCGGCTGGCGACCGGCAGTCGGCCCCCGCTAGGCTCGCGTCTCGTTCTGCGCAGAAAACGGAAGGAAAACGTCAAACTTTTGAACGTACCCGAGAAGACTCCCAAACAAAGTTGGAATATTTCTCCCAAGCCCATATCCCCAGAAGTGATTGTAATGATGCCACGGTGTCCAGTTAACATTGCAATATTTCACCCTCCCCCTCATCACATCATAAGATCGTTGTTTATATATCCCCTCGTAGGTATTGTGAGAAATTGTGTTTGCTCGGTTAAATCCCACATTCCTAGAAATATTTCACTTTCACCCCCCCTGCCGACTTGGGTTCCAGATTGAACAGAGAATCTGTTGTTTAAGGAAAACAACTGTTCTAAATTGAAATATATTTTTTTGATAGAGGGTTTTTTTATAAAATACGAAAAAGTTTCGGGTAGCTGGTGCTGACCAGACCAGACCAGACCAGACCAGACCTCTTTCTTTCTATTCGTTGAAGGGTGGGACCCGAAAGGACGGCGGCGAAGAATCTAGACTCTTCCCCACGGTATATATCCAAATATTAAATATATGGATGCTTGCATGTATAAAGTATTTTATTTTGGTTTTATTTATCTCCACACAAACCGGAAAAATTTATTGATAAAAACCCAGTTGTTTAAACTCATAATTATCTTATCAATCAAAATTATCCTAATTTCCCGCTTGAATTTTTTTTTGCATAGGTTATTTTAAATTAAATTACGTGTTTAACGAGGAAAATATGAAACATAAATAAGCGAATGAGCTGTTTTTTTTTTGCAGGCCCTCATCCTGACCGTTCATCCGATGGAACCCAGGGCAGGGACGGACGTGGGTGGTATATCCGACGTGTCACTCGGCCACGTTGCAGGGGGGACAGCCACTCGATCCCGGCCACTGAGCGAAGTATCCTCCTGCAAGAACAACAACATCCACACGAGTAGCCTCCCCCGACACCAGAATCCTCGATCCCCGCCACAAGGTACCGGACATGGCGGCGGCAGCTTCCCCGTCCTCCGTCCTCCTCCGGCCGGTCTATCGCCTAGGCAGCGCCGCCCGCCGCCCCTTGGCGGCGAGATGCTGCCTTGGTGACCGTGACGCCGCTGGCTCGCCGGGGGCCAGCGGCGGGCGGAGGCAGTCGCTGATCCTGCTACTCTCGCTGGCGGCGCCGCTAGCAACCGAGGTCGCGGTGGCACGGGCGCAGGATATCCCGCTTTTCGGGCTGCGGAAGAAGCTCAGGAAGATCAAGGAGGGGGCGGAGGAGATTGTGAGAGAGGGGGAGAAGGCGGTGGAGGGGATCGTGAGGGAGGGGGAGAAGGCGGTGGAGGAGGGGATCGAGGCGGCGGAGAAGCAGATCGGTGCGGCTGCCGTGGGGGAGGCGACCGGGCTTGAACTTGGCCTGGGGGCGGATCTGGCGCAGGCGGGGGCTGTGGCGGCGGCCGAGGCGGTGGCGGTGCTCGCCGCCGTCTCCGTCGTCAACGGAATTCTCGGTTCGGAGGGCCGGAGCTCGTAAGCAAGAACCTCTTTCCCTTCCTCCCTGTACCTCCCTCTTTTTTTTTCTTTTTTTTTCTTTTTTTTTTCTCTTTCATTATCTCAACGCTGCTGTAATATTTCTCGAAATCTTACATCTCCCCTTTCATTCTTCACCGATATCCCTACAAATTATCAATTAGCCTCACTCTCTCTCTCTCTCTGAAGATAAACATGGGGAGAGAGATTGGCGAGAAGAGGGCCTGGGAAGGAAGGTATGCCAAAGAAGGTCGAGGGTATTTTTCACCTGGAAAAAAATAATTACAAACTATATTTTTTATTAAAAAAATAATTATCCAAAAATTCTATGGTATTTTACCGGATGGGTTATTTTTTAATAGGCATTGGAATATTATTATTCACCGATAAGTATTTTTGAAATATTTAAAAGTATATTAAGAACCAGAATAAAAATCCCGCATGGCTGGGGTCTTCCTGGTATTGGGCCTCGAGTATAATATAATAATACATGGGCCTGGCTTCAGGTTCGAAAGTGGGCTGTTATTGGCCCTGTATCGCTTAAGACCCACTTATATATAGGTAGGCTCGGCCCGTATGGTTGAGAATACGAGGGGTGAATGTAAATGTTAGAAAATGTGAGGGGGTTAAGAGTAAAAGCAGAAATTCGAACACGCGGAAGAGAATTAGGGTTTGCTCTCATTACTAGTACTACTGCTACCGCCGCCGCCAGGGGTTCACCGCATATAAGGACGAGATGTCGTCTTGAGGAAGAACTCGGAGTTAGGCTAGTTGAGTTATCTTCTTCGATCGCCTTCGACGTGGAGGTTCCGCCTCCGCAATTCTCTTTGATCGTCATAAATCTAATGAGGTTCCCCTTCTGCATGTTTCTTCGCTTCTATCGCCTCGTTCTTCTTCGATATCTTTCTTAGCTTCTTTTTTTGTCGTTGTCTTCGATTCTTCCGCGGAGTTTGGGTGATATCATGTGTGGATGATGAGACTAATCAAATATACAGTTATCCCTGGCTTACGCTATGCGAATGCTGATGAGTTCTATTCTGACACACATTACATTCGTTCTGTATTCACTCGAAGAATTTTCGCCAATAGTTTCCTGCTACTCCGCAGAACCCGCGATTTTCTCGATCTGTCATCGTTCACCGTTCGAGACGCTTTAATTTGTGTTGTTTGTTGCTGGATTTCCAGAAATCGCACTACTCGTCCAGTGCTCGCAGCAGTCATCTGTGTTTTTTCTACGTAAGATGGATTGCAGTTTTCGCGCAATGACGGACTGCTATGCATCCCTTGATTTTTATTCCGATAGTAACCTCTTGGCCATCACACGGCTTCTTAAATGTAGCGGTCAGATCGGAATCTGTGACCTGTCATACTACGGTTCTCAATCCACTCTTCCAATCATCTCTCGTCTGATCGTTATTCCTTGTACCTTTTTAGTTTGTTTTATTGTGTCTTGTTATTTACGGAGGATCCTAGATCTGATCCATAGAGCAGATACGTGCTAAATAATCATTGTTTAAATCCTTTTTAAAACGCCAATTCATCTCTTCAAACTCTTGTTTTTAACGTAAATCCATTATCGACGTCGTATTATCAATAGATTGGATTAAACGTTCCAAACGGTTCTTGTTTGATTTTTATCTGTGAAAGAGTGTGGAATGATGAGCTTCTTATCTTTTGACGCGCACGTCCCAAATTGGATGTGGTGATGCAAATTTGAAAATGAATAGGAAGAGCTGACCCGCACAATCTTCATTTCTTATTTCTGGTAGTATGCTTGATTCTTTTAGGGGATAATTAACTTCTACGAGACGAAATCAAAGAGAAATGAATCAATGTACGTGATGAGCCAATCAATTACTGTCAAGCTTCCTGTCCAATTTTCTTGTTGATGGCTTGGACCATTTGAAGGACTACCTAAGCGGACCTAAGCGAGGTCTACTATATTGAGAACATTCTTGGTCACACTCCAAGATTGCAGTAGATTGATCGTCATAATTTAGCTTTGCACCCGACTGTCGGGGTAGGTACGCACGATATAACCCCTCTGTTTCTAGTCGCCATTGTTAGATTGATTCTAATAGTTGCCATACGTTTCAGTTTACTTCTCTTTAGTGCTTGATTTTGCTCTAAAATGTGCTCGTGGCCTTGAAACATCGTCCTCTCTCCTCACATCAGAGCTCAACTTACACTTTGATTTCATTGAGATGTTATGTAGGTGTATAATAGTGAATAAGCAAATAGCTCCAGCACTCTTGAATTCACTCCCTGTACCGCTCACACATTTGACCCCCTTTGACCAACAGTTCCTTTTACTTATGTATGTTCCCTGAAGTGATTGTCTAAGTCTCATCAAGCGTTCTTAATTTCCTTGATACTTTAAAACCCTATGAGCCCTTATTTAAAAGGGGGCGCTGGAGTCTATGAAAAAAACCTCTGATATCTAGATCGAAAATGCACCTTATTTATCTGGTATAATCCTAAGAACCATGCAATTTTACTTCTAGCTTGTCCTACATGCACTAGTTATGACATTAAGTCACTTCAAGATCTGAAATGGATTCCAGTAGAATTATCGATTTTAAGCAGAATTAGGTTTATGCCCGGTACAAGAAAAAAAAAGATTTTCTAACAAAATTGGCCAAAGAATATATCATTTGGACAGGGAAATTTCATGTGAGAAAATCAATAAAAAAAAGGACAAGAAAAATCCACCTTTCCAACCCTTTACGGACCTATTCCGTCTTAGATCATTCTATATGTGGCATTCCTTGCATAAGTAGTATATCAACCTCACGGAGGGGTCCACTTTCCGGCCTTGAACTCCTTGTAGAAAGAAGACCGCTTGGAAACAACAAAGAACGCTGCAGACATATGGACAGAAGATATAGGGTTAGGGAGAAAATCTAGGAAGAGAAATGGGCAGTCAATTTCAATTTCTGCGCCATAAATGGCCTAACTAGGATGACCCCATATATATATCTTCTTTGCTGATGAAATGGAAGCCACCCACCTGGGATCCCGGGGATGATGTAATCTGGTCGGCAGAGAATATCTCTGAGCATTTTCTTCTCATTGACCTTGATCCATTTGCCAGCATCTCCACCTGAGGAAATTAGATGGAAGTTGACTAATAATCTGAAGATGGAAGATCCCACCGGAAAGATCAAGGCGGAGAAGGAATATTATGATGCTATAATAAAGATAAATATCTAAAGCATCTGGATTCCATTCGTCCTCAATTGTGTCCACTGAGCATGAGATAATTCGCAGAAAGCAACCTCTCACTATACCCCCACATAAATCCTGAAAGCGTGGTATTGCGGGACTCACTAGTAAGCAATGGAGAAGGCAAAGAAATAATCAAGGCTTTGATACCCAGCATGAGTGAAAATCACTCACTATTTATGTGTTCGTCTGTGTGCATTGAGCTGCCCTCTTCACCGAAAATGTCGTCTGCAAGAGCACCCGCAGTACCCTCCAAAAGATTCCTCAGAATTTCCTTCTTTGACATGGGAATCCCATAGCCAGCCTGATGAGTGGATAAATGTGGAGAGAAAGAAAAAAAAAAAAGTCAGCGGCAGTGGGTTCAGGGCTGGAGAAGCTAGTAGAAGCTGCAGCCAATAATCTGAGTCATAACATATTGTATCAAAAAAATAAAAAACAGATAACACGGTTCGTCGTCAGTCAGCTATTCAAAAGAAACCGCTTCACTCGCAGAAAGCTTGCAGAATTCAGAGATGGATAAACCAAAACGAATGCTCTCCATGTTTGATTCATAGAGGATGATGCGTACTGTTAGAAAGAGAAAGCCCAACATTGAGAGTGAGAATTAGGATCGCTTCAGCATTTAAGTCGGCTGCAACAGGTGCGCATGGAGAGCATGACCTGTAAATAGAAAACTTCCTCGGAAGATAGTCATACCTGATAGTACAATTCAACCGCCTCGCGGCTATACGCAGATTCACTGTCCCAGGGTAATGACTGGCAGCTTCCTGAAAACATGTTTGAAAAATTAAGGAGACCAAGTTGGCATGTCAATGAAGATCGTCACATCCGATTAATCTCGTGGAAAGATCCCATGATGAAAAGGATATCAGGTCAAGATGTTCTGAGAAAACGTCCGTCTCGCAGAAGTCTTCGATGAAATCACTCGACATGACTTCTGCGTAGAGGAGAAGAACCGGCCAGTGAAGAACACTGTTTTCATCGATAATGGGTTTTCTCAGTCCAGTCAGCTCTTGGAACATCGCCTTCCCAAGCTTCAGATTTCTCCTCTCAATTGCCGCAGAAAGATCCTGCACAATTTTCATTCATAAGAGAGCAAAGCCCTGAATTATGTCTACGAGCATATCATATCCCATCCTACCTTAGCTGCAGACACGGCCTGTGAGACTTGAAACCTGTGGTCTTCTAGTCCTTGCCTTCGCGAATCGATTTGTAGTCCCAGCTTCCTTAAGTCGTCATTACCAGGGAACTGATCCAGGCCGCCTTTACAGAACGATGCCGCCTCACTTAGAAGATCCAAGGAGAAGGCTGCTTTGGCCGCTCGATAGTGTGCCTACTTCAAAATTAACAGTTTCAAAGTTTTCATCAGAATGGATTGAGACTGCAGGCAGCAATTCATCAGAAATGGATGAAATAATGAAAGTTAACACCGATGAACAGAAATGTCATGACCTTTTGGATACCTAACTTGTCTATGTACATTTTAAATTCACAGTCCAACGAGGTCAAACCTCTAGAGGTGGACGTTTTCTGATCGGGCTTGATCCCCCCTTGGAAATTTCATTTCAATTGAGCTAGGTTAAATTTCATATGGTCTAAGGGTGTATAGTTACTCATAAGGGGCATCCAGAAACAGTTATCCATATGGTTGATCTATTCACAAAGGGCATCAAGAACCAGTTATTCACATGGGTTGATCTCATACAATACATAAAGGGCATCATCCAATACAGTTATTCATACGGTTGATCTAATTATTCATAAGGGCATCCAATATAATTACTTTCCATGGTCACATGATCTGCGCAAAGGGGGGGGAGGGGGGTGGGTGTCCTTACGCGTGAGAAGAACAATGACTTGATAACTTACGAGTGCAGCTGTATTACCATACAAAAAACTGATAGGTTCCATTTGATGAAAACGGTATCGCGGCAATTCTTACCCAGAAAAACTGAGAATAAATCAGGTAAACCCAGACGGCTGTACCTTCACGTTGCCCGGGGAGAGCTGGATTGCCTGCTCTGCATCTTTGACAGCACGCCGATAGTTTCCCAGGAGTAAATTGACGTGGGCGCGGTTGGCAAAGAGGACGGACGTCTCGGCGTCACCCAGCACCTTCTGGTCAATGGCTCTGGTGTAGCAGTTCACAGCATCAGCGTAGTGCTTCCTTCCCATCTTCACATACTGATTTCCTTGCTCCTAAAATCGAGAGAAAATGAAGCCGATCATCAGCCCGGTCCTTCGTGCTGCTTATTTCCTCTTCAGATGCCCATCTGCGTGGACTCGCCGGAAGAACCGACCCACAAGGGCCGATGCTCTGTCGCTACCTTGAGCTCGATCGCAGCAGACTCCTTGAGAGCGGCGATGGCGTCCAAGTCGGCTCTCTCTTGCTCCGTCGTCGGACAGGAACCCTCCTCCATCCACAACGCCATCGTTATCTTCCTCCTCCAAACCCCTGCGCCCCAAAAGCCTCGGGTGAGTATGCTCATCAGGAGTCACACGATCAGGAAGAGGAGGATCACCCTTTCACTGTTCTTTCGTGCTAAGTTAACACGCAATTTGGTTAAAAGAATGCTTAAAAAGCATCACAAAAAATAAAATAAACTGCAGTCGGTAAGCTCTAGCTTATTATAGAAATACAGAACTTGGAGAAATCATAACGCAATGTCTCAAGAACTTGCTGTTTTTGGTTCGATCCAGGGTGATAGTTCAACCGGGAGAGCATCAGACCGAACAACTGAAGGTCGTGTGTTCGTCACAAGGTGTTAGAACCCGTGAGAGGCTTTCTATCGGAATAGGATCAAGGAATGGGGTGCAGTTGGCCACAGCGCGTAAAATGCAATCCATCTTCTGCGGATCCTTCGAAACTTCAGAAATTTCGCGTAGAAAAGACGGAGGAGTTCTAGAATCACTGGACGAGTATTGCGATTGCTAGAAAGCCAGCACAAACAACAGCAACTGAAGCATCTCTAACGCTGTACGATAACAGATTGAGAAAACCGCTGGTTCTACGGAGATGCAGGAAACTAATGGCGAAAATTCTCCGAGTGAATCCATGCACGAATGCAATGTGTGTCCGAGTAGAGATCATCAGCATCCGCACAGCCATAAACCAGGGATGACTGTAAATCTGATCAGTCTCATCATCACACAGAATATCACGCGAGCTCCGCGGATGAATCGTAGACAACAAAAAGTAAAAAGCTCGAAGAAGCGATCGAAGAAGCGAATTCAGCTGGTTAATTACCGCTTAATCTAGGCCTTCCTCCCCGTCCCTCTCTACTCCCCGCCTTCTGCCGCAGCTGCCCGCTCCTTGTGTGTGAGAACAAACCCTAATTCTCCTCCGGTGTGTTCGAGTTTCCTTTTTTACTCTCGACCCCTCGCATTTTTTAAAGTTTACATAAAAAACATACATAATCGCGTCCTCACAAAACGGGCCGGCGCTACTTGGGCCTTTGCGGCCCATTTTCTAAAGTTCTCAACTTCTGCACGTCTAGAAGGATATAGAACTCCTCGTCGAACAGAGAGAGAGAGGGAGAAGATTCAAAGCAGCAGGAGAGAGGGAATCCTATCGGCAGTGAAGGCTCGGGGAACTCGAGATAGTCAAAGGTTCGGGGACCACATGCCCCCGATAATAATAAATAATGGTGGGAATGGGAATTTCTCTAATAAAAGATGGAACTATAGATTACCTTTTTAGCCCTCGTGCAACACGGGACGGCAATTCCCGCCTTCCTCTCTCGCCAATAAGAGCGGACGCCGCCGCCACCTCCGCCCGTATCCGGTCTCCCCCCTCCCTCCTTCCTCCGTCGGCCTCGTCCAAGGGGAAGAACAGACAGAGAGAGAGAGATCAGAGAGCGAGAGAAGGATATGGCGGGACAGATCTGCGCCGCCCTGCTGCTGGCGGCGGTGGACAACTTGTGGGCGGCGGCGGCGGCGCCGGCAGCGGCGGCGTGCTTCATCTCCGGGAGGTTGGAGCACATCACGGTCCAGTTCGAGGCGGTGCCGGTGCTTCTGACGGACGCGGCCTCCGCCGTGGACACGAGATACCTGCTGTTCTTCGCCTACCTGGTCTTCGCCGTGCAGATGGGCTTCACCATGCTCCGCGCCGGCCCCGCGCGGGGCGAGAACACCCGTTATTATATTGTCTGCGTGGGCCTATTCATCACATCCTTGATTCGTCCCTACCCAGACACTGGCCACGGGTAAGGCTCCAGTTGGGAGCTATGATCGAGCAAGATGAATGATGATCCTGAACCTGCTGCAATCTTGGAATGTACCGCAAAAATGTTATCAATGCAGTAATTTTTTGTATTCTCGATCGGAGAAAAACACGTAAAATAGTCCAAGCCATCATCGACAGTCAATAAATAATTGGGCTTCCTGTCTCGTGAGAAGATCGCGTGGATCAGTTCTTCCTGTTCGTTCTCCATTTTGCACCACCACATCCGTTCTGGGACTTGGTCGTCAGAATATCATGAGAAAAGCGCATGATACCACAATTTCTCACGAATGAAAATCAAATTTCTTCAAGCAGTCGAACAAACAAGAATCGTTTCGAACGTCTAATCCGATCTAATTTGGATAATACGACAGTCGAGATGGATTTAAAGATGACTATTTAGCATCTATCATCCCCAATAAAAACGAGCTGAAAAGGTAGGAGGAACGGCGATCAAATAAGAGATGGATTGGAGGAGAATTGAAATCGTTGGTATAACATCTCACGGTTCAAGATTTCACCGCTAGGTTTTCTAAGCCGTGTGATAGGCCAGAGGTTTTCTTTCGGAACAGGATCAAGGAATGCAGTCCATCCTCTACGGATCCTTCGAAACTTCAGAAATTTCGCGTAGAAAAGACAGAGGAGTTCTAGAATCACTGGACGAGTATTGCGATTGCTAGAAAGCCAGCAACAAAAAGCGAAAATTAATTGCATCTGTAACGCTGTACGGCAACAGATTGAGAAAATCGTTGGTTCTGCGGAGATGCAGGAAGCAAGTGGTGAAAAAATTTCGAGTAAATGCAGGCACTGATGTAATGTGTGTCAGAGTAGAGATCATCAGCGTACGCATGGCGTAAGCCAGGGAAGAATCGAAGACAGCAACAGAAGAAAAAGCTCGGAAGAATGGTGAAGAAGAACGAGGCGATCGGAGCGAAGAAAAAAATGCAGAATCGGAACCTCTTGAAATCCAAGGCGAACTCAACTGGTTAATCACCAGTTAATTTAGGCCCTCCTCCACGCTCCTCTCCACTCCCCACCTTCTTCCGCACCTCCGTGCTCCTCGTCTGCGAGAGCAAACCCCGGTTTCTCCCTCGATTGTTAGAATTCCCTCTTTTACTCTCACCCCCCCGCATTTTCTAAAATTTACGTAAAAGACTCTAGCGTTCTCGACCAAAAGGGGCCAGGCCTTTGCAGCACTAATTGGACCTTCAGAGCTATCTAAAACTATCAAAACCCAACACCAGCCCAAATTACGAACCTGAGGCGAGGCCCACTTATTATACTATATATGTGGGCCTGACCTTGAGGCCCAATACTCTGAAAACCCCACCCATCCTAGATACGTAAGGGATCCCCAATGCAATGATCCTATCCGTATATGAAAGTCAACCCTTGTGGTATCGCCCTTAGCTCTGACAGCACGACCTGAACCCATGTCCTGTGGAGTCAACCATGTCGGATGTTAATTATAGCCTCTTAAATTCATCACCCGCCCTCCCGCTCTCCCACCCCACTTGGTTCCCTGGAACATCGTCTCTCCTCTTGAAGTAGGATCTTCCTATCGAGATCTTCTGTCGTCAGAGAATCAATCGACGCCTGGGGTTTTGGTTCCCATTTCCTTGGGGCGAGGGAGATCCCGTCAAATGGGGGCAAAGTCAACGCGAAGGAAGCTCTCTGAGAGCGGCTCCGACAAGGCTACATCGTCTCGGCGTTCATTTGCCCCCGGCGATTTCCCGTGGTGGAGTATATTAACTCGCGCTGACCATCTGATGCTCGTTCTCTTGTGAGAAATGGGACCAACTAAGTATTGAAGCACGCCATTCAGCTCGACTGCGCAGCTGCCGCCCGCCCCAACCGTCGGAATTAATTTCTACTGGTCAACCCCTCGCCCCTTGTTTGCTCGATCTTCTCCGCTCTTCCTCGAGAAGGAAGCCATCGGACGGTCTCCACTCTGCCACGTGCCGTGACTTCATAGACCACAGGAAGTCACTTGATTGCTTGCCTACACGCATTCGCGTACACACAGGGAATTCCATTTCCGTAAATATAAAATTCGACAAATCAATGCCCTCCGATGGCTGATTTTGTTTCTAAATTGGGTCGGGTCTGCATAGAAGAAGTGAACCCACCGACACTCATGGATTCACGTGCACTTTCTCTCTCTTTCTATCTTTTGCTGACGTCACATGCGAGGAGAGAGAGGGAGAAGATTCAACGAAGCAGGGGAGAGGGAATCCGACTGGCAGTGGAAAAGGCTCCTCCGTCTGGCCGAGGAGAAAGTCTTCGTCAACTGTGGCGAAACAGTCAAATCTATGGGGACCACAGCCGGCACTGATAATAAATAATAGTGCGGATTGCAATTTTTCAAATAAAAAATGGGCAGTTAGGGGGAGATCCGCAGCGATATCTTACCGTAACAGGCGCCCGATACCCCGCCGCCTCCAATAAAGTCGCGAACGAGAAGACCGAGTAAGTGGGTTAGTTACACAGATTACATTTCTACCCCTCGTGGAGCCCACGGGACTCCCGTTCTCCCCCGAATTCTCGCCTTCCTCCGTCGCCTATTAAAGCGGACGCCACCACCACCCCCTCCTCCGCGTCTCCCGTCTCCCGTCTCCCTCCTCCTTACTCCGTCGGCCTAGCCGAAGGGGAAGAACAGAGAGAAAGAGAGAGAGAGGGAGAGAGATCAGAGAGAGAGAGAGCTAGAGAGAGAGAGGGGAGATGGCGGAGCAGAGTTGCGCCGCCCTGCTGCTGCCGGTGGTGGGCAACCTGTCCGGAGCGGCGGCGGGGGCGGCGGCGAGCTTCATCTGCGGGAGATTCGAGAATATCACGACCCAGTTCGAGGCGGTGTCGGCGCAGCTGACGGACACGGCGTCGGCGGTGGACACGACGTACCTGCTGTTCTCCGCCTACCTGGTCTTCTCCATGCAACTAGGCTTCGCCATGCTCTGCGCCGGCTCGGTGCGGGCCAAGAACACCATGAACATCATGCTCACCAACGTCCTCGACGCCGCCGCCGGTGGCATCTTCTACTATCTCTTCGGCTTCGCCTTCGCCTTCGGATCCCCCTCCAACGGCTTCATCGGCCGGCACTTCTTCGGGCTCAAGGGCGTCCCAGCCCCCGGGTACGACTATGCCTACTTCCTCTACCAGTGGGCCTTCGCCATCGCCGCCGCCGGCATCACCTCCGGCTCCATTGCCGAGCGGACCCAGTTCGTCGCCTACCTCATCTACTCCTCCTTCCTCACGGGTTTCGTCTACCCCGTGGTGTCTCATTGGTTCTGGTCCGCCGACGGCTGGGCCAGCGCCTTCCGCACCGACGATCTCCTCTTCCGCAGCGGCGCCATCGACTTCGCCGGCTCCGGCGTGGTCCACATGGTCGGCGGCATCGCCGGCTTCTGGGGCGCCCTCATCGAGGGCCCCCGCATCGGCCGCTTCGACCACTCCGGCCGCGCCGTGACCCTCCGCGGCCACAGTGCCTCCCTCGTGGTGCTCGGCACCTTCCTACTCTGGTTCGGCTGGTACGGCTTCAACCCGGGCTCCTTCCTCACCATCCTCAAGTCCTACGGCCCCAGTGGCTCCATCAACGGCCAGTGGTCCGCGGTGGGCCGCACGGCGGTGACCACCACCCTCGCCGGCTGCGCCGCGGCGCTCACCACGCTCTTTGGGAAGCGCCTCCTCTCCGGGCACTGGAACGTCACCGACGTCTGCAACGGCCTCCTTGGCGGCTTCGCCGCCATCACTGCCGGTTGTTCTGTGGTGGAGCCGTGGGCGGCGATCATCTGCGGCGTCGTCGCCGCCGGGGTCCTCATCGGCTGCAACAAGCTGGCGGAGAAGTTCAGATTCGACGACCCCCTCGAGGCGGCCCAGCTCCACGGCGGCTGCGGCACCTGGGGCCTCATCTTCACCGCCCTGTTCGCCAAGGAGAGGTACGTCAACGAGGTCTACCCGGGCCATCCCGGCCGTCCCTACGGACTCTTCATGGGGGGTGGCGGCCGTCTGCTGGCGGCGCAGCTGGTGCAGATCCTGGTAATCGCCGGGTGGGTCAGCGCCACCATGGGCCCCCTCTTCCTCCTCCTCCGCCGGTTCGGCCTTCTCAGGATCTCCGACGATGATGAGATGGCCGGGATGGACCTCACCCGCCACGGCGGCTTCGCCTACGTCTACCACGACGACGACTCCCCCGGTGACGGCGCCGCAGGGTTCAAGCACAAATCAGCCGTCTCCCGGGTGGAGCTCACCACCGCCGGCAACGGCCGCCCCTAGATTCGCCGATTCGTCCCGTTCCCACCATCTCTCTCCACTCTTTGGCAGTATCTGTAAATCTTCTGAGGTCTTCCTTCCTCCTTTCCTTCCCTCCTTCCCATTCCTAGTGTTGACTTTGAACGCGGGGTCTTCGTTGACTTTAAAGACGGCCGTGGGGTGCTCCTTTTTTTTCAACCTTGGGAATAATATCTGTCGCATTTTCCAGTCTTGGTGTTGTTCACGCATACACCGGTCTCCGCCTGATATCTCTGACCGGCGAAGGAGAGTCCGCCGCCGGGCCCATCTCCTTCATCCAACACCAAAAGAGAAAGGGAGGACGGTAAATTGACCGATCCTCTGTATGTTCCTTCTGGATCTGTGGATGAAAATGCAGGAACGATCATCGGTCCTCATTCTCCAGAGAGGAAAGAAATCTCACACAGAAAATCCCGCAATCTGAAACAGCGAGGAGCGAAGGAGAATTCCCCGGATCGAGAAGAATCGGAAAACCTGAAAACCAGGACGATTGAATCCATCTATCTATCTCCGCACTGGCTGCAACATCCTGAACGATCTATAAATTAGGTTAAGCGTGGACAAGCCATTACTCCTACAGAAGGAATTTATTTCCTGCCGTGACCGCTGCCAAGGTTAGGGCTCTGAAGCAACTGCTCGATCTGCAGCCGAAGGAGCAACGAATTTCTGGCTTCGTCCGAGAAGGAGAAACGTCCGGCAGAGAAACGAAGGAAGATGAGAAGGCCGCCCTCGCTGAAGGAGCAACGATACCTGCCCGGGTGGAGGTGTCCGCAAACCCCGAATACTTCGTATGAAATGGAGTCGCATCGGAGAAATCGAACGGAGACATGGGCGAGGATTATCGAGCAGGCAACCGGTGGAGGAGAGAGGCAGGCAGGCAGGGAGGCAGGCAGGGTGCTGCTTCACGCAGTCTACACATCTCAATTGGATCTCTTATCCTCCATGAATCAAAGCCTCTTGCTCGAGCATTCAAAGATCTCATCTCCGCAAATCACTCCCACATCTCTGAAATATGAATTGAAACCACAGTATATTGCATGGAAATTGCTCTTGATCTGTAATTGAGCACTTCTGGATCTTAGCTGTGCTCTAATATAGTTGACCATAGAATCTTCGATCCATAAATAGCGCTTCTGGGAAACTTTTAGATTGTGAAATGTAGTCATAATTAGATATGAATTCCATAATTTGAGTCACAATTCACGAGATTGAGACTTGAAACGAAGAGGCCTGATCAACCCCCTCGCAATTAGTTCGTAGTGTAATATCCCTAAAACCATCAAAGTTGTGCATGGGTCAATCACTCGATGAGATCGTAGGAGAATTCTTTAGAAACCAACAAGCTAATGATATCAATATAAGCTATTTATTTCACATTTTTAACTATAGTCTCGAAGCCTTATAGTTGAAATGTGAAATAAATTAAGAATGTTCTACTACTTGTGGGTATTAAAAATAAGTTAAATTAAAAAAAAAGGTCATGTCAGTGAACATGTACCAAGGTCTAATCGCCCATTCACACATACACATGAAGTGTTTGTCAAAAAGGGTGAAATAATATTTTTTTTATTGATGAATAATGTAACAAATGATGTGCGATGTGATATCTTGCACAAACCCTATTTAGGAATGCATGTAATTAGCTCACTCTTTCCCATATAAAAATGAATACGTCAAAAAACTTTAGAACCAGGTTTTAGGGTACGTTGTAATGTGCATGGCGGCCCATCAATGAGGGGATGATATGTGTGTATCTACCTAGTATACATCAGACTGTACTCAGCTATGATAGCGTAACAAGTGTTAGAGATTATATACATCACGGTGATTATATATATAAGATAGTTCTAGAGAATGATATCTCGCGATTCACTAGGCTTTTAGATTCCTAGTGACACGTGTTTTTGCTATATGGCACACGTGCTATGCTTTTTACATAGGTGTGGTTGCAGGATTTAGATGGTATACTTAAAATTTTAGGTATGGAAAGGTCTTTTTGTAATGTCACTTACTCCCACCTTGTCTCATCTCGTTGTCGCCACCCAGTGGACTGTTGTTGACTTGTCTCACAGCCAGCTCGATAGGTTGAACATTCGCCTTGCCATCACCTTGCCTCATTACAGCTTTGAGTCGTCTCTTTTCACAGGAAAAAAAAATCACATATCATCAAGAAGCCATATGTGGGTAGCTCAATTTTGACCTCTCAAAATATTGTAGTCAACCAGAGGTGGGAAAAAAAGTCAATGATTTTGAATGGTCGTGATGGAGAAGAGTTGACTTCAAGTGGGTCAACCCCTCTCACCCTATTTCCATGGCCATATTTTCTAGGAGACGACTGATCAATTTAGCTAACGTAAAGTTGACGTGGTTGTGACATATAATGTGAGCCGAATGATATGTTGATGTGAGACTACATAGTTAGAAATATTATTATAATATTTTAGAAGATGGATGGGTTGTATTTACCCGATATCTTATTTTTTTAATTGGCTTGAGAAAAGCATTTTAAAAATATAAAGAACCAGCGTAAAGATCCTCGATTGCTATGTCTTCCGAGGATTGGTCGACGGAGATAGTAAATGGGCCTGACCTCAGGTGTGTATGAAGGCCCAACTACCGTTGGAAAGGCTCGGCCCGTTGGTGACTTGTTATGTAAATTTTGGAAAATGTGAGGGGTAAAAGAGGCAAATTAGATATACGGGCTTAGGGTTTGCTGTCACTACTACTGCCTCTGCCGCCGCCGCTTGAGGCCCCCCTCATAAAGAGGACATCGTGTCGAGGTGCGCGGTGGTCCGGACGGCGGAGGTGCGGCGGGAGGTGGGGAGTCGAGAGGAGCGCCGCCATGGGGAACTTCAGGGTGCGCTGCTAACGCCTGGTGTTACGTTCGGCGTCTCTGTTTCTCACTAGATCAGTAGCATCGTCGACGAGGAGTTAATCCCTGTACGAGGGAATGCCCTCAGAGGATCGAGGACGTCGGGGGATGATTCCTATTCTCCCCCGTCTCCAGCCGTGGGCAGACAGACTCATCTAGGTGTCTCGGATCTCGGGATTATAATGAGATCAGGTGTTGATGGTAGCACGATTGAATGATATTTCTCACGATGGCGGGCTTCATTGAGGATTGCGTTTCGACGTGCATTGGGCTGTTGATATCGATGATGTCGGCTGCAAAGCTGTGTCATGGGTTTTAATTTGATTCGCGGGGCACTTTCTTCCTATTGCAGTTTCATCAGTACCAGGTGGTGGGCCGAGGTCTCCCTACGGCGTCCGAGGAGCACCCGAAGATCTTCAGGATGAAGCTATGGGCGACCAACGAAGTGAGGGCGAAGTCCAAGTTTTGGTACGATATATCGCATTCTTCCATTGTTTGCCTTATGGCAAGATTTTTTTTGTTTGCACTTCGTGTGCTCATGTTTCGCGATCGGCCATATTCTCAGGTACTTTCTGAGGAAACTGAAGAAGGTGAAGAAGAGCAATGGCCAAGTGCTCGCTATCAACGAGGTACGCGCCGTGAATACTCAGCCTCTCAGCTAAGCGGTGTACTATGCTTTTTAAAATTCCTTTGTTAGGTTGGATGTTCTTCATTTGATGCTCAGGAATGCATGCTAAATTGTTGAATCCTGTATTTGAAGCGCACATCTATCAACTGTGTGTATGATTACTTTTTGGATTTTACACGTTGATTTGATTGCATACCACGCTAGGCGTGCATGTGATCATCTAGGCTTGGTTTCGTCAGTTGAATTGCATTATACTCATTAATTAGTCTACGCCTCTGTCGATATCAGTTATTACTCTGCAATCACATTTGGGAAACTTCTACGATAATTTATCTTAGACAGCTCATATAGGATTATCGGCCTCAGTAATCCCTGGATCTATGAGTCTGGCAACTTTGCCGAGGTGACCAGCATTCGTCATGGTTTCCTCTTTTTCCCTGTTGCCCACATCATAGGACTGTCGTGTTTTTCATCTGTCTGCCTATCCCATAAGGCTCATGGTGAACGCTACATGCTACATACATTGTATCGGCCTCAGTGGTACCTCGATCTGTCAGTCTGGCAACTTTGCCGAGGTGATCAGCATTCGTCTTGATTTCCTCTTTTTCCCTGTTGCCTACAACATAGATTCTGGTGCTTTTCATCTGTCTGTTCGTTCCATAAGCCTCATGACGATCACCACAGGGTACATTTTGTCTGTCTCAACGGTTCCTGCATCTGTGAGAGTCTGGCAACTTTGCCGAGGTGACCAGCATTCGTCTTGGTTTCCTCTTTTTCCCTGTTGCCCACATCATATGACTATGGTGCTGTTCATCTGTCCGTTCATTCTAAAGGCTCATGA
Source organism: Spirodela intermedia (assembly GCA_902729315.2). Taxonomy (NCBI): domain Eukaryota; kingdom Viridiplantae; phylum Streptophyta; class Magnoliopsida; order Alismatales; family Araceae; genus Spirodela; species Spirodela intermedia. Next base: position 720,213 of record LR746265.1, read on the forward strand.
CGAACACCACAGGCTACATATCAATTTTATTTTTATTCCCAATCATAGGTCGTGTAGCCTCCTCATTGGTTCAATTTTTCGACGGAAGTTTATGTGATTATATGGGAGTACACCTCGGTGATTATACCTGATACCACGCTGTTCGATTTCTGAGAATCTGAAGACTAGTCGAGGCAACAGCTCTCCATACCTTTCAGACAGTGGGGGCCTAGTTGCTTTCCTCTTTTTCCCTGTTGCCCATGTCATACGGCTATGTTGTCTTTTATCGGTCTGGTTATTCCAAAGACTGACGAAGAGTCCATACACGCAATTCTTTGTTTTAAATACCTCCCATCAGAACTTGCTCGCGCCTTTTGATCCGACTTTGGATTCACGAAATTACGCTTGAATATTGCCAGGAGTCACATTAATACTCCGAGCAAAGTTTCCACAGCTTCCAGGCAGTACATGTGATATCATCAGAATTTCTTAGTCTCTGTGCACTTGTAGAAGGGGGTTATTGGAGGCTTAATCCAATCGTCCAGGCAGGGCAGTTTCTTCGACCCCGTCCTCTTCTTTCATACGGATTCATATCTCTAATGGATCATCTATCAGCTAGTCTGTGTATATATAGGAAGAACAGACCATCATCGTCATCAATTTCTTCTACCTGTTTTGCTAGTCTGTGTTATGGAATAGAAGAGCAGAGTACGACCTGGGATTATTTGTTGAGAAAATCTGAGATTTGGGTAGGTGGGTGGATGGGTCTGACTGTCCCGTGCTCCACAGATATTTGAGAAGAAGCCGACGACGATCAAGAACTTTGGGATCTGGCTGCGGTACCAGAGCCGGACGGGGTACCACAACATGTACAAGGAGTACCGGGACACGACGCTGAATGGGGCGGTGGAGCAGATGTACAACGAGATGGCGTCCCGCCACCGGGTGAGGCACCCCTGCATCCAGATTATCAAGACGGCGACCATCCCCTCCAAGCTCTGCAAGCGCGATAACACCAAGCAGTTCCACGACTCCAAGATCCGCTTCCCCCTCGTCTCCCGCAAGGTCAGGCCTCCCACCCGCAGGCTCAAGACCACCTTCAAGGCCTCCCGCCCCAACATCTTCATGTAGAGCGAGCTTGGAGGGCCTCCCTTCCTTCCTTTCTCCCTACTTTTTTGAGGCGGACGTGCTACTGGTGGTAGTAAGTTACTAGGTTGAAGAATGATTTTTGGACTGTTTTCTTCCTTTATCGGTGGGATTGTTCTCTCTATCTACTAGATTCGGCTTACCAAGCTCTCTTTATCCCTGCGGGGTGCCTGTGAGTGAGAATTTTCTGACATTGAGTCCATTTCTTCTGAAATGCTAGGATCTCTGAGTTATCAGTGATTCACCTCGGTCTTCTTCCTCCTGAATTGATTCTCTCTCTCTCTCCATCCCTGCGGCGTGCCATGTGAGAATCTTCTGTCTTAATTCTTGCTTGGTGGGATGGTAAGATCTCTTGAGTTCTCAGTGATTCACCTGGGTCTTCTTCCCCCTAAATTCTCTCTCTCTCTCTCTCTCTATCTCTGCAGCGTGCATATGAGAATCTTCTGAAATGAAGTCCCCTTCTGTCTTATTTCTGGCTTGGTGACGATATCTTCGGAAAGTGCGTGTGTATGTGAGAGATGTGAGAGATGAGAGAGCGAGAGAGAGAGAAAAAAAGATGGGCTAGGTAAAATGGGCCGTAACTAGAAAGGGAAACCGTTTAATATGCAATTGGCCCATTAAAGGCCCATTAGGGGCCTGACCGTGATGACAGCCGACGGGTTTCTGTTGGTGCTCGCTCGAGGTGAGGGGAGAAGGGGGAGGTGATAAGGTAAGGTTGGGGGAGGGATGGGGTGGGCCGTGCTGCCTCCAGGGATCTCCCGTTCGTGGTCTTCGGCCATGGAAGCCGCGACCATCTCTGCTTCACGCCCCATTCTCGTGTCCGGCTCCGGCAGCGCCGGACTCCCGAAATTGGCGTTTCCCCGCCGGAAGTTTACCGTGCGAGGTCCCCAGGTTAGCTTCTCCGTCTCCAGATTTATGCGGTGCCTGTGCTTGGTGTCATCTATGTTGTTCTCTTGGTTGGGCTTCACGATGGTGGATCGATTAAAGAGCGTCTTTCTGGCCTACATTTCCGAGTTTGCTTTTTGTGTCCGTCTGGACGAAAGTGTGCCTGGCCCTCGTTGGCTTTATTTCCAAATTTCCTTTCACCTGAAATATGGGTGATTAAGATTTATAAAGAATACTTCAAGCATGGAACTGCCGTCGAAAGGAGTTAGTTGTGTGAGATAGAGTTGATGACGGTATTTGTTGTTAAGTCTGTGAGATAAGCTCTTTTATATCAATAGATTCGAATTTCTTCTAATGCTTCTGTGTTTGAATTAAATTTTAGTTGCCTTATAAATGCGATTATTTTTATTTATGGTTGATTAGTGAAGATTTTTTTATGTATGAATTGATGCACTTCTGAAAGCAAGTTCTGCCTACTGGTTTAATCTCTCAACTGGACGTGTTATTCAACAGTTTCTGCAATGGAAGTGTCCGGGCGATTCGAGAGTCACGGTTTATTATGGTGGGATGTGTTCATGTAATCTGACGAACTCCAGTGGAGGGCCAAGACGTCGCAACAATTTGAAAATTGACAAGAAGGAATCAGCATGCGGTCTTATTTTCCGTCCTGTTCAGGCATTTCACAGCTTATCCTCTCATTATCTGTTGGTGCTTAATCATCACGGAAGTTTGAAATCTTTGCGATCTTTAGTCGTCCTACACAAGATAAAATATTGGAAAGAGAAATTCTGGCACTCTTTCTCGATCTTTTTCTTTCGTCTAGCCGTGGGTGTGATGCTCATACTGTCAGTTTCGGTTAGCATCAACAAGTCACCAACATGTACGTATATTCCTTGATGGATTTTTTTGTCTGGACTTTGGGATTTGGTTTACTATATGAACTGTGATTTCTAACTATTTACTATAATGGCTTATGATAACCCTAATTTGTATCTGACGCTAAATTTAGGGGCACTTAATGAAGAAAATCTCCTTTTCTTGGAGGCATGGAGAACAGTTGATCGTGCATATTTTGACAAAAGCTTTAACGGGCAAAGTTGGTTTAGGTATCGTGAGGAAGCACTACGCAATGAACCAATGAATACACGAGAGGAGACATGTATGGGCTTTGACTTTATAACTATGAATTGCCCGAGATTATATCTGTCATTATTTGAAATAGTTTGTTGATGTTTCATTTTCAGTCTATCACACTTCTGGTGTATGACCATATGAATATGACGTCATGTGTTTTATATTTATATGGTTTTGATGTTCGCGTGCAAAACCATGATGCTTTAGCAATTTGACATTTTGATCGGAGTGAAACATGCTTATGAAGATATTTCTCTGCTGTGTGAAGCATGGAGGAAAAATCTCCTGTGAGACTGCCATAGGATTTCCTATGCATTTTTGACTTGCTCGTCTATCTAAAAATGGCTAATGGTTAGATAATTGTAATTTTATCTTCTCTCTTTTCGTGTGCTTGCCTTGTATGTGTAAAGCAGTCCTTTTACCTGCGGGATGCATTCTATTAGAAAGCCACGACATCTACTGCTTCCCAATTTTTTTCTCTTATATCTGTGCACCTGTTCTTTTTTCCGCCCCCATAAAATACCTAGATATGACTCTCTTAGATTTTCTCGTAAGCATTCACTCAAGTCTATTTCTAAAATCTTGTATATAAATCGTGTCTAGATATGGCGATCAAGAAGATGCTTTCGACACTTGATGATCCTTTTACTCGCTTTCTAGAACCTGAAAAATTCAGGAGTTTGCGGGTAAACATTCTGACTCCGCATTCTTTTTCCCCCTTTAGGCTTTGGGGTTAGGCACGTAGTTGAGAAACCTCAGCATGCGCATGAATCTATCCTAGTGGCAATTTTTTTAGATCTTTCAACTAAAAACTTTCACCTTTATTTGAAGGCAGTCTGGCACTCAAGGTGCTCTCACCGGTGTTGGGTTGTCGATTGGGTACCCTACAAGACTTGACGGTTCAGGTCTTGTGGTCATATCAGCATCTCCAGGGGGACCTGCGAGTAAGGCTGGAATTCTTCCTGGAGATGTTCTTCTGACGATTAACAATAAAAGTACAGAGGACATGGATATTTATGATGCTGCAGAGCGATTGCAGTAAGTATCCATTTTTTCAGTAATTTATTTGCACTTCTTATGACAATTAATTGTCTAACTATATAGACAAGAAAGCCATCACAGTCAACTTTTTAAGAAGAAGAATCTTGATGGTCCGCTGTGTTATTTATGTGAAGAACTGGATGCCTTCAAGGGGTTCATCGTAATGATATCTACGTTGGTGGTTATTTTTGGCTTCGTGGTCCTAAATGATGCCATTTCGATATGAATTCTGATTGTGTACAACAATAGGCCCTGGCTGAATGCAAAATAGAAAGTAGGAGGTTGGTCAAGATATGAATATCTGTGCTCAAGGAAATTTTCCAAGGAGAGTGGTACCAACCTAGACCTTCCGAGATTTCCTCTCCTGGCGCACATAAGTGAACAGTGCTATTTTTCTCCCGATTGTATTCCGCTCTCTTTCCTTTTCTTATCATCTAACATAGCAATTCTGGGAGTCACAGGATTGGTTATATAGGGAACACTTGAAGGTGTTCTGAAGGCCATGAATAGGACCTATTTTGTGAAATATTCCTCAAAATTACGGAATAAAATATTTGAAAATTTTGTGAGGTTTGCCTCAGAGATGAGGTGGCTCCTCAATGCCTTGAGCCGGGCAATGCAAAAAGATTTTCGCCAGTTGCCGTACCTAAATATGAGAACAAAGATGAGAAGACCTTTCATGTGCTTCATGCTCATTGAGAACAAAGATGATGAAATAAGAATAAAGGAAAAAACTACCGTACTATCTTCTGCATGTTTATAGAAGTTTTCTACGATTTATCCATTATTATATAGTTTTCCCTTTTGTGCATGGCTGCACTGTTTTTCTTTTCTTTCTGCTGTCTGCAACCCATTCTTTTTGTTTATTATTCGTCAACGAGTTTGCAATTTATCTCCAAAGCCTCTCATGTGGTACTTCCAAATCCTAATGTTTCTCAGAGGGCCTGAAGGAAGCTCGGTGGAATTGGACATTCGGAGTGGTTCTGAAATTAAGCACATTGCTTTAACGTATGGCTTCTGATGTGTTCCTTGATTATCATAAATATGGCATAGCATACAAAACTCTGGACATTCTTCAACTTGAGTCTCTTGTGTAGGAGGGCAAAAGTTACCTTAAACCCTGTGAAGTCTATACTCTGTGATGTTGCTGGCACTGGGAAAAATGATTCCAGAATTGGATATATTAGGTTGACGACCTTCAACCAAAATGCTTCAGGTAACCATGATTCTTGCTATTATCCCTTTTTATGGTACAGAAAAGCGTGTTGTTGACGAAATGACTCTGTTCTATGTTCATATGCGCTTTTTACCTAGTTAATCATCACAGATTCAGCAAATTGTACAAATACTAGTTCGGGTTAGCGTTGTTATGGATGCCTGTAGAATCAAGTTAGTAAATGCAGCTTTCTCCTCTTTTGAGGGCCGATCTATGAATAATTCAGTATATATTTTTCTTTCCCCTTCTATGCAAGTATATTTAATAGGAAGTTCACAATGTGGTAAATATATTGTCGATAGATTTTATGGAATGCTTTAGAAGAGCTCCTTTTTTAAAAGTTTTTTATTTTAAATTTTCCAGTATAAATGAGTTATTAAATAAATAAATGGACTTCTATATTTACATAATCAATTTTTCTCATACTAATCTGCAGCTTTTAAATCAACATCAAAATTTCTTATTTGATATGTCACTGAGTTGTTTGCTCTTTTTATTTGTTGCATCTACGGTAAGGAAAAAGACTGTTTAGACTAGTCAGTTACACGCATAACTTTTCATAAGTTCTGATATTACTTTTTCTGCTGACATATGATCGCCCCTATTTCTATTCTTCCAGGTGCGGTGAAGGAAGCTATAGAAAGACTAAGAGGCGATAATGTTAAAGCTTTTGTTTTGGACCTTCGGGATAACAGGTACTATGTTCATCACTTATGAGAAGAGACTTTCATCCTTGACCGACAGACATGATTTGATGCACTGGTCTCTGGTACAGTGGTGGTCTTTTCCCGGAAGGAATTGAGATTGCCAAGATCTGGTATGCTTCTGGTCTCCTTGAAATATTGTATTGTCTCATTTTTTTCTTAATTTCGGTGACATGAATATTCTATCAATTTGTAGCATCTCAAAAATTTTCTGGACATAAATATTTAAATTTATTGATGAAATTGAAAAGTTTCTATCCCTTTAAATGGCTTTTGAAGTCTTGTGTAAAGTCTGGGAAGATTACCGCCACACTCAGTGGCCCAAAATATTTTCCTCCAAAAAAAAAAAGATGAACGGCATTGCGTGTATTAACAGAACATTGAATTCGTAAGAATTGCAGCGTGGAATCTGTGTATTAACAGAAAAATTAATTAGTAAGGCCTGCAGCGTTGAATCTGTGTATAGACCGCGAATTCTTTTTTTGCACATGACCTTTGTTTGTTCTAACAACCATTTGGAGGTATGCTATTTCAGGTTGCAGAAGGGTGTGATCGTGTATATTTGTGATAGTCGTGGTGTTCGTGATATATATGAGACGGATGGAAGTGATGCGATTGCAGCATCAGAACCACTGGCTGTTTTGGTATATTCTTAGTTTTAATTCTCTAAATTTCGGAGAACTTTGATATTATAAGGTCTCGCGGTTTCTATTTTAAGGAGATCGTTGATGCCTCAAGCTCTGTCCTTTCCTCCGATAATATCAATACTTGTTAATTCACAGATATAAATTTGACTCTTTTTTTTATTATTGAAAACTTCACGCAGTAATTTAGTATGCGCGATGATTAATCCGTCCACATCGATCTTCCCGTATTATATTTTTTAAAAGATGCAATATTAGCCCAGTAATCTGATTCTGGCCTTTCTCTGGGTCTCAGGTAAATAAAGGAACTGCGAGTGCAAGTGAGATCCTGGCAGGAGCTCTGAAGGACAACAAGAGGGCGATGATATTTGGGGAGCCCACATTTGGAAAAGGGTAAACGATCCCGGAGAGCCCGATTCTCTTCTCGAAATCTCCAGATTTCACCACCCATCATCTCAGAAAGCGACCATTTCTGCATATCACTGCAGGAAGATCCAGTCAGTTTTCGAGCTCTCAGATGGCTCTGGGCTAGCTGTTACAGTGGCCCGCTACCAGACACCCGCTCACACCGACATTGACAAGGTTAAATCCTAACCCTCGATCATAAAAACCCCCCGACTGGCCACAGCTGATGAGAGGAACTCGTGCTATAATATAACATCATGAACCGATTTTATTAGGAAATCATGATTCAAAAAACCCGGAGCATTTTTATTTTGGACTTGAGATTCTGGGGTCTAAATCTAGGAAAAAAAATAATCTGGCCAACATCCCTGGGCCTCTGTCTATTTCTAAGATTTTCACAATACCCAGTGTATTTTTAATTTTGGATACGAAAATATGGAGAAAAATTGAACCGCCAGCATCTGAAAATTAAAGTATCACAATTATAGCACTCCCCAGCCTTTGACTATTTTTATGCTTTTGACATGACCCACTGTATGTTTTTATTTTTTTGGATTTTTTGAGACCTAAATAGAGAGAGAAAAAAAAAAACGTGCCGACACCTTTTGGCCTTTGTGTGTTTTCAAGCTTTTCCTTTGTTATTTTCGGTTTTGGAGTTGATTTTGGCGACCTAGATATAGAAAAATAATCCAGTGCATTGTCATTTTTTGGACTTTATTCTGAGATCCATATCTGGGGAAAAAATCCACCAAAACCCAAGCCTCTGCCCATCTCTACAAGCTTTTGAGGACTGCACTATCACTGACTATTTACCCATTCTCTCTCTCTCTCTCTGTGCCTGTGGTTACGTGAAGGTGGGCGTGATTCCAGACCATCCGCTGCCAGCGTCCTTCCCATCGGATGGGGATGGGATTTGCCGCTGTCTGAAGGATCCTTCCCTGTGCAACTTGAACAGTACAAGGCTGTTCTCCAGGTGAGCAGCTTCGATCAGTGATTTGCCCCCCCCTTCCTTTCTTCACCAAGATGGCGCCATTCAATACCCGAAATCAGCAGATATAATTTCAATCCCTCCCTTTTCTTTTCCTTTTTTATTATTTTTAATTCCATTTTAACTGATATTCCCTCTTCTGACTGCTGGTTCAGTCTGTAAAGATGGGTGGATGAATGAATGAATGAATGAATGAATGAGTCCCCTTCACTTGCTGGTGCTGAATTACTTGCATTTTTCCGATCTCTTTAAATTATAAATAACTTTGGTTAGATCCTGAGATTACTTAAAGATTTAACCGATTTTCTCGATCCATTGCCACAACATCTTTAATCATTATATGGAAACCATTAGTTTCTGCAGCATTATGTACCCTTTTATATTGAGATCAGAAATAACTCGATGAACTCGGAAGAAAACGAAAGGTGTCGCCATTTTTCTAACTTGTGATTGACGATCATTATTACATGATGATGCTTATGATTACATGATGATCGATCAGGAAATAACTCGATGAACTCGAAAGAAAAACAGGAGGTGTCGTCATTTCTCTAACTTGATCTTATTATGTGATTGATGATCATTATTACATCATGCTGCTTGTGATTACATGATGTTCTACCTGTTCTCAGAACGACACAATCGCCTGAAGATTATAGTCGTCCCGTAGAATTCGACCCATTTCCTCATCGAGCGAAGGCGAAGGGTACGAAATAAATCAGACTGATTGATTTCTCGATCAACAGTAATGTGTGAGATCTTTTGTTTTTTATTTTTATTTCGCTGTGATGGACACGATCATTGTGGAGCCCACCAGGCTATAAAGCTCCAGCGATTTCTAAAAGGGGAAGGGAAAGAGGGGGGGGGGGGGAGGTGTTGTGACCCTCGGATGCAATCAAAAGCTGCGACGTGATTGCGACGCCGTTGTGATAATAGCTCCTGGGAGTCTTCAATGTGAGCTTGCGACTGGAGCTGATGGGCCAGGCGGTGCCTTGACCGACATGGGAATCATTCAAGACCCTACTCATACGAACAGACGAGGCTCAGTCCCCATCTACGACAATCTCTCTCTCTCTCTCTCTCTCTCTCTCTCTGTCTAACACAAGCATACGAAAATGGTCACGGACTGGGGCCCTTTCTTGCAATAAATTAAGCCGACGTGGAAAATTCTATAGTTTTTTTAATCACCTCTCTCTCTATATATATATATATATTTATGTGCATGTATATGCATAATTTCCTTAAGTACCGACTCTGAGTACGGAAATGGTAATTGCTCATGGCTTCACGAAACAGAGGAAGGCAAATTAGAAAAACTCTGAAAACTGTCTGTCTCTGTCTCTGTGTCTATGTGCCTCTCTCTCTAGGCGCAAAGTAAGTACTAGGGAAGATCCTTGTGAAACTATTAAAGACACTTCTCCAACGTATGAACCCTGGGGATTAGAAGGCCGTGTCCCTCTCGATTCACGAGAATCTACTACATTCAACGAAAATCACCCGGGCCACACGCTTCGAGCGCAGTAGATAATAATATCTACTGGGCAAGTCACCGTCCTCTCTCTCTCTACATTCCGGACGGGAATGGGAACATCCGGTGGTGGAGGCGATGACAGCGAGGCGGAGGGGCAATCTTCCTGTGGCGGACGTCAGGAGGTTCAGAGACCGCCCGTGGTCAGATGGAAACGTCACAGAAGGCTGCCATGGACCGGCAATCGATCACGGAGAAGAAGCTCCCCCCCGGGTTGACGTGAGCGTGACGCTCACGTTTACCGCCCCGAGCTCGGATGGGGGGAAACCCTAAACCGGGGGGTGAAATCCGAATCCTCTCTCTCTCTCCTGGGAACGGGCTGAAGGAATAAAGAGACTACGGGAGGTAGAACAGAGGTCATTATTAGATTCATGTTCCGGAACGGGAGTCCCCACCCCGGGCATGGAGGCCAAGGCCTGGTTCTCTCTCTCCCGGCACGCAGAGACAAGGGCAGCATTCATGGCCCTGGGAAATGAACAAATAAGATTAATTTGACTGGGGATCGCCCTTGACTGTTGCTGCCTTCGTGTTTGACTGGAAATTAATACGGCTGATCCGCCTCAGAATACCCATCCCAGTTTTAAAAAAAGTAATGGTGATCAACAGGCGTGTGGAAGGGGTGAGAGAGAGAAAAGCGGGGTTATCTGTCCGAAGAATCAAACTTGTAGTGCTTGTCGACGGCGACGGAGACTTCCCAGGTGCAACTGAGGCCCTTGGGGATGACGACGAGATCGCCGGCGCCGAATTCCACGAAGTCGGAGGAGCCTTTGGTGAAGGCCTTCACCTTCCCCCGGAGGAGGTAGCACGTCTCCTCCGCTTCGAACTTGAGGGGGAAGCTCCCTGGCGGACAACCCCACCTGCAACAAGGCAGCGGAGAGAAGGAAGAGGGATGGAGAGCTCTTAGAAGGGTAATGGAACCGTGCTTTATCTCAGAAGACAGCGAGAGAGAGAGAGAGAGAGAGAGAGAGAGGGAGAGAGGGAGAGAGGGAGAGAGGGGGAGAGGGGGAGAGAGAAAGAGAGAGAGAACTTACTTGGGCCACGACCTGACGCCCAATTCCAAGAGGCGACTCTCAGGTGGGTTCCTCTCGACGACGATGCCAAGACTGTTGGAAGGGGACGCTGCTCCCCCCGTCTCTGGGTCGGGCTGCGAGGCCATGGGCAAAGAACTCGCTCACAATTGCACGGAGAGAGACACAGAGACAGGAGAAGAAGAGGAAGAAGAAGAAGAAGAAGAAGAAGAAGAAGAACGGGGACGAAGCAATGGAGAGAGAGCAGTAACGTGGGTTTACGGGGGGGAGAGTATAAAACAACAGGAGAAAGTCATTGGAAGAACAACAAGATAAGAAGAGGTTGGTTGGTTGTGTAGAGAGAGAGAGAGAGAGAGAGAGAGAGAGAGATCAGTCAAAGTTGTCTGTCATGTTTGTCGTGGGACTTCTCTGATCGCTTCTGCAGGTAAGTATACACACGACAGCCGCATGACGGCGCGGACTGGGCATAAAACCAGGGGATCCGAATCTTTTCACTGCGCCATCTCTCTCTCTCTCTCTCCCGGTCCAAGACTCATTGCCGTTTGCCGGCATGCGTACGGTCTCCCCAACATGTCGCTATGTACCAAAAGCACTCCCGGCCGGACACAGGGGGGCCTTCTTCCCATCCCCCCTGCCCATCCATCCATGCACCATGTACCATCCCAATCGGTTACTGCGATAACTCTCCACATCCCACTAACGCCTTTTTCCGACAAGTATGCATCACGTGCAATATTACTAGAGAGAGAGAGAGGTTATTTTTTGAGAAATAGGGGCCAACTCACCCGAATCATCTAACAGTAGACGAAATATTTGTATATATATTATAAAACAACTACCAATATTTTAGAGGATTTTACATATGTAGCCATGAGGCATCTTGTGGGAACTCGCCATGTGTCGACACGTCGCACGTGCCGACAAAACCTTGACCGTTGACCAGGTGCGGACCCGCTGTTTCCGCCGTCATCGGCGGGTCCCGTCCGCATGTGGAACGGGGTGGGGAAGACTGCGGCTTCATTTTTCCGCACGTGTGGGGGAGGAAAACGACAGTTTCGGGCCAGAGAGAGGGCCCGCGGGGGACGTGGCGGGCCACAACGACGTTCAGCAGCAACACGACACCAAAAGGCTGACCGGGCCTGGGCGCGGCCCGGCCCATATAAACTCACAGGAGCCTGATTTAAAGCCCAACCCAGGAAAAAGGACAATGGGCCCGTGGGCCCGGCCCATTGGCACCCCCCCATGCAGCCCATGCCTGAAACAAGGAAAGAGGACAGTCTTTTCACCAGCTCCCCTCCCATTCCAGCTGGGATGATTGATGGGGAGGTTTTAAATGAGGATATTTGGGTGGGTGAGAGCAGATCCTGTGGAAGGGAGATGGAATGACTCTGACTACGGAGAGTTGACCAATTTAGTCGCGATGATTGATGAGCTCCACATTAGAGAGCCGTAGAAGCCGACTGTAAGGGTCCAGACATGGACTGTTCTCTGAATCAGCTCGAGAATGCGAGAAGGCAGAGGTCAGGCCCCTCTCCATAGTCCTAATTAAGGAATGTGGATGAGCCATTAATCGATGCCAGAGGTCAACATCAGAAGATGATTCGAAGAACAGTTTCTATGAAGGTGGTCATTTGCTGAGACAAATGAAAAAAGAGAGGATCATGACTGATCAAGCTGACCACGGGAATTCATCTGAGAAGAGGAAAACCAATCAGGGAGATCATTCCCACTTGTTGTGCCACCCACACTCGAGCAACAGAAACCAATGTTGGATCCTTGTGGAGGCTGAAGAACCTCACAGTATCCTCATCGGGCAAGGACCCGAGAAATCTGATAAGAAAACTAATCCTAGAAACAACGGAGGAAGAATGCCCAACGGTGAACATGGCAGAAGATTGAGGGTTCGTTGGTGGAAAGTTGAATTAGAACAGTTACAAATGGCACGAAAAACGAAAGGGGGTTAAGGTAAGAATCCAAGGCGTAGATATGGAATACGATCGACAACATAGACAATGCATTTACATGCATTCCAATTCCTATTCGATGTCCTCCTGCAGAACATCGAAACTGGGATATTGGGAAAGGACGAGGAATTTGACAGAAATAAACTTAGACCCTCTGGTAGTGACTCTTCTCTTATGAAATCTGAGGGCCATCTCTCCCAGACATGCCACACCAGATTGCTACGACTGAAAAAGGGATACAGACGCACTTGCAAGCGCGGTCAACGAACAGAATGGAGTAGAGTATATGAGCAAGATACAATGGCACGTACAAATGGCGACGTCGCCACAGACTCCCGGGGACTTCGGCCCGCTAAAGCCGCACAGAAGAGACAAGCCGAGGACGACTCGAAGAAATACTTAGGCGCCATTGTGCATCAGGTTATACCAGAAATCAGTACCCCAAAATCAGATAAAATAGCAAGAGATTTCTCACTCCGTGTAAGCCCCAAAATGAGACGACAGCGCCTCCGCCACGAATAAGGGAAAACCAAAACCAGGGGGATTCCCTCCCCCCAAGAAACCCTACCTAACGACGACAATGAATCAGGCGCCACCATTCGTCGTCTCCTGGAAGGAAAGGGAAGGAAAGGAAAGGAATGAAACGCCGCGAATATCGTCCAGCGAGTTCCGGAGGCATCTACCAGAAGTCAGAATCATCGAAGTCGTCCTCGAAGGAGTTGAAGAAGTCAGCGTCGACGGGCTGGCGGTCGAGCTCGCTGAAGATCTCGTCGTCCACATCCATCCCCACGGGGAGCAAGGTGCTATCATCCTCTATCAGCTCCTGCAGATACAGGTTGTACAGCGGCGACGGCTTCATTCTCTCCTCCCCTTCCGCAACTGACTCCTCGCTGGAGACACCTTCAGGCTGCCTCAGCATTATATAGTCCTACCGCTGGTGCTGATGACGCGATATGACGCCATCATCGCTTCCCGCCCAATTCTTTGCGGTTTTGAGCGGCCCACTTTGACAAGTGTAACCTGCGGCCCATGTAGATCTCAATTTTTTTAATTACACGTGGACCAATGCCAGTCATGATAGAGGAGAAAACGGTAGTATTCACTTTCCTCACCTAGAAACTAACGGAAATAGCCTCCACCAGTGTTCAGTTCAGGCCCCTTCAATCCACAAGATGAAGGGTAATATCGACTTTTAGCTTCAACTTTCCCTGAATTTTTGGTAGAGAGAGAGAGCGAGAGAGAGAGAGAGAGAGAGAGAGAGGGAGATGGAACCCTTTCCATCAAGATGATGAAAGATCAAGGGTCAGAAATTATCCAGGAATTTATATAATTATTATGCGAAGGTGGTGGGTCCGACCAATAGACCAGGCTCACAGTAAGAACTGAGCCAGCCGGGGGTCGGTGCGGACGGGCAAGCCGGTGCGGGCGCCCAGGGCTCGGCATCCGGCCGCAGCCTGCAGCCAAGAGCGAGCCGTCAGAGGGGGGACATTGGGCTAGGGATTGGAAATGGAGGGGAGGCGTAGGGTGGGAATACCACTCGGGCCGCAAGGGGGAGCATCTTCTCCGGTGGCATCTCCGCACACAAACCTGATTACAGGCCCACAATGGGCGTCAGTAACCAAACCCTAATCCCCAAATACGATGAAAATAGGGGGGAAAAGGGTCACAGATATAGAAATTAGGAAATTTTATTAAGTTTAGATGTTCTGTGCTTCGAGGTTGATGCCGATTAAGGTACTTATTTTCTCTTAACTGGCGGTTAAAAAGTATAATTAAGCTGGGAAAATGTGATTAATGAACTAAATAAATAAGGAAATAAATAGGGAGAGAAGGGTCGGTCAGCTCACTGTATAGCACCGCCGCGATGAATGCATCTCCAGCTCCGGTGGAGTCAACCAGCTCTGCAGGCGTTATTTTTTCCGCTGTTCCGAGGATCAGCCGCCCGCAGATGGAGCCCACACCGTCTGATCTCAATCTCATACTTCGCTGCAATTAGGAGATAAAAAATGCTGAAGAAGAGGAGGAGCTGGGTTTCACTCCTCACCCAAAAAGTCACTTTACAGATTAATTTGCAAAATTACAATGAAACCTTAATGGGATTCATAGAAAATATGAATACGTGGATGAAAACTGGGCCGTGTTCGGATCTAATCTAGACCGGATATCTATTCATAATATTAACAGCAATAAATGAAAATCAATGTCAACTACTGGGTGCAGCTGTATCTTTATGATGAGAGTGGACCGTCTCCAATCTGATTTAGGCAACATTTCTATTTATGGCATCAACAGAGAATAAATGCAAATCGATTTAAGAGGATGTGATTTTTTATTTTTATTTTTCTTGCTTTAATATTTGATGAAATTGGACTGTTTCTGATCTGCACTTCCACCGATGATATTAACAGCAATGAAAGAAAAATCGAATTAAAATAATGCATTGGAAAATCGTTCGAATATATATGATCTTGCTCTATATGGGCATAAAAGGTCGGTCAAATCGTATATAACCAGCAACTGTCAGATGATTTGAGACCCAGAAGAGATTTTTCTCTATCGACTAACCTCAGAGGAAATGCAGGTCGGCATGGGATTATCCGCCTCAGCCTTCTCCTTCAGTGAGGCCAGCAGGCTGTCCACATCCATTTCCCCCGAGTCTGGTGCCCCTGAAGAGAAGATCCACAGGTAAATGGATCACGTGGATATCAGAATGGCCCGAGAAAATATCATTAAACTAAATTAAAATAAAAAAAAAAGTTAACAGAAGGTCGGCCTAGGCTCACCTTCAGTGCCCCTCTCCAGCATGATGCAGCCTCTCTCTCCCAAGGTCACAATCACAAACTTCGCGCTGGGCAATTTAAGAAGCATTGACATGAGTGCACTGGGGATCGAAGGTGCTGCAGTCCACTCCTGAAAATCACAAGATTGCAAGGAGAAGTAACCCTAGACCCTATTGAGGACCTCCTGATGAAGAGGAGATTAATTGGTCACAAGGCTATCATTCTAATAGTTGTCTGCTTGCCTGGGGGAATTTCTCTGAGCAGACGACATAGCTTGCCAACTTTAAGAGATCATCTAGGCCTTCTCTCCTTCTCTCAGCATCGATTAGGATAGGAATGTTCATTCTCGCTGCCTGCACTGAATAATTTTGAAATTCTGGTTAAGAACTGCAGGCAAATCAATGCACTTGTAAATGAGTTGCAATATGAGCATTAACTCAGTGTACTAAGTTTTACGGCAAAACATTTGGGGATGAAGACCCGGTTAGAGGACCGATGATGTAACTCTGTCGTGATAGAAACTTGGAGAAGACTTCTTTATATAAGTTAGGAAAAAGAATAAAAATTAAATCAAAGGTTCTCATAATTAGGATTGCACCGTCATCGCATTAACAGTGTCGCGTATTTAAGTGAAGGAGATTTCGATTAACAACGATCATTGTCTATTCCATATAATATTTGAAAAAAATATTTATTTTTTTATATTTTTTTCAAATGTGCCAGCTGAGATACAATACACGATTCAAGTAACCATAAAATAATTTTAAGCATTGTATTATTTCCTTTAACAGATCAGGTTCTTCGATTACTCATTAAACATCTTTTTACGTCGATGGGAGCCATCTGAGATTGCGTTGAGGTGAACTGAGAGGCAACTCTCACAGAGATGATCAAATAATTGACATGATGTTCTGTTGGCTACTGTACAGATGATGATTAATATTCTGAAGAGGCCAAGGATTAATCACATCTTAACTGGTCGAGAGTAGGATCACTAGATTCGTGGTGAGCAGTGAATGGCTCTAGAACACCAGGCAAGGTTTCAAATCATGAAGCCTGTCGGTATCAAGAATCTTGAAAATTCCGTCATGTCCTCGCATAATATTTGATATTTTACCTACAAATCCTCAATAATTTTCCTAAAAGATCAATTGATCCAGATGAGAAATAAGAGACAGGATTTTATGATTAGGACTACACTTTCTTGAAACCAGGGAGATAAACTGAATATAACCAAGAGATGAAAAATCTGAGTTCGATTCTAGAATGGGTGCTTCCACTGGGAAGGGGAGGGGAGAGGTTTTCAACCTTTTTCTTATCTCATCGTTTTTTCAATATTTCCTCCCATCTCCAATGTTCCAACTAATATTGGCCAGACTGATAGAAGCTGCTGAAATGGAATGCATCATCATGGCATTATTAGAAGAAAATTGAAGACAATCACCTCTTGAGCGACGACTAGAGCTGTTTCGTGCAGTCTACAATCAAAATACACGAGCCTTGCTTCGTTCAAGGCGGATAATAATTTCGATTGGGGAAGGTCACTAGGCCGCATCTCAGGGTAACCCGGCGTATGAATACATGTACGAGTTTTCCTGCATATAATAACCAAAAACTCAATCGATCAACTTTTATGCTTGAAATTACATTGACAGAAACAATGTAAAATACTTTCACAAGACGACTGTCTTTTCTCATCAATGATCACAAGGATTAAGTTTACCAATAGGGAAATCCTGTAATCAAATCTCAGTAGAAACTTGAATGGTGAAAGTTCCAGAATAATGAGATTCACAATGCATGTGATAAATATGATGGCTGTGTTTCTTTCTTCAATTTTTTATCTAATATTCATGCCGTCAACTACTAGAAGAGAAATGCATTGTGACCGAGTGGAAAACATACAGCTACATGATGATTCCATGAAGATAAAAGATAAGAAAACACTATGATGCATGTTAGCGTCCGATAGAGTGTAGAACCCAATAGGCCAACATTGTGTCATGTAGGTCTCAGATAATCATTTGGAATATGGACCCGGTAGGCCCATGGTAGTTCATATGTAGTACTACCCCCTCCTCTATTGACATATAACTAGTAAGGAATGGACCATGAATTTCAACCTAATTTTCCTTTCTATTACGAAAATGGAATATTATACAAGAAAAAATTTCTCCATCATGTGAAGGCAGAGACTAAAGTAATTCTGGAGAACAACTACGCAGAATTTCAACAACATTGAATGCCAAGTGCATTGTTGCTTGTATATCCATGCGGCTTCTACAGGGCATCACTTGGTAAAATCATGATTTATTCTAATATCTCCTCTCTATGCAAGCAGAAAATGTCATTTATACATTTGCAGAGTCTTGTTCGATTGTTTGCAGCAGCTTCAGTATTGTATATGGAACCCTGGATTCCAAGTAATCTTACATCATCCTTTTTGAGATTTGGAAGAGCATTGATAACTGCCCTTCAACAAGATACAATCTAACGTTTTGAGTAGAGTCCTTAGATCTGATACCATCTGGCCGGATCCTCAAGCTTGGGGATCTGCAGGTTTAAGTTGATCGCTCTCCCTTGTTTTAACCATTTATCTAGGGATAAAGCTGGTCGTATAAAGCAGGGGTGTACCAATCTTTACTGCAATCCCTTTGTTTGGTGATCTGATATCCTGAAGATAGGACGAATAGGCAATTAAGCCTGCGCGTGGGAAACTTGTACACATAATTCTTACCAACCCTTTGCGGTGTTCTTTCAAATTCTTCATATCTAACGTATAACTTCCAGTGGATGAGATTATGAAAACTTCTGTTTATGAAGTTCTTCAAGCAGAAATCATCAGGATTTCAGATTCTACATCATACGCGGCACACCTGAATTTCTAGGCTAAAAAAGTAATAAAAACCTAATCATTCAACAACACAACGAAAACATGAAAAAAATTAAGCATAAAGGTAGAACCACGAGGTTCACACGAAGCTTCCAAGAAATTGAGTTAATCAAAGATTGCGAAAGCAACATGGATATCATGTCTGATAAAAAAAACTTAGTGTAAAGATGAATAACAGTGGGAAATAAATATGGGATATTAGTTCTAGTAATGTGAGATAGGAGATGCAGTTAAGAGAAGATTCTTACGTTTGGCTATCAACAATTATATAAGTAAATGGTGAATTTCCCTCCGGTGAAACCTGGAACATAAGAGCAAAAGTGAGAAGAAAATCCACAGAACGAAAATAATAAATTCGAAGAAAAGACTGATCGTTAGTGCATATGAAGAAAACCATAAAAAAAAAAGTTTCCTTTTGGGGAGATTTTCTTTCCTGTACATACAATAGGAAACAGGGGAGATAGACCCTTTGCAGTTTTTCCATCTGTAGTTACAGATGGGTGATATAGAGAGCATTTCTTGCGCACTTTGATAGAAACAAAGGAGACTTAGATGGAAACATTATGGTTTCTTCATTGAAAGTTGAGAGGGGAGATTGGTGATGGAGTTTGACACATGCTACTTTATAAGCGTGGATTCTACTCTGCTAAGTACTTGACCGCAGTACTGGGTTGTGGTGGGATAAAACCTGTCCAGATTCAAAAGACACGTCAGGGATTCCTCGAAAAACCGAGACAAAATCAGCATGGAACTGCCCCAGACATAATTGATCAATCAGCTCAGGATGTTTTCAGGACCGTGTCCCAGTTTTATCCGCTTGAGTTATTGTCAGACTCCTTGAGCTACCATCGATATTGATTTCATGATTAATTGATCATTCCTGACCAAAATTTAGATCACAAGGGTATTGGCACGCCTAAATTAGTCCAGTTTTGAGGAACATGCCTTATATTTCATCACGAGAATAACTAAAAAAATATCTGCCCAAAGATCATACAAAACTGGTCACCAAATCTGTCTGGCTTTAGGATTGTTTGGCGGGCTTAAACGGTTCCATGGTGAAAGCAAAATGACTAGTTTCAATACATGGTTAGAGGCAAATATGTTTCAATCACATGGTTTGGTGAAACAGAGATGTGAAGAAGAAAATTAATTGCCGTGGTTATCTGATAACTAACATCATAGTAAAGCAGATGTCCAATGTACTGCCTAGAAGTTTAAAACATCCCTAACTGTACCCGTAGAATATGGACATGCATAATTTGTGACCATAACAGTTAGACACCATAACAGTTTTTTGCCCTCAGATTGTTCAAGCATAGCAACAACTTAACCTCAATATTGTCCTCAGAACCACGCATGTCCTGACCACTTCCTTGCCTTAACCTCGGCAATTCCTTGCTGAACAACTTTAATACAATTTCCTTGATATATTTTCAATTAACGATGATAAATAATAACAACGCAAATATAATCAAGTGAAACCTGTAGGAAGCACATAACATATTCCCACTAGTCCAGTACAATTTACGAGACTTCCCCACTTTTCCACCGTGGTAATCACATGTTAGAAAGCTTCCAACCATTGAACTCTGATCTCTCAAGAGACACTATGCATGGGTTGTCAAACAGGAGACAAATACATGAAACCCTTAAGCTTGAACATTATGTCGTAATCCACATGTCATTTCAGGGACGTAAAAAAGGCAAGCATGCCATGGAAAAAAATGTTTATTCCGACCAAGCGGGTGGTCACTTCGCCAAAATATTATACATAATAAGTAAAGTCGTAATAGATTAGGCCAGAAAAATGGAAACATAAGCAGGGACTTACGTAAAGAATATGTTGGGCTTAAATAAATATGGAATTCTTTGCTGAAATGGCATAGTGTGCTTACCACCATATAAGAAGTATCTACACCATCATTTTCAAGTTCTGAAAGTGCAATGGTTCCTTGAGCATCATTGGCTATCTGGACCAAACATGCATATACGGACATGAGAAGGTTGATTAACAGGCGGTAACATTTGAAGTGAACAGAATGCACAGCTAGCTATACATGGTTCAACTAAACAAAAATATGTGAAGGATTTTGAGAGACATCTGATTTACAATCCAAGCTAGACAGATGAAAGAGAAATCCTTAGTAAGAATGAAAAAAAAAAGATGAAAATGAAAAGTAATAACCTTCGAGATCAGCCTGGGCTTAAGACCCAAACGAGCAACACCAGTTAGTGCATTACCCACGTTCCCGCCACCCTGAACCTGTAAAACGAGTCTTTCTTGACCTCAAAACACATTATGAACATGCTCCACAAATTGAAGCCCCTCTACAAATTTATGATTCACATGGCCACGAATATAGTGATTTAAAACATTTGAAATGAAGCCAAAGATAAAAAGTGAATGGAGAAGCAAAGAAATTGAGAAAAAAAATTGAAAATGAGCCCACAACTTGACATCGAAAGGAATTTACGATCATAGTGCTTCCCAGAAGGGTAAATGATAGAAGTGAACGTTAAGCAAGGAAATTGTAATCCATGCAAAGTCACCCAACTTGTAGATGACTATTCAAGAATAATTGCTTGCAGAAAGAAAAGAAGTAACTAACGGGCAGGGGTTAGGCCGTCATAAGATACCAATTTAGGACCCCTTCAGCCACAAGAAGGTGTAGCAGTGGAAGGTGATCAACTAGATGCCAAGGGAGCGATGATGAAAGCAAGTAGGAAGGCCACGGGGAATCATGCGGCTTCCGATCACAGAGTACACGGTGCTCAACTAGCTCGGTACAATCGAATTGTTCAGAAGTGTTGCGAAGACTTGTCGATGATTACCGGCTATCAGATATTTCGTATTTTTCGATATACCACCACATTAATTTCTCACACGGGAGGAAATCAGCAAGGTCATACCCAGTGGGAGTCATTGAGGACGATACAAAGATAATCCTTGTACAGGATGCGATTGAGGGAGGTTCTCCAGTGTTCGGGTTTATTAGCGGTTTGAACATCATTACCTTCGAACTCGTGCTCCGGATCTTATCATCGGGTCGGGGGAAGGCCGTTACCGTTGCCAGGTAATCCACGGAAATCCCCCCGCACCCTACCTGCCAGCATTCGTCGACCACACCGTCAATTCCGCGAATTCTACATATCGGTGGCCGTACGGGGTTTTGGATAGAGCACGTACGACAACTCGACTCTCGGGGAGGGCAGGAAGGGCCGGCGACGACATCTCCGACCGGCAAGAGACCCTCGAGACAGTGCAGCAGAGATTCCGCCGCCGACAGTGGAGTACCAAGGAGAGGCGGGATTGGTGATGATGACTCGAGGCACAGGGGGGGGTGTCCCTGAACGAGAACGTTCTACAACAAGGGCTGACAATGGAGGTGCCGCCCATCTCAGCCCACTCCTTTATCTGTCTCTCCCGCTGTGCTGTCTCAGGCACGGAAAGAGAGAGAGAGAGAGAGGGGAGAGATGACGTCCCTTCCCTTGGTGGAAGGGCATGCAGCGTTGGGATAAGTGCCTGTAGATATAAACGGTGCGAGGGCATCCCACAATTTGTGAAGATAAAACAAGAGAGAATTCGAATCAAACACTAGACACCATGTGCAATGATGTTATTGATTTTCTACATTTTTTTATTTATTTATAGCAGCAAATTCTAACCTTTTAGAGCAACAAATTTAAATACCGTAAATATTGTCTTTATTTCTGAAAATTGTTCAAATTAATTGCCCATAAATTAAAAATCATTAATGGGTAAAGCATGCGAAGGTAGCACATGCAGTGACATTATTAATTCTACGATTTTATTATTTTCCTCTTTTTCACGAAATAAATTCACGCCTTTTACAGCAACAAGTTAATAAATATTGTCTTTTTATGTCAAAAGAATTATTATGCACTATTTTATGAAAAATGTTCATAAAATATGGTACAAGTCTAGAACCCGTTTTAGTTGCCACGTTGGCATCCCATTATCACCAACGTGTCAGGCTGTCCACAATTTTCCCATGCTTATGAAGGGCGGGGCAGCTGGGCTTCATCGGGCTGGTATCAAAGCCCATGTTCTCAGCTCTCCCATATTGGGCTTGGTTTGGGCCTACCATTGATTCCTCTCATCTTCCACGAGTTTTGATATGCAGGTCTGTACATATTTGCACAAAATTTCATATTATAAGAGTCCATGGGAAAAATTATTTCTCACGGCGGTGGATATAAATGATCTGATCCAAACAAGGATATATGTGCAGATAGCCCACCCCCGCCTGCTTCCGCAGGCTGGAGGGTGTTTGTTGTCGATTAGTAATTTACTAACTACGTGGAAAATCGAAGTTTACAGGTGGCATGCGGTGGAACATGATCTGATGATCGCCCCCCCTGGCCTGACGCAGGAAGAAGAAAAATACAGGTCAGTGGACGCCCAGTTGGGGATTATTCACCTTTCACCCAGAGAGAGAGAGAGAGAGAGAGAGAGAGAAGAAGAACGATAATAGGAACAGTAATAGAGGAGAAAGAATGAGCGAGGAGAACGGTGACGTGGATTTGGAAGAAGAAGGGGTTAAGAAGGAAGAACTTGGTTGTAGAGAGAGAGAGAGCGAGAGAGAGAGGAACAAGAGGAAGTAGAAGGAAGAACAAGAGGAGGGGGAGAGAGGGAGAGAGAGAGTGGTAAGTTTAGAGATGAGAACTGTAGATGACGGGCAGGGAAGATGAAGTGAACAAGAAACAAAATGGATGGATCGTACCTCTACAGAAATTTCAGGCAGATCCTGCTCCAGGGACCCATAGCACTCTCAGAGATCAGGGAGATTACGCAGAAAGATCGAGCCTTCTCACCCACTTTCCATGCGTGATATCATCTGCAACCATAGACAGAGAAAGGACCACCATCGACACCTTGTGATCGGCATTTAGAAGGCGAGAAGGCGAGAGCAAGGGGCATACGTACCTCGAGATCCGGCCGTCGATCGCCCATGTGTCGATTAGGATTCCATTTCGTTCGACCTTGGATTCTCTGATGCAGCGTAATTCGACCTCACACTCTGCGAGGAACTCACAAACCATTAAACCCGGCAAAGCTGATAGTAAAATTATCGGAGAAAATGATCTCAGACGAACGGCGAAAGTAGAAGAGGGAGAGAAGAGCACACCTCTAAGAGCGTTATGTAGTAGAAGTCCTCCATATGCTGCATGAGGGCGGTGCCATCTCTGATGGACCGGAACAGGTTGATCTCCGTCTGCAGTATCTTCTCGACGAGCTGCTTCTCCCCTCGTATCTGCACCGGCGCAAATATAGAGAGAGAATGGAAGCAATGGCGTCACCACTCGCTCCTTCAGACAGATGGGTGAAGCCAGACGACGGCCGTGCACTTACAAACTCACTGACGAGAGCATCGGGAGTCGACTCCCCAATCACGTCGCCCTGGTACTCATCTTGTAAGGACTCCAAATTCACCTGTAAAACGATGCGTCTTCGACGAATCACATCACCAACCGACTGCAATACCCTCGATTTTCAGATAACCGGGGGGCGTCATACGTACCAGAGCACTCTTCAGATCTCCAGCTGCGAGATAGACAGGCTGTGCAACGTGGCAGTAGCCCATGAGACGGGGAACGGTGGGGATGATGTCTCGATGGTTCACAATCCTCCAGCTGTCTCTCACCTTCTGCCTTGTTCGACAAGAACACAGTCGTTAATAGGATCTGAATCCCCGTGCTGATTAACTAAGTAAATATCAGACTGATTTCTCATTATTTGAGCAAATATTAATTTATATGTCATTTAAATCACTTGCTTGGTTACCACATTATCTCCCCGCCCCAAAAAAAGGAAAAAGAAATGAACTTATTTACCTGATTATACAGCTCAGCAAAGCATCGATTCCCAACTCTTGGAGAACCAAAATTATACATCGTAATGGAGATCGCACCGCACCTGATGCAAGTCGTCAGGTGTTAATCACAGAGATAAATTGTAGCAACTATGTAAAAACTCGAGTCTCGTAATATTATTTAAAGCTCAAGTAAAATAGATGCCTTCTTTCTTCTGTGTAGTGGTGAAATGGATTCTGCACAAGATTGTTCCTTCCCTAGTAGTCATCTACTCCCATCCCATGAACCCCAACTTCGCCCACCATGAACACACACGTGGGCAATAGGTTTTTCATCTCTGAAGAAATTTTGAACTAGAATTAGCTGCCATGAAAAAATCTTTCCAGGTTCAGATATTGGCTAAGTTTGAGTAGGCATGTGAGATGCTCCTGTGGGCGTAAGCAAACTTTCCATTAGGTAATATTGAAACTATCACCATAAAGTTACGGCGTTCCTGGAATATTTTAAAAACCAGAAAATCGAATTTTGGGCACTAAAAAGAATAGTTATTCATAGATTGTTTTCAAGTTCAGAGTTTTTAGAACATAAAATCAAGCAAGTTATTAAAGACATGTCGGAGCCAGAATTGCAGCAGAAAATCAATTTTTCATATTCCATTTTGTTTTACGAATTGACTATTTTCTGGTCTATTTTGTAGAATAAAAACTATTTCTCTCGAGGAAGAATTTACGTTCAAAACAATCTAAATGGCTTAGAGTTTTCAAGCAACCGGAATAGTTTGTTCTTCGTTCGTATAACTCCGTGGCCGACTATTGAACAGTTTATATTTTAACTCAGCATATGTATGCTTCCATTTTAGTGGACACTACGAGGTCACCACTAGAAGGTTTGTGGGGGAGACGAAAGAAATTCAAGGTGAAAACGTACGGAGAAGCCATACAAGGGTAATATATATGTTTCAATACACTTGGTATTCCGTGTGTTATTCAATAATGATAAAAAAAAAACTAAAACCCCACGAAAAACCTAAGAAGGTAAAGAAAATGATTTTCTGAAAACTGAGAAAAAAATGCAGCTCACTTTGCCATTTGACTTGATGAAAGCTCAAAAGCGAGTAGCGTAGCCAATGCACCACCTAAACTGTGGCCTGTCACGTATACGTGCCACTTGCAAATGGACTCCAAATCAGCATCCTCACTGCCAACCAAGAAAATATTTCATTCTATTAAATTCTGCAAAATATTCACAATGAAATTACTACTAAATAAATCATTCACTTTATTCCAAAAGTTGATTTGTAACAAAGATTTTAATTAGATTAACTACCCAATAACATGAAAAAAAAAAAAAAAAAGAGTTCATGGGTCGGGTAAGACATGGTTGACTTGTAGTGATGATCACTCCGAAAGTCGTCTATATTTTAAACAACCGCCCTTAAATACCCACTGTCCAAGAGTCCACGCACCATATTGGAGCAAATTTATGGGACAATAATCAACTTAATGCCGCAGTCCTAGTGTAATTGAATTATTACCGCACTCCATGCATCTGGCAGCTTTGCTGTCTTCAAAGTTCGAGTGAAGCAATGAAGACAAACCAACAGCTCCCAAATTGTTTCACACAAAGGATATTTAGCCCAGTGAAACAATTTTAATGCATGTTCTATTGTTGGGTATCAAAATACCAACTTATTCGCCGTTTATTGGTAGAGCTGGACAGAACTGATGGACCCCTTCAACATTCCAAGTCAACACACGTAATGAATCACTTCGTTCTATGAGTATCCAACAGATTAAGTCAGTTCATTTCCCACATCCCTAACAAGAAAAAAATCTCTTCGTTCCCAATAGATAGAATTTTGTCTTAATAACTAATGAATGTTACAAAATATTGACTTATGCACGAATTTAAGTTATACCAAGCACGAATCCAAGAGCGGCATATTCTTTCCCATAAACAGCCGCTAAGGAAAAATATTGATGAACGATATTCAATAGACCTAAATCTTCTGATCAAAGTACCAGTATTGATTTACAAAGAACTGCAAATATTATTAAGAATGACTTACCAGAATCCTACAGAGAGTTTGATCAGAGTCATAATTCTGTTCCTGACAGAATCGTATGCGCCCAAGAACCCACTATGGACCTGCAAGTTTCAATACAGAGATATTGAGCCGTTACAAGTTGAAATAATTTCTCACCCTAGTAAATAATTCTTCAAATTGTCTACCAGAGTGAAATGCTTGCCTGAACTTCTTCCTTGAAATTTCCACCAACTCTTTCAGGGTTTAGCCTACAAATCCAAGGAATTTTAACAATTTCACAAAGAAAAAGAACAATCATAACTTCAATACTTCTAGAAAGCATTAAGACATAAAAATTCGTCTAAATTGAAAATAAACCAGAAATAGCAAAAGGAATCAGAAAACATTCAAAAAATCCTTACAAGAACGAATTTAGGAATTCTCGTCACTTTTCGAAAAAACAATAATTTTCCATTGATTCAAACATTGAGCTCCAGTGGTAAGCCATTTTCCATGAATCTACAAATAGCTTCTCTAATCAAACTGGATTAATAAAATCAATGTTTACAGCTACCACTCGAAGATAGTTTATATATCTATACTTTTGCTATGCAAAATCATGAAGAAAGAGTGTCATAGGTGCTCAAAAACATGTTCCAGCAAGCGCTGTAACATAGACACACCAACGACATAGGTTTAGATGCTTGAGTAGATGTGATGAAGCATACGTGACTATGCTTCTATTTCTAGAAAAATACAATTTAGATTGAATTTATAAATGTACTCAAGAAAAATAACGCGTGAAGGTTTGTGTATTACTGAACTCCATAGAACACGGGTCCATAATCTCCTGTGAACGGGCCAAATGGCCCAATTGTAGGCTAAAGTGTTGCAATGAAGAAGACGTTTGGCCAAGTATGCTGCATTTTTCATGCTGCTCATACTTGTCTGATGAAAAATTCGTATCTCTTACAGCTATCCTACCTGATACTTTTGGCCAAAATGCAGCCTTCCTACATCCTAAATCCTCGAACCTCCTAAGAAATATGTAATGGATGAGCTTTTGAAACTAGTAATCCTATACCAAGCATCAGGAAGGAGCATGAACTTACCTTACCCACCCACCTGAAAGTGTCTTGCTTTCACCCGGTGAATGGAGATTTTTATGTGAAGAAAACCAATTCCATGTATTTACGAATGTCAATACTGCTTTTGCTGCGTTTCATCCCACCAAACCGCTTTTTACGCAACAGGTGAGTTGGAAGTGTCGGCGAAATCTAACTTCTTTAGTTGTAAGTGGAAAGGTAGCCAACCAAGGAGTTCTCAACAATTTGTAGTGATGAATGTGACAGGAAATAGAAAATTTGTTAACAGATTTTTGAGGGCTGAAGGAAAAGATCTTAAAAATAAAATGTTCAAGAGCTTAAAAGAGTACAGGTAGTCATCTAAACTACCTCAATAGCTGCTCGGGAAGGTTTCTCCAGTTACAACCAGGCTTCACCCTTGACTAGTAGGTCAATGTAGAGGTCCTCATATCTTGTCGTCAGATGTGATAGTTTTGAAATTTTGGACTCGCACTGTACCAGTCCATTTATTATCTCAAGGAGACAAAGCACGTTCCACTTTTAATCATTCTAAGGAGACTGTTAAGAAAGCAATCAATAAGTCATAGAGGAAGAGCTTCGTACTCCTGTTATTTTCTCATATTATCCTGATCTCGATGGTTCAAGGTGAATAAGGATTAAGGAGGGAATGGTGGTTTCATATTTTAAAGATCCAATATTAACAAGTTAAGAAATTAAGAATTTCAAATAGTTGACTCTCCTCACATGATTGCTGATAGGAAACTGAGACTGGAACGTAAAGAAAGAGGAAAATAGAGTTCCGAAAGGAACCCTAGCTCCAGTTTGTGGTGACCTGAGTAAGTCAGGCCCTTGACCGGCTTAACAATTGCTTACAATACACATCATTACCATAATTCTATATCAACCTCGTGTTAATGTTGTTTATCATAGATCATTAATAGTCTAAGTTAAAATGATCATTTAATAGTGCTAATGATATAATACACATGTTGAAACTCATAATATCAAACTTATAATATTTAAACAAATAAAATGGTGGAAATTCAAATTTAAGTGACGAAGACTCCGTTGGAAGAATATGAGCTCCCTTATCCACATACCATCATAAAGGAATAGGGTAAGACTAGAAGGAAATAAGTGCAAATTTATCCAGTCATTGTTGTTACGAAACAGGTAAGGAGGATGTGACAAAGAATCCATTGGAAGAATATGAATCCCTTATCCACGTACCATCGTAATGGAATAGAGTAAGACCTGAGGGAAATAAGTGTAAATTATCCAGTCATTGTTGTGACGAAATGTCAAGTGTCAACTAGATTCTTGTCAGATTATGTAGAAAAGTTGAGGCCCCTGCAATGATGCTTATGTACGATGAAGGTGTTACCATCTTCCCAATGTTGTGGTTGAATATACATTCTTAAATCCTATTAACTACGATAATAAAAAAGTGTTACATGAGTAATGTAAAGGAGAAATGCAATATTTGTGACTAATGCTAAATATGAATAATGTCACAAATGTTAGTAATTTCAATTTTATATTAAAGTTTTCCATGATATTATAGAAAATGTCTGTGCGCTCTGTTCTTACCAAATTTAAATATCTGTTCTATGATATGTATCTTTACCATTAACTCTTGAAATTCCATCAATCATTGACAAGGATTAAGACGACAATGGAAGAAAAACATACAAAAAACCATAAATAATACACAGTACACCTAGCTAAACATACTATTCCAACAATACAGTATAGTATTTTTTAGGCAGCTTTAGAAGGAAAGAATCACAACTAAGAGAACAGGAAATGGAATTTTCATTCAAGAAAAAGGAGAGAAATAATTAGAACACCATTGAATAAAAAAAGCCAATTACCCAGAGGGAACAAGCATTAGGTCTGTCCGCAGGTCCTTCCATTTAGTCTGTTCAGAAATAAAAAAGTTGTCAAAAAAGGAAAAAGAAAGTTTTCCGACAATCAATTTCGAAGAATATGAAATCTGTTGGGTTTAAGCCATACTTGTTCAGTTCCTCTGAAGGCAATGACCAATCTTCTCCGTGTAGAATCACGCCAAATAGCAACCTAAAAGTTCATTCACAGGGAATAGAGAAAATTTGTTAACTATTAGACGACCAACGAAATTGTTTTTGTATTTATAGATGATATTCGAGTAGTAAATTAAAATATCTGTTCGACAATCA
Organism: Spirodela intermedia; assembly: GCA_902729315.2. Taxonomy (NCBI): domain Eukaryota; kingdom Viridiplantae; phylum Streptophyta; class Magnoliopsida; order Alismatales; family Araceae; genus Spirodela; species Spirodela intermedia. The sequence goes on from LR746265.1 coordinate 749,695, forward strand.
TCAAAATGAATCTCCGAGAGTAAAAAGCTGGAACTCGCCTGCGTATCAGTGGAAACATTGTCTAGAAAACATAATTTCTCGAACTCTGACTTGATGAAACTTGAACGTCCCAGTGAAGTGGCAAGCATAGCCCACGCCTCCATTGCACTCTCAGCAGTTGAGAATAATGCTTTAATTTCTTCCGCTCCCTCATCAAGTGTGGAACCATCCAAAACGGTCTGTCCCGTACCATTCAAAGAAACACTGTCAACATTTTCTTCCTGTCGCCTGCTATCATCATTTTTTTCCATGTTTTCTTCCCCAGGGGATGCATTTTTTCCCTGCTGAGAAAATGTTGTATTCAATAACATTAACGCTCCAAAAATAGACTCTGTTTGACCTAACACGTCCCAAGAAGCCTTTCTAATATCCTCCAGTGAAGATTGGATTGCATTTGAAGAAGTTGATGTATAATCACCATTTTCGTTACTATCCTTTCTTTCAGGAGCTGCGAGTCCAGACTCGATGTATTCCTGTTCAGCATCTTTTTGAGATTGCAAGCCTATTTTATTCAACAAGTCGAATGCATCCCAGCCTGCAATACTAGGAAGAGAAAAACCAAGCTTTTGAAGGACAGTTTGATCGATAGAACCAGAAATTTTCTTCCAAAAAACAATTTCTGACTCAGGAGAGTCATCCATATTGCTCCAAGTCGAGGAATCACTACCACTATTATCTACTTTCAATTCCTGAAAATTTTTATCTTGTTTGGTGGACAAAGTCTCTAGCTGTAATAGTTCCTTCGAACCAGAGATGGTTTTAACATCAATATCTCCCCCGGTTTCCCCAACAGCAGAACTGAAGTCATTAGACAAACCATCCTTCTGGAAATAAGCATCATTTAGTGACTTCAGTTGACCAAATGCCGACTGCACAAACTGATGTGCATTGATGCTTTCAGAACCAAGAGCCATCTTTAGCGCAGATCCAAGGCTACTCTTCATAAAGAAATCCGACACAAAAGGTATGCTCCACCACTGCTTCTCTTGATCAATTTCATCAAAACTTTTATAATTTACCTGTTGAAGAGAGGAAATTACGTTTACTATACAATAGAACTTGGATGAATATGTCAACATAAAATTCCCCAATGAGAAACAATGAATATGTCAACATAAAATACAAGCTTTATTTAAAAGATAGTGGTGAGAAGTTCTGCATTAGGGGAATTAGTTATCCACAAGGACATGGCCAAGTGAGAAGCTCCTCATTAGGAGGATTAATTACCAGCAAGGACATATTTTTTATCAAAATATATAGTTTCTCAAGCGCATCTTAGTAGACGCCGAATCTGAGGGCATTGGTAATCAGATTTCGCTCAAAAGGCGTGCTAAACAAGTAAAAGTTGTTGGGCGATAAGTGAAGATGTTCCATCTTTATAGCCTTGGATATTTCTTGCATGAAATTAATCCAGAATAATTCTAACACAACCTACATTCATGCCATTTTTCAGATTCTGTCATGTGGAAACAGAAATAGAAGGACACCGATCAACTCGAACACCATGTTAACGATATTGCGTGGTCAAATGTAAAACTAATTGAAAATGAAATGGAATAGGTCAACTTATTATAGCCATATCTTTACTCCTGTACTAACCTAGATGGGGCTATTTCAAAATAAGCAATGGGCAAGAGAATAATGGAATGACATTGAAAAATGCAGTTATTTACTTGATGTGAGAGACCTAGGTGAATTTTAACACGTTAAAACAAAATGTGATGAATAGGTCTTCTTTCATCTATTTTCAAACAAATCAAACTAATACATGTATGAAAAACAATGGAGGAGCTCTTACCTCAAGATGTATCCTTCCACCCCCTCCAATCCCCTCCAGCTCCACCACCAAATCATGCACTTTTCCTGACAGAAGACAGTTCATCGTTTTCATCAAAGCAACATCAAATGCAACTTCTACAGATAGTTTTGGTATCACCAAAGTGATTCAGATTCATCCAAGGACAACATTTTGCAGTCGCGTGGGATCCAATGTTTATAGAGTGCTATGATGGAGACAACATGGGCACGAATGCCAAGAATCAACTAGGAATGCTGCCCAATTTTTGAAATGGGGTACAAAGGATACATAGATATGGGTATTTTCATCAAATTAAACATCTGTGTATTGAAAAGTAATTAAATTCCTTTAAATACGGAAAGATGAATGGATCAAACGCCTGAGAAATAACGTTGGCACAAGAAAAATGTGAAACATTTAAGTTTCCTATCGAAGGCAAGAATGTGGAACATCTAGCATGTCCAAGAGATAAGATGGCCAAACCAGTCATATGCTCCCTTTATAGGATAGAAAAATTCAGATCATGGATATCACAGCTAGGAAGTCGGAAATGAAAAAGAAGAGAAGCGTCATTTTATCAACAGGCTTACAAATGAAGAGAAGAGTTGCTCTCACCATCACAAAGAGGAAGGACGTCAATCCCAGCATTACCCATACGTTTGTGAGGTGTCACAAGATTAGCATCCCAAGCTGCTACCTAAGAACAACAGTTAATATATAAATTATCAGACGGCATGCTCTTTTAAATTATTCATCAGAATCAGACTAACTTGTCAAGTGATGAGAAACATAATCAATGACCAAATAAGTGAGACAGACTTGAATGCGATTGTGCTATGACATAAGACTAACAAAAATCTCCAACAGGGTGAAAAACTTCCACGTTGGGAATAAAGTCTCGAAAAGAAATTTCAAATATTACAACTCGTCAACATCACAAGAATTCAACAATGTTCAAACGAAAATAATAAACCCTTTCCATTTTACTGACAACATTGAAAAGCATAACATAGGATATGATAACACTTATTTCTTCAAGTAAAAAGCACCAAACACTTATTTCGGTCTGTTATTTCATGTGAAAAGCATATCACATGAGTCTGAGCATCAGTATTGTCCAACATAAGAGGTCTCCAAAAATTCAACTGCAACAGAAAATCTAAAAGAAGATAAAAAATCCAAATCATGGCTCAGTTATAAATGAAAATAGACCGCAAATGATAGAAACGTTTAACAAAATTTTGTCTCAAGCAACCTGTAACATTTTACTGGAATATTTATTGACATTCAAGGTGTAGTCCTCATTCCAAGTCGGCTCCTTCGTCCTGTACACAAAAATAGGTTAAGAAGTATTAAAAGGATTAAGAAATGGATAAAGAAAAAACAGACCGAAATGCCTTATTTTCTCTTTAATAAAAAAAAGGGAACACAAAAAGAGAGGTAGGGAGTTTGTGGAGAATAACGTGGTAGTACTGGTGTTTGGTGCTTTTTAGAGAATAAAAAGAGGAAATGAAAGACGATGTGGTTTTTTCTAGCTATTAGGCGACTAAAAAATGAAGGGAATCTGAAATGCGGTTGTCTTAATCTGTGGCATTTAACAGTCATTTCTTTTATTTTGAAATACAGAGGCTTAAAGATGCCTAATTTATCGGCTTCACATTAAACGCTAACGTTTAAAAACCTACTGACAACGATTAGAGTTAAGTCATATACTCAGCCACATGATTTAATTTATCCCGTTTCATGTAAAGTTATTCTCACGTATCTCCTTGACAATGAGAAGAACAAACTCAAATCTCTAACCACAATATTTAACTAGTTCCTTTTACTGCAGTACAACTCACATTTCCATTTAGTTCTGCACCTCTGATCCAAAAAATAAAATAAAACTTATTGACATAATATCACCTATCTTTAAACACAGATTGGAATGATTTTCGGAAAATATTGCATTACGGTTGAAACAAAATTCTTATCATTCTGTTGCCAAACAAGACTTAAAATAGAATGACATCAAAGACAACGTGATCTTCATATGTCCGCCCACAAGAATATTAAACTGAAACTGGAGACCCTTTAATTTTTGCGCTTCAATCCGTCAAACAATATCTTCAGCCATAAAGATGAAAAAACAGGTTCAGTCAATCATTTCCTGTGCACCATGTCTATGCTCAATAATGCATGTAGGAGAAAAGGCGAGTACAGGAAAAAATATATATTCTGAAGTTATATGAACAAAATAGGCATTTGGCCAAAAGTTCAATAAAGAATATACTCGGTAAAGATATATAATATTCTCCTTCCCTTTTGCACACATTTAATATTTCATACTTTCAACCCTCGATTCCTAGTTTGACCTGTGAGAATTTACCCTTCTTTTCTGGATGAAGCTGTACAAACACGAAAAAGCATAAAGCTTACCCCCATTTAATCCCACTTTTTGTAGCCTGGCCCTCTAAGTTGAAGACGACATATGGATCACTTGTTCCCTGAAAGTTAACAACGATATACAGAAATATATCAGGTTTTGATTCGAGTAAAAATATTTTTGCCTCTACAATATGGACAGGAAAAGAATTTCTAGGACCAGTGTTATTCTGATTACGCAGAATTCTTAAACTATCATATGCAGAAGAAAAGCACGGACAGAATAGCTACAGAAGGACATCACCAGTGTTTGTCTGATGTCTCTGTGAAGTACTGGCTTGGAAAAAGCCCTAGAAAGCCTCGGGACGTATTGTGAATAGTACATGTGAAGCGAGGAATGGTTTCTATTGCAAAGTACGCATCCTTGGTAATTTTATACCACAAGAATATTCTAGCCATTCTCTTCTTCAGTAGCCGCAATGTCTCTCAAGGACAGATTTAATTGCCCTTCCCAAGTGAGATTACTCAGAAATGGATAAAATTATTTTGAGGTCAGGCACCTCAATAAGATAGAGAGTTATAGGTAGTTCTAAATTAAAAGTCACACGACATATCAACAGAACGGAAACACATCATCCCAACTAGAAAAGTTAACTGAAAGCTAAGAAAGTTATACAACACTGAAAACTGATTAACAGAATGGGTGAGAAGTAAAATTTGTCTAGGTGATTATACAACATGCATGACAGACAAAAGATGATACTTCTGGAAACAAGATAGCAACAATTTATGGGACGTCGTAAGACAAAGAAAAGATACCCATGGATCCATAGCAGGAAAATCAGAACCTTTCTTTAATTTTATGAACAGCTGGCCATCATATACTTCACGTAAAAATGACCTAAAAAATGTTCAAATTTATTTTTTGTAAGGTAATCAACAAAGAACTGAAACCAATAGTTAGACTAAACATACCAAGAGGGAAATCCGCTGAAACAAATCTTTACCTTAAAATATCGTGAAAATATTCATTTTATTGGACAATCTAGATACGTGCACTAATGCCATACAAATTAATAACGTTCTTGAATAAAATTGCCGCAATCTATGTCACATACTTAATTGACACCTTCTAACATTCAGATTCCTGAAAATACACTGCAGGGTTCCCCTTGTTCATTTTTAATCACACTATCAAGCAGATGAATGAATCAAAAGACAAAAGAAATCAATAAACAATCATAAGTGCTCACAGAGCATTCAAGACAGCAGAAACAGTAACTGATTAAGTGAATGGAACATTGTATGCAAGAAGACTGAGCAAGCTTTATAAACTTGTTGAACAAAGGAGAATGTCAGACTAAGGTATCAGGGTGATTTGTATCTTGAACGTTTGGAAGCTTGTTTTTTCTCCTGAAAGTGGATACCATCACTCAAGCATTATATATTAAAAAAAGAAGATAATATATTAATGTTTCCAATATGATCTTAAAATCCCTTTTTATGGCATCTCTGTATGCCAACAGCCATCCTAGACCAACAGCCCTAAAGACAGATTACTGTGCTTACTAGGCACTTCTTTAAACAACACTAAATATTCGAATATTTTTCCAAAGTAAATCAAAATTAAAAAGAAAAAATTTAAAGCTTATCTCATAAAAACGGGATGGCCTAGTTTGTTTCTTAAGTTGCATTGGCATATCTGCATAGCAGTATGATGCTTGCTTGTCACTCAACTCGGCAAGTTTCAATGTTTCCAAAACCATTGTTTCTATGATTTCATTACTTTTGAAATCTTCCGCACAAAGTTGGCAGCGGAGAACAGCTACAATATCTAGGGCAGGCTAAGACGTGCATTACTAGGATGTTGCTATCGAAATACGATTCCACTCTAGTTCGTATCTAATTTCCTGATTCGAGCGCGAGTTTTTAAAAAAAATGGAAGGATTTCCGTACTTGGTCTTGTAATCGATGCGATGCATAAACAGGTACTAGAAGAATACAGAGGAAGAGGTGAAAATAGGAACCAATGTCTAACACTCTTATTCTGATCCTGGATGACAAACGTCATTTCCCTCAGAAAACAAACACGTAATATGGGTTCACCATTGAACCAGTCTCCATGCCTCAAAAAACTAAATATGAGAATTCACCCAATCTTAATTGCTCGACACAAAACCTCGGTTATGATGAAACTTGAAAATTTATGGAACTGATGGGAAAAAAAAGACTTTGAAACACGTCTCTTGAATGGCACAATAACAACCAGCATTTGTAAAACGAAGAAAAGAACACCATAAATGAGTCGAAAGTGATAGAACTCTAGGATAATAGCGAAGGCACATCAAAATCACCACAACTTCTCCTTATATAGGAATGGTATTCAATTAGGATGCATGCGATTGAGAACTCGAAAACCTACTCAGAAAGAAACACCGTCTGACAATCTGCCGAATCCGTTTCGCGCCTTCCCACATTTTCCTACGCATAAAGATTTTTTTACGCATAGTAAACGCTACCGTCAAACTGAAGAACAGAGAACACCGTAGAAAGGATGAAGCCAAGGAAGGGAGATTTACCGGAGGGCTCGTGTAAGCTTCAAATGCGAAACCCGCAAGCACAACAGCAAGATTAAGATCAAAGGGAGGCCTGTTCCCCACCTCGATCGACGAGGTTCCATTCTGCGAGCTCAAACAACGAGCTGGTGCCACGCCAGAGCCTCCGCACCCCAAACGTGCAACACCAACTCTCCTGTCAAGTTTCAGGCGGGGCACCCTGGCGTTCTTACGGCAATGGAGACTATTCCTGGATATCACGGTGTTACCAGAGAACGACGGCTGCAAGAAGATGAGAAGGGAATGCGGAGAAGTCATCAAGCTGGCCGCCATTGAGTTCCGCTTCAACTCCCCAGAGGGTCTCTTCGTTTTCTGGCCAAGAATTTCCAAGTCCCTTACACATCGCGCGGGAGCGCCAAGACAACGGCGATCGATTCTTCTGGAGGCCGCAGAAATAACGTCCCTCAGATACCCAATCAAACGATCGGCTGAGCTTACTCGACGTGGCCCATGAAACCGTGGTAGAATATTTCCATATATACCCTCTATTTAATATGTTTTATTTAAACTATGTATGTAAAATTTCATTTATATCCCACGTGCTTCATGGAGGGATATAAATGCAAGTATCAAATCTGCTCTCTCTCTCTCTCTCTCTAGCAGGCGTACACGGAGGACCGGACTGGCGTACGAAGGGGGCGCAGCCATCTCCGACGCATGAGATAGTACTTTCGTAGTAATAAATATTAACAAGGGTTTATGTGCAATATACCACCAGGAATTCGAAAGTAGAAAACTTCTACTTATACTATCAACTCGATACATTTTACGAAATAACAGTTTTTTATTTCATTCATATCCCTTCATGCTTCATGGAGGATATAAATGCAAGCATCAATCTGCTCTCTCTCTCGCTCGGAGGTAGGTATAGATGGACTGTAGCGGGGGTACAAAGGGGCGCAGCCATCTCCGACACATCCGTACGGTATTTTCGTAATAAAAAGTAGTAACAAGGGGTTATGTGCAATATAAACACCCGGAATTTCAAAATTAGAAGCCGCGCTGTGCCCAGAGAGGCTCTCACCACCGCACAGAGGAAGATGAGAGACGACCAGAGGCATACGAGAGGAAGATCACCTCTCAGCCCCGCCACCAGCCCCCGAAACGCCGGAAGAGAACCTCGTTCTCGCTCCAGATCCCCCTCAGTCCAGACAGCCCCGACCTGCGCCGGCCGGTCCGCAGCGGGGCCGATCTGTTCTCCCGCGCTGGCGACTCCCCCCGCCGCGCCATGTCCTCCGCCGGGCCGGAGCTACGCTCTATGGAAGTGAAGGAAGAGGTCAAGCCGCCGTAGGACCGGCGCGGCGTGCCAGCGTCCCACCAGCTGCCGCCGGCGCCGGGCTCCCCATTGACGTCGCAGATCTCGGCGGGGTCGCTGGATACGAGCTTGAGCGCCTGGACGACCTCGCCCATGAATGGCCTCTGCAACACCTCCGGGTGGACGCACAGCGAAGCTATGGCCGCCACCCTGGCCATGTCGTCGAAGTCGTAGTCTCCGGCGAGAGATGGGTCGACCAGCCGCTCCAGGCCGCGTCGGCTAGTGAGAAGTGGGCGGGCCCAGCTGACGAGGTTCTCCTGCCCCTGGGGCTGGCGATTGTCCACCGACATCCTGCCGGAAAGGAGCTCCAGTAGGACGACCCCAAAGCTATAGACGTCGCTCTTGACCAGCAGATGCCCGGTCATGGCGTACTCTGGAGCAACATACCTGCAAGGTGATGATCCACTTCTCATTACATTATCTTGGTTATTCACATGATATCAAATCAATATAGGATTGCCCGCCTAGTCTACTCAATAACAGCAGAATAATGACAATTACTGGAGAATTTGAAGGGGGGGGAGGGGAGATCGCAAGGATGATAGCATGCAGGGATGACGAATATACCCAAAAGTGCCCATGAATCGTGATGAGATATGTTGAGTTCCTTCAGATGCGTCCCTTGCCAGTCCAAAATCAGACACCTTTGGCGTGAAATCATCTTCCAGCAGAACGTTGCTGGCCTTGAAATCACAGTGAACGACGCAGGGATTCGAATCTTCATGCAGATATGCCAGCCCTCTTGCGGCACCAAGGGCTATCTTCAGCCGGGTATTCCATTCAAGGGGACCACGCGTCCTATCAGCACCTGCAATGGAACCCTAACTGAATTAAATATGTATATAAACAAGATCAACTGGTGCAGAAATTGATCCCTGAAGAAGAAATTGATACCAAGGTTTGAAAAGTGATAGGGCTGCATCAGGAGGCTTACTAGTGACTGTCAGTAGCAAGAACAGAATGAAAAGATGTGAGCGAGTGAGTGGATGAATCCCCACGCTCCTTAAACATTTATAAAAAGACAACTGAAGACAACTGAAGATCCCTGGAGAAGAAATTCATCCAAAGGTTTGAAGACCGACTGACTATTTCAGTATGAGGGCTCTATAAGGTGAACTTACTCTGAGAGACAGTCATAAAAAGAAAAAAGGTACAGAAAAGTCAGCAGATGAATTCATCCCTCGTTATTTTTCAACATTTCTAAGTTTTCTCCCAGTTCTTAATGTAATCAGAAAACAGAAGATCCCGGAAGAAAAAATTGATCCCAAGGTTTGAAGACAGATTTCAGTAAGAGGACTTCATCAGGCGGCTATCTTGTACCAGTCAGTAATTTTTGCTGTGACTGTCAGTAACAAGAACAAAACCACAGATGTGCAGAAATTAGTAGATGAATCACTCCCGTTTTTCCTCAAGGTTTGTAGGTTTTCTCTCCTATCTTGATCATATAATCAGACAAATGAATATCCTGGAAGAAGAATCTGATCCCGTCAATCTGAAGACTGATCAACTCTTTCAGTGACAGGACTTCATCAGGAGGCTATGGATCATAGCTATGGATCTGCTGGATCCAACTATCATTGACTGAGATGGTTGAAAAACATACCGTGCAAATGGGATTCAACACTTCCGTTTTGGATAAACTCATAGACCAGGCAACGGGTGCGACCATCAATGCAGATGCCGATCAACTTGACAAGGTTCCGATGATTAAGTTGGCAAAGCATCCCTACTTCAGAGATGAACTCACGGTCGCCACTCCTGTGCTCTCTTGAGAGCAACTTAATAGCGACTTCGAACCCATTAACGAGGGCCCCATTGTAAACCCGACCAAATCCACCTTCACCCAGTAATCTCTCAGAGCTGAACTTGTCTGTTGCACTCTCAAGCTCGGCCAGAGAGAATGCCTTCACTGAAGGTGCACAAGTGATAATTGTTGAGACCGGAGACAGTGAAGTTGAACCTGCTGAGCGACTCGATACATTGGACCCGAAGCCTGCAGCCACATTCAGATGCCTTCAGTCAAATAGATTTATAGGACACCAAACGAAGACACCAAGATGAAGAACGAACCCAGTTGACACATTAGAGAGCAATGCTTGAAGAAGGAACTAGTAACTATAAGCATACATGATGAATTACAGTAGCATTTCCTAGGAAAATTTCTATGGCACTAACAGAGCACTGGCTATGAGTTCATGTTGAAATCAATAATTATCTCATGAAATTAATTTCAGCGGATCTTAAAACGATTGCAGTGAGTTAATTCAGACATGACATTACCAGTCTGTCTGGCGTTTGATGTCGATGAGGTGCGCACAGCAATGGATGGTCCTCTGAGTTTCATCCATTTTATTCTAATAAAAAAAATAGCAAGGGCAATCAAGACGAATATGAATGAAGACAAAGCAACCAAGGTCATGGTTCTGGGATTCCACTTCTTGTTCTCACTTATAGGCACATTTGCTGTAAAGGGATTCTGATAACTTTTACTTCTTCTGGGTCCCAAAGCTTTGAGTGGTGGCAAGGATGGAAGCCCTGTAAATTAAATCTAAGTCATTAAAAGAGTCCTAATAGCATGCAAGGTCAACGAACAAAATGCCAGCATAGACAATAAGAGGCTGAGATACAGCAGAAATTACCAGGATAACGAACAAAAACCACTTCATAGTCCCCAAAGATCGCTGCATTTAAGGGCACTTTCTTCTTCCAAAGTCTCTCATAAGTCAGTAATGCAGTTACATTGTCAAACTTTTCTCCTAATGGCACCAAGTCAAAATCAACCCTTGTTTTAACTTGATCCTGGCAACTAGCAGCAGCACCCACTATTCTCACTTGACTTTGTTTCATATATATTCCTGCTGCAACCTCAAGCGCTAGCTCTGCAACCACAGAAAATACCCGGAATGGTGCTACGCCGAGATCAAGCTCCACTTGCATAGGGACCACACAACCACAAGGTGAATCAAATGGAGTCGTAGTCAAGGGCTCAGTACAGACAATGTGACCACAATCTGCACAGAACCCATAAGTCGGAACTTCACCTAAACAGCTAACAAACAGGAGCATTCAGCAGTAAAGGCACAAATCAAATCCCTTCAAAAGATCAGACCTCGGTCAAGTGGGGGGTAGAATGATTTTGATGGCCTTGCATGAGGCATTGTTCGGTGATGTTTTGACGCAGTGGGACTGTGTGCAGACCCTGAAAGATATGGTTTTAAAGAATCAAATGAGACATCAACAACAATTTTAGTGGAGCAAATGTGACCACAAGGCTAAAAATTAACCTTGAAATCTCCGGGCATGAGCTGGTGCAGGAGCTGGACTCATACTAAGCATTACAGGTTTCAGTGGTGGTTCTGAAGGAGTCAAGAAAATACTCTGTGGACCAGGGGCTGCTGGATATGGTAATTTGAGAACTTAGAATGGAAAATATACGAGTGGAGATCCGTTTGAGGGGAAATCAATTCAAACCTTGTAAACATCAGTTTACGTACAGATAAACTAATATTTATCATAATTAATTACGTAAAAATCATTGTCTCTTACGTGAGAGAAGGCAAGGTTTCAACATTATCCAATATTTTGATTCAAAATTCCTCATCTGTGATCATCTTATGCGCATGCAACCTTCAAAGTATACACTAGTCGGGCGCACATTAAACAGAAAATTCTTCAAATACCTTGATGTGAGAGTCTCATCGGCATTTGAATAGATTTCAGGTACAAGTACGATTGCAGTGAATAAAAGGCAGTGCCTACAGAGAAGACACATCAGAAACTATAGTCATTCTTTTGGGAATATACAATATTCAATTAACCTGCATGAAATTAAATATACTCTTCTTTTCAGTCTAATATTGAAGCACAATTTTGACTGTTGATTGATAGTTTGGAAATAAATAACATTGAGCTTTTCTCTGGTCACAGGTTTCTTCTTTTCCTTTTTTTTTTTTTTTTTAACACGCACATTGAAGTATCACCAAAAAACACCTACCTGATAGAACATGTCAATGTCGTCACTCAGGCATTGTTCTATCACAACAACTTGAGTATTCGTTCTATCACAACAGACGAACAAGTACAACGATGATGGAAATTGATCAACTTTCTAGACCTACAAATGACATATCAGACGGTCATTATGAATAACCTGTCCAGCAATGATTCTGGGCTTCAATGCTTATGAATGGCCAGTCCAACAATCATTATGGGCTTCAATGCTTTTGAATGTCAGTCCAACAATGATTCTAGGCTTCGATGCTTATGAATGACCAGTCCAGTAATGATTCTTGGCTTTGATGCTTGTTAATGGCCAGTCCAGTAATTATTCCTGACTTGGTAGCTTATTAATGGCCAGCCCGGTTTGGTCATAGGTTTTAATGTTTATGAATGACCAGTCTCGTCGTCATTCTGGGCTTTCCTGCCTGTCAGTGATCCAACCACTTATGATTCTGGGATTTCAAGAAGGAAAGCCTTATTAACACTCCCTATAATTACATTGAGCTTCCACCGACAAGCATGGTCCAAGAACCCTGCTTCTTCGGGTGCGACTAGTACCATTACTTCCCTACCTACAAGAGAACCAATTTCAACCTCAATATTAATATAAATAACATTATAAATAAAACTCCCCTAAAGGGAATAGATTCTCTTTGGGCCTTTGACTGTGAGCTGGTCAAATACATGTGGCTCAAAGCTCGTTATTCCGAAAATGAAGTCAAGATTTCACGAATCGGTCAATATCAGACTGAACACCTGGTTTGTTTAGAGACATACGGCATTGTACACGAGGACTGAGCATAGATTTCCTAAACTCGAAGACCCGGAATTGTGAGCTGCAGGAACGTTGCGAAACAGACCCAGAGAATCAAAATCGGTTTTAGCGGGATCAGAAACCAAATTCAATATTTTCATATGAGATCAGAAGATTCAATCGTGGTGTAAAAATCAGCTCAAGTTCAACTATAGGAGAATCTGATTCATACTTCCTTGTCTCCTCGCGTTAAAAGATCTCACATATAATTCACCGGAAGCGACTAAGATTCATAGGTTAAATGCTGATTTTTTTATTTATTGTAGCCTGATCACATCCAACCCTGGCAAGAAAACCGGAAAAGAGAATGCGTGAGGACGCATTACCGTAGTCCAGAGAGCACAGGTGCAGCAAAGCAAGTAGAAGCTTCACTAGAGCCCGCATCCTCCTCTTGCCCCAGGGATAACACACAATGCGGCATCGTCAGAAAGAAGCCCCCGGAAAACTTCCACTCAGGACGCTCCAGCGGTGCCGCCACCCGGCACCATGCGTCGAGAAGATAACGGAGAAGCAGATAACGACGACATCCGGTCATAAGACACTAAGCTCGCCACGGGACCCTCGGATCCACGGGAACTATCGTCCTCCTCGCGATCCCCTCACGAGCGACAGTAGATCGCAAAACGAACGAAGCAGATCTTTGCAGAGGAGGCGAGGACAGGAGCTAACAACGACCACCATTAACAGCAGACAATCACAGAAAGCGAAAGATGGAAGGAATGCAGGAAGAGACCGGCTCCCTTCGACGGAAGCCTCGGGGATTTCTGCCGAACGCCTCCCCCTACGCTCGGCCGCGGTTGCCTTTCACAGGCTGAAGAAAGGTGAAGAAAGACGAGGAGAGGTTCTGGGTTTTAGACGGTGACGCTTGTCATTTTCCCGGCACGTGTCCGTTTCTCTTATAGGGAACCTGGCTCTGCCTCGATAGAAGAAACAAACGGAGTCAATGTGTCCCTGTACAGCACAACAAAGTACAAAAGCGATATCTACGCGTACTTGTAGAGATGGATACGCGGAAAAATGTTGCACATTTTTGTTTACTTTAATTAAAATATATTTAAAAATAATTAATTTAATATTTTGACGCAAAAATATTAAATTTTCCTTTTAATCCCTTTCTCTCTCTATCTCTATGTATATTTACGTTACTTCCACTTCTTCCAGATGAATACTAGCGGTTGAGATTTATTTGCCTTACATTTTGTAGCGGCGTTGGGCGTCTCTCTCTTGGCAACCGGGCCCACCTCCACGCGCTGAGAGAGGGAGCTAAGCCCAAATCAGTCTGAGATGTGAAGAACAAAATTGTCGGTGAAAATCGGGTACGGGGATATCCGGCTGCTTGATCCGATTCGGCCGCGGGAGCGGCGGATTACGTCATTATTAGTTTATAATAGTTTTATTTTGTATTTCGTTATATTACATTGTCGTGGTTCTCCACGACTAAGGAAAATCGAGATAGCTTCCTTGGGACCGAAGCATACGCGTCTACATTGGTCGCAGGGTAGAGGGTCTGCCGTCTTAAGTTGCTCCGTTGGCCCACCAGAACGACAGAACCGCCCGGTGGAGCGAAGGGGGATCCTTTTCCGATTCCGCCACCCCCCCCCCCCCGAACCAAGTTCGTCTTCGTTTCTAGGGTTTGCAGAGCTCTGGATGGTGCAGACTCCGCCCCCGACGGTGCCGAATGGGCAATACTGGTCGCAGTTCCTGAGCGGCGCGCTGTCGCAGAGGGGCCCCAACGCGCTACCCTATGCGGAGGATGTAAAGTGGCTGATCCGGCAGCACCTGGTCTCGCTGTTGGAGGCCTTCCCGTCCCTGCCGCCCAAGTCCTCCACCTTCACCCACAACGACGGCCGATCTTCGCAGCTTCTCCAGGTCGACGGCACCATTCCCATCGTCTACGGCGGCGTGGTCTACAACATCCCGGCCGTCATCTGGCTTCTCGAGTCCTACCCCCGCTCTCCGCCCGCCGTCTTCCTCACCCCAACTCGCGACATGATCATCAAGCGGAACCACCCCCACGTAGACAGCTCTGGCCATGTCAATGTCCCGTATCTCCGCAATTGGGTTTACCCCTCTTCCAACCTCGTCGATCTCGTCCGTACGCTCTCCCATGTCTTCGGCCAGTTGCCCCCTCTCTACACCCGCGAGAACCCTAATCCCGTCCCGACACCCAATCCCCCATCTTCTTCGCCCTCCCCATCGCCATCCCCTCAGCAACCAAATTCGTCTTCCAGGATCTATTCGCAGGCGGCGCCGTATGGTGGCGGGGCGCGAATTCCTCAATCCTCCCAGCACCGTCCTACGGATGACCCGGCGGAGGTCTACCGCCGAAATGCTGTCAACAAGATCCTAGAGACGGCGCATTCCGAGATCATCGCCACGCGGAAGAGTCGGGAGCAGGAGATTGAGAACCTTTTTGCCACGCAGGCCGTGCTGAGGCGGCGAGCGGAGGAGCTTTCCAGCGGCCTCCGGGAGATGCATGACGAAAAGGAAGGGCTCGAGCAGCAACTGCAGCTCGCGCTGATGAATTCAGACTTGCTGGAGGGCTGGGTGAGAGAGAACGCAGGCAAGAAGCGGAGGGACGAACTGGACGTGGATGAGCTCTTCGAGCCCTGTGATCTACTCTCGAAGCAGCTCATCGAGTGCACTGCGGCGGACATGGCCCTGGAGGACACCTTCTACTCTCTGGACAAGTCTGTGCAGGAAGGAGCGATTCCCTTGGACATGTACCTCAAGAGCATCAGGGCGTTGTCTAGGGAGCAGTTCTTTCATCGGGCCACATCGGCCAAGGTGAGAGCTTCCCAGGGGCATTCAAAGATCGCAGCCAAGAGCGCCAGGGCACCGCGACAAGCATCATAGATGGCGGCGGTCTGCAGAGAGAATTACGCCGGCATTCATCTCCGGAGGTGGCTAATTTCTTTGTCCCGCCAAAGAGGTCAGATGGTCAGACCCGCCCACCCATCACTCTTCCTTTCATCAATTCTTTCCTCTTCCATGTATATCTGGCTGCTCTCTGTTTCAATTCCATGTTGGAGACTAGGGCGGTTGTATCCATGAGAGGGATGAACTGGCATCCCCCTCCAATGGCATGGTGTTGAGATGCTGGCATCTATGTGCATAAACTTGTGGAATAGAGATTATGTATTGGGTTGAACTGT
This sequence comes from Spirodela intermedia, assembly GCA_902729315.2. Taxonomy (NCBI): domain Eukaryota; kingdom Viridiplantae; phylum Streptophyta; class Magnoliopsida; order Alismatales; family Araceae; genus Spirodela; species Spirodela intermedia. The sequence continues at coordinate 765,797 of LR746265.1, forward strand.
TTGACCTGAATAAAGCTTATTGATTTGACCCAAAAGGTCAAACTAACGAGCGATTTTCTTATACATTCCAAGAGCATTCTTTGAATATTTCTTTTCCCATGGACTAATCAATCTACTCGGGGAAGAATCAGTGACCCTCAGCCCGCCAGCATCAGTGATTGTCGATGGGGGTATCTCCTTCTCATCCCCGCTTCATCCTTTTTGTCCTCCTTTTCCGGCCCTCGCAAAAGGGCTAAAAATGATTCAATAATTTTTTTAACCGCATTAAAATTATCTGTCAATATATCTTCCGTGACCATGAGAAATAGTTTTTTCTAGTTGTAATTTTTCAAAAGTTTAAATTCAAAGAGCTGACTTCTCTGACTTACGAACCCGGCTTTCCAGAAAGGGATATAGTCAACCATAAAATTTTCAATTATTTTCACCTGAATTATAAGAATAAAACTTCTCATGCCCTGTTTTTGGGGAGGGAAAATGATAGAAAAAAAACCTGTGGGAAGTTGACGCCCAATATTCTCCATCTCCTGCCCCAAGTTAGTACAGATCGGGCCTGGCCGGGTAGTTTTGATGGATTATTTTTCCATAATTTATTTTTTTATCATTTCAAGTTTTTTTATTCTATCCATGTGATTAAATTGTGAAGTATTTTCTCTTTCGAAGACTTTAAAATAAATTTGAAATTAATGCCTATTTTTCCAACATAAATAGAGAAATAATGACAATAAATGGATGACCTCTTTGTAATTAATGTTATAGTTTAATTGAAATCCACAAATTATGCGCCCAGAATCTTATTATTTATTTAAATCGGTGATCTGAGTAAAAAACCTGGGGCTTCTTGCGTTACTCTGCATTTGTGTTTAGTTTGGGAAAATAAATATTATCTTAAATTGACTTTAAAAAAAATCTTCACGGCTCTTTTTCTTTCAATTTAGGCCTTTTTTTCTTCTTTTTTTAAATACGCCCCCTGGGAGCGCCACCGTCGATTGTTGCCGTGTTGTTTTGGCCACCCCTTTCGGCTAGGGCCCAGCTGAGTGTCATCCTTGCCCAGTGGGCCAATTACACTGCTCTCGGGAGTCGCCGTGAACAGTCCAAAGATTCCTTCCTCGAGGCGGATGGTTATTAAAGCGGCGAAACCCTCCTGAGGACTTTCCGCGAGTATTTTGCTCATACAACCTCACTATTTTATTATTTTTTATCTCGCCGCTGATATCTTTTAAACTACATTCGAACTCCCTATGCGCATTTGGACACGCACCCCTCGTTAAATCGGATATTGTCTTTGCATCATCCCGGCAGGCGACTTTCAATGAGTATTTTGCACTAAGGCCCTCACTATTTTGAGTATTTGATCCCCGCGGAAATCCTTTCAGTCGCGCTGACCTTACATCGAGCTCTTAAGCCCCGCACGAGGATTAAGTGGGGCCCCAGTGGGGGAGGGGAGACGGATAAACAAAGTTAGGGTTTTTCTCGGCTGGAGAGCATGGGGATGGGGAAGGTGAACAGTAACTTCTATTCATTCTTCAGGCAGCCGAGAATTTAATTGCAGTGGCTGAGAGGGCTGGCTGCAGCGGGACTCTGCGCCCGATCAAGACGTCTCACTGCAGGCAGGGCCACTAGGAGAGTCATCTTCTCGGGAGAGGGGGGGAAGGTCTCTAATGGCGGATTGGCGTTCTATTTAATAACAATGGCGCATCTCCTCGCACAAGCTTGGCTCAAGCTATGGAGCCTATCGTCCCCTCCTATACTGGAGATTAGGGTTTTGCGACTGGAGGAGAGCGGGCACTTCGATGGATCGAACCAGTGGGGAGCTTGCGAGGTTTTGATTCGAGAGCGCACGTGGCGACAGAGGGAACTCCACGGCGACCTGCCGGGGTTAGCGGCGGAGGATTGCTTAGGTTTCAGGCTGGGTCTCGAGCTCTGCGCCGGTGGGTTTTAAAACTCGCCGGAGCAGACTGAGTCTACGGGCCGGCGAGGGAACGGGAACAATTAATTGGAGAAGAGACGACGACCTGCAGGAGTTGCGCCGTCTTTCTGGATCGAGATGAATCAATGAACACCCAAAAATGGCGAGCTCGACATTCCTTTGAAATTACAGTGGAGCTGGGTATGTGCGGTCGGAGGGGAAGGTAGCGGCGGCGGCGGCGGCGGCGGCATCGGCGGCAGCGGTCATGGGCACTTAGGGTTGTTGCCGGGACCGCCGAAGTAGAAGTGCACCCCCCATTCGGAGCTGGTGGAGCTCCTGATGTTGTAGCAGTGGGTGTCCTCTGCAAGGGTGGCGATGGAGTCGGCGGCGGTGAGGCTATTATCGCCGTCGACTACCTCCAGGTTGCGGAAGTAGCTAGCACGGCCAAAGCCGTCCTCTGCGAAGTGCCCCGAACCCATCCTCGTCGCCGTGTGCGCACCGTTGGGCCGCATGTTCACCACCTCGCCGCCCCACTCCACCATCGTCGCGTGGTCCGCCAGGTGGGTGAAGAGCTCCGCCGGCCAGTACCCCACCAGCGTGTTATCCCCGAACCCTAGCCACCAGTTCCCCAGCTTCGGATCCTGCAACAACTCAAATGGAGTCAATGGAGGAGGGTAGGGAAGCTTTGGGGTCGCCGGAGATTACCTTCCAGATGAGGATGGTGATGTCGAACTGGTCGCCTGAGTAGGAGGAGACCGGCGATATCGCGGCGCCGATGGCAATCCTGTTGTTCGTCTGGACGAAGCCTGAGCAGAGGAGGTTATAGCAGCCGGTGACCTGGTAGGCGTCGCTCTGCAGTGGGAAGACTGTCAGCGCTCCGGCGATCATCGGAGGAGAAACCAGAGGAAAAGGTGAAGAAGAGGGACACACCGTCCAGTAAGTGAAGAGCCTCGGCCTGCTGTCTCCGTAAAGCTCAGGGCTGACCTGACTAGAAAAACATAAAGCTTCAGAAGACCACCCTTCTCCCCCCTCCTTCCACCGCTCTCTCTGTCTCTCTCGCTTTAGATTTCTGCACCACTAAGGAAGAAAGAGAGCACATGCGGCGGCGCTGCCCAGTGCCCACTGCACCTCCGCCGCCGCCGCTAGCCACAGCGGCGTCATGATGAGAGCTGCCCGCATTGCATTACCTGAGCCTCGCCCGGCCCACCGACAGCCTCAACATGCCTGCCGGGCGTTCCATTGATTGCCCCAGGCGGGAAGGTTCCCACCCACCGGCGACCAGCTCCTTCCATTACTTCTCTCTCTCACACTCTCTCTCTCTCCCTCCTCAACCTTTCCATTCATCCAAGTTTACGACATCTAACAGGAATTGAACACCGAAGTGACCGAATTTATGAACTGGGAGACTTCACGCAAAATCGAACCGACCCGGCGGCGAGATTTTTTACCGGAATCGACCGGCGTGTTCTTAAATTGCCATCCAAAGCGGCAATTAATGCTAACCCTAATTTCTTATTTTTTTATTATTGACTTCAACACTCCCTGTGAAGGAGGGAGAGATCGCGAGGAGGGATTCAAAAGAGGGAGTACCTGCCAGCCGGCTTCAATACTGTTCAGATCCGAGCCGTCGAACGACCCCGAGAGGATCCAAATCTGCGAGAGGCTGAACTCGTTCGGCCCCTCGATCGTCGGATCCCACACGTTGATCGTCGCCTTCGCCCCGTAGACCTCGCCCGCCGCCGCCGTGTAGGCTATCGCATGCTGCGACGACCATGGATAGAAGAAGAGAGAGAGGTAGGGTCATTGCACACCCATGAAGGAGAAGGTCACCGGGGATTGACCGCCGTCGCCGGCGAGGACTCATTCGATCACGGCGGAGACTTACCTCGTGGCCGTTGCCGCTGACCACGTCCGGCGCGTCAACGTCCCGGGCAAGGGGCAGCCGCCACTGCTTCTTCCCGAAGTGGTACAGCGATCTGGCCCTCAGCACGTCGTCCACGGAGCTCCTCCGGATGGGCACCGTCCCCTTCGGACAGTGCCCCACGTGGTGCCACGTCTGCCATGCCCCCCTGGGACCGACCCCGCCGCCAGTGTAGTTCCCCGGTCCCCCGTCGCTCTTTGGCCGCGGCCGCCGTGGAGGAACCCTCTAACAGACGATGAAAAATAATAAGAAGAAGAAGAGGAGGAAGAAGAAGAGGAAGAAGAGGAAGAAGAAGAAGAAGAAGAAGAAGAAGAGGACGAAGAAGAAGAAGAAGAAGAGGAGGAAGAAGAAGAAGAAGAAGAAGAAGAAGAAGAAGAAGAAGAAGAAGAAGAAGAAGAGGAAGAGGAAGAGGAAGAGGAAGAAGAAGAAGAGGAGGACGAAGAAGAAGAAGAAGCAGAGGAGGAAGAAGAAGAAGAATAAGAATAAGAAGAGGAGGAAGAAGAAGAAGAAAAGAAGAGGAGGAAGAAGAAGAAGAATAAGAAGAGGAGGAAGAAGAAGAAGAAAAGAAGAGGAGGAAGAAGAAGAAGAATAAGAAGAGGAGGAAGAAGAAGAAGAATAAGAAGAGGAGGAAGAAGAAGAAGAATAAGAAGAGGAGGAAGAAAAAGAAGAATCAGAAGAGGAGGAGGAAGAAGAAGAAGTAGAAGAAGAAGAAGAAGAAGAAGAAGAAGAAGAAGAAGAAGAAGAAGAAGAAGAAGAAGAAGAAGAAGAAGAAGAAGAAGACGAAGAGGAGGAAGAGGAAGGTGGATCGGAGTACCTGGATTCTGTGGTTCTTGAGAAGTGGATGGTCTATAGCGGGCTGCTTGTGGCGGTGGACGCAGTCAATGATATCGCCGTCGGGGCTCTGCAGCAGAACGTCGGTGACTCAGAGACTCGAGGAGACGAGGTGGGGAGCAAAGAACCCTAAGCCGAGTTTGGCTCACCTCGATTGTCCTCGCGGTCGGCTTGTTGATTCTGCTGAGGTGCCTTTGTATCCTTTCCAGCTTGAGGGCTCCGACTGGCCTCCCGTGGGTGTCGTTGACCGCTGAGATGCCGGCGATGGTGGAGAGGAAGAGGAAGAAGAGGAGGAGGAGGAGAGAAAGAGCGGGGGAGAGGAGGAAAGGCATGGGACGGCGGCAGCAACAACAGTCGCCGGAGAACTGTTTCCTCCTCGTCCAAATCCTCCCCTCGATATCCATATCTTTCAGTGCCGGACACCAGACACCTGAGCGGGCGAGCACCTCTCAGGCTCCCTTTGCTATTAACATGGTCGCTATGCTGAGGGTCGAGGGGGGCCTCGCCATTCAGTGCAGCCCCTTAATAACCCCACGGGGGAGAGACGAAAAGGACTCTCTCTCTCTCTCTCTCTCTCTCTCTCTCTCCACTGCCGCAAGTTACAGAGACCCTTCGAGTTGGCCCCGCTCGCTCTTTTACTGCACTAGCCGGATGTGATGATGACGACGATGTGGGGTAGAGCGAGAGAAAGAGAGAGATTTAGAGAGAGACAGAGTGAGACATAAACTCGGCACAATCTCTGTCAACAGATGAGCTTCAACAGCTCACCTTCCGCGAGTCGTTGTGGAGTTGGCTTGAAGGCGCCGTATAAAACCCCAACCTACCCCCTCATCTACAAGGCTTTAATGGCGGAACCTTGAAGCCGGCAGCCAGGCTCGCGTTGGAAGGCCGCAAGTAAACCCATTAAATCCGTAGCCGCTCTTTGGTACGCTACCTCTTCTCTCTCTCTCTCTCTCTCTCTCTCTCTCTCTTCGTGAGGGCCTATCCTAGTTATAGTATTCTTGTTCTTCCCCTTCTTCTCCATCTTCTTCTAGGTTTTCGGGGAGAGCTCGGTGGAGTTCGAGCTGAACCTATGCCCATGGGGAGTTTGCATGAAGTAGCTGGAGACCCACGGAAAACCGAACGACGATCACCGCGCAGAATCAGACGGCTGACGACTGCGATCCCCATCGGGAACCAGCATTTAACTCTCGTGGATCTTGGTTTCTGTCTGTTCTGCCGTGACGCGTATTTACCTAATCACCCTTGCACGGATGACTACTATGCGGGGTATTATTGGGATTTAATGTACGCCATTTAGCAAATAGTGTGTGCGTTTTTTGTCTTGTCAAATATCGATTAATAATTGTTTAAAACTAATATTTCATAAAATACTTTTAATTGCCCGTACTTAGATACCCTGAAAATAAGCATTTCTTTCCGTAATACCAGAAAACATATTATAATTGTTTTCGCAGAGACCCAGAAGCCGTGTACACATGAGACTGCCAAGTGGGGGTGATTCCGTAAATATCCCAAACCCCGAGGCGACTCGGGGTCTTTATTGCAATCCAACCCTGCCTTCATTTCGCACCTCCGCCTGATTGGACGGCGGTAACTCGTACTCCACGCCCACGTGGCGGAAGCGAGCTGGGCTTGCGCATTTAATGCCACGTGGTCTCCTCGACCCGCCTCCCTCCGCAGCCCATCCGTATAGATTGAGCGGGAAGAACAGGCGACCACCTCCCTCGGACAACAGCGCAGTGAATTTAATGGCATCCTTCCCCATTCCAACCCACGTATATATAAAAAATATTATTTTTTTAACCGTTAGATAAACAAAATAAAGCTGTTTAATATAAATAAAATTGAATCAAAACAGTTTAATAGATATTTTTTCTAATGTTTGTCTGATGAATGGGTATCAAATTTCCGCAAAGTAAATCAATTTTAACTGATAAATAAATAATTTATATTAAATATAATCTGATTGGTATCCCTTGCTTGGGGGATCGTTTGCAATAGTATAGAATGTTGCAACATACGGTTTATAATTAAGAAAATACGGTTTAATGGGCCTTGCATCTTGGTGGACTGGGCTTTGATGACGCGGGCCCGGAAATGACACAGATGGTTGTCCCGCCACGTGACAAGTCTCCGGTCAGCGTCACCAGGCCCCTGCGCCGGAGGATTTCGTCTACTGTTCAAGGAGTTGATTCAAGTCCCTTGTGCCGGTCCAACTGGGCGCCGCCTGTTTTACGACCCAATATATAACGTTGAAGCCCATATAAAGGCAAGGGGTGCCGCTCTTTTAAATTTGGGCTGGTTTGGCAGGCCCAAATGGCCCGCCTGTTTCACGGCCTTATTCAGAACATATGAGCCCAAATCAAAGTCGCGGGTAACCCTCTTTTAAATATGGGCTGGTTTGATCGGCCCAAATAGGCCCATATTGGTACGCCCCCATTGGGAGCATATCAGCCCATAATAAAGACGCAGGTGCCCCACTTTTACACATGGGCTGGGCTGGTTTGGGTCGGCCCATTTGGCCCACACGGTTTTACGACCCATTGTGGAACATATAAGCCCATAAGAAGGACGGGGGTTTCCCACTTTTAAATATGATCTGGTTTTGGCTGACCCAACTAGGCTCAATTGGTTTACGGCCCAATTGGAAGCCCACAACAAAGACGTGGGTTCCCCACTTCTAAACCTGGGCTAGTTGTTGTCGGCCCATATAGGCCCACGTTGTTTACGGCCCAAAATAGGAACTTAAAACCCATATAAAAGAAGCGGGTTCCCCTCTTTTAAAGTCCGTTTATATGGCCCAACTCGTATCCGAGGCTTTCATTTATTAAAATATGAGCCGAGCCCAGTTAACCCAAGACAATTTGGTCACCCATTGTTCAGCTCGGTAGTCCCTCTCCGTCCGGCCCAATCCAGAAATCTCAAAATCGCCGACTCGTGTGAAAGCCCACGTAAAACCCGGTGGCAAAAGTTGATCCGGGATTCCATCGGCCCAATAGCGTACAAATGCGGAAAGATAATATTTGGTCCAAGGGAACGGAGGGTCCACTAAGGAATTATTTAAAAATTCGGGCCTTTTTAACGTGTCCCCGGCCCGGCAGACCAGAGTATGTTATTTCAAATTATCGGGCTTTTAACGTGGACCGCCGGGCCCTCCACTACGGCCCGATGTCCCCCCAGCTCCCATCCCAAAAGGCGGGGGTACATTCCAAAAGCTGCACTCCACTTATTATGGTCTGTACTTCTCCCTCTCTCTCTCGTTCTCTCGCTAGAATCCATGTTCCTTCAGAGTGGGAGGCCCGAGGACTTGATTAATGGGCCCGGTGGGCCTGGTGGGCGCTCGAGGAGGGAGGGTCCGTCCTGTCGCGTCCAGTTGTCCCTCTGATTGATCGGATGGCTGCGAGGAGATCTGGCTCCGGGAACCCAAAAGGCCACAAGATCGGATCCTTAGTGGGCCGAGACGGCGTCCCTCTCCACGTCTCGTCAGAGATGGACGGAGAAGTCAAGAGAGGGAGCATCCCATCAAGACATCCCATACCGTGTCAGCCTTTTCTATACTATAGCCCAGTCCCGTGGGCCTAATGGGCCGCACGTTAACGCGGGGCCGTCAAATCAACCGGAAGACCGGCACGTGGCAGGTCGTAGGTGTGGGCCCCGCGGGGGATTTGGCAAGCAGAAGGAATATCCCTCCGAGTGGCAGACCCGACTCGGCGGGTTAATTCTGACGGGGAGGCAGAGATCGGGCAACTCATTAAACTCGGCCGGGCCATTAAATTCTCGGCCGATTCTCCTGCGGGCCTCGAAGCGAGATTCGAGGAGGAGGTAAAAGAGGGATTAATAAAAACGAAACGACGGAGAATGGTGGTCCCCACAATTTCCTCCTCTCCCCCCTCCCCCCCGTCGCACCGCGGGGAACGATGGCGGACCTGTGGCCGTCGCATCTGCTGCTTCTCGGAGGTCCATCTGTTATCCCACTCCGTAATGTAGAGACAACATCAGAACGGCCAGACCGCAAGCCAATGGGCCACCCTCCTCCAAGCTGCGAGGATACCGCAAGCTCCTACCCGGATTTTCTGCGGATTCAGCACGCGCGGCACTGCACCGAGAGAGAGAGAGAGAGAGAGAGAGAGAGAGATTACAGGGGGGGAACAGACAAACCCTGGGAGCCTAAAAACGCTTCCTTTAGCGGATAAAGCTCTCGACCCAGATCCTTTGGGGGTCACCGCCATCGCCTGCTTCGCCGGTCTCGTCCGCACGCTTCCCGCGGAGTGGCAGCGGACAGCTCCTGCTGCTGCTGCTGCTGCTGCTGCTGCTCGGCTACCTCCATCCTCCCGCCCTTGCCGTCGGCGTACTCTTTCTTATTCCTTCACCTTTCTGGGCAAGAAGCTCACTTTTTCTTGCCCTGTTTTTTCCTAGCACCGTCTCCCCTCGTCTCGCTAGCACCTGGGTTTTGAAAGGTACCGGCGGGAAGGAGGAAGCTCAGGGAGAGCTTAAGCCGCCGGCCTGGTCATGGCGGAGGAGAGGCTGGTGGTGGAGGTGGTGGCGGCGCACAACCTGATGCCCAAGGACGGGCAGGGCTCGTCGTCGTCGTTCGTGGAGGTGGAGTTTGAGCACCAGCGGCAGCGCACCAGTGTCCGGCACAAGGATCTCAACCCCGTGTGGAACGAGCGCCTCGTCTTCTCCGTCTCTGACCCTGCTGATCTACCCTACCGCGCCATCGACGTCAGCGTGTACAATGAACGCTCCTCCACCAGCTCCCGCAACTTTCTCGGCAAGCTGCGCATCACCGCTGCCGGCGTCCCCGCCCCCGGAGAAGAGCCCGTTCCCCAGCTCTTCACGCTCGAGAAGCGCAGCCTCTTCTCCCACATCCGCGGCGAGCTCAGCCTCAAGATCTACCGGGTCCTCGCCGGCGAGATGCGCGACGACGTCTCCACCAACCAGGCGGTGGCCAAGGTGAAAGAGCCCGGTGTTAACCTCCCCGGCGGGAGGAAGCACCAGCAGCAGCAGCACCAGCAGCAGCAGCACCAACAGCAACAGGCCGCGACGGCGCAGATTCAGCAGAAGCGCCAGCAGCAGTCGAAGCAGCAACAACAGCAGCAGCAGCAGCAGCAGCAGCAACAGCCTTCCCAAAGCCAGATGCAACATCAGCAGCAGGGGAAGCAGAACCAGGCGGGGCCTGCCTCCGGTCCCATGGATTTCAAGCCGGTGGTCCTCACTGCGGGGCCGCCCCTGCGCCCACACGACGTGTTCCCTCCCGGCGCGGCCGTGTGGCCGGGGAGCAACCAGCACCACCAGGAGTTCTCCCTCAAGGAGACCAGCCCCCACCTTGGCGGAGGCGCCGTCAATGGCGACAGGTCCAGCGCCACCTACGACCTGGTCGAGCAGATGAAGTACCTGTACGTGCGGGTGGTGAAGGCGCGGGGCCTCCCCGTTGCCGGTGGCTTGTCCCCCCACGTCGAGGTCAAGCTGGGGAACTACCGCGGCTTCACCAAGGGAACCCCCGGCCTCTACTGGGACCAGGTCTTCGCCTTCTCTAGCGACTGCATTCAGAGCACGACGGTGGAGGTCTTCCTCAAGGAGAAGGAGGGGCGCGAGGATTTCATCGGGTGGGTGGCCTTCGATATGGGCGAGGTCCCCCGCCGCGCGCCACCGGACAGCCCCCTCGCGCCGCAGTGGTACCGGATGGACGACCGAAAGGGGGAAAAGTCCGCCGGCGAGGTGATGCTGGCCGTCTGGTTCGGGACGCAGGCCGACGAGTGCTTCTCCGAGGCGTGGCATTCCACGGCGGCGGGGGTTCAGGGCGACGGCCTCGCCGCCATCAAGTCCAAGGTCTACCTCTCCCCGAAGCTCTGGTACCTCCGGGTGGCGGTGATGGAGGCACAGGACCTGGTGCCGGGGGAGAAGGGCGCAGTCATGGCCGGCCGCTACCCGGAGCTCTTCGTCAAGGCCCAGGTGGGGAACCAGATCATGTGGACGCGGCCGGCGCGTGTCTCTGCGAGCCGGAGTCCCTCCAGCCCCGTCTGGAACGAGGACCTGATCTTCGTTGTGGCGGAGCCCTTCGAGGACTACCTCGCCGTCTTCGTGGAGGACCGCGTCGGCCCCGGCAGGGACGAGGTGCTCGGTCGCTTGCTGGTTCCCGTCGCCGCCGTCGAGCAGCGCTACAGCGACAAGGTCGTCCCTTCCCGGTGGTTCGGCCTGGAAGGGGCTCACGGCGAGCGGCCGGGGAGGTTCGCCAGCCGCCTGCAACTCCGTCTCTCCCTCGACGGGGGGTACCACGTCCTGGACGAGGCCTCCATGTACAGCAGCGACCTGCGGGCAACGGCGAAGCAGTTGTGGGAGCCCTGCATCGGCGTGCTGGAGATGGGCATCCTGGGGGCCTCCGGCCTGGTGCCCATGAAGACGAAGGAGGGGAAGGGGGGCTCCGCCGACGCCTACTGCGTGGCCAAATACGGCCCCAAGTGGGTCAGAACCCGTACTGTCATTGACTCCCTCTGCCCCCGGTGGAACGAGCAGTACAAGTGGGAGGTGTTCGATCCCTGCACCGTCGTCACGGTGGGGGTCTTCGACAACTGCCATCTCGACAGGGCGATGGGCGGCGGTGGCGCCGCCGCCGCCGGTGTCAGGGACTGTCGGATTGGGAAGGTCCGGATCAGGCTGTCCACGCTCGAATCGGACCGTCTGTACACCCACGCGTACCCTCTGCTGATTCTGCACCCGTCCGGGGTGAAGAAGATGGGGGAGCTCCATCTGGCCGTACGCTTCTCCTGCTCTAACACCGCCGGCATGCTCCACCTCTACCTGAGGCCGCCGCTCCCCAAGATGCACTACCTGGAGCCCATTTCTGTGCAGAAGGTGGAGCACCTCCGGTACCGGGCCAGCGAGGTGGTGGCCTCCCGGCTGAGCCGGGCGGAGCCGCCGCTGGGGCGAGAGGTCGTCGAGTACATGCTGGACAAGGGCTCCAACCTGTGGAGCATGCGGCGGAGCAAGGCGAACTTCTTCCGCCTGGTCTCCGTCTTCGCCTGGCCCATCGCCATCTTCCGCTGGGTCGAAGCGGCGAGGACCTGGCATCGGCCGACGTACTCCGTGATGGTCGCCGTCGCTCACGTCCTCTCGATGATATTCCCGGAGGTGATCCTCCCCTGCCTGTTCCTCGCCATGGCGGTACTGGGGCTGTGCCGCTACCGGCGGCGCTCGCGCCACCCCCCGTACATGGACATCCGCCTGTCACAGGCCGAGTCTGTGCACCAGGACGAGCTGGACGAAGAGTTCGACACATTCCCTAGCTCCTTGCGGAGCGTGGAGCTGATGAGCCTGAGGTACGACCGCCTGCGGAGCGTGGCCATGCGATTGCAGTCCATGATGGGCGACGTCGCCACCCAGTGCGAGCGCTTCCAGTCGCTGCTCGGGTGGCGCGATCCCCGGGCCACCCTGCTCTTCCTGGGCTTCTGCGTCGCCGCCGCCGCCCTGTTCTACGCCATGCCGGCGAGGCTGGTGGTGGGCCTGTGGGGGCTGTACGCCCTGATGCCCCCCAAGCTGAGGAGCCGTCTCCCCTCGCCCTTCATGAATTTCTTCAAGCGGCTTCCCTCCAAGGCCGACTCTCTGTTGTAGTGGGTGGGTCGAACTTCTTCATTTCCCACCCCCTTAAAGCGTCTGGTTTTTGTACCCCCCCCACCCGCCATTGGCGCCGGCCGGCCTTTCTCTGTACAGGTAGGTGACCCGCCGCCTCGCCGGCGTTTCTTTGTCGGCCGGCGGCGCTACAGCTACTGCTGCTAGTACTACGACCAGGTCTTGTCTTATTACCGCTGCTTGGTCAAAGGGTGCCTCGTAGATTCTGTGGGCGAGAAGTGGGACCCATCTTCTAGGTTTGGGACCCACCGGCCCTCTGTGGTTTCCCTAAAGCGGATCTATCCTCGCTCGGTCATCACCTAGCTTACCGTCGACTTCCTGCGTCCCCAGCACAGGGCGATCTTCTCTCTCTTCCTCCCTCTCTCTCTCTCTCGACCTCGCTAGCTCGCTAGCTAAGCGGCCCTCTCGATATTCGGCTGGAGTGCTTCACGCGCAAGCTGGCGAATTCGCAGGAGAGATGGAAGACGGCGGGAATTCTGACCGCGACACAACCCCGGAACCCGCATCGGCGGTGGTGCCGGGGAAGAAGCTCGGCAAGCGGGGTCTCATCGAACGCACCGAGTTTGTGCGGGTCATTATCCAGTGCCTCTATTCGCTCGGCTACAGGAAGTCCGCGGCCGCCCTCGAGTCGGAGTCCGGCGTCCCCCTCGACTCGCCGCTTTTCTCCTCCCTTCTTCCCCTGGTCATAGCCGGGCAGTGGGAGGACTGCGTCGATATCATCGGTAGGCTTGAGGACTTGCCGGAAGAGACCCGGGCCACGGCCGCGTTCCTCGTCTGGAGCGAGAGCTTCATGGAGCTGTTGAATTCCACCGGTGGTGAGGATGGAACGCTGTCGTCTGCTCTAAATGTGCTCAGGCAGCGGATATCGCCGCTGGGTGTGGACCGACGAAGGGTGCACAAGCTCGCGCGATGTCTCGTCTCCTTGGACGGGGTGGTCTCTGAGAACTTGGTCCGCCGGAGGGTGGGCCTCCTGGTGGAGTTGTCAGAGCTTCTTCCTCCCTGGATTCGATTACCCGGGCAAAGATTAGAGCACCTGGTGGAAATGGCCCTTCTCGAGCAGAGAGCATCTTGTATCTATCACAACTCAACTGAACCGATCTCCTTATACGAGGATCACAAGTGTGACCCCGATCAGATCCCTTCTCGAACAGTGCAGGTGCATGCTCCTTCACCTTTTCCCATTAAACTAGTGTGTCGTTAATCTTTTCCCTAGGAAAGGCCTTCCACCATGAATCTACTTTTGCTTGAGAGGTGGCAAATCGTCAACAAGAGCTATGTTTCACCACTTGGTGGATTGGATCTGTGAAATTTTTCTACCAGAAAGTACTGCACCAACGAAAATAAGATGGAGTATTCTCAGCTGCTTGGTCCTGATCTATGCTGATACTATCGATCTCGCTGCCAAGACCTAACTTAATGGGAACCCTTTTTCAGCTGGTCCAAAAGTATGAAAACCATAGCAAATTATCTGCTTTTTTGACAATTAGAGACTCTTGTTCGAATGAAAATCAGTTAGAACTGACATTCTGATCCCTGTTTCGAGTGGGGTATGTGAGTGATGGCATTCTCCCCATTTCCCTCAAATGGGTAGCTGTGCAATGGAAGACCGTTGTCAATGCCGGCAATTCTTGGCTGATGGTTTCTAGGTCTGTTGTTAAATGTATTCGAAACCAGTGGGAGAGGTAGAAAATCTGAGTATATAGTTCATGCATTTGATCTTTTTCTGATGTCCGGGAAATTCTCGCACAGATCACTTCATAGCTTTAGGATTTCGCAGCACTGCCATTTTTCACTGTGGTTCTTTGATCTTGAGGTGGCTATGTTTGGTGGGTATAGTGAGATCATCAATGTTGGCATCTTATTACGAAAGCAACAACTTATGGAGGAATGTAAAATGGACACTTCTATATCTGCAGATTATAGTTTTTGAAGAAAGTTTGAGATCGAATAAACCGAAACTAGGATTATAATCAGATGATCACCTGCGAAAAACTGCTTAAAGCTCCTGGGCTCTGGCCATTTTATTCATTTTCCGTATATACACAGGGCTGGGTCATTACTTAAGACGCTTTTCTGATTATTGGGCAAGAACGAATAAAGAAGTGGATGAAGTAAGCATCTAGGTAGAGCAGTAGCATGAGAAGTGCGCTCTGTTTTGATGAAAAAAAAAGGGTTCTAAAGCCTGGTGCTCAAAACATTTAGCTGTCAATGATATGGGCGGGTTCTAAAGTCACGTGGTTGATTTATTTTAAAGAAATGCTATTTTTTAGATGCTTGTGAGCGCAGACTTGGATCTTCGATTTCAACTTGAGAGTGATTTGTGACCTCAAGTTTTCTGATGGTTCTTTAACAGAGTCCTAGGTTGACCAAAAGGACAACTAGAAAAGTCAATTGCACTGAAAATTGCAAAGGATGCAATAAGCCAAAAATCCATCAAATTTATGTTGTGATGGATAAATCCATCTGGGTTCTGCTACATGGCACTCGCAGTCTCATTGGTGCAGCTTCTTGCTTAGGAATTAGCCCAAAAAGTTGAGTAAAGCAAGCACACTGTTGAAAGCATCTCAAAAAGAGCTGGTTGGTATCATCAGAGCGAAGGATTTGATGCGATCTGAACTTCCATGTGACGGAAACATATGCTATCTTCTGGATTACTATACATGAAAGAGCAAGAACCATGCGGATTTCAATCTTTTCATGAAACTGTAGTTGACTTGGCCATTTGATTCACACGGTGGTTTTTTTTCACTGAAGGATTTGGTTAATGTGGAAAGACCTGCCTTAGTTTGTAAAAGAATCCGAATGCAGAATCTTCGTTAAATTTATTATTTCCCTCTGAGCATAAGAAAGATAATTATTAAACCTTTTTTTCTGGATGAATGTATGCATAATTCTGCCCACCTATGATTATTATATTTTGTTGACTGTTCATTTCTGTGCATCCATCCCTCAGTGGCCTTTTTTTTTTTTTCCCTTTCCCACGAGGAATAGAGTATACTAGGTATGAAACATGACAGAAATTTTCATCTTTTTTTTTTTTTTTTGTAACGCTCTTTTCATCTCCATGCTCTTGCTTATGCGCAATGTGGCTTGTACTGTAGAGGTTTCATATATTCTAAGTTCAGTTGTCCACTTCACAGATTCTAAACGACCATAAAAATGAAGTATGGTTCGTCCAGTTTTCAAACAATGGGGAGTTCCTCGCATCTTCTTCCAAGGATTGCACTGCAATAATATGGACGGTATGGTGCACTTTATGTCACATTTATCTATATATATATATATATATCATGGATGGATTTTTCATTTTCTGTTATTTCCTGGCCAGATTTTAATCTAGATTATAATTATTTTAGAACAGTGATTTATTTATGAGAGGGAAAATGAAATTATTTACTGGAAAGCTCCACTTTCTTAGATCAGCCCGACGAATCGATCCTGCTTCAGGAATCGCATTTCGGTTCTGATATCTTCGTTTTCATGGTGATTTCGCAGGTCGGAGAGGACGACATGGTCTCCCTGAAGCACGTGCTGGACGGGCACTGCCAGCCCGTCTCCTTCGTCGCATGGAGCCCCGACGACACGTTGCTGATCACCTGCGGCAAGGGGGAGGTCCTCAGGCTGTGGGACGTGGAGACCGGCGCGTGCCGGTGCGCCCTGAACGACTCCTCGGCATGCGTCATCAGCTCCTGCGCCTGGTTCCCCGACTCCAAGAAGGTGGTCTGCGGCAGCAGCGAGCCGGAGAACTGCATCTACACGTGCGATCTCCAGGGAAGGGAGCTGAAGGTGTGGAAGGGGGAGAGGCTGCCGAAAGTCTCCAGCCTCGCCGTCACCCCCGACGGCCGCCACCTGGTCAGTGTCGTCTCCGATGACCTTATCCGGATCTACGACTTGGAGGAGGGAACCGAGTTGGCGATCCCGGAGGAGCACACCATTACCTCGCTCTCTCTCTCTGTTGACGGGCAGTTCATGATAGTCAACCTTAACAACGAGATCCACCTCTGGAAGGTGGACGGCAGTTTGGCAGCGCCGTCCAAGTACAGGGGCCACAAGCAGGTGAAGTACGTCATCCGGTCGTGCTTCGGGGGCCCGGCTTCTTCCTTTATCGCCAGCGGGAGCGAAGATTCCCAGGTGAGATCTTCCGCCGCCGTCCTGGGTCGGCGCGTTGACTTTTGGCCCCCACCCCCCCTTTTAATAGAATAGTGTCTGCAGGTTTACATCTGGCACAGGGAGCGTTGCGTGGTGATCAAGGTGCTGCCGGGCCACGCGACGACAGTGAACTGCGTGAGCTGGAACCCGGCCCGGCCTCGCATGCTGGCGTCGGCGAGCGATGACCACACCATCAGGATCTGGGTGGCGGGGTCAACGAGGCCGTGAGGAGCTTGGTGCGCAACGAGAGTATTTTGTATGTAATAAGTCTAGTTTGACCTTCTCCCTTGTATATTTTCAGGCGTGAAAAAGGTGGTGTCTTGAAATGGGCTCTGCCGGGTCCTCTCTCTCTCTCTCTACTGGTGCATGAGAAGGGCAGCGTTGACCTGCTCTGTGGGGTCGGTTACATGCCAACAGGGTTCTTGGAGAGCGGCTCTCTTGTTCGAGAGTAACATCCCAAATACGGCACCCATAGAACCCAAGGAAGACTAGAACAAGTTCACCACCTTCCTGAACAGGAAGGTCCTTCGTTGACCATGGAAGTCAAGGCTTCCTGAACAGCCTCAGGGTGTCCGCGGCTTTCTGAAGGTCTTCCAGCTTCATGGAGAGGTCTGCGCGGAAATAAGAAGCTTCCTTCTTGGCTTATACAAACTCCCACTTTCTCTGAAAGTCAGAATGGAAGAGAAACGAGAGCTTACCTTGGTTATTAAGCCACCTTTCCCCACGGCGACTCCCTCGAGGGGCGGCTTCCCCGTGCAAAGTCTTCAGTTCTCTGTGCAGCTTGGAGACGTTCTCTCCGATCTCTGCAAGGCATAGAGATAATAGCTTGGAGACGACTTTTTCAAACTATCTGAGCAAGAACTTGAGGGTTTGACTTGACCTGGGAGACTTGGATCGAGAAGAAAAGATAAAGATTTATCGGGCAAATGTCAACATGCACACCTTGAAAGAGATTTTGCACAGAGCTCTCATCAAGTAGACGCAGGACGTCAGAAACTGATGAATGACGGCCGCTGTGCTGAACAGATTGCTTCTCCAAGGCGTTGACTTCTCTTTGGCGGGAAGCACATTCATTTCCCACCTACGTTGACCGCCATCTTGAGTCTCGAAACCCAGAGTGTAAAGATAAACTGAAGCATTCTTATTGAACCACATGGAGCATCAGTTGCTTACAGCGGAAAGCTTCCGCCTCAAAGAGACTAATTCAGCGTCCAGCTCTGCATCATAGATTCCATCTTGCAGATGCATAAGGTCAACGGATGTGTTGGCCTGGACAATAAGATACACGGTTATGCGAAAATACATGGAAATAATATTCATCTGTCGCTTTTCGTTGAAATGAAACACGATCCTGAATTCTGCAACATCACATCTACAGATTGATGGAACTGCATGAGCTCCATTAAAGGCATGTCACTGAGAGGGTGACAACGGTTGAGAATCCTAGATCAGGTGCAATCGTTTTTTATCTCAAAATAGAAATCCCAAGGGAGATTGAAATGCAGAGAGATGGGTGCTCAGTTGGAGCCTTTGCCATGATGAGGACTTCTAGAAGGCCCAAATTATCAAAGTCAAGTCATTTCTAGAGTGTTATTGCCTTCCATATCATGCTAGGGTGATTGCAATGCTATGAGATAGCATCTGAATTCATTGAACCAAAGGGATATGGGAGACGCCGTGCAATTCCTGGCTTCTGTATAGGATATTGGCTCTAATTTAGCTATTTAAATTGTAGGACTAAGAGGAACCACATCATCCGAGATACTAGATCTGCATTAATTTCACTAAGGGATCTTCCCACAGGGTATCTAGATATGCGCCATTACACGAACTTGATAAAAGACTAAAAAATATTGAGTATATGCTTTTAATGTATGCTTGAGTTTCATTTGTCACTATATCTATGAGCAGAAGTTGAACTATAGAATAGAGAGATAAATATCAAGTGCAATTGTGAGCATTTGCCTTGTCGGACTGCTACTCAGAGATGATGCATTCACACTGATCATAGTTTGTTGTAAAGATGAATTTAGAAACTGCTTGTGTCCTGGTTGGATGTGCGAGACTGACATAACATTAACCAGTGGAAAGATAATGATTACATCACATATAGTCTTTGCAGTAGAAAACAGACTCGCAATCTATAATTCTAGAGTCAAAATGGCCCACTTTATGTCTACCTTCGAGTTTAAGACCTATATGAGGCCTATGATATAACACAACATCTGAAATTGCTGTTTTATATTCTGTTAAAAGGATAATGCCCATAGTTTAACGTATAATATAAAAATATTATAAAATGTCAGCATGATCCCCGATGGCTTTTCTATGTTACGAAGGCTATTGGGAAGGTAATGGCAGCAATATACCCATCCGTGTAGCCACAGGCTTTTTTCTACCAACCAATGAAAGGTTATTCGATCATGCCTCCTCACGTGCAAGCTGACCTCTAGGCTCCGAGATGTATACAATACAAGTGAGGTGCATGCAGCCTATAAACAATAATCCACTGGAAAAATCATGTTAAAGTCATCATTCCATGCGCTCAAATCCGAAGGATGTAAAATTGAATTCTTATTTTTCTACCAACCAATATGAGACTATTCAATCGTGTCTGGAAGTTGTTGTGGCTGTTTTGAGGACAGATTGTGGAGCCATTTTGACTCACATTCTCTCAATTTCACTTTTTTTTCTCTAGATTCAGGTTCACCTTACAAATGCTTACGAAGTTGCCTGCATCTGAAGATTTTTCACCAGTTGGACCTCACTTAGTTGTCAGAAATTATGATCCAATTAAACTGAGATCCAAACAATGTAATTTTTCTTTCAGATTTGATGGTATGCTGTTTGCTATTTCATTTTCATTGGTTTCATGAGATTGTACCGTGTTCTTTAACTTGTTACCTGACGGATTATTATGATGTTATACCGCTGCCATCTCTTGCATTTCAAGTTTGAGATGCAGATTGTGATAACTGGTCGATTACCCAAGCAAATTTTCTCATCACCACCACAAGAAAGTTGCTCAAAACAACCGAACTCCTTGTTCCAGCATAATTGTGGAGCACCAACAAGTTAAATCACACTAGACTAAGGTCTCATTATTAACAGTCAATGGCATAATGGAAAGATATATTTTATACTTATGAATATAGTGAAACATGCTCCTTCCTCGTTCAATGATAAATAATCCAAAGAGCTCTGAAAAGCCACTCTTTGGCTCACCCTTTGATGGAAATTTTACTTGAAGTAAATAGATATTAGATGCAAATGAAATTAATCCTTAAAACCAAATGAAAGTTGTGGCATACAATTAGCTTTCGAAAGTAAAATTATCTACACAAGAACACGACATTGAATAAAAAAAGTGAACCGTCTGAGCTTGTAGAAGGAAATCACAGAGAACGTGGGAACATATTGACATATGACATAGTACATGCAATTCTGCCAATTTGTAGCATTTGGTAGGCTCGCAAAAGAATTCAGAAATGTAAACACATACCACACTCTTTGGGAAGATCAACCTATGTTCCAGGTGACTCTCACACTTCAGTTTTCTGTCTGGCAGATAACTAGCTCACACGTCTTGGCATGCACACACGTCTCAAAAATATAAACATAAACCACGACCATTCGGGAAAACCAAACTATGTTCCAGATGACTCTCGTACTTCAGTTTTATGTCTGGCAAGCAACCGGGTTACACGTCTAGGCATGCATACATGTGCAACTGCAACTATACAGACGTGGAGAATAGAGAGGTAGGTTAAAAATTAATGAAATCCAAGGAATTTTATTTTTTATCCTGAAAATCTAGGTTCAGAAAAGTGTCATAAATTAGAAGATGTCCGGCTCATATTAATGTCATGAGCAATTTCAACCCAACTTCTGTTGAATTGGCAGAAATGCCCCCTTTTATCGGTACGAGCCAGAACCACAAACAGAGCCTAAAGACTATTATGCAATAGAGAAATATAATTCAGATGTAAGAGAGTTGAATATCACAATCGGCAAGAGGATGAAACAATCCAACTATGTGGAAGACATAAAACAGAGGGCAGTCTGCTTTCCTCCAGAGGAGAGAAGGAAGAAAAGTAGCCATGACAAAAATAAAGATAGAAGAAAGCAGCAGAGAACCATACAGCAATCCAACTCTGATATTTTTCAAGTCTGTCATTGCGTTGTTCTTTCTAGATATGAATCAAATCAACGTACGCGAGTTTGAAAACACCCAAAAAAATCCTCATTGAAAGTTTCCCTTTCATTGCAAACCTTGTCCTACGGTTGGTGACAAATCGAATGAGATGGAATACTCCTTATAACGTTAGGGTATAATACTAAGATTAATGGGCATCATCTGTGCGTCTGAATTGAAGAATTCACAGAGAAGCTCCGAAGCAATCAATAAGCATGGAATAGAAGATGTGATTGCAACCAAAATAAAAGAAGAAAGGTTAATAGTGCTTTCAATGAAGTCAATATTCAGAGCACCTACATCTTTGGCAGATGAGAATCCCTCGGGGACAGAGAAACAATGTAGAAGGCAATATCTCTCCCACAAACCCAATCGTTTGTTCAAGGTTGCTTGAGTCATATGACGAAGGGACGAAATGCCCTGCGATCGAAGTACAACACAAAACCAAAATTTAACTTTTTACAGATTTTTCATAAGACTTGAGAAATATGATGACACCACACGATAAGTATTTCATCTTAAAAATAAAAAATTGGACACGGTAGCAACCCGATCCATGGACTTTATGATTTTCAGTATAAGCTCAAACGAGGCCTGGAAATTTTTTCTTTCTCCCTCTCTTTTAGAAAACCTATTCCGAATGAAGTAGCTACCAAAAAATGCAGACTCGGTTTCGAAATTTTCTGGACAAATGATTTCAGATGCCAGCTCGTAAGGCTCAGCTTTCAACTTTCCGTCTAAATGTGCAGAGAGGAAAATTATAATTAGACCGTAAACTTTGGACTAAGATATGCCCCTTCGACAGATGCTCTTTGGCATAAATGTAACCGACCCTGCCCTGTCAGACGAGGACGCTCTGTGACAGGAAGATACAGAATACAGGACAGAAAAGAGCGAGAACCTGATCCAGCAAGCAAAACTCCACACTAAAAACAGAGAGTTAAGGGATAGTTGGTGGAGCTCGGTCGAAACAATTAGTTACCCGGAGTAGTTCCTGGGACCGATCTGCGTCCCCGTCACCGCTCACGAGAGCAGAAGCATGCCTATGAGGAATCAGCACACCATCGACTCGTATCAGCGATGCAGATTTCTCGTAATGCCGATAGAAACGGTAGCAACAAAAGTAACGGCAGCATGATAAGCCAAGTTCGGAATCTATTACTCCTTGCAGAAGTCGAAGGCGTCATCGACGAGATCGTCGACGATGTTCAGCACTTCGTTGATGAAGAGTTGCGGCTTGAGACTGAACGTGTCGAAGACGGCCTCGCTCTCACTCCCTTCCATGCCGAATTTCCTTATATCCTCCACCCCGGCCCTCCTCTCCCGCTCTTCCTCCACCTGCGAGCTTTGGGGCACTGCCTACGGAAAACTACGAGCGGGATCCTTTTCAAATCTTAGACCGAATAAATGATTGTGATGTTTTTACATTTTGTACCCTTAATAATCCGTAAAATTACAATCTTACCACTATGGAATGCATAAACTTGTGTATTTATCGTATATTTTATATTTTTTTATTTCAATCAGTGTATTATATTCTAAAACAGGCTAGTACCTTGTTTGGCCGAAAATTTCTCATTTATTGGAATTTTAAAAATAAAATAAAAATAAGCCATTTTGCATTTGATACGAGATAATTTCTGACTAATTCTCCATTTAAATTAAGGCTCACTTAATTTGTTTTAGCAGAGTAGAGTAGGTGTTTATTTTTTTTAATATAGACCAAAATCGCTACCATTGGTCTTTTCTGTGTTTTACGTGGTTTTTGTGTTAAAATAAAATAATATATGATTACAGAGGGGTCATTTGAAAACATAAAAGTAATTCTAAGTTAAAGCGTCATTAATTATTACGTTATTAAATATTAACGTGGTCTTCAACAGAGACCGTTTGGTAATGATTCCCTTTCTGGTTGAGGTTATGACTGTAATTATTGGAAGTTTTGGATATATCTTTATATTAACCGAGAAGAAGATTTCGAAGATAGTTTAGGCGCGTGGGGCAAAATTATAGAAAAAAATAGCCGTAATAGAAAATGGGTGAAAACCGTATATGGTATTTAAGAAATTATAATATTTATGGTTAATATGATAATTTTAGTGTAATTCATGGGTATTGAGTATATTCAGTCATCACTGATCTCCAGCTCATCCACTGCAAAACCCTAGCCTCCACCGAGGTGAAGCGTCGGTCCTCAGGAAGAAGGCCGTAATGAACACGGTTCCGATGAGAAAACCCGACGTATAACACACTCAGGGAAGGCAATTTCGGGTCTTGGCTGCGTCGTCAGTCGCATCTCTGAGGTAGCTCAGCTCGTTCTCTCGGTGTCTGCTGTCGACAATGGAGCCAGAGCCCACAGAAGTTTTACGAGCCGCTTCTAGCGAGGTTTCCACGTCCTCCACGAAGCAGCGGATTCAGATCTTCAGTCATACGCTGCCGGCCGCCTTGCGGAATGCTGGTAACATCCTGCGCTCCCTCTCGGGTTGACATCGCCTCAGCATATCTGTCTCCATCCTAGTGGTGCTCTGGTCGTTTCAGATTTATGTTCTTTATCTTGGCATTTACGGGCGAGTACTGGAGATTTATTGAAGGAAAATTCACGAGTCGGGATGATTTTTTTTAGTTATCTGGTCTCGTAGATTCAGTATGGACGAGCGAATGGGGAAACAATGCGCCTATATTCTTGGTCTCCACGGGGCGCATGCTCATGGCCACAAATTTCTGTTGCTCTCATGTAGTTGTCGAAGTATCACAACTCATTTCACGTTGGTACTGGATTTTGTTGTTCCATGATAACACGGACGGCCTTTTGCGTTATATTCACACCCATAAAATGCCGCGAGTTCGATGTCAATGGCTCTATATCTTCTCGACAATTCCCTCGTACATCTCGATTGGTCAGCTGATTAAGCACAAACTCCTGTCAATGGTTCTCTCCTGAGGAAGATAATATTTTAATTGCTTTTATCCGTTTATTTTATCTACTCCACAATAAGGAATTCGGCCAGGCAGTAATCAGTTACGAGTAAGGTACCTAATGCAATAAGACATCCCTACTTCGTAGAAATGAAAGGTTATTGCTTCCTAGGATTTCAATGCGGATATCTTGGAAATTCTGCATTCTCAACATCCTCATATGATTTCAACGAACTCAATTCTTGCTTCTGTACGCCCATACCTATATAGCAGTTTCAGAGAAGTTAACTCAGATCGTTCACGAATACCTGACAGCTATCTGATCGGAAATTAACCATTGTTACCGGTCCCATGTGATTCAAATGAACTCAGTCATCCTTTTTGAACTCGTACAGCTGCAAAACAGTTTCAGAGAAGTTCATCTTCAAACCATTTGCAGATTATAGGTCCATCACACACACCCTTGAATTCTGACAATGTTAATTTTTATGTCAGACTTAGTATGTTTACGTATGTTTTATCATTGAGTATGGTAGACGATTTTTCCCAGATCGAAATGGAGTTTTTTTGTCCGTTTTGCGCATCTGACTGAAATCGCCTTTCCTCTTTCACCCCCGTTCCCTTATTCTTCAATGCTTAGTTTGGCTTGTGGCGTTTGAATTGGCAGCTAGCATTTTCCTTTCGTGGTTAGGCTATTTGGCTTGGGTAAGGCTGTAAGCGTACAAGGATATCGTCCATAATAGGACCACAAGCTCTCATTCCCAGAACCGGTTGCTCCTCACAAATTGGATGCTTCAAGTATTCTTAAATCATCCAGTGAGAACCACTGTCGATGTTGCAACTCCTGTCTTCTTATTTAATTCCTGTGTAAGCATCAAGTGAACTTCTGACTTTGTCAGCAGTCAGTAGTCAGCAGTCAGTATCAATCAGGGCGTAATGTGCGGCTATCTTTTCAATAATATATCTTAAAACGTTAGGCATCTCACTAACTTGTGATTGGAAACCAATATGAACTTGTGTTGTTGTTGCAGAATGTATGTTTCCCTCTTAGAATCCATCCTGTTTCGATTTTGTTCTGTACTGGAAAAATTAGGCCATGATGTCTGTTTGCAACTCATGCCATACTTAATGAATCTTAGTCATGGACCAACCCCTATCAAACTTTTAGTTCTATACAATCCAACTCTCTTTTTTCTGAGTTATAAATGTTGTTGGGCCAGATCGACCAATACCGTGGGGATCATGTTTATATCCCCACAGTATGTCCTGCATAAGAGTTAACAAACCATAATAGTCACTCCGGTTAAATCGCTGCACATTATTAATTTTGAATAATCTTAATAGTTTAATTGCTTTGGACATTGTGTGTGGTTTTAGACATTTGGCTCTCTAGTGAACACATCTTGTACTAGGAAGTTCCACTCTTGCCTTATCTGAATAGGTTATTATCTTCTGTTAATCCCTCAAATCTCTCTTCGTATTTTTCTACCCAGAAAATGTGTCAGGGTTTGTAGAATGGTTTGATTCCATTCCTGAGGAGCCAACTTGTCTGTCTTAGTGAAATCGCAAGAATTAGTAGTGTATCGGAGACTGTGGTCATCTGAATCACAGATTAGGGCGATGCTCAAGTGTGCCGATTGTTGATTTTATCACTTGAGTGAAGTCAAATGTTGTGTGTATGGAAAATCCTACTTTATTTTTCTCGGCTGTACATGGTTTCGGTCCCTGCTGTCCAATGCCATAACTACAAGTAAATCCTCACTTCAAGAAGATACCTTCCAATATTTTCGAAAAAAAATTCCCATGAAGAACCCACCCTATGTAGTTCTTTAGTGATTTAGAATCACGATCTGGGCTATTGCACTGTCAGTTTAGTCTGTTTCTATGTCGTGGGTTGATGGATCAAACCCTGGATTTTGTGAATGGATGATAATTTTACTGCTGAAATTTGTATCCATGAATTTCCAATACTTGACTCATGATTCGTATTTGTTTCACTGGTTCCCTACTATTGGCTAATGTGGAGACGAATCTTTACCTATTGATGCGAAAGTTCAGGTATCTATGTCTGGCATCATTTATTCATTTGCTCTGTCTTTGCAGAAGTGTCAGCCGATTTTGCTTCATTACTGGTTGATATCATTTTCAAGACAATGCCGATTTACGATGATAGACAATCAATCAATGTTGTGGACAGTCTGATTGTCGAGGTTCTTGTTGAATCTCCCTTTATGAAGAGCTTTGCAGCTGTTCTTGTTTTGTCGATGGAAAAACAAGTAAAAACTTATACTCCGGTTGGCAGCTATAAGCTTCTCAAGTGGTCCTGCCTACTTTTAAGATGCAGCCAATTTACTTCAGCATCGAAAAATGCTTTCTCAAGGCTTGCAACGGCACAGGCATCCTTACTTCAGTTACTTTTACAAGGTTCTTTCCGTTTGCGTAGGGCTTGCAAGAAGTTACTATTTGATCTTTTCTCTAAGGTTATTCCCAATTCTATTAGTTTTACATTCCATATCTACAGTGCCTATTGGAGGCCAATTCTGTTTGGCTGTTACTTCCGTTTTTGTTGCCTGTGAATTATCTTCTTAAATGCTTTTTGTATGGTTGTTCTGGTCAGTCTCCAAATATTTACAAAATGTACATTGAGGAGATAAAGGATTCAAGAATCTCGTACAAAGATGGTGCAGGATTGATACAGATTGTTCTCGAGTTTTCAACTATGGCTGCTTCTTTCTTTGAGCAGTACAAGGTCATTCCTAGCTACTATATTTCAGTTGAACCTCCCCTATGGGTCGTCTGTTCAGGGTTTATTCTTTTATTTTGTACTGATCACTTTTTCCTTTTGCAGCAAATGTTTCTTGAAGTGTATCTGAAAGCAGTTTTGAATGCGAAGGAGAAGCCATCACAGCTTCTTATCAATGCATTTCATCCTCTTTTCGAGCATTTGGTGCAAGAGGACTTTAAAGAAGTCATTTTACCTACATCTTTGAAGATGCTTAAGAGGAATCCTGAGTTGGTGTTGGAGTCAGTTGTAGATGTAGTCGGGACAACTAACCTTGATTTAAGTAAATATGCCATGGAGCTGCTTTCTGTTGTTTTACCACAAGTTCGCCATGCTGATGAAAAAAGGAGGTCTTGGGCATTGACTGTTGTCGGGTGTTTAGCTCAGAAGTCTAGTGACCCAGATATTTTACCTTCCATGTTCAATACCATCAAGGCTGTGATTGGAGGTCGATCTTTGCCTCCTTTTCCCGTAACATCTGGATTTTTATATTCGCTTTCATTTTCAGGCTCTTTTAAAATATTGAATTAAAAACATATTTCCTGCAAACAGGTTCTGAGGGGAAATTAGCACTTCCTTACCAGAGAGTTGGAATGTTTAATTCAATTCAAGAACTGTCGAAAGTGGCAAGTGTGAAACAGTTGAATAGCTTGGCTTCCTCTATATCTGCCTTCCTGCTATACTACTACAAAGACGAAGGTAAAAACATTTATGATTCAATTATCATTCTCTGACATAAAATCGTTTAGTGTAAAAGATGCTATTGTGATTATTTCAGGGAATGAAGAGGTGAAATTGATCATCTTATCTGCATTGGCCTCATGGGCTGCGAAAGCTGCTGAGACTGTTCAACCAGATGTTGTCTTATTATTTGCAGCAGGCTTGAAAGAAAAAGAAGCACTGAGAAGGGGGCATTTACGGTGTTTACGCATTGTATGCAAGAACCCAGATATATTGCCTCGAGTGAGGAGCTACATTTAATAATCCCTTTTGGTATCATTAGGACTTTCCTTTTCCAATTTGTTTCAGTAAGCATAACTTCTCACGACTGATTATTCTTCAGTTGTCAAATCTACTGGAGCTTCTTGTTCAGCTGGTAAAAACTGGTTTCACAAAAGTAGCGCAAAGATTGGATGGAATTTATGCGCTTTTTTCTTTGGCGAGGATTTTCTCTATGGATGTCAGAGCAGGTAAACATTTGATTCATGCTTTTAATCACATTTATTTTCGTCCCTTGACATGTGATTCATATTGCCTGATCTCCTTAATCAGTTTGAAACTTCTCTTTCTCCGGCAGAGGAGCTTATGATGAAGGAAAAAATCTGGTCGTTGATATCTCAAAATGAATCTCCATTATTGTCTCTTCCTATGGTACGTGTCCACTGCTACCTTCTTATAGTTTAACTAGGACAGTTCTTATGGAAATTCCATCAATCGGCCTACAGGTGTGGAGCTTTGCATGAAAACTAGTAAGCGTCGGGATTAGATTTAGTCACTTTATTGCCTCATGAGATCACTTGTAAAACATATGCAGGCCACGTTAGGCCACTTTACAAGTTTGATTACTAATATATAGTATTGATTAACTTATTCTCTCATCCTGCAGTTTAAGACGGTCATTTTAAAGTTTCATGAATTTTTGTAAATAAGATTCTCTGTTGCCGTCATACATTATGACAAGAGAATGTCAACTTATCCTGCACATGAAATCATTTAACTTGTGATACATTATGATAAAAGGTATCTACTTTATATTAAAAAATTTAATCCTCAGAAATTAGACGGGATATAATGTGCATTGTTAACAAAATATCTAATTTATCTTATAAGTTGAAGTTCCGAACGAGCTAGACAAGTGATAAAAAATGATGCAGTACACTGTAATAACGAAACATCTAATTTGTTGATTATCATGTCTCTTTACAAAAAATAATTCCCGATAGACTATTTTAGTGCTGCAGTTAGTAATGACCTGACAATGTATGAGCGAAAAGACATGATTGAAGGACGAGAAACGTTAAGTTTCAGATTTCACTGGTTCAACGTGGGTTCTTTGTTAACCTTTCTCCTTCCTGAGGATCTTTTACAATGAGTGTATTTCTTGAAGTAGTGAAGGTCAAATATTTTTGTCTGTGGAGTTGCCGTTTGCAAACTAATGTCTCTGTCGTACTATAAAACTCTAGCAACCAGATGATGATCCAGGACACTTATCAGATGTGTAACTTAAAACCCCATGCACATGTTTCGGCTTACGGTATTCGTGGTGGGTGATTCTGTTTATCCTACTAAGAATACTGATGGTTCATAATACGAATTCCAGTTTCTCTAGTTTGTATCTGTGGATATAGGAAACATGGATAAGACTCTAGTTTGTATCCATATATTTCTATTTGTACCACTAGAATGTGGTTCTCTGTTGAAGGTATTTTGAAGTAGCTTGAGATTGCTTAGTTCTTACTCATTTGCATTTTTCTCGTTTGGTGGTCTTGTATCTATTTTTTTCAGGCAATGAAACTTGGGAATGAAGATTGTGTTGCATGCGTGGATCTTCTTGAGATTCTGCTTGTTGATCATACACATAGGTGTGCATAATGCCTTTTGTGCTTACGTAGGAGGCCTAGCTCTTAAGTCTTTGTTGAATATCAACTCTTTAATGATTACATGTTGATCTGCCACTCAGTCAATCACTGTCTTCTGCAGATTGGATGCTTCATCGGTCAAATCAATGTTACAGGTTATTTTTCAATTTTTATGGGTTTAAGAGGAATATTTCCTTCTGAGAGTTACTTACACATACTTTTTTTGTACAGATAATACTATATGTGATTTGTCACCCGAGTTGGGAGGTTCGCAGGGTAGCTTACGATGCAGCATCAAGAATCATTTCGGGCTCTTCATCTTCGACAGAACTTTTATTAACAGAATTTTTGGATTTGCTTTCGGTGGTTGGGGAAGAGACCTTTACTCTAAAAGTCAGGTGTGTATCAGCTACAAAAAAGTGTGGAAATCTAGTTATGTACACAGGTCACTGCTTTGCGGTGTGACTGCATTGATGTGTCCATGTTGGAAATTGCCTCATTACTTTTTTGTTTTAATGTTACCCTTAGAATGTAAAACAATGATGTACACGTATGGCAACTAAGTGCTTCCTTCTTTCTCCCAAATAAATGAAGCACTGATTGATTTTGGTGCAGTAGATATGTGCTTATTTGTATGTTTTTGCACTCACTCCTTGTCCTTTTCGGGAGTGTTCTGAGATTTTTTGATGCCCAACAAATGCAACGGTCTATGTGCACGCACAGTAACATCAAGTTTTGAATTGAAGTATATGTACGAATAGTCATGTGAGATCCTCGATTGTAACTGTGTATGACGAACATTGGTACATGTGAGGCACAATATTTCTGCTTTTGTATTCTGTTTTAATCTTTCAGTCATATATTGTCTTGGTTTTTTACTCATTATATTGGTTCATATCTTTTAATTTCTATGTAGTTTAGTGTAGAAGCATGCCGATCTGTAGATATGATGGTGTCATGGTAGATTGAGGGCTGGGGGCAGAGGGAGGTTTGGGAAGTTAATCTGGAACCATAAGCTGGGCCCTTGGTTTGTAAAATAGAAAGCATGCTCTACGGGAAGTGCCTATTTTAATTCGCATTTAAAGTAAAAAAGTAAGGCCCATGCTCTATTTCCCTTCGTACTGAGTACCCTGAAGATGATTTAATGTAAGTGTTTAAAGGGCACGTGCCCCACATTCTTTGACAGTAATCTGAAGCATTCATGGGTAATTGTACTTGTATATGAATCTGTTCTTTGTGGGCGTTGTGCAGATAATATATCTATGCATAAGATATGGATAAATATATCGTGACTGTTGTAAAGTAGGTTTTTTAAT
Organism: Spirodela intermedia; assembly: GCA_902729315.2. NCBI lineage: Eukaryota > Viridiplantae > Streptophyta > Magnoliopsida > Alismatales > Araceae > Spirodela > Spirodela intermedia. Next base: position 796,021 of record LR746265.1, read on the forward strand.
CTTCTTTCTTCGTGGTGTGCCTTGTATTTCGTTTAGCCTATGATGTGGTACTATACTTGGGCTTGGAGACTGTATTCCATTTTTGTTGTTTTAGTGAACTTTTCTGGGAATATAAGACTTTTTGCGAATTTTAAGTTTGGTTTTGTTGCCTTATATGAATGTAAGACTTTCTGTTAGTAGAGAACTGCATAGATACCAGTGTAGACACTGTATATGTTCGTTTACGTGCAAAGTCATTGATTTTTATTATCAATTAGCATGTTAGAAATATTGCATTGACTTCAGTCTATAAACGTAAATTGGGTTTTCCAGTGATGCAGAATATCCTGTGGATGCTCAAGTTCCGTTTCTTCCTCCCACTGTACTGTTAGTGAAAAGTATGCTTCTGATTGCACCAGCTGCTCTTTCCTGTGGCCCATGGAATTGTGCGAAGCTTATTTTCTGCTCTCACCATCCTTGCATTAGTTTTAATGGTCGAAGAGATGCTGTATGGAAGGTAATTTTGTTCACAATCATCTGAAAGTGCTTTATCCTGTTATTTTTATCAATTTTTTACGTCCTTATTTATCACGGCGTAGAGGATCAACTTTGAGCACCTTCAACTACAATATGGTGATAATTACTATTTATCAGGGTTACTTAAATGCTACCTTCGCTTGTGCTGCTTGTTTCGTTGCCTTGCATCTTTAGTAAAAGGGAGATTTAAGAATTCAGCCCACTTTAATGCTGGACCAGGAAAGCCAAGTTAGTTATAAAGTGGAGGTTTTAGAAGGCATTGAGGCTCATTTCAGTGAAAAAGATTGGGTTCATATCTTTCGCGGTCATGCTTCATGTCTGTCTAATGGATAGCTCAGTACTAGAGTGTATAACACCAATATTACTATCTTGATTCAGGAAAGTCCTTGGACCTTTTAGATCTTAAATGACTAATATTACACGGATTATCTTGCCCATGTTCAGAATTTTGAGCCATGCTATTGTTACCAAATATGATTACATTTCTGAGCCAATTGAATTTGTTTGTACTGATGCGATGACCCCCTCTTCCTCTCCAGCTTATTCACGAAGCTAGATAATAACAATACTAGCTCCTCCATGCCCTGAGAAATTTTGTTACTTCAATCCTCGTCATTCTTGTAGTAGCATATTTTCATAGGGACGGAGCATGGAAACTCAATTTGAGTCCATTCGGTACTATAGTATAGCTCGAGAATGGAAAAACCGAGTTTGATACTGTCAATTCTGTTGCAACTTGGACTTGACAACTCTGTTGCGTCCCTGAAACATTAGATTCTGTTTAAGAGCCCTACTTGATTGATCTCGCTAAATCCTCTGTGGGTCAAGGCTTGGTAACCTGAAAAGTCAAGAAAGAGTGTATGTAGACTGACTTTAAGTCAACAAATAATACTTTCGTCCCATAATTTTCAGGTTTGTAAAGTAAGCCAATCATTTATCTGGACCTAAGCTCCTCATTTCCATTTTGTTTGTACATTTATTTTGTGTTGTCGTTGCCAATCATTTGGCTAAAACTTTTCTTACTGTGTACTAATGTAGAAATTTGTATCAGGTCGTTTGTCAATTTCTATTTCATCTGTGTATAATTTCAATTACCGAGGATTGTAATGTTGTAGTGTGTACCTTTCTATCAGAGGTAAAATGAAGAGTACGTTATTGTCTACTTGCAGAGACTTCAAAGAAACTTGCAGAAACATGGATTTGACATTATCAATATCATATCTGAGCATATACCAATAATCTGCAAGGTATGAGACACTGGAAAACTGAAAATACACTGTGTGATGGTACTCATGGTAGGTTATTCTTGAAATTCTTTACTCGCATTTGTTTGCTAATAATGACACAAGAAAGTTTTGTTCTGACTGGTAAGCATGTGATCACTTCTTTGTTTTAGTCACGAGTTGCATGCATATTGTGAATGTCTTGTGTTTATGAAACCAATAGCAAATGCGCACCATTCCTTCCTCCAACTGGGAATTATTGAGTACGCATATGTTTTACGAAGATGAAGTTGGCTGTCAGCTAAAGTAGCATTAAATTTTTTACTTTTAATTTTATTCTGTTGTGCATTGGTTTGTGAGTCCTCCTGGCCGCCTGTTGAATTAAGAGGCTGACATTTCTCATGTGTGGGATTAATGAAGAAGGGGTTTGTTGTGAATTGAAGTTAGCTTAAAATTCAATGCAATTTTGTTCTCGTGTACTGCACAAAATTGTGCAATGTTCCAGTTCTAAATGTTGAAGGAAAATGGGTGAAAATTCGGGGTTATAGGTCTCAGAAAGGCATTGCATTTAGAAGGAGAGAAGCGCTAGTTTTTGGTACGGATATGTTGTTATTGTCCCTTCCTCTCAGAAGGCTGTCTAGAAGATTTGCTCATTCTCTGATCAGGTTCGTCAAAGTTATCTATGAGTCAGTTGATCGTAATATAATGAATTTGCTATTAGTAAATGTAATGTTTAATGAATGAATGCTTCCTACAGGTATGATTGCATCAAAAGCATTTAGGTCTTTGACACTATTTTGTTCATTGTGTCACTTGTGATTCACATCTGATAGGTCAGGATATCTTTTAGGATATCTTTTGGAGCATGAATGCCGTGTTCCTCTAAATATACCTGTTCTCTAATAAAGCCATCCAAAAAGTTTCCTGTATGGGTTTAAGTTCTGGTACTTATCTTTGATGGCTTGAATAGAATGGACTTCTTTTTGGATTTTATCTTAATTTATTTTTATTGCTTTCAGATCATAGCATTTCATATATCATATACTGAAACCACAGTTGATCAGTTACTAGATGGTATTATCTTATTTTCACTACCATTTTAAACACATCAGTCTTGCCTAATGAGTGCATCAGATTTTAGGACTTTTTATCAGGCTGAGGAAGGTTTCTTGCCATGGCTCAAAAAATTGTGAACAATTATTCGCCAATGGGATTTTACCGAAACTTAGATTGGTCGATATTTTTGGACATGGTTCAACTAGTCTTTAAAGGCAGTAACTTATATGTATGTATATATATATATATATATATATATATATATATATATATACATATACATATACATATATACCTTTGAAAGTGAAGCAATCGGTGAAGACTATAGCTTTTTGATTTTAATGAAAATTTCATAAGATGTGGCGCAGCTTTTTTGTTCGTGGATGTTATATGGCGGTTTCTTAGTGTGGATACGAACGGGTATTCTGCAGTTTTTGAACAAAAAAGCTTTTGATAATTATGTTGTGCTATTTCCTTCACTTGTTACACTTGACTTTACTTTGTCCCAAGTAAACTTCCTGGTCCAGGCCTATCATTTAAAACTACATGATGCATCTCAGGAATTATTTGGTCCAATGGGGTTAATGAGTTCAAATTCCTTGAATCGAGAAACAGCAGTACGGGCTTTTGCAACTTTGATGTCTGTGACCCCCAATCACACCTTTATGGAGTTTAAAAAGGTTGGGTTCAGATCTTATTCCACACCTGCAAATTTATATTTATTTCTAACACTGTCATCAATGGGTTCTTGCCTGCTTTAACAGCACATAGAAAGGCTTCCAGACTGGTCTTTACACAATGAACTATCAGAAAACGACATTAAGGTGAAGCAACCTACAGTATCCTCTTCCTTTAGATCAATGATCTTTCTGTTTCCTGTGTTTGTAAAGAGATGCAGATGATTATCTATAATAAGGAGACGAGGACATTTGTGTCTTTTAATTTAATGACATTATGCTTTATCTGTAACACCCGTTATAACAGGGGTATCTTTGTCATACAATCTTCTTAGGATTTAGCCATCTCTCCCTTTCTGTCTTCTCCCTTTTTTTTTTTTCCTGATAGCAATCCATTTTCATTCATTAAGCTTCTCAATGTCTAGTCAATAGAGGTTTTTTGGAAAACATACGAAGATCTGATGGTTTGTACTAGTCCCTGATTGAAGGCTCATTTTATTTTAATTGCTGTTTCACTTAGGTGTTACCCTTAAGTTTGCATAAACACAATTACATGTTCCAATTGATGTGTAAAACTCTTTGCTGGGCTAGTTTCAATTTGCTAGTAGCGTGATAAATTCAAAGCGCGCATGGCATTTTTGCACTCTCTTCTTTTTCCTTCCAGTGAATTTCATGATCTTCATTACGTCCTTTATGCGGAATGTGCAATATGAGATCTTTAATGGGTATTGATGTGTATGGTAAGGTCTACAAGTATGAAATATTGCTGGTCGTGGGATATCTGTTACTTTTTAGACTCTGGTATTTTTAATGAAAAATGCACTCCAGCTCTGGCCGAGAATTTAGTTGTTCAGCCACTTTTATGGTTAAAGCATTCGCATAGGAGTAACTTGTTTCAGGAAATGAGAAAAATACTCAGTTCGATAATTTACGCATCATTAATTGGCATAAAGTACGAGCATGATCATAGCTTCATATTCCTGTGAATTTTCAGAGGAAATACTTAGATTTGTGTTTGTCCCTGGTAATGATGGAGATGCTTTCTAACCGAGTGTGGGTAGGGGGCAACGTTTTGCCAGATGGTAATATTGGTATTGTCATGAACTTGGACAAGCTTTCTGCTCGCGGTTCGGTCCTCATGAAGGCCTTTGGCCTTTTGGACTGCCTCATACTTTGAAGAGGATGAGAAACTGTGCGATTGCAAAGTATAGAAAAGTGGGATTAGTGGGAGAACTACTACTGTTTTGTAGTAGGTCATTTGGAAGAGTCTTGTGTTACTTTCTTTGGTTTCTGTTGGAAAGTGTTGCTTGGTATTTAATATGGGCGCCGTTATCAAGACGTAAATCGTAATTGTTACTCTTAACTTTCTTGGCAAGGAAAAGGAATCAATGTAATAGAAAAGTGAACAAAGACTGAAGAGCCTTGGCCTTTGTGTCTGCTCGATACCTGGAAGAGGACGAGAACTATTGTTACCAGGATTAGTAGCAGCACTCATGGGGTGTGTCATATGTCATTTGATGAGAACTTTATGGATTGGGGCTCATAGTCGCTTACGCTAAGCTTCTTGTCAAGTTTTGCGTAGGTTTTAACATGAAAGCAGTTGCCTTCATGTAATTGCTTAGGTGGAATTATTCACTAGGATCTTCACAAAGTGATCTGTTAAATTTCATCCGGATGACCTGTTAAATGTAGCATTCATGTTGAGACTCAGGAGTACAGTTTTTTCTCTCACGGTCACCCTTGCCTTCAAGTTTTTTGGTAGTCTCTGCATTAACGTGGAGAAGCCGATGGGTAGTTTTCCATCCTTGTCATGTTTTTTTTTTTCAACAAATTATACCTTGTTAATAAGTAGGAATATTATTGTATCTCTACCTTTTTAATGAGATTTTAATGGATATTGTTTCAGATGTTGTGCTTAGCCATTTTTTCTATTGCACTTTATTACCACACTTACCTACCATTGAAATGGTTTCTATATTCACGTCATTCCAGATTTTCCATACACCAGAAGGAATGTTATCCAGCGAGCAGGGTGTTTATGTTGCAGAGTCTGTGGCTACCAAGAATGTTAGACTTGCGAAGGGACGTTTTAGGGTTTATGGCGATGATGATGATTTCGTAAGTATTGTTTTACCATTTAAGGATGTATAGCTTTCATGCACTACTTAAAATTGCATCTCTCTTTCCTAGGATAATTCGCCTAATGTGCCAGCACAAAGGGAAGCAAACAAAAAAGAGGGCGTTGGTCCAGGGAAGAAAGATACTACAAAAACAACAGCGAAGATACAGAAAGGTATATACATTTAAGTTAATGTCATCATATAATGTTTTTATTCGTGTCATTATATAATCAATTTGCATCGTTTATCTTGTTTATACAGACAAAATTAAAACTGCAAAGGAAGAGGCGAGAGAATTGCTACTGAAGGAAGAGGCCTCTGTACGTGACAAAGTTATGGGCATTCGGAGGAACCTGTCTGTGGTTTGCAGAGCTCTGGGCTTTATGGCTGCTGGCAATCCAGTTTATGCGCATGGACAACTACCTTTGCTCGTAATTCTCAGATCTCCTTGCATTTTGCACTCATCCAGTTTCTGACATTGTACTGAGATATTGTGCAATTCTACTTGTTCTTGATATTCATTATTATCCTTATATCTCAATTAATTTTTTTCTTTGTTTAACCAAATATCATTGCAGCATACTTGATAAATTTTTCTGATGCTATCTGGCCTCATTTTTATGAATTGCCTCTTACACTACTAGTTCCATAATTGTTTGATCTTTCTCTTTATTATCCCTAGAATTCTTTATTTGAATGAAGCTCTAATATTGAAAAGAGTGCCAGCTGATGCCAACTTCATATTCCCTTCTCAATGTACCTGTAATGCGAATGAGCATGTGTAAGAAATGAAATTGACTACTCTCTGTGAGGTGCGATTTGTTAACTATTGATCCGAGGGCATCATGCTCATTGGTCTTTTCATAGTCTTCTAGTTGAAGGATGTAGCAAGGTCAATGTTTGTCCCCCTAAATTTCTTGTAGCAACTTTCGCTAATGAGAAGATCAAGGACGGTAATTTGAATGAATTTGTACGTAGATACATTAATTGAATGTAAGCGTCGGATAAAAGCAACTAGGATGAAGAGTGTTAGATCTTTAAGCTCCATATGATCCTTGCTCACCTTTCTGTTAATTGGGGACACTCAAAGCGCAGAACTTGCATCTTCTGTCCTTCCCAACCGCCAATAGTAACAAGTCGGGAGTCTTCATATCCACACCCATTGTTTCTCTCATCTGCGCCCACCCTCCTGACTACCCTCCCGCACAGTAAAACTCTCATTCCTTCTCTTTTTTTACTCCCATTCAGACCTACACATCTTGTTATTTTTTTTGCATCTGTCGTGTTTACAAGATTAGTATATTGTCCTGGTTGTTTTTTTCTTAGCTTGGTTAAAACTTTTTAGAAGTTGGGCACATTTGACTGATTTTGTCATTAACTTCGATAGAAATTAGGATGTCAAGTTTATGGTCTGCCAAAAATCTTGTCTTTCATTAACGATCTTCGCTAAATTATAGCAGGGCTTGATTAATTGCCTTAGACGCACATCTTCCAATTATTACTATTATTTTTAATCTCTTGTTGACTGGTGATGCCTTTGTGATAGGTAAAATTAATTGATCCTTTGCTTCATTCGCCAATTATATGTGATGCTGCATTTGAGACTATGTTGAAGCTTGTGAGGTGCTTGGCTCCTCCTCTTGGTGATTGGGCCCCAGAGATTGCTGCTGCTCTACGCATAATTTCAACACAAGATGGACATGTAGCATGGGATTCAATTTCTATGCCCAGACTCGGTGAAAGTGACTTGAAACCATCTCTCTTTGAGAAAATAATCGCTGGTTTATTGACCTCGTGTAGAAGTGGTCCTCTTCCAGCTGATTCCTTTACAGTCATATTTCCGGTAATATATCTATTTATGAACTCATTCTGACGTACTGCCATTTTCTGCGAGTAAGTTTCTTAACATTATTGCTATGTTTTTGCTGTCAGATCCTGGAGAAGATTCTTTTGTCTTCCAAAAAGACCAGCCTTCATGACAACGTGCTTCGAATTCTTTCTTTACACCTGGATCCCATATTGCCTCTTCCCAGGCTGAAGATGCTATCAGTTATGTCTTGATTCCTCTCACTTTCTTGGGTTCCTTCTCTTGAAAAAGTGATAACGTTGCCTGTTTTGGCTTACAGGCGCTTTACCACGTTCTGAGTGTTGTCCCAGCATACCAAGCGAAGGTCGGACCAATGTTAAATGAACTCTGTTTAGGTTTGCAATCGAATGGTTTAGGACAGGTAAAGCTTTCAATTATGCTTCTGTTAAAGAGACCCAGATTTCTGGCTGTGACCTAAGTTTCAAGTAAAAGCCGTTTCCTAAATTTTAATCACAGGCTCTACAAGGGGTTTATGCAAAAGATGTGCACGTCAGACTTGCCTGCTTAAGTGCTGTGAAGTGCATTCCCTGTGTTTCTGGCCGTTCCCTCGTGCAGAATATTGACGTTGCAACAGGCATTTGGATTTCTCTGCACGACCCTGAAAAGGTATGTTATCCCTCAGGTTGATTCATTTCTTGATAATTGCGTTATCCAAATGCGTTTCTTTTATCAACTATAGAATTACCTTCTACAGAGAAAGGTTTTTTCTCCTTTTAAACAGTTTTAATTTATTTTTTTGAATTTCTTTCTTCGGAAAATTTATGTTCTTAGACCTATTAGTGGGCATTGTAGTCTCATTTGGATTTGAACATCTCCAGTGAATATAGTCGATATAATATTTTTATTTTATTTATCACGAGCATTATATATTTTTATTAATACCTGTTTTTTATTTCTTAGAGTATGTTTATTATGTCAATATTTTTTATTATGGTATTCTCAGTGTCTCGTGATTTGTGAGAGATCCAATTAGTTGATTCACTGTAAGTTTTGGTCGTCATTATACTTAATAGGATGTTTTAGGGTTTTATGTGGCTAGAGATAAAACCGTAAATTATAATTTATTGAGTATTCAAATGTCTTCTGGCAAGATCATGATTATTTGTACCTATTACTGCATTTGAAAAACTTTTTATCTTTCATGTTTTTTGAACGGTTCATGGCTTAAATATTTTTTTGTGATTATCTAAGGTTTTGAAGTAATATGATATTACATGAAATGTTTTTCAAATTTTATTATATCCCATGTATTGAAAACTTTTAAATGTGTTTTTTTATCATATTTGTAAATTTTGAATTTTTGAGTACCTCTGGTACAGTTGTACGAATGAAGAGGGCCCCTAAAATTTTGTTATGGTGTTTCTATGATTGTCATCCTGGTGTAACCTGGGATCAACTTACGAGTGTATAGCGCTAACTGTGTAGCATCTTGGTGACTAGTTACCTCTAAGGTTTTTGTTTTAGAATTTACGGAACCTCTGATGTTTTAACCATTCCGATTTGCGACTCTTCTGACTGAATTTATTCTAGGTTAGTCGTTCCCACGTAGGTATTGTGTCATGTATAGAATCACATTTTAATACAAATTCGTACTTGGATATTCCCTCTCTGTTTTAGTTCGTGTTCAAGGACTTGCCATTAAATTGTGCGTCCCTGGAGAGGTGGCATTAACATGGCAGACTATGTTGCTCTGTAGAATTTTGAAAAGATGTGTTGTGTAATCCATATGGCAGAAAGCTTGGGGAACGAAACCCTACTGGTTGGGGAAACTGCTCGAAGGCATAACTCTGCATAGGAGCAATAAGGTTTGTATTGACGACAAAAAAGCATCCATGACTCGTGTGCGTGGAGACTTTTTATGTAAACACAAGCCTTTGCCAAATGACCAAACGACCTCATATAAGATTACCTATTCGAGGCAATTTGGAAAGAAGAAAGTAATTAGGGACTATCCTTCGTCGCATGCGGTTAACCATCTGTAGCCCACGTCTATAATTTATCAAGAGACTGAGCTGTACAATCTCTTGTATCACAGACTTAATTGTCTCTTTTGTGGACGTGAGGGGCGCGCTTAAGAGAAGGGCGTGAGGCCAAATATTGAAAGTTAAATAGCCTGAACAGATATCCCGTGTGCACCCAGCTGGATTGTTTGAAAGAAAGAGCAATAACCCCGCACGGCAGCCACTCCTGCAGTGGTCATAGTTTACGGATGAACCTCAGTATGCTTCGCTGCCCCAACGCTGGTTCTTTATTGAAACCCACCCTGATAATAATAACAAAAAATGATGAACTGGGGTAAGAGTTGACACTTGTTTGCGCAAGCTATCTACTATAATAGCTGTTTTTGACACAAAAAGTTATAATCATTAATTATTATCGAGCTTTTTTATGTGTCCCTCTACTCAGACATAATGTTTAATGGCGTCTATCTCTTACTTCATAGTTATAATGACTGTGTGGGGTGAGCGATTCTGTACAAGACCTTCCAGAACTCTCAATCAAAGTACTGAATACTTTCTGCGTTCTGTTACAAAAGCCTTTTTCCTTTGTTAAAGTGATAATGAAAGGGGAGTGAGGCAAGTTGATGAATTGGACGTGATAATTTCAAGGAAAACAGCACTCATAGTGAATAGTGTTATCATTGGATTGGACTAGCCAAGAAGTGCGCCGTTGTCTGGACTGTTTTTTTCACACTTAGTTCACATAATTAGGTACAACAGCGAAAAATGGCCTGAACTGGGCTTGAAGAGATCTAGCCACACAAGTTTTTCTCTGCCACCAGGCAGGATCAGCCCACCCATCCTGCAGTGGGAGCCCCAACAAGTATCCGGATCTCCTTGCAGAATTTTTCTTGCGATCTAAAGTTCATTTGTGTGCATTTTTTTAATATTTTCAGGTTGTTGCTGAAGCAGCAGAAGACATATGGGATCGTTATGGCTTTGATTTTGGAACTGACTATTCTGGTCTTTATGTTGCACTTTCTCATGCCAATTACAATGTACGCTTGGCTGCTGCAGAAGCATTGGCTGCAGCTTTGGACGAGAACCCTAATACTCTACAAGTTAATATCTCCTTTGTTGAAACAGTTTCGTATTCCTTATTTGTCTAGCTATTCTGCATTTTCTAACCAGCTGCTAGTTCTCCAGGAAACTCTTTCGACTTTGTTTTCTATGTACATTCAATATGTTGCCAGTGGGACAGATATAGCAGACGCTGGCTGGTTAGGAAGGCAGGGGATTGCCATGGCGTTACATTCTGCTGCTGATGTTTTAAGAACGAAAGATCTTCCTGTTGTCATAACGTTTTTAATTTCACGTGCATTGGTAAGAATTCCAATTTTCGTAAACAGATGGTTTTTTAATTTAACGATTTAATTTCGGATAAAAAGAATTTGTCTTTCATACTACTTTGCTAATGCACTCTTGAATATTGTCCTTGACTTAGTTTTAATGTTTATGGAGACAATCGCTATAGTTGATCATGTAGAAAGATGAAATGTGGCTGTTGACTCATTTTTAACCTTTAAACCATGTTCTTGGAACACTTCTATAAAATTGTGAGATCATCATTGAGATCTTACTGGATTCTTGCTACTAAATAATCACAAAGTTAATATAAATCGGTGACTGAAATTCATGCAAATTTGCCTATGCTCTTCTCTAGCTATTGGCTAGAACTGTTGTTTTTTAGACTTTTTCCTTCAGTGTGGTTTTTTGAATAGAAAGACAGCAGCTTACAACTTAGTGCATCATTTTATAGGCGGATCCTAATATCGACGTCCGTGGAAGGATGATCAACGCTGGTATCGTGATTATTGATAGACATGGGAAAGAAAATGTTTCACTGTTGTTTCCTATTTTTGAGAACTATCTGAATAAAAAGGTATGACCTTTCGATCAGTCTTCTCTTTTCCTTGGTGACGTAAAAGCTAAGCCAGTGTCTCCATTCATCAATGAGAAATAGCATTGGGGCAGGCGTCCTATTCTTCTCCTGACTGTATTGATCATTTATCTCATTCATAGATATTAAGTGAAGATTTTTGGAGTTCTATCATTTGAGCTTGTATGTACTATGCTATCTTCATTCAATAGAATTTTAAATATATTTGAAAAAGGTAGTCTCTAAGCACCTCGCCTTTCTGTCTAGATTAAAAGTGGTGGAACATTGTTTTGATTACCGTCAACCACTTCATTTCATCTGAAATTGATTTCTTTGGTGAATGACAGGCTTCTAATGAAGAAAAATATGACTTGATACGGGAAGGCGTTGTTATATTCACTGGAGCTCTGGCCAAACACTTGGCAAAGGTATGTGTGAAATTTTCTCCTGTGCATCTTTGCCATCATCTGTCGCTAAGATTTTATTTCGCTTTTTCTTTTTCTTTTTTTTAATTTTTCTAAGCTTTTTGGGTAGGATGATGCCAAAGTCCATGATGTTGTGGAGAAGTTATTGGATGTCTTAAATACTCCATCTGAGGCTGTACAGAGGGCTGTTTCAGACTGTCTCTCTCCGTTGATGGTTGCAGAGCAGGTATGGTGTTCTCATCAAGTATTGTTCTTTCAATGGTTTTGAAAGGATGCTATTTAAGTTATGGTTGCGTTGTCACATTAAAAATTTCTGCTAGTCAGTATTTAACCAAAAAAGTGAATTTCTGCTGCTCTGTGGTTTTCTTTTGTTTTTGTGTCTTTGACATGTGCTGAATGGTGATAAGAAAGAGGACCTTTGTGTATATTTGAGAGGTAAGTCAACGTACAATACTCTGTAAAGGTGTTAGTCATGCCGGATGAATGCCATGTTTGATATGGGAGTTAGCATGCTTGTGACTGAATTTATGAGAAATCAGAAAATGTCAACTTAAATGAAGTCACGGCAGGATTATGGTCATAGTTAGCATCACTAGACAGGTGCTTTGCTTTCAAAACCAGAATTAGATCATAAGTATGGAAATTTCCTCTTACTAGTGTAATTGTTTATGTTGTGCAAAGGGTAGACTAGAGTAGTGAATAAGGAGGTAGGACTGGTGGGAATTTGGAGACAAGTATAACTAGCAATGAAAGATGTTTGATAGCAAATTATGAAAGGTCCAGAAAGGAGTGACTATGATATACCTTGATCGTATGGGTGGAAGCTTTCGGCTTACGATATTGGAGCAAACAGCCAACCGACTATGTTCCTCTCTGAAGTTGTAAAGACCCCAAATATCATAGAGGATGATAGGGATCAAACAAGGACGAACCAACTGTCAGCTTCATACTTTTCGACCCCTTAGAGAGAGAGCTATTAGCAAAATTTTCATTCAAAATATATTATTTTTGGGCATGAAGTTTAGCCTCCTATTTAAAGGAGCAACATGAGGCTTTTGAAGGGGCGTTCTTAACTCCCAATTCTAATGGGTTTGTGTTTCAGCCATAAATGCTCCTAAAAAGTAGTGAAACGGTTGGGATAGTCTAAGCTCTTTGATAAACCTTAGGTACTTCTAGAAACGGCCATAATAGTGAAAGATAAACTTGGGCCTAAGGACCGACGAAAATCAGACAAAATAAATCCTTATTACATTATTCGCCAGGACTGGACTCCTTCGAGTGTAGCCAGGACTTGACGTTATCAATTTTTATGCTTCATCCTTATGGTGCATGTACTGACTTGAAAGTTGTTCTATAGTGAGATGTTATTGGAACTCTCATAGGTTTATACTCGAGGCCACATTTTTTTATTTTGATATATCTTTGGTGCATTCTTCTGTAGAATAAACAAGTTATTTTTTTCTCAGGGTAGATTTACATTGTGTTTTTGGCAGCATGGAATCGGATTATTTTGAAGTCTAGTTCTTGTATGATGATATTCCTTCAATCTTTGGCCTTGGATTGGATTACTCTAAATGGGTGTCAAATGCGCTAATATATCTCACGCGAACTGATGTCCGCCTAATCATTGGCCAATACGAAATCGATATTGATTCCAACACTTATTATCTTCATTATCTTTTATTCTAGATTCTTATGGTGTCAAAGGTTGAGACGTCGTGAAAAATCCTGGTTCAACTATTTAATTGATAATAACCCACGAGAGGAAGAAAATAGAGGGTGTTGGGACCGACAAGAGTAGGCCCTATAGCTTGTGATGGCATCCATCCTTGTCCGTGCTCCAGATGCTACTTCAATGGCTAAAAGACTGCCGGAATGCGGCTCTATGCACGTCTTGTGGGGTAGAGGATGTATAATGGATCACTCAAAATGTATAGTTGGGTAAAGGAAGGTGAACCCCGCCTAAGCTCCAATCCCGGAAGCCCTTTAGCCGAGCTCTCCTGGGGTATAGGTAGAGATCCATTGGATTCCAAGGGCAACATAATTATACAAGTGGTGAGAACGTTGTTCTGCTGATTCTCCTCCTCATTTGAGGTGGCTACTTGTGGAATCAATAGTAGATCATATCTCCTTATATGATTCCCCAATGGCAGGTGGAGGGGACAGTGCATTTGATAGTGTCCTATCATTTGGGGAGGGGACAGAGCATGTGCTTTCGCCTTCTACTTTGAAGATGGCTTCTGTTAACGCTTTGGGGATTGTTGATGGGGCGCTTATTCATAGGCTTTCAGTTCTTGGACCCCTTCCATTGGCTGGCGGTGGTTTGGATGTCACGAGGAGATTCTTTAATGGGCATCATAATTGTCTTCCTAGGGGATTATTTCTAAGGTGAAAGTGGGACACACTCAGAGTAAGAGCTCTCCAAGCAGTCCACAGAACCATCACGTGTCGTAGGTGGACGTGGCTGTTCTGTAGAATGTAAAGAGCCTAACTGGATGAGATTAAGATGATCTAACCTAATGACCCATGGGTCAAGGTCAGGATGAATGTCTGAATCAGGATAACAATCGTGGAGTACTCTACAACTCATATTAATATTATCAAATGGATCAGAGGACCTATGGTTAGAGCTGGGCGATTTAGGTTAGCTATTTCCCGGAAAAACTTTTGTTGCACTCTAGGCATATTACATGTGCCTCACACACCTTAATTTGATTTGGACAGGTGGTGTCTGATCTGGACAAATTATAGGGATTTTGGGGGAGGAGGTGGCTTGGAGTCCCAAGAAGAAGATAAACAGTCGTGAAGAGGTTGTCTCTCAGACGTCAGATCCAGCAGAAAAAATCCCAAACAATGTGCTTGCTGTAGCCTGATGACTCTGTAGTGGCCCAGTATCTGGGGAAGGCATGATTCCAGGTTCCTCTAGCCTGATGCATTTTCGGCTATAACTAACCGAGATTGAAGGGCTGAAGGTGAATTCACTCTACCACCACCTAGTAGGAAATTCACCAGTTACTCTCACCCAATCGTGGAGATTTGTGACGAGAAATGGATTCTGATTTTCCCCAGGCTGAGGGTGTAAGACTTATGATTAATTGTTGTTTATTGCTAGGTCTGTTCCTTTGGCGTCGGGCCACGGAACATGATATCAGAGAAGTCATGTACGATTTTTTTTGTTAATTGACGCTTTGGTCTTTTTTGTTGGTGCATAGTTTTAGTTTAGCAACGGTGGAGCCCATCCTTAAGTGAGGTATCTGTGCATAGTTTTTGTCTAGGAATTTGTGGGATCATTTCTTAGATGAGATACTGTGCATCTTTTGTCCAGTAGTCTGTCCAGTAGTCATGTAGTTCATGCCGATGACATTGAGAATGTTTCATAGTTTGTTTATCATTACTGCATTCCATTGGTTGCTGATTATTTGTTTCTGCCATTATGTCCATTATCATTATAACATGCTCAAGGCTAGTTTCATTTTATTCCCTGGTATATCAGCAATTCCTTGTGCTTACTGTAATGTTTAGGTCTTTGAGAAGCTGTTCATACGTGTTTTTTCCACGTGAATCAGATGGTCTTTCCCAGTTTGTCGTGAAGATGTGTGCATTTGAGAACTAATGTAATCACCTTTCTTACAATGAAGCAGGGTAATGGCAAAGAAATTGTTTCCCGCCTATTAAACAGGCTAATGAAAAGCGACAAGTACGGTGAGAGGCGTGGTGCAGCATTTGGACTTGCAGGGGTTATCAAGGGCTTTGGAATTCGTTGCCTTAAGACGTATGGGATTATGACTGTTCTTCAAGAAGGTTTGGAGGACAGGTATATCGTTTCTATTATCTAAAATGTTACGTTTTACTTTAAGCTTTGACATTTTCATTGTTGTGACACTATGGATCAAGTATCTTACTGGGAATGTAGTTATGAGACGATAATATTCATTGAAGATTTCTTATATTGGAATAATCTTGTATTTTTTATAGGAGTTCTGCTAAATCACGTGAAGGAGCTCTACTAGGTTTTGAGTGCCTTTGCGAGAAGCTTGGAAGATTGTTTGAACCGTATGTATTAATATGTTCTTATTAATCTCTCCTTAATGCCTCCTGATTGCCTTTGCTTTTTCTCCATGCATTCCAGGTATGTTATTCAATATTTGCCTTTGCTGTTGGTATCTTTCTCCGACCAAGTTGCGGCTGTGCGTGAAGCTGCTGAATGTGCTGCTCGTGCAATTATGTCGCAGCTTAGTGGACATGGAGTGAAGCTCATTCTTCCTTCTCTTCTGAAGGTTTTTGTTTCGACAACTTATTCATCTTTATATATAACTCTATTTTGTTTCAATTGCTCGGCCATTATTGCATTTTATTTTTTGTTAATATCCGATGCACGTGTCATTTTGGTTATTTGAATGTCATAACATCCATTTGCTTTCTTGAAGATTTCATTACCACTTTTTTGCCCCTCAGATTCATCTATTCTCATTAAAGTTGGCTTTGAGCATTGTTGCACAATCTCTCTGTCTCTGTCTCTCATACATACACGCACACATTAGTTTCTTAGTGGCAACACAGTTGGGTAAGACAAGGTATATTTCTAAATAATCTTTGCTGGTATCTTAGTGGATAAAATCTATTTTCTAGACTCCAATCAATCTTTCGAAGTACGCCCTTATCTGAATTTTATTTGGGAATATCTTGCATTTTTTTCCTTATTCATCAGAAAAGTCAGTTTGAAATCAATATTATCAAATTATGTTTTCAAGAACGTTCATGGAATATAAGTCGATGGATAAGGTGAAACGTCACCAGTTATTTTTTCAAATGCTTTTGTCTCTCCGTTGCACTAATAGTGAATGCATAAACAATTATGAGTGATTTTATCCGATTGGTTTATGCTTTGATATCATATTGTAGATGGCTTATATAAGTGGCCTCAGACAAACACGAGGTTTTAATCCCGAGGACTAAAAGCTAGATTCGAACATATCGTTGGTAGGTGGCTGACTTTTCTTGTCGATTCATGTTTGCTGTTGGATCGAGTAGTGCGAAATGAAACAGACTAGATTGTCTGTTGCATTGTCATCTCCTTTTCCAGTATGTTGATACTATGATTCCGTATTGTTGCAAACTGCTAAAAATCGAAGCCCCATTGGGTTCAATCAGTCCATCTCGCCTTAGTGGTATGAGAGACTGATAGAGAACCAGTCCCTTGCTTTTCGTAGATTAATGGTCTTCAAACTTTTTCACTATGTCCTTCGTCTTGTAAGAGGTGAGACTGTTGAATAAGAGAAGAAAGATTTGGAAAAATATGGACAGAAGAAGAGGATATGCTGCCTACCATAGGTTTATTCAAGGAAAGAAGATACGAAAATAGGTCGATTTGGTATCAACCCTCAATTCGAATCAGCAAAAAATGATATAAAAGTGCAGAACCAGACCTAGGTCATCCCCAACCTGCCGCCATTATCGTGCCAGTTGTGTCTGTTAGTTTTTCTTCTCCTCCCGCACGAACCTCCTAATAACATGTGCAATGTATTGTTTCAAAGTTGTTATCTTTTACCCCCAAAATAGTCCTTTCCCTTATATCGGGTGATTTGGCTGATCGGATCATTATATAGAGCAGGGCAAAGATTTGATCCAATTTGGTGCACTATGCACTAGGTTGGTCGACATCGTTAATCCTGTGTGGATGAAGACCCAGATGTTTCATAACTAGGTATAGATTGCATCGATTTGTTAAGTTGCCAAACCCTGATCTTGATATATATTGTTCCTAGTCTTGGAATGTAATTCCTCGCTCCTTATTATGCTGCGGTACTATAGGACTATTAAATAACGAAAATACGCTCTTGATACATCATGTTTTTAAAGATCAATAGGAAAGAAACCAATTTTAATTCGTCCATACATCATGAAGATTGTTTAAATATTTGAAATTTTTCATTGAAACCATCATGCCTGTGAGTGGCATGGCTTACTGCATCGACCTGACTAGCCTTTTCTAAAATTTCACTGTACTAAGGTTAACTAATTGTTTTAAGTGTCAAGGATCCATGTTCATTTAATGGTAACTTTTGTTCGAGTAACAAATTGTTGAGTCTTCCCCCAATGAAATAGTTTTCTTTTACTGAAGAATGACTGGGGAGGGAAGATGACTGTAGAAGTACAAAAGCTCAAAATCTGTACCCAAATTGTTGAAGTCTCTGGTGTTAATCGCAGTCTCTTGCAGTCTGGGGGTGAGGTTCTAATCCTCTAAACTTTAGAGGCTGTGGTCTGAAAAGGGGGAAAGGTAGCGTTAGAAAGTGCCTCCTTGGAAATGCTATGGCCATCTTTTAGATACGAAGAGGAAGTGTGATAAAAAATTAATGGGGCCATATAAAAATTTCTTGAATGTAGCTGCTCGAAATGGCATTGATTTATTTTTTTTCATTTACACAGGGCCTGGAAGATAAAGCTTGGAGAACTAAGCAAAGTAGCGTGCAGCTTCTCGGTGCTATGGCTTTTTGTGCACCTCAGCAGTTGTCCCAATGCCTTCCTAAAATTGTGCCCAAGCTTACAGAGGTTTCCAATTTATCATGGGGACCTTGCTTGTCAGATTCATTTGCCTAATAGCTTGCTTATGAAATTTTTGTGTTCCAGGTGTTGACAGATACACATCCCAAGGTTCAGTCAGCGGGACAAATGGCTCTTCAGCAGGTTTTGTCTCTCTTTTTTTTACATGTGTTCGTGTCGTATTGCGGCTGGTAATGATAATATCTATTATTCTTTACAGGTTGGAAATGTCATAAAAAATCCAGAGATAGCTGCCCTTGTCCCAACATTATTGATGGGTCTCACTGATCCCAATGAACACACTAAGCACTCACTCGATATTCTTCTTCAAGTATGAATATTTGTTAGTAATGAATGTCTATTGCCTTTTTCATTGGATTTGTTTTTTGATGGTGCTTTCTTCTGCAGACGACTTTTATCAATTCTGTTGATGCTCCGTCATTGGCGTTATTGGTGCCAATTGTGCACAGAGGCTTGCGAGAGAGGAGTGTTGACACTAAAAAGAAAGCAGCTCAGATAACGGGAAACATGTGTTCATTAGTTACTGAACCTAAGGATATGATTCCTTACATAAGCTTGCTACTTCCAGAAGTTAAAAAGGTTTTCCTGTCTCCTCCCATTCAACCTTATATCATTTTAAACAACAGTGGTTGGCCAATAGCTTTCCTATCTAATATTTTTTTGTCATTACTAATGACTGGGACAGGTTCTGGTGGATCCTATACCGGAAGTTCGATCAGTTGCAGCCAGGGCCATCGGCTCTCTTATAAGGGGTATGGGAGAGGAAAATTTTCCGGATCTTGTATCGTGGTTACTAGACACTCTAAAGTCTGACAGTAGTAACGTTGAACGATCTGGAGCTGCTCAGGGTTTGAGTGAGGTGTGTTATGCATTAAGTTTTCACATTATTTCCCAGATAGGTTTATGTTAATGGCATTCTTTCTCTTTTAATCTTTGCTCATGTTTACTTTGTTGAATCGTTGCTGCTAATTTTGTTTCTGTTTTATTTCATGTTTTTGGTTCTTTAAAAGCACTTCATCTTTTCTTCGTTAAACATACAACAATCTTTTGCTGGTGTTTGAGCTGAACATTTTGGACAATTAGGTGCAAATGACTTCTTATCATTCTCTAATTTCTTATTCAAACTTTCTGTACGGTTCGTATTTTGGTGGTCATTTTGGCCACTCTTTTTCTTCACTCTGGTTTAAAACCGAAATGCAATACTTTTTTCCTTTTTAATCAGGCATTTTACATCTTCATTAACTTCTCCATATTTCAGGTTTTGGCGGCCCTTGGCGAGGATTATTTTGAAAGACTTCTTCCCGATATTATCCGAAATTGTTCCCACCAAAAGGCTTCAGTCCGTGATGGATACCTAACACTTTTTAAGGTCAGATAATCCATCTAAGTTGCATTCTGATTTCTCAATTTTTTGAATCACGTTTTAACGGAATTATGTGTTCAGTATCTTCCAAGATCATTAGGAGCCACATTTCAGAATTACTTGCAGCAGGTTCTACCTGCTATACTGGATGGTAAGTTTATTCTCTTTATTCTCTCTATTTCATGTATTAGTTCCGTCCAGTTTTAATTTTAATTCTTTCCAGGGCTTGCTGATGAGAATGAATCTGTACGTGATGCTGCACTTAGTGCTGGTCATGTCTTTGTGGAGCATTATGCAAGAACGTAAGATACTTTCTCTGTGAGATTTTCTTCTTCAACCTTACTACTCGGCTGATTGTTTTTTGGTATCTGTTATTTTAATATCCAATCAGGTCTTTGCCGCTGCTTCTTCCAGCTATAGAGGATGGAATTTTCAATGACAACTGGCGTATTCGGCAAAGCTCTGTTGAGCTTTTGGGTGATCTTCTTTTCAAGGTTCACGAATTTCTCATTGACTCAAAGCTGTACTGTCCCTTTTAGAGATTCTTGCTTCAATTCTCCTGGTTATGTCTCTGTAGGTCGCTGGAACTTCTGGTAAAGCAATTCTTGAGGGTGGCAGTGATGATGAAGGTTCAAGTACTGAAGCTCACGGACGAGCTATTATTGAAGTACTTGGTAGGAATAAGCGTAATGAAGTTCTTGCTGCAGTTTATATGATTCGAAGTGATGTTAGTTTATCAGTTCGGCAGGTATATATGTATCTTTTTCCCACACTGAAATTGTTGTTCGCTTAGTTGATTTTTTCCGATTATGAAGTCACTTACCATCTTTTCTTGTCTACACCATGTCATCAGGCTGCATTGCATGTGTGGAAGACTATTGTGGCAAACACACCGAAGACTCTAAAGGAAATCATGCCTGTTCTAATGAACACTCTCATTTCTTCTCTAGCTTCCTCGTCTTTGGAGCGTCGACAGGTTTTTATTATTATTTTTAAATTAGTGATCAATTACTATGCATAGGCATGGCCATTGTGATGTGAAATTTTAATTTCTCCTTTTTTATGTTCTCTTTTAGGTTGCTGGAAGGTCACTTGGAGAACTTGTTAGAAAGCTCGGAGAAAGAGTTTTGCCTTCGATTATCCCTATTTTGTCACGAGGCCTGAAAGACTCTGATGCTGGTAGAAGACAGGTGACTGCATCTTTATTTTGATCTCATTTGGTTATTGCTCAAATATCACCATAAAAAAACCATATCTTTATCCCTCTTGCGTTAACTTTGGATAAATACTTATTCCCCTTTTTTTCTCCCATTTTCTATAACCGAGATGTCTCATTTATAGCTTTAGTATTTGTTGTACATGTAGATCGCTGTTTTCTCATGAGATTCCTCATTAATCAAGTTTCCGTTTATCTAGATTTTCATCAGTTTAGAATGGGGCTCAGAACATTGTCCTTTGTGTTGTTTGCCTCTTTATGTAATTCGAACTACTGCAAAAGGGCCTATTTAATAATGAAAAGAGTTAGCTGCCCGGCCCATAACTCATGTTTGTCTGAGGACGGGGAAACGAATCTCTGGAGCTGAAATTGTTTTTAATATTGGTTTCCCCTCGATAAGCTCACTTGTTATACAAGATCCGAGCACACAGTTGGCAGATCTTGTTGTTCCTTGTATGAGTAATCTGTTCTGCATCTTTTTTATAATGAGATGGCCCAAAAAATGACTGTTGAGTGTCATTTATTGTTCCATTTGAAATATGTATTAATCCTTGAGATGTGAACAAGTCTGGTACCAGGCCTCGCAGGGCTTGTGGTTGGCCGGGCCTGACCTGTGTTCTTTGTGCGCTGAGATTCCTAATTCGCGGATTTGTTTTGGCTCAGTGGCACCCTTAATGAATCCACGAAAAGCGGCTTGGAAACTGTCAGATATTGCCTTTGAGGTTTTTTGTGTTTTGCACTGAGTCAAAGAAATGACAGACGGGGAACAAAGTTTATGAAATGCCTTTTCTTTTTTCTATCTGCATGTGCTTATAGATATTTTCTGTATGGTCATTTCATTGTTCTTCATGACCGTACGTATTGCGTATTAAGAAACGTGGTGTTTTTAGTGCAGTAGGCTCATTGATTTTCATTTACTGCAGGGTGTTTGCATTGGACTTAGTGAGGTCATGGCCAGTGCTGGTAAACACCAGCTGTTGGGTTTCATGAGTGAACTGATACCTACCATTCGGGTGGCTCTATGCGATAGGTTTGCTACTATTTTCATTGGTCTGGCAACTCTATGCTATAGGTTCTCTTGATCCTTGGAAGGATGAGACAATTTCTACTCTTTTCTTTCAACAGCGTGCCTGAGGTTCGCGAATCTGCTGGTTTAGCTTTCAGCACCCTATATAAGGTATTCTCTCGAGCTCTAAACTTATTTTGGAGGATTTATCTAGTGAAGGTATTACCTTTTTACTGTTAAATAAAATTTTCAGAGTGCTGGCTTGCAAGCAATTGATGAAATAGTTCCCACTCTGCTCCATGCTTTAGAAGATGATGAGACCTCTCATACAGCTCTTGACGGCCTCAAGCAAATTCTGAGGTCTCTACCCTTACAAATGCAATTATCAATAACTCATGTACTTTAAGCTTTATATTGTTTCCTATGGTTAGATTTATCAATTGTAGGCCCATGCAGCTTTTCATAATCTGTTTCGCAGAAAATGTTGCTTGTAAATTGTCTATCAAATAGGTTGCATATGGAACGCTGTCAATGTTACTTTGAATTCGCTTATATTTTTTTGTTTTCTTTTTTAAGTTATTCTTTCCACCTTAATTGCTTAAGTTTTTCTCTTCATCACTTCTTCAGTGTGAGGACCGCTGCTGTCTTGCCACATATTTTGCCAAAGCTTGTCAATTCCCCACTTTCGTGAGTATATATCCCTTTCACTACTAGGAAAACTAGGTTCAAAATCTGTGCTTGTCCTTATGGAGATCTCTGCACAGTGCTTTCAACGCCCATGCTTTAGGAGCCTTGGCAGAGGTTGCGGGACCTGCTCTCAATTTTCACCTTGGAACAATGCTTCCACCCCTAGTTATTGCTATGGGCGATGATGATAAGGTTTGTCTGTTTTGCAGTACTATAATTGCGTTGTGTTCTTCATAGTGATTATGTGGACAATGTTGTGTTTCCTTATTTCTGTTGCCAGCGATCAGTGTAGTAACTTACCTCGTGAGGATATGTTTTGCTGCTTTGATGTTATGGCGATAACAAATTAGTTACGCTGAAACAAGGGTAACTTTAAGTTTTTGTATTTTGATCGTATCCACTTTCTGGGATAGAAATTCCATAAACAAAGCGCCTGTAAAGCTTACATGTTAGAGAATCTTTCCATCAATATCTTTGCTATTAAATTCAAAAGCTTTTTGGATCTTACACGTTATTCTGTTTAATTTGTTGATAAAAAATTCTTTTTCTGAATCCTAGAATGTGCAACATTTGGCAAAGAAGGCTGCTGAAACTGTTGTGCTAGTTATAGATGAAGAGGGTATTTCTTCGCTGATGTCAGAATTGCTCAAAGGTGTCTCTGATAACCAGGTTTTGGTCCTCAAAGCTCCACCAGACTTGCAGAAACTTATCTTCTTTGTATGTTCAGAGGTTAACTTGCGCCATCTCTCTTTGCAGCCTTTGATGAGGAGAGGTTACGCCTATCTTATTGGACACTTCTTCAAGAATAGCAAATTAGATTTGGTTGATGAGGCTCCAAATATGATCTCCACATTGATTCCTTTGTTGAGCGACAGTGATCAAGCCACTATTCTGGTACACTTGAAGAAGGTCATTTCCTCCCAGTCATTATCCTTATTTCGTCTTAACCTTGTATCTCTTCGCAGGTTTCCTGGGAAGCTTTAGGAAGTGTTATTGGTTCTGTTCCTAAAGAAGTTCTTCCTTCATACATTAAAGTGGTCCGAGATGCTGTCTCTACAGCAAGAGACAAGGAGCGGAGGAAAAGAAAGGTATTTCCGTTTGATAATTTCAGAGTTTTCCTTTGGCCCAACACACGGTATTTTTTATGCATGTTTATTGTGCTTAGAAATTCCGTACCGTTTTTGGAATATATTTTTTATTTACTATGTATTATGAAGGCTCTTGTTCTGGAATTCCTTTTTACTTTGCCAATGAAACTGCAGGGAGGACCTGTTCTAATACCGGGATTTTGTCTTCCAAAAGCTCTCCAGCCACTGCTTCCTATATTCCTTCAGGTGTGGATTTGGTTCACTGTCAACGTGTTTGGATCCTTACTTTTCAAATGCTGCCTCTGTACAATACATTTTATAATTTTATGGTTAAACAAAAGGAAATAAGTTGCCATTACGTATCGTCAGAATTTGTGGGCATATACAAAATGACTAATAATTTTTCATCCCAATGGTCATGCAATTATCATTATATGTTGACATGTGTTTGCTTCACTATTCAATTGCTCACATGGAATTGTCAATTTGATAATGTTTTATTTTCATTGGTCTCACGGCATAGTTTGCATAGATAACAGTAAGTACGTCCATTTACAGTAACTCGGTCTTCTCAGCTCCTCAAACGTGATTCTGGTGTTTAAAATATTGGTCTGACTTCCACTGGTTATTGTGTTTTTCGAAATGCCTATGCTAAAATCTTCACAGTTGAATCATCTAACCATTGTTGGTGTATATTCGGAAGGGACGCCCATTTTATTGACTTGATTCGCATATAAATTGTCCCAACTAACTTGACATGCGAGCGAAATTGTTTTCACAAGTCATAGCGATCATTATTGGAAGAAGAAAAACAGTTCACCAGCAGTAACAAAGGCTTAATTTCTGGGTGCCTTCACCATGGACAAATGAAAATTTACCTGCTGCCTGATGTCTGGTGTATACATGTTCTGAGCCAAATTGATTTATAAATAAGCTTTGCTGATCTTCAATCAGATGAGTTTGCGTTTTCAGCTCATAGATTTCCTACTGAGTTTAACTCGAAGAAGATCAAACCTGAACAAGGTTGATACGGTTCAACAGAGAACTTGATATCTTTTACATGAAATATAAAAATAACAGATATATATATATACATATATCTCATTAATCTCAAGCCTGGCTTGTTTAGCTAGCATACTTCGTTCTTAAAACTGAGCCCCAACCATAAACTAGCCGAATCAAGCTGAGATAACGCATGACTACCTCGAGCTGAGTAGTGAGTTTTGTTTATTTTGCTCATTGATGGTTGCATGGCTGATACATGTTTCAAGACGTCTAATATTTGAAGAGCAATTTTTATTTTTTCTGCGTAGTCCAACTTATTGTTCTGAAATGTTCTTTTAATAGTGGTTAGTTTGAGGAAGTTATGACCACGAGATGGGAGTGGTTATTCGTCTGTCTGAATATCAGTAATGACTGATGTTTTATGGTGATGCGCGTTATGTTTGTAGGGTATAATTAGTGGTTCAGCTGAAACTAGAGAACAAGCCGCACAAGGCCTGGGTGAGTTGATTGATGTGACCGGTGAACAGACGCTTAAGCAGTTTGTTGTTCCTATCACTGGGTACGTGTTCTCCTATTTTTTGCAATGGTACAAGAGTTTAGCCTGACTTGAACAAGATCTTTTGATGTCACTCCATGTTCGTGGTATTTCAGTTGAATCTGGTCACCAAAGTAACCGATTTTTAAATGCAAGTGCTCGTTCTCGCTTATAATCTATTCATAAATATATTTACTATCATATATTCGGTTAGTCGAAGCCAAATTTTGTTGGTTTCCTATATCACTATTTTTTTGTCTGCCTTCCACTGCAATGAGGCTTCACTTGCTTAAATAGATAAAGTGGAGATCACCTCCAAGCAAGTTTATCTCTCTGCATTTTAGATCGCAGTGACTTGAGAATAGCTTTGAAAAATGGGCTTCAATTATACTATTCCTTGCAACCTGTTTCCTTAAACTCTCCCGTAATCTGCTGAAGCTAAACCAGATAAGAGAGCTGTGAGTCAGTAAATGGAGAAAGCACATGCTATATTGTGCTTTATGTTTCATTTCGTTTGATCCAATGATTGAGCAGATCCATTTGCTCATCCCCATATGCGAGCAATAACATATAGATAGTTATATTTCTGAAATTACAGCTCAAAATTTGATTGTTCATCAGCGCAGATCCATTTTCTCATCTCCATATCTTTTGCAGTACTTTATTGTTAATTTTTTGTTTATATGTTTTTTGGATTGTTTTTTCGTTCCTTGGTGTTATGTCGAGTCTTCACTTTTTCACTTTTTCTTTCTGATGATTCTACTATTGTATTTCGATGTTTTGAAATTAAGAAATTCATCACACCGTATTTTTATATTTAAACGTGTGAAGGTGACATTCCTAGGTGTAAATAAGTGCCGACCTTTTTTCAATTTGTGATTTGATTGTTTCCACTTACTTTTTCTGTTAAACTTGAAGTCATGATACGGATTAGCTATTATTTTTTTGTTGTATTTAGCCTCATATAAATTTTGGACATTTTTTCAGTTGTGCATGAAGTAAATGGACTTTTATCCTCATTCCATGTCAACCCCGTATTATTTTTCGTAGAGAATGGTTGCTGCTATGTAACTTCATTCTTTCTCTTATCTTGTTGTTTATTGTTAGGTGTATTTTTAAACTGTCAACATTTTATCTGGTATGTGGATCTTTACGTGTTATCACTATATGTGGTGAATCCACCTGTGCAAAGACCCATTATTAAATCCACAACTACAACTGCTTCAAGCATTGATTTATGTCACATTTGACTACCGTTTCGTTTCAGAAAGGCGAATATATAATTCCTCACTCCAGTGATGTTCTCGAAAATAAAATTTATGTTTACTCCCCTAGACTGGAAGCAAGCTACAAATCCTCCGTGGGAAAAGAAATTCTCCTAGTCGACTTGGGCAGCCTTGACTACATCTTGGAACCTTGGGATTTTCTCTTGTTCCTTCTTATTTCGACAAATTTTCCCTTGGAAGTACTTGAGGTTAATGGATTGAAAGCAAACTACCATTTTGAGAAATGATATCAAAATTAGGTAAGCTTTTATGGGCTGCTCTCACATGAAATAGTGCATTTTTTGTAGTCGCAACACTCAGATTAATTTCGTATATCACATTCTATACCTTGTATCCTCAAAGACCTTGACTAAATCTTATTCTAAAATAGCCCTTTTCTGACGGTCCAGAATATTTTGTTCTCCTCGGCAGATGTGGTCTTTTTTTGGCAATAAGCCTGGGGAACCACCCAGTTCGTGCATCTATTAGGGCTTCATGATCATTTGAGTTCCCATCCTTAGCAGACTGAACCTAGTGAATTGTCCTTCTAGGTTCTGTTTATCTATATATAAATCTGTTTAAACTGATCTCCTTGTATCTTCTCGGATCTCAAAGGAGACTGACAAGGAATATTTATTATTCCAAAGATAAAAGCTTGATGTTCAGAGAACTCCCTGAGTGTTTCTCTTTAACAGTGAATCTCTTTCCCTAAGTCTCCATAATAGGATAGGCTTTGTTGAATATCCAGCTCAGACTGCCAACTCAATCCTCTGTTGTGCTACTGCATGCTGTCTAACGAATAAATTCTTACTGCGTCTATTATTTTAATCATGGTACTACGCGGTATACAAATAGATAGACCATTGGTTGCCAAGCTGGAGGCTACTTTTCGCCTACCTTCTACCAGCAGAGGGAACCTCTATGGTCTATCCCACTAGCTTCTTCCTAATCTTGCAGTCTAACGTTGCCTTCCGCTGGTTTTAGCCCCAGGGATTATTTCGCTTTCCTAGAGGATCCTAATAAGTTCATCGTGAAAAGGGAAAGTAACAATCTTTGTACGAGCTATATTCAATGTTTCTTCAATCTTGACAAATCTCTCTGGCACGAATACTACTTTAATCTTCTTCTCCAGACAAAGAAGACGCAACTTTTTA
This sequence comes from Spirodela intermedia, assembly GCA_902729315.2. Classification (NCBI taxonomy): domain Eukaryota; kingdom Viridiplantae; phylum Streptophyta; class Magnoliopsida; order Alismatales; family Araceae; genus Spirodela; species Spirodela intermedia. The sequence goes on from LR746265.1 coordinate 823,664, forward strand.
ACTCGTGTACCATTTGATCCTGGCCCATAAAATAGACTTGCACTTGGGATTTTGGTATTATTCTGGAGAAAAAACCTGCATTGGAAGGTGTTTCCGACTCCTAGGGTTCACTTGGTCTGTGATCAGGGTGCTCTGTTATAATACTATATTTTTTAGCTACTATCACGATGCTTGTAATTAAATACCGCAATATTGTACCCAACAAAGACACCACACTGTATTGATGATTTAACTACTATAGTTTCTAAATAATTGTGTTTAGAAATGGTCATCCCAAGTATGTGACAACTGCTTACTCAACGTATGCTGGAACGTAGACACGATTTTTTTATTTATAAAAAGATGCTTTAAGTTTGAGTACTGCCAGGATCTTTTGAATAAGCACTGGACTTTTCTGATGTCTCTGAGCTGAAAAATTGGTGGTTGGTGTCATTGATCAATGCTGTTCCTTGCAGCCCTCTCATTCGTATCATAGGAGATAGATTCCCTTGGCAAGTGAAAGAGGCCATTCTATCAACCCTATCCATCATCATCAGCAAGGGTGGAATAGCGCTGAAACCTTTTCTTCCGCAGCTTCAAACCACATTCATTAAATGCCTTCAGGATAATGCAAGGTTCTCTCACCTGTCGGTTACCTCTCAGTCTCCATTTCGCAGCGTTTGTTTTTTCTCAGTTTTGCTAATTTTTTAGCTTGTAGGTCGGTTCGATCAAGTTCAGCACTTGCTCTTGCAAAGCTTAGCGCTCTAAGTACCCGGATTGACCCGTTGGTCACAGACCTCTTATCTGCTTTGCAGGTAACTCTTCTGAACATGCCACATGGTCAAACGCATTTTTCCAAATCTATCAATAAATTCTGAGCGTGAATGGTGTTCAGGCATCTGAAGTTGGGGTCCAAGGCGCTGTATTGGTAGCCCTTAAAGGTGTTATCAGGCATGCTGGAAAGAGCGTCAGCAACAGTGTCAAATCCCGCGCATGCAGCCTCGTCAAGGATTTCATACAACTAGATGATGAAGAGCTGCGCAGCTCTGCTGCCAAGGCCCTGGGGGCCATTTCTAAAGTATTATTTAAATTCATTTTTTTTTGTTACTATACCTTTCAATGATCTGCAGAAGACCAGTTCTAAAATAGCAGAGAGATTCAACCTGTTTTCATTCTATTTTTCCCTTTTAGTACTTGGAAGATCACGAAGTATCGGACATGATGGAAACACTATCAAGCCTCAGTTCATCTCCAAACTGGTCGGCCAGGCATGGTTCTATGCTCACTCTCGCATCCATGTCTTTGAACAACGCGTCGATGATGTGCCTGTCAGCCACATTTCCATCAGTCATCAGTCGCCTTAAAGCGGCCTTGAAGGATGACAAGGTATGGCGGGGAGACCCACATCGGCGAAACTACCATCTTTTTTGTGCATTATCTCATTGATTGTGGGTTTATAAGATGTAATTCTCGGTGATCGTCTTGCAGTTTCCCATTCGAGAAGCTGCCACAAGAGCATTGGGGAGCCTCCTGCTGCACCTCGTGCAGAATGAGAGATCTGCATCCGTCGCCTCGGAGCTCATTCAGCTTCTCTCATCGGCAATGCAGGATGAATCAAGCGAAGTCAGAAGGAGAGCGCTGTCTTGTTTGAAAGGAATCGCCAAGGTCTGCGCCCTGATTCCGCTCTAATTGCCGTTGAGATCATTCGGCGGCTGACTCAAGAACACGATCTCGGTTGACTGGTGATTGGAATTGGCAGGTCAATCCTTCAGCCGTCTTGAACAACCTTACCATTCTAGGACCACCGCTCGCAGAATCCTTGAAAGATGGGAACACCCCTGTTCGCCTTGCAGCTGAGCGCTGTGCCCTGCATGCCTTCCAACTAGCCAAAGGTACTAAAAAGCTGTCGAACATTATTTTACATATGATTGTTTATTATCTGCGGTCTATAAAGAAAATAAGATATTTTTTACTTCACAAACAAAAAAAAGAGGTTTTTGATGAAAAACCCAGATGGGCGACTAGTGTCACTAGGGTTCTTACACCTCCGTTGACCAATGTGGCAGGTTCAGAGAGGATCCATGCTGCCCAGAAATACATCACTGGCTTGGAGGCCAGGAGGCTGTCGAAGCTCCCTGAAAACAGGTATCTTTCCGCATTCGATTTCATCTCGGATGGAAAAAAAAAGGGCGAAAATAAAATAAAATAGGCGGCTGATTTGACCAGCTCTTGAGCTCTGCCCAGCTCGGGACTTTTGCCCAACCTAGGACACGATTTGACCAATAATCTTCTCACCCTTTTCCTGCAGCGACGACAGCGACGACAGCGAGGATGAGAAAATAGGCGGCTGATCTACGGCATTGAAGCTCACCCAATTCTAAGCTGTAGACTAGTTGTCACAGAGAGAGAGAGAGAGAGAGAGAGAGAGAGAGAGAGCATTTCTTTTTTTAGACATTTTTGAAGGTCTGTATGCAACTTGTGTTCACTGAACATGTGGTGGTGAGAGGAGGGTTACTGTAATTCCGGCATTAATAATGATGCAATATTTTTTTTATATAATTGAGGATGTAGTTCAAATGGTAGAACGCTCGCTTTGCATGCGAGAGGCACGGGGTTTCGATCCCCCGCATCTCCAATCTAATCAGATGATTAGAGGCTGATCATCATCTGAGATGATGATATATCCTCGCTTTGTCATTTCCCCTCGTTCTTCCTCTCTTTTTCTCCCCTATTAAGGCACCGGCCCACATCATCCCACTTGGGCTGGGCCGAGATCGGTGGGCCTGGCCCGTGTGCCAATCCATGTCCGACTAAATTTTCGAACAGTATCTGTGGGCTCCCCTTGGTGCAGTTAACCTGGACGCCCCTCGTCGTTTTCTTACAGAGGGAGAACGGCTCACGGCATTCACGCGTGTGGCTCACCGCTGTCGTGGTCCGTTGCTGTACTCGCACGCGCCATCCCAACCAACGGAGCACCCCCTCTCTCTCTCTCGCTCGCTAACGATGTATATGAATGGGGGCGATGACAAGATACCCGGAAGGTCCAAACACGAGAGAATAAAAGCCGGGGGGCTTTGTAGTCAAAGAAAGAAGGTTGAGGAGTCAGCATCCACAAGACGTTGACCAATTGGGTAAATTCCACGTCACGTCCGGTTTCAGGCTGATTTGGAAGATCATAGGGCCTTTTCTCTCCTCATTCCTCTGTCTCTCTCGACTGCAATGGTCTCATTAATGAAGCTCGATCACCTTGTCACAGAGCACCATCATCGTCATCGTCATCAGGATACACGTCACAGAGGGAGAGGTTAGAGGACGCTAACGCTCTCTTCCTCCTCGTCCTCTGGCCAAGATTTCAGCAATGGAGATGCAGGAGAAAGGGGGGAAGGGTGGTTGCAGAGCGCAGTAAGATGCGGAGGGATAGGCGGCAGCTGTTGGGCAACTGCGGCGCACTGATGGGCAACTGCGGCGGCTCAGTAAAACCCTAAAAGACCCCCGCCCCCCGCCCCCCGCAACGACCTTCTCCCCTTCTCTCGCCTTCTCACTCATCTTCTCGGCCCCACGTGTCGCGGTCCGTAGCAGCAGGCGAAAGAAGGGAGTGCTCGTGGAGGTTCAGCGAGAGAGAGAGAAAGAGAGAGGGGGAGAATACGAGGTTTGCAGGGGGGGAGAGTTGGGGGAGGAGGGAGGAAGGCCAGAGCGAAAGGGTAGTCGCAAGCAAGCGAGATTGCTTGCTTCCTGCGGCGGCTCATGCCGCCGCCGCTCTACTCTGTCGCCCTGTGTCTCCTCCCCGGTGCGTTCACCATGCCCTGTTTCTCTCTCTACATGTCACTAGGTTTGTTTACAGAGGATCCGCGTCGGCTCGCATGCGGATCGACAGCAAAAGGAGTAAGGGCCAGCCAGTAGCACTAAAATCGGGCAATTCTTTTTCATGGCTGGTGATCATCTTTTGTCATCTTCCTCCCAAAACTTCCCCTCCTCACTCCCCTCCGATAAGGACACAGAACCCTCGTTTCGATCCGCAATGTGTCCCCTGTAGGTTGCCGTCGCCTGGCTCCCTTGTGCAACCTGTCGTCGCTACCCCGCCGCCTCCAGAATCTTCTCCCCTGGGCACCCGCTTGATGGTGAGATGCCCGTAGCGGGGGGTACAACCATAGAGTCTCCCTCCGCCGCCGCCGTCATCTCCCCGCCGTCCTCCTGCCTCAGCCGCGGGGCGGATATCCCCGCAGGATCTGGTCCACTCCGGCGATGGGTCCCCTCCCCCTCGACCTCCCCCTACGGGAGCAGGTCGCGGTGTTCGTCCACTCGGCTCTGCTCCTCCTCGTCCTCCTCCTCGCCGTTTTCCGGTGGGCCATCTTGTGCCTGGTGGGGCGGCGCGCGCCGGCGGTTCACAAGGAGGAGCGAGAGAATCTGATTTCAGCCAGTGGCGGATTGGGAGCCGCCGGCCCCATCGCTTCTGGTAAACTGTTCATATCATCTGTCTTCTGCTGCTGCTGCTACCTCCTTCTTCTCCAGGTGATTGTTCTGGTTTGGGAGGCGGCAGGATTATCCAGGAGGGATGCCGATTCTAGAAATTATTCCACTGTTTTCTTGCCGTCGGTCCAGGCATTGGCCTGGCTGGTCCTCGGTTTGGCGACTCTCCGCTGTAGGTTCAGATTAGCGGAGAAATTCCCCTTCACGACGAGGGCATGGTGGTTCTCCACCTCCCTCCTCTGTCTCTACTCCTTGATCGTCGAGACCAGAGGCCTCATTCACCGTTCTCTCGTCTTCAACTCCCACATGGCGGCCAACTACGCTGCCATTCCTGCTCTCGCTTTCCTCTGCTTCGTCGCCCTCCGCGGCTCGACGGGCATCGACCGTCCTTCCGGCGACTCTGACCTCCGGCGGCCCCTGCTGTCCGACGACGACGAAGCCGGTTGCCTCAAGGTCACCCCCTACAGCGAAGCGGGGATTTCCAGTCTCCTCTCCCTCTCCTGGCTCAATCCCCTCCTGTCGATTGGGGCGGAGAGGCCCCTGGAGCTGAAGGACATCCCTCTTCTGGCGCCCAAAGATCGCTCCAAGGCCTCCTACAAGCTCCTGAGCCACAACTGGGAGAAATTGAAGGCGGAAAGCCGTTCGAAGCCGCCCTCCCTGACCTGGGCGCTCTTCCGGTCCTTTTGGAAAGAAGCGGCCATCAACGCCATCTTCGCCGGCCTGAACACCCTCGTCTCCTACGTTGGCCCGTTCTTGATCAGCTACTTCGTCGACTACTTGGGGGGGAACATCATCTTTCCCCACGAGGGTTACCTTCTGGCCGGGGTCTTCTTCTCCGCAAAGCTCATCGAGACGCTGACGACGCGCCAGTGGTACCTTGGAGTGGACATTCTGGGGATGCATGTGAGGTCAGCCCTCACGGCCATGGTGTATCAGAAGGGCCTCAGGCTCTCGAGCACGGCCCGCCAGAGCCACACGAGCGGCGAGATTGTGAACTACATGGCCGTCGACGTTCAGCGAGTGGGAGACTACTCGTGGTACCTCCACGACATATGGATGCTACCTCTGCAGATTGTTCTTGCTCTGGCGATTCTGTACAAGAATGTGGGGATCGCCTTCATTGCAACTCTGATCGCCACCGTTATCTCCATTGTTGTGACCATCCCTCTGGCGAAGATGCAAGAGGAGTACCAGGACAAGCTGATGACAGCCAAGGACGACCGGATGAGGAAGACCTCCGAGTGCCTGAGGAACATGAGGATCCTCAAGCTCCAAGCCTGGGAAGACAGGTACAGGCTGATGCTGGAGGAGATGAGGAACGTGGAGTTCAAGTGGCTGAGGAAGGCCCTCTACTCACAGGCCGTGATAACCTTCATCTTCTGGGGATCGCCCATATTTGTCTCGGTCATCACCTTCGGTACTTCCATCCTCTTGGGCGGTCAGCTAACGGCGGGAGGCGTCCTTTCCGCCCTGGCCACCTTCAGGATCCTGCAAGAGCCCCTCAGGAACTTTCCCGATCTGGTCTCCATGATAGCCCAGACAAGGGTATCTGTGGACAGGATATCAGGGTTTCTGCTGGAGGAGGAGCTGCAAGAAGACGCTACTGTGTTCGTCCCTCGGGCCTCAACTGACATGGCGGTGGAAATCAAAGATGGGGAATTTCGCTGGAACCCATCTTCTTCAAGGCCCACCCTTTCTGGCATACAGCTGAGGGTGGGGAGGGGAATGCGGGTCGCCATCTGTGGCGTGGTTGGATCGGGGAAGTCGAGTTTCCTGTCCTGTATTCTTGGAGAGATACCCAAAATCTCAGGTGAAGTAAGTATACTCAACTCTGAACCTGCAGCTATATTCTATATTTATAAATTATTCGTGCTCTATTCCTTTTCGCCTCTGACTTCGTCTTCCCTCTTCAGGTCAAAATCAGTGGCTCTGCAGCTTATGTCTCTCAGTCAGCTTGGATACAATCTGGGAATATTGAAGAGAATATCCTTTTTGGGAGCCCAATGGTTAAGCCAAAGTACAAGAACGTCATCCACGCTTGCTCACTGAAGAAGGACTTGGAGCTGCTCTTGCATGGAGACCAAACAATAATTGGTGACAGGGGTATTAATCTAAGTGGCGGCCAGAAACAGAGGGTGCAGCTGGCCAGAGCGCTCTATCAGGATGCAGACATTTATCTACTGGATGACCCGTTTAGTGCAGTGGATGCACACACTGGGAGTGAATTATTTAAGGTCAACGCCATGCCCTGTCATCTAATGTCATCTTATCTTTGGGGATTTGTTTCCTATTGTGGCAAATCTCAGTACCTCTGTTTTGGGTTCTGCAGGAATACATATTGACGGCGTTGGCCAGTAAAACCGTGATTTTTGTGACGCATCAAGTTGAATTCTTGCCGTCTGCAGACCTGATACTTGTACGTGGCTCCTCTATTTGACCGTTCTATACCTTTCCGATTTTGAGAGACCTAACAATTAACGTGTGCATTAGTTCACACGCTGTTCAGCTCTTTCTGTCTTTAGCAGTCTCCTTGATAAAATTCTCTTCATTGAAAGAGAAAGATGTCCTGAGTTGATATAATGATGTGAGTGGCCTCCTAGTTTATGGAAATGGTAAACCAGGAACTAGGGGAAGCACGGATAGCCCATTAACTTTTGGCAGGATATTGGAGAGGTAAAGTCGGCTATTCACATCTGAATATATATACGGGTTCTTTAAGCTCTGTACTATGGAGAGATCAAAGGGATAAAGTCAAGAAAATGTAGACTATGTGCTCTGCATCGTTAGGGATTTATAGTGATCCGTCCAACCATTTCGATTCGATTATAGAGTGAGGGTAGCAATGTCAGGTTTGGGTAATTATATTAAGATGTCCCCTCTTGTTTTATTCTGTGTATTCTTTTTTGCGCTGTGATATATTTCTTTGCCTTAGGTGAGAGGAATAATGACGGCTAAAATGAGTATATTTAAGCTTTTTTAGTAAAATAGTTCTATCTTCTTCCAGCAATCTGAGGGATGGGATCTTTGCTTAAAAGGGTTTATATACCTGGATAATTATAGCTTTTTCTTCTGATATACATTGGTGAACACTGGAACATGGAGGTGCCCATTCATTGGGAATCAGAGGACCTGAAGCTTTTGGCAAGGGCACCTTTTGAATGTTCCCGAGGTCTTTTGGTCTGAAATAACCTTCTTTGCCTTTCACTTGGGTGCAGGTCCTCAAAGATGGCCATGTAATACAGGCCGGAAAATATGAAGATCTTTTACAGGCTGGGACTGATTTCAATGCTCTGGTTTCAGCCCATCATGAAGCTATCGAGGCCATGGACATACACGAGAGCTCACTCGAAGATTCAGTGGGGGCTGCTCCGGAGAGCTCTTTCCCCTCGAGGAAAAGATTGGAGTCCAACATCAGTAGCCTCGACAGCATGAACAGGGAAACCCGAGAAAATGGTTCTTCATCTGAGAAGAAGGTGATAAAGGAGAAGAAGAAGGCCAAAAGCTCTCGTAAGAAGCAACTTGTTCAAGAAGAAGAGCGGGAGAGGGGAAAAATTAGCTTGACAGTGTATCTGTCCTACATGGCTGCTGCGTATAAGGGGGCTTTGATACCGTTGATTGTCCTTGCCCAGACGATGTTTCAGGTACTTCAAATAGCAAGCAATTGGTGGATGGCCTGGGCGAATCCACAGACCTCTGGTGACTCGCCAAAGACCAGTAGTATGGTTCTTCTTCTTGTTTACATGATCCTGGCATTCGGGAGCTCGTGCTTTGTGTTCATTCGAGCAGTCCTGGTCGCTACTTTCGGCTTGGCAGCCGCACAGAAGTTGTTCTTGAAGATGCTGAGGAGCATCTTCCGAGCTCCCATGTCTTTCTTCGATTCTACTCCATCTGGGCGGATACTAAATCGGGTGAGCTACGCTTTTGACACAGTATGAATATCCTGACCATTTACAGCATGAGATCAAATAATAGGAAGCTTATTATCGTTTCCTGTGTCATGTCTATAATCAGGTGTCTGTGGATCAGAGTGTTGTGGATCTCGATATTCCTTTCAGACTTGGTGGGTTTGCTTCAACAACCATTCAACTTCTTGGCATAGTTGGTGTGATGTCGAAGGTCACATGGCAAGTCCTGCTCCTGTTCTTCCCCATGGCTATTGCTTGCTGGTGGATGCAGGTAATAAACCGCATCGCTCACTGGCTGTGGAGTCATTTTTTGTCATCTAAGCTTTTAATAAATTGCTTAAGTGCATGCTTCGTAGAAGCGCCACTGAACTCCCCAGAATCATCCAACGCCATTTTGTTATATTATTTTGCTCCTCTTTCATGACCTTGCATATATTTGAATCAATCTGCGAATAATTTCTGATACCTAGATTTGAAAAAATATCTGAAGCAACAGTCGACCGTGATCTGCTAACCTATGGTGGATGATGTCAAGAATAGTCGTTGAGAAGTGTTCAGCGACCAATCGTCAGGTCGAGATGACTTGATGAAGTATCTTGTTTAGTTGATTCGGTTCTAGCAATGGTTGAAATAGTGGGTTCAAGATTATGAGAGACTTATGGAGAAGCAAAGATTAGGTGTTTGGTCTGAAGACCGAAGCTCCCTTTTGCATGATGTTTTTCTCTTCTTTTTTTTTACTTTTATATTTTTTGTATTTGTTATTACCTTTTTTTGCCACTTGCTCATTTAATATATATACTATTTCTATACCATTGAATTGAATTTGCTCATTATCGAGTAGTCTCGGTGATGGAATTTGAGAATGCTTTATGAGGAAATTATTCATTTTCTATGCTTTGTGCAGAAGTACTACATGGCTTCATCGAGGGAGCTTGTGCGCATTGTCAGCATCCAGAAATCCCCCATCATTCACCTGTTTGGAGAGTCCATTGCGGGAGCAGCTACCATCAGAGGCTTTGGCCAGGAGAAGCGGTTCATGAAGAGGAACCTCTATCTGCTCGACTGCTTTGCCCGCCCCTTCTTCTGCAGCCTCGCCGCCATTGAGTGGCTCTGCCTCCGCATGGAGCTGCTCTCAACCGTTGTGTTCGCCTTCTGCATGGCCATCCTGGTTAGCTTCCCCCACGGAAGCATTGATCCAAGTAGGTACTGCATGACCTTCTTGTTCATCCGGTTTAGTCACATTTCTAATCTTGTTTTTAATGTTATTTCTGCTCTGGGAAGTTCGGGTCAATGTTTCAAACATGATTGACTGATGTATTTGAGTGAGAGTATTAGAAAATAGTGCATGGTTTCTTGATTCGTAAACATGGCTTTAGAGAGAGAAGGGGGGAAGCTATTCTACTGGTCTACTCGATTTAATTCCTTTTTTTTTTTCGAACAGCCCGATTCTGTAATGAAAATAATGATTGTACCCTGATGCTCAAAATTTCTCTTCACTGAGATCAGGCATCGAAGGCGTGGGCCTTTCCCGCTCATTGGCCCTTGATTTCCAGTGGGTCTACTCGACTTTTCTTCCCTTTTTTTTTAAATCAGAAATGACCCATTCTTCTTTAATGGTAGTGATGATTGTACCCTGGTGCTCAGATTTCTCTCTTTAATGGCCGAATTCTCTCCTTGAATGGCAGGCATGGCGGGCCTTGCTGTAACCTATGGCCTAAACTTGAATGCACGGCTATCGAGGTGGATACTGAGCTTCTGCAAGCTCGAGAACAAGATCATTTCAATTGAGCGCATCCATCAATACTGCCAGATACCTGGGGAAGCTCCTACAGTCATTGAGGGCACTCGGCCCCCACTGCCTTGGCCCCAGAATGGAAAGATTGAGCTGATTAATCTGAAGGCGAGTCGTCCCCTTCATCCCCTCTTCTTCTGTTCATAGTGAATAGAAATAGACATGTTTGTAAGCTTTCATTCATGCTGAGGTGGGTGTCTTTTTCCCTGAATGGCACCGCCGCAGGTACGCTACAAGGAGAGCCTGCCCTTTGTCCTTCACGGCGTAACCTGTACATTCCCCGGGGGGAAGAAGATCGGAATCGTGGGTCGCACGGGCAGCGGCAAATCCACTCTGATCCAGGCTCTGTTCCGTCTGATCGAGCCCTCGGAGGGGAAGATCGTGATAGACGGCGTGGATGTCTCCACCATCGGTCTCCACGACCTCCGCGGGCATCTCAGCATCATCCCCCAAGACCCCACCTTGTTCGAAGGCACCATTAGAGGAAACCTGGACCCGCTTGAGGAGCACTCTGATGGAGAAATCTGGCAGGTAGATTACTCCGGTCAATCTCCGAATCCCCTTCCTTCACTTCTGATCACCGGTTCTGAGAAAAGTTGTTCTGGGCTCTCTCCAGGCGCTCGACAAATGCCAGCTGGGAGAGGTGATCCGTGAGAAAGATCAGAAGCTCAACGCTCCCGGTAATGATCTGTTCCAGCATGTGGAATATAGAATTCATTTCCTCTTCTGGGTAGTAAAAATCCGAGCCTGTTCTTCCCAAAGCTGCTGTTTTTCTCACCGTTCTTATCTTGGGGGGTCTGCCCCCATGCCGCAGTGTTGGAGAACGGAGATAACTGGAGCGTGGGGCAGAGGCAGCTCGTCTCCCTGGGGAGGGCGTTGCTGAAACAGGCGCGGATCCTGGTGCTGGACGAGGCGACGGCGTCGGTCGACACTGCCACGGACAACCTCATTCAGAAGATCATCCGGACGGAGTTCAGGGACTGCACCGTCTGCACCATCGCCCACCGCATCCCAACAGTCATAGACAGCGATCTGGTGCTCGTTCTCAGTGACGGTGAGCTCGGCCAGCGGCTGTGTTTGTGTCAGAAAGCTTACCCAGATCTCACCCATTTGAAATGACTCCGGAATCGCCGCTTTTCGCAGGGAGGATAGCGGAGTTCGACAGCCCGCTGCGGCTGCTGGAGGACAAGTCCTCCATGTTCCTGAAGCTCGTTGCGGAGTACTCCACGAGGTCGAGTAGCCTGCCGGACGCTTGAGTTCTTCTCCAGCGGAGGGCGGCCCGGTGTGGCCCTTGGACTCCCCTGCAGATGAATCTGGTGATCCCGCAGGCAGGGGAAGAGGATGAGTGAGGGAGGATTGGGCTCGTCCACCGCCGCCGCCGCCGCCGCCGCCGCCGCCGCCGGTGTCGGCCGCGGCGGCGAACTGTAACAAGTGGGATGGAGAAGACGAGCTTCTTGGGTTTACAGGTCGCGGGAAGAATTTGTCGGTGAGAGGGCAGGAAGGCGGAACTGGTAGCCTTGTAAGAGCGCTCAGAAAATAATGCGGGCCCTCTAATTGGGCCAATTTTTCTCGCAGCCCTAGATATATTCTCTGCTACTGTAATGCGTTCTACTCGACAATGGGTACGAGACCATTCTAATTCTCTCCTGGATTGCATTCTACGACTTAGGCCGGCTCGGTTCTCCTCCCCTTCCACGTCTCCTTCGGAGATGGGACCCGTGAGAAAATGACTGCCACAATGCAATGCCAGAAAGAGTTGGCCCCCATTTCCCATTTAGGATAGATAAAATAAACTATAAATAGTCGGAAAAATGACCGACCGTCATGCTATCGGCGTTGGCCTGGGTTTCACAAGTGTCTGCCCGAAGCACATCTTGGCCCGTCAACGCCTCCAATTCGAGCGGGGGATTAATGGTCCCTGGTGCAATCAGTAGAGAGGACAACAGAACGTCGGGCCTACAGAAAGGCCCGGCCTTGGTACTCGACGAACGGTTCCATCCATCGAGAGAGAGAGAGAGAGAAGGAAGCACCTTCCCCGTCCTCATCTGTGCGTTTCTTAGTATTCATTCAGTAGTTCTCTGCCCTTATCATCTGGACGGGATCTCCACAGGATTCTGGGGTATATTTCTCATTGAATCATCGCCATTTCTATACTGGGCAGATACAAGCAATCGTCTTTTGTTTACACGAGGATGATTCTGGGCTACCCAGGTTTTCCTACTTCAATCCGAGGCACAAAGAAAGAGAGAGGAGAGAGAGAGAGAGAGCTAACTTCTTTCGTCACCCTCCCACATGTTCTTCTCCTTGGGGCCGGTGGGTCCTTCCTCCCCGTACAATTCCACCGGAAGTTTGGCGAATATGCTCTCCACGGAGAATCTGAGGTTGTAAGGCAAGAAGCTGATGATCCTCTCCAGCTCCGACCGTGAGCTGTAGACGATGGTCGGGCCCCACTCCCGCATGTACTGCAGCCAGCAGGGCTCCGCCACTGCCCCGCCGAGGTACTCGGCGGCGACGATCTCGTACCTCACGCTGGAATCCACAGTGAAGTCGCTCCTCGCCGCGTCGTTCCTGATCCCTATCCCCAGCTTCTCCGAGCCCTGCAGGAAGTCGCCGGCGTGCGGGAAGCTCGCGTGCCCGCTCTTCGACGCGTACACGGCGGCCCTGTTCCCACCGACGAACTCCAGCTCGCCGGCGTCCACCCACTCCCCGCCGCTGTGCTGCGAGAAGTACACGCTCCACAGCTCGCCGGAGAAGTTGCTCACCCGCAGCGTGAAGTGCTCCCAGTCGCCGATGTGCTCCCCGATCCTGCTCATCGGAAAGCTCACCGGCCCGATCTTCACCGTGCTCGGCCCATTGAAGGGGCAGAAGACCCACAGCGCCAGGTCCGTGAAGGTCCCTCCCATGGCGGGCTTCACGTGGACGTAGAGCTCTGCGCTGTCGATGTTCCCCCTCTTCACCTCCTCCGCTCGGTCGTCGGCGAGATCTATCCAGTACTCCCCGTCGTTGCCGCCACCGGGGGGAAGGTTGGAGCCCTTGGAGTCGATCGGCACACCCCCGCCGCCGCCGCCTCGCCTGCAAATCACAGCTCCGTTCTTGAAGAACCAAGGCACAGACGACGGCAAGTACACCTCCTCCGGATGGAAGAACACGGTGGGCCCGTAGTGCTTGACCAGCGCGTTAACCTGATCCAGGTTCGGCATCGCCGCCAGGGACTTGCTCGTGTTCTTCAGGCAGGCGATCCCCAGATCCTCCATGTCGGAGGGATCTTTTGAGCTGCAGAAGAAGGTCCCCACCGAGAGCCCGGTTTCCCACATCCCTCTGGTGCGAGGCCTCGTCGTCCAAGCTCTGAAGGGGCTCCCCGAGGGCGGCGCCGCCATGGCGAGGCCGTCGAAGATGACTTCGTGGGTCTCCAGCGATTCCGTTAGATCAGAGCGGACGCATCTCACCTCCCCCAGAGGGGGCTTCTCTGGCGTGTCGGTGACCACAAAGCCCATGGCTCTGTAGCCCGCCGGCGGGGAGGGGAGCCAGAAAAAGCCGCATCCGTCGAAGCCGTCGTCAGCCCAGTCGGCGTTGCTGCTCCAGACGAGAGAATAGTCGACGGGTTCTCGCAGGGGCGGCTGCTCGGCAGCAGCTCCGGTCTGAGCATCGGCTGGTTTGTTGGAGTTGACTTCTCTGGCCACCAGAACAAATCCATGCAGAGGCCGGTGATTCGCCTGCCCGTAGTGGCCCAGGCAGAAGAAGCCGGCGGGGATCTCAACGGGCTTATAAAAAGTGGCACCTTTGCTCTCCTCCCTCAACAGGCTACAACTCCAGACGCTCTGGAGCTTTGTGATCTGCAGAACCTCCAGCTCTCCGATGCATATTATATCCTTGGCAAAACCTCCACCTGGAAGGGATCATTGATCATCACGTTTTTAGTACTTTTTTGCAGCAGATGCCCGCGACAATCGCCATCTCCAAGCATTAATCTCAAAATCCGTGGACAAAGTTATGCCGGAGATAACTAAAAATGGAAAGTTTCAACAGAGTTTATGCTTGCATCAAGTCAACCTGCGCCAAGAACATCAGAAGAGAAGCCTTAAACTGTCCACCATCCAGTATATGACTTCAACCAAATATATCAATCACACCAAAGTTTTTGCACTCATCAGGAATCATTCACTTTCTTCGTCAAATAGATTTCCACTAATCCTTTGTATTTCCCTCAAGAACAAGGGTGAGACGTTCGCAGAAAGTAAAAGGTTCTTACAGTGCATAATGCTAGCGGAGCTAACGATCCACAGTGTCCAGATAGGAGACGGAGGACATCGATTAATGATGATTGACTAATGGTTTTGAAGCATGAGGAAAAGATGGGCAGTGCATCCCATCCTTTAGAACAAAATCATGTGAAAGCTATGATCGTGGAATTGCACAGGGCTAGTCCAGATTGGAAGCAACGGCCGATTAAAGTCTTAAGCTTAAATAAATAAAAAATTAGTGAACATCCAGAGAGCATTTCTGCATTAATCAACTCAGAATCTGCAGAAAGATAAAAGCATCAAATAGAAGACGGCAAGAAATATAAGCAAAATGAACGAGACGCCACGAAACCCAAGCTTCTCGGAGGCAAGGATTACCCAAACGACTCCAATGGACAATGAGAACATCCAGAAACCCACCCAAAGAGCGTCGCAAGCAATGGCTCATTGGACATCCCATCGACCATCAAGAAACCCTACACAGCATCCGAACTGCTTTGGTGATCTACGTAACCCGGGGTGTGATGAGGAAGAGGGACAGAAACACAGGGATTTAAGGGTGTAACGATCAGATACATGAACGACGAGCATGGGAACCCGACCGATTTCAAAAACCTCCGTCGTCTGGAACTGAGCGGTGGCATACGCATATGTATGCCGGGCAGGAGCCGGGAGATAATAATCAGAGATACGAACTGAAATTGGACAATTCACCGCGCGAAAATCCTCGCAGCACAGTTTCTCTCAGATGAAACACAACAGATAACCAATATGAACAATGGATTTAAGATTTATCAGAATCCTGTTGGAGGCTCCAGGAGGTGGAAAATTGCTAAGAATACGATGATCGCGGCACCAAGGCACCAAAACCATTCGATCTCGCGACGAGAAAGCGTAGAAGCTGCACCTTCGGGCCACGCAGGGAGGGACGAAGGAAGCGAGAAGGGCTCCGGCTCGTAGGAGACGAACTGGGGCGTGCCGCTGCTCCAACAGAAACAGCTCCAATCCGACATCCTCTCCCCCCTCCTCTCCTCCTGCTTCGGGGCAGTCCCGGGGAACTCTGCCCCGAGGTTCGACCCCGTCAAATACTTCCTCGGTCCCGAAGAACGGTGGGATTCCGAGGCCTCCACGCTAAACTCCATGAAAGAAGAAGACGGTGTCAGACGGTGACGTTGAGAGAGACGCAGCAGCTATGAGCCTTCCTCCTCCCCGGAAGGGACTGGTTGATTGGGGCCACTCCGAGGGTTCCGATGACCAGCAGGTTTATTACCATTGAAACCGGTGGGGTTAGATGGAGACCCCTGATCCTCCCCTCCTCTCTCTTTCTCTCTCTCTCTCTCTCTCTCTCTTTCTCGTTGGGCTTCTGACAAAGATTGTGTTGGAGAGAAGAAAAAGGCGGGTAAATTTGTGGGGAGGCGAGGGTAGTAGACTTTTGTATGATAGCCTCGCGGCACATTTTAAGATCCTCATCTCCGAGACTCACGTGGCTCGGGTTCCCTGGGAACCTGCGAGCGTACGGACGTGCACCGAGGAGCTCAAATGTTCCCGAGGAGCACCAGAACTAGTGAGCGTACGGACGCGCACCGATGCCGTCTTTTGCTGGGACGCGAATGGGCTTTTGTGGCCTCCTCCACTGTAAAAGGAAACTAATAATTTCCCAAATTATTAAGAAATTAAATAATAATATTGTATCAACATAATAATATTTTAAAGGAATATTATTCGGAATATTACCCGTCGTGCGCATTTATTCCCTCGCTGTCCCTTTCGAAACCGCCAGATTGATGTCAAAATGTTTATCTGCCGTCCAAGCCCAATCCAACGGATGAGAATTTACTTCGGGCCACATACCATTAGGAGGGGAGGTGCAAATGTATTATTTCATGTTTCCCACGATTATTTATCTAATTATAATAAATAAAAATACAAATAACTATCCGCAAAATGTTTATCTGCCGTCCCATTTAGCTTCTCTCTCCCATTTTCCACGACAATTTTTTTTAATTAGAATATGGTTCACTGGATCCCTACTCGCCACGTGGAGGGACAGCGACCATCGGACTGGTCAATGCGCCAGCGGGCGGACCTTTCAGGGACGTGGACACAAAGGCCAGCGAGCCGGGTCAGAAACCGTCGTCGACGACGGCCCGATCCATGCGGTATCTCACGAAGCCCGAAAATCGGCCCGAGACGGAGAATATATCGTCCACGGCATGTGTGAGAGGGTGATACGTAGAAAAAAGTGTCTCAGGTCAAACGAAGAGAGAGAGAGAGAGAGAGAGGGGCCGGCCTTCGGGCTTTCGGGCTTGCTTAATGTCAAACATCTTTATTTTTATATACGGTAACATATGCCTGGACGTATTTTTATCGAGTGATGACTAGGCCTAGCGGATAAGAGGATACGACAAGAAACTGCCACGTCGCTTTCCGGGTCGTGGAACCACGCTCACAGAATGCTCGAAGGAGACGTGTCCCGGGCAGCCTTTTGGGTCAGCGTCTACTTTGACACGTCTCCCTGATCGGTCCGGTTCATTAATTACACATTATCCTCACAAAACACGATATTTGAGTCGAGGATCAGCCTGAGTTTAACACGTGTGAGAATCTGACAAGAAACAAGGGGGTTTTCCCAAATATCCATGGATCTCCGTTCTTCACTCAGAACGAGAGGACCAAAAGCCAAAGAAGAATAGACGGTGGGGGTCAACGACAATAGACAGATTGTAGAGGGAGCTGAAACTAACATAATAGCGGTCTTCTGAGAACCCAGTTGGGCGGGCTTAGGACCTATGGTTGGTCCGGCCCATAAATAGAGCCCATAATGCAATCTGAAGCCCATAAATCCAACCGCAGTTGGGCCTACATCGGGCCCATTAACACGCAATTCCGAAGAAGACGAACTAAGCCAGGTGGAAGTACATGATGTTCACGGCCGTACCTTGAAGCAGGTCCTCCTGACCGGAGCTCGACGAGAACCAGGAGCTGATGATGCCGCCGCCGGAGCACACGCCGTTGACCAGCCGGTCAACTAGCCTGAAGCCGTTCCGAGACGCGGCTTCGAGGATGGAATCTTCGCTGACGCGCCTCTGGACGTGGCACAGGATGAAGGCCGCCGGTCTGACTTCTGGTCCGCTTCCCCGGCCTGCGGCGGCGCCGGTGTCGGAGATCAGTTTCCTCGCGGTCTCAAACAATGGGGAGATGGCTTCTGCGACATAGGTCACGTCGGTGCCGATGACGACGTCGAAATCGCCGCCGCTCACCTCCGCCATGTCCTCTTCGCTCCCCCAGACCAATTTCTTGACGATCACCTTCTCGAGGAGGATCGGCGGCAGATTCGCCGTCAGATTCTCCCTCAGGAGGAGGAGGGATTTGGGGTCGCCGTCGGTGGCGACGACGAGCTCGGCGAACGGGGCGGCGGCCATGGAGCAGAGCCCCGCCGATCCGCAGCCCAGCTCCAGCACCCTCTTCTGGGAGACGATGGAAGGGTTCTGGGTCAGGATCTTGCTCATGAGGCGGGCGGATTCCCACAGCAACAGGCCGGTTGATCTGCAGGTGTGCTGGAATTCCTTGGCCAGCGCCTTTATTCTCAGAGTTCGGCCGCCCAGCTCGATGAGCTCAGTCCCCTGCGGTCATCCACCAAGGAAGATTCACTGGACCAGGGTCTTCGAAGTGTTCTTTTCTTTCTCCTTGTGAAATCAGGTGGAGCAGAAGTACCTTGCCGGCGGATGGCAAAAGATCAAACATGGCCGTAATGGCGTCCGAGATATCTAGATCATCTGGGTTTTCTTCCTTCATTCTGCTCTCATTGCGGATGGAGAGTTCATTCTCCTTTCAGATGAGGAGCTCCGTCAGCAATCGCCATGAAAACAGCTTGAATCCAACGCCTGAGAAGAAAAAACATAAATTTACGGAGAGAAACAGATTTGCCAAAAAAGCATTTAAAAACAGAGCAAAGAAACTGAAGTGATGTGTTCCAAAAATTATTAAAATAATTTATTTTTAAGAAGTTCTTACCTGTTCATAACCAATTCCAGAGACCGATTCTGTATTTGTCTGTGGCAGATGTCAATGTCCAGAGTACAGAATCCATTGTTTACGAACAAACTTGTCAAAAAGTCAATCGAGAAGTAAAAAGCCCGCTGAAGCAGAAATAATTTCTTTTCAACCAAGACTTCAGAAAATATAAAAAAATCCACAGTCGAAGATCCAACATGCTAGCATTGCTTACAGTGCCATCACCCCTGACGTAGAAGTTCTCACTGATCTGCTGCTCCTTGCATGTGAGCCTTTCCTGAGACGAAGCATCCACAATTCAACGTCAAACTCAGAGGCAAGATGGAGACATGAATGAGCAAACTACACCCACGTTTGATCGGAAAAAAAAAAATTAGCGCTTGATAAGAAGCATTGCAGGTAAGTTGGCCAGTGATTAGTGACTGAGTTTCGGAGATCTAGTCAGTTTTTCGAGCGAAAGAATAAGGCCCAATGAGCAGTTTTCCCACAATATCAATACCACCATCCAAACAGAAAATAATTTGGAAATATGAGATAGACCCTAAAAGCCTAATCCTCATGATAATCACCAATTTAAGAAACCATTATTAGAACATTAAGAAATGTTTGGGTCGACATAAGTCATCAGTGATTCTGGCCAACCTGAGCCAGGTCTCCAGTCGCATAGTCCCTCAGCAGCACACGCCCATTTGGCTGAAAAATTAAAGAAATTAAAGGGGGGATTAGAATATTCTCCAGCCCTAGAATGTAGAAGGCAGTGCAAGGCTTACTTTGAGGACTTTCCTGATGTTTTGCACTACGAAGGGCATCTTCTCAGGGGACACTGCAGATAACATAAAGACCTACGTAATATGTCAGATATTAATCATGTAGCAGTATTTCTAACAAAAAGGTAGCATGTCAAAAGTGAAACTCAGGCTCTGAAACCCGAATAGATTGAATTCTGGATGATTTGAGAGCGGGGAATTGGTTGAGCTTACCAACGTCACGACGTCAACTGATGAAGACGGTATCTTCTCACTTAGATCATCCACCGTAAGGTCACAGACAAAGGCATTTATTCGGTCGTCTCTGAAGTCTTTGTGAGCCTGATGCAGGAACATCAACGTGCAAAGAAAGAGATCAGCACAAGTTCTCGATCAGTGTTGACAGAATTTCTCAATAACCATCGAATTATTGAAAGAAATTAGCCCGTTGACATTATTTTCTGTAGAAACCTGAATCTGGGTACTAGAACTTTTCATTAGCAAAAAAAAAGGTCACTCCAACGAATTGAAGCAGTAGAAGAAAAAGGGTCACTCCAATGGAAACTAAATCATGAATGCTACTATGGCCACCATCACAGGACATCATTGCAGAAAATTCTTCACACATTCCATCATAGACACTTTTTAGTATAATATTTTTTAAAGTAAATCATTACCCGCATTATTTTCTCGGGGCACCATGAAGACATGCCGTTGTTTTAGTAAAATAGATTTAGGACATTAACATAGAACCTTAGTGTCATTACATAGACATTCGAACCTTCACTAAGTCAATGGCACGCGCCGAAAAATCACATCCATGGACAAAGATATCTGGAAATGAGGACAACAAAGGGAAAATCGTGTTTCCTGCTCCACAGCCAACCTGAAAACAAGCAGACAGCAAGTCACAGTTTCTCTTTTCCTAATTCCTCGAAAAATTACAATAAATACAATTCCACTAATAATATACAACTGAAAAAATAAAAAAGGGGATATTTTTCAATAGTTCACGCCTCGCAGAAAAGAGGGGAGGAAAAAAAAGATCAGATAACTACTATAACAGAAGGTAACGACGATCCCAGAAAAGTGCTACCGAAGAAAAAAACATGGATATCTGGGGGAACTATGAAAAGTTACTGAAGGCCCTCGAAAAGGAACTATGCAGGAAATATGGGGTAATAAGGAATAACCGTCGGCATCGAGAACGAAATATAAATCATCCAGGCGATCTTTCGAGGGAAAAAATCTAATCTGTGAGATGCCGAGTGACCGGTTACCTCCAAGACGACCGGTTGGTTGCCCTCCTGAGCCTGCAGATGAGAGGAAAAACAGTTTGTGCGTGAAACTTAGGTTGACTTAGAACAGGAACACTATCTGCGTGATAGAAAAAAAATAGATAAATCGAAGGAGATTGAGGGAATAACGTCGTTACACTGAAATGGCAGCCCCATTCCTTGTCCAGGTAGTGTCGATCCTTGAAGAACTACCTCCGCCAAAATCCGAAACAGCGTCATAGCAGACACATGTTTACTAACGCCGGGACAAGTTGCAAGCAGAAGAAACGACGAACCTTGTCCTGGTGACGCTTGTAGAATTTATCCCAGTACTTGCCGGCATCCCTCTCGTACTTCTCTGCACCGAGCGGAAAGATCCCGTGGACGCAGAAGAGTCAGTAAAAGGAAAACAATTGAAAAAAGAAGAGCGGAAAGCTCTGGCACTGGAGAGCGTCGACAACCTCTCCAGTAGGGGCTGACTTCTCTGCCGGAGGCGGCAGCCGCCGACGCGTAAATTTGCATCTTCTTCTCCTCCCGCGCCGCCGCCATCGCCGCCGGGTGCGAGACTCTGGGAATTTGCTCCCACCCCAGCACCTTCATGACTGTTAACGCAGCGGGCGGATCGGAGTAGTGTAAATTATGGACGATAGGCACCCTATAGGGGCCCATTAACAATCAGCCCAATATTCACGGCCTCATCCAACTTGGCGGCCCAATAAGTTCGGTAAGTTTGTGGCCTACCAGGCCCGAACCACGTGAAGTCTTAGCCCGGCCCTCCGTCTCAACTCACCGAACGTTGTGGGAGATTAGATGGGTGAGAGAGAGAGAGAGTGAGCGACGCGTAGATCGTCGTGACCAACCACGTTCTTGTCGGCCCAATAAAATAATTGGGCCGGCCCTAGCCTCTCTTTTTATTGTCCTTAGAGCCCATAATCGTGCTCGTCCTCGTTATACTTTTTTGCCTTATCCAGCCCATCGACGCCGTATGTAAGTCAGATCTGGTAAACCGTTTTGAAAAGTATACACTCAAATACTCTCCTCACTTTTTTAATATTTTTATAGATATCCACTATTGTGCTTAGGCAATCCATATTTGTGTACGTGCTGTAATGTTTTTTATTTATTTTAAAAAACTATTATTATTGTCATTGGTGACATTTATTAAAATATTTTTCATAACTACGCCTAGTAATTAAGGTTCTATTTTGTTTATCATGTAGGTCTCTTAGATATGAACAAATGGGTGGGTCTCCTCACATAGTAGATTAAGAAGAAATGTCCTCGGCTCTCTAGTCAATACTACTCTCATTGGTTATCATGTCTTTTTTATCATACTTTGTTTTATTTAATATTTTGAGGCTTTCTATCAAAATATATAATGTTCTTAATTGCTCTCATGATTAATGATCGATTTTTAAGGAAAAATTCAAACAACACAAAAATGTAGGTCACATTTTTGTAGCATAATTTTGAAAATAAAATAATTATTTTTTTTATTATATGCATATGTATACAATTTAAAATTTTATTATTAAATTTATTTGTAATTTCAGCTCATGAATATAAGATGGATTTTGATGTTGCCTCAAATATTGGGAGTTGTCAAGATTTCTCCCATTAGTTTATAGATTTTTTATATTATGACTTATTTTCCATACCTTATCCATTTTTTTTAGTTATTTCACACGTCATTAGCTCAAGCATGCATAATTTCATCCTCTTCAATATGAATCTAAAGTCTCATGTATTATTTTTATTATTATTTTCATCATATGGGTATTAAAATATTGGTACTAAGCATCACATATAGCCATGGTATGGCACATATGTAGGACAATGCAATGAGAGTACACAATGGCACAATGATGTGGCATGTGCATGTGGCAGCAAGATAGGAGCACAAGAGGGAGATATGATATAGAGGTTGAAGGCAATGGTGACAAATGATGTCACTAGCGTGGTGTCATCAAATGATTAAATAGTTAATCTCATACCATATGTGGGATTAATTATCTTAGGAGCCCTATCAATATAGATGAACTCAAACCCTCCATATATGTTACCTATGGAGTTATTAGATTTACCTATTTCATTAGTGTTAACCTCTTGGTCATGATTGACTAATTGAGGACAAGTACATCCAATGTCAAGCAAAGATTGTGTGAAATAGTTAGCATCCTTGTCCCAATAGTATAAGAGCCTTAAAAAAATGTCAAAACCCTCCCCCCCCCTATCATCCTTGTCTATTTTTCATCAGCAATAGAAAGATGAAAATAGAGGAAGTAAAGGCAATGAAAGTGACAGTCACAAGTAGAGAATTGCCCATCTAAAAGAGCAGTAGAAGGTGATACTAAGATTTGTCGAAGTGTTTACAAATTAGTTGAAGGATGGGACATACTTTCTATGGGAGAAAATAAAGATTCAGTTAACACATGCAAAGGAACAAGCTTGGGTGGCAACAACTATTGAGGCCCTATTTGGTCAGATGGATGAAGAACTCAAATCATTATATGAGCAATCAAAGAAATTAGTTACATCCTTTGTAGTTCAAAATGGTTCATTGTGAGAGTAGCTAAAAATAAAATTAACTAGGTTAGAGGTAGTTGGAGGAAGTTGTGACTAACTACTAAAACAAGATCACAAGCATCTAAATATACTAAGAGCATACCCATATGTGGGGCCCTTGACACTAAAGATGTATGATCCAAACCTTATTCTAAGAAACGAGACACAATATTAATCAATATTTTTTTTACGAGACTTGCAATGTTACTTAAATCCCAATAACTCTTCAAATGATGAAAAGTTTTTATTAGGAGTCTCTATTTAGTTGGACACAACAAGACCTAGTGGAGATTGAGGACTGATGACTCGCCTTAACCGACATAATTTGTTAGGACCAACTTGTTAAGAAAATTAGAGAATAGCTTTGTCCAACCAACTTTGGCTAGGCAACTCCTGTAAACCCCCATGATGTGATAAAGGGAGGATATTAGGGGAAGCAGTGAGTGGAGATTCCCCTACAAAGAGCCAGATGAGGGGAGACCCTCACGTCTGATTTGGAGGGCAGGGATATCCCAACCTTACTATCATTATGCCTTTGCAATGTTACTTGGAGTCATGCTAATGTGGTAACAACTATTTTGAGTGACAAAAAGTGTATTGGTGAATTAACCATCCTTTTAGTTATCACTAATGACTTGTTGGACGCTATATGAAAGGTTTACACCATGAATTCGGTGACCAAAAATATCATACAACAAACACATGCGAGACTCGTCAATTCTAAATAAAAGATAGAGTCCTCTATGTAGAGGGCCAATGCCCCTATGCGACTCATAGATGACAACTTAAATGATTTCTTTGAAATATTTATGATGTATTGTACTTGAGTCACCCAAGACAACAACACACGCTATCACTCTTTGCAGATAATTACTTTTGACCTATCATGAAGGGGAATGTAAAGACTTACATGTACTATTGTCTCATTTTTCAACAAGATAAGATCAAGTAGTGAAATGTAGTAAGAATTTTGGAGCCTCTCCTCATTACAAAAGGGTCATGGTAGCCATTATTAAAATATTTCATCACTAGGCTCCTTAGAATTAACATCATGATTCTATCTTAGTAGTGGTAGTCCAATTCTTCAAATATATCACTTTTATTTTACATAGTATGATTGTACGTAAGAGGAAACAATATATTTATTCTTAACACATTGTCAAGCTTTAAGTATATTGAGTTGAACTCTAACTTTTACATTACTTTTTACCATCAAATAGATGAGCAAATGAAGTACATTAATGACATATTTGAAAAGTACATATGCTATTACATAACATCTATAACAAATAATTTAGTGAAACTACTGGCATTGCATAATCTGCTCATAACATTTGATAATACTCTTCTATCAAGTACTAACCTTTTGACTTGTCTATGGGCTATCAACCATTAATGTATTTAGATATTGTGAAGTAAACTGTAATAACTTCTACCTCATCAAGTGGGCATGACAACTACACGAGACAACCACTTGAGAGAAGGACATAGATATATGGTAGCATGAGGAACTCATTATGAGCTACTATGACCAACAACATTTGACGAAGATGTTAGATTTGACTGGTGGGGGAGAATGTTAACTAAGGTCACATTACAACAATAAATCATGACACTAAGACACCACATGCTACAAACAAGTATACCGTAATACATATGCATGATGACATGGTGGGAGTGCATGGTAGCACAACATGGGTGCATGGTGGCATAGCTAATATGCATGATGGCACAATGCATGTGCTTGATGGCATAATTGAGGCACATGACATCACAATAAGAGTGCACAATGACATGGTATGTGAATGCAGCAGCAAGATGTGAGCACGAGAGTGAGACATGGTATGAAGGCAAGGGAGCCAAATGATATTACTATCATGATGTTATCTAACAATTAAGTAATTAATTTGGCACCAAATGTGTGATTAACAGTCATAAGGGCCTTGTCTATATAGAGGTACCCAAACCCTTTGTATCCATAATTTTTGGAGTTATTGGGTTTATCTCTTTGGTCAGTGTTAACCTCTTAGACATGATTAATTGGTTATCAATTATACTTATAACACCAAGTAAAAATTGTATAGAGCAACTAACATCTTTGTCACGATTTCCTTTTTTTGTATTAATATATATTTTTTATCCATATGTTTGACTTTTAAAAAAGTCAACCATCATTAGGCATGGTTAAAGATTTATTATTGACCACTTTACTTCAACTCCATGAAGACCATTTGAGTAATGTATCACCCTTTACATAATCTAAACATTATCATAATAGATACTACAAATAATTAAACTCTCCCTCTTTCACTGTGTATATATCTCTCATGGTTTACAAATAGAAGTCAAAAGGTCCTATAAAATGGGCCATCTCATTCTCATAACAAAAGGTTAACATTTATCTTTAAAAATAAATTTGAAATAGTAATGAGATATTTGTAAATATTTCTCACAATTAACTTATAACGAAAGAATGGTTCATTGTTGGCGGAGAGACATAAAGGGGTAAAAATGTGGAGGGTTCGTAGAGACCAAACTATATAATCAATTAATGTACTAATATAAAATAGCATAAAAAAATAGAAAGTGAAAATATGTTTCTTTTTATTTTATGCACTAACAAGACACAGTACACGCTTGCGACTGACCGTTAGGATGTCAACGTTGGGCGTGAGGCAAAGGAGAAGCGGAGACGCTCTCGCAACCTGCGAATGCACACGCCAGATCTTCTTCTTCAAACATAACTGGGCCCCACTGGATTGCCTTCGTAGCAGAGAGAGAGAGGAGATTCCGGGGAAGGCCTTTTTGAATCTCTCATAATGGCGAGACGAGGAGGAGCTTATAGGGTGCAATAAATCCTCGCAGGAGATCTCGTGAAGGATTTCTGGAGTATCCCGGCTCCCCTCCTTCCTCCTCTCGAAGGAAGAGCTCCTCTCTCTCTCTCTATCTCTCTCTTTGGACGTCTGAAGCTCCGGCCACACACCTATCCCCGTGAAGGAGAGCTCTCCGACGATCACGAGTTTCATCTCCCCAGTGGCAATGTCCCTACAGGCGCGCCGCCGGCTTCAAATACTCCCTGCGGCAAGCGGCCAGAGAAGAGCACCCAGCAGAAGAAGATCGATCACGGATGGGAAACCTTCAGCACCACCGCCGCCGCTGCCTCCTCCTCCTCTGCTTCTGCTGCACGTCATGGTTTCTGCCGCTGGAGGCTATGGAGCTGCGGACCTACATCGTCCACCTCCACCACACGGCCGGCTCTCCGGGGACCACACTTGAAAGCAAGCTCGAATGGCACCTCTCCTTCCTCCGGCAAACGACGACCGCATTGGAGGAGGAGGAGGAGGGCCCCTCGGGGCGACTTGTCTACTCCTACCGATCCGCCGTCAACGGTTTCGCCGCCCGTCTATCTGCAGAGGAAGTTGACGCTCTACGGCGCAACACCGGCGTCGCCGCGGTCCACCCCGACCGCCGGCTCGAGCTGCACACGACCTACTCGCACCAGTTCCTGGGGCTAGGTTTCTCCCCCGGCGGCGCCTGGGCCAACTCCGGCTACGGGAAGGGGGCCATCGTCGGGGTCCTCGACACCGGGGTCTGGCCCGAAAGCCCGAGCTTCCACGACCGGGGCATGCCCCCAGTGCCGAGACGGTGGAGAGGGATCTGCCAAGAGGGGCAGAGCTTCAACTCCTCCGCCTGCAACCGTAAGCTCATCGGTGCGCGCTTCTACGGCAAGGGGCACCGGACGTCGACCTCCGAGCCGGGGCTGTCCCACGTCGTGGAGTACGTCTCCCCGCGCGACGCCCACGGACACGGGACACACACGTCCTCCACGGCGGCGGGCGCCGTGGTGGAGGGCGCCAGCGTGCTCGGCGTAGGCGGCGGCGTCGCCGCTGGGATGGCCCCGGGGGCCCATGTGGCCGTCTACAAAGTCTGCTGGTTCAACGGGTGCTACAGCTCCGACATCCTCGCCGGGATCGACGACGCCATCAGCGACGGCGTCGACGTGCTTTCCCTCTCCCTGGGGGGATTCCCGCTCCCACTCTTCGAGGACAACATCGCCATCGGCGCCTTCCGCGCCATGGAGAAGGGTGTGGTGGTGATCTGCGCGGCGGGGAACAACGGGCCGGCGCCGGGCTCCGTCGCCAATGAGGCCCCCTGGATCGTCACCGTCGGCGCGAGCACCATGGACCGGCGGTTCCCGGCCTTCGTCCGCATGGGGAACGGGCAGCTGCTGTACGGCGAGTCCCTCTACCCTGGGAACCATTTCAGGAACATCCCCGGCCGGGAGGTGGAGCTGGTCTACGAGGACGGCGGGAACGGCGGAGGCGAGTTCTGCTTCAGGGGGTCTCTCGCCAGGGCCAGGGTCGGCGGGAAGATGGTGGTCTGCGACCGCGGGGTCAACGGGCGGGCTGAGAAGGGAGGCGTTGTGAGGGAAGCCGGAGGGGCGGGGATGATCCTGGCTAACCAGGAGATCAACCAGGAGGAGGACTCGGTGGACGTCCACGTCCTGCCGACCGCCCTGGTCGGCTACAACGAGTCCCTCCGTCTGAAGAGCTACATGAAGTCGACGGGGCGGCCCGTGGCCCAGATCGAGTTCGGTGGGACGACGGTCCGGCGAGCCAGGGGGCCGGCGGTGGCGCTGTTCTCCTCCAGGGGGCCGAGCCTTACCGACCGCTCCGTCATCAAGCCAGACCTGGTCGCTCCGGGGGTGAACATCATCGCCGCATGGCCGCAGAACCTGGGCCCCTCGGGACTGCCGGAGGATTACAGAAGAGTCAACTTCAGCATCCTCTCCGGCACCTCCATGTCCTGCCCACACGTCAGCGGGATCGCCGCTCTGGTTCGCGCTGCCCACCCCTCGTGGAGCCCCGCCGCAGTCAAGTCCGCCATCATGACCTCCGCCGACGTGTTCGATCACTACGGGAAGCCCATCATGGACGGCGCGAGCCCCGCCGGAGTATTCGCCATCGGCGCTGGCCACGTGAATCCGGCGAGGGCCATGGACCCCGGTCTAGTCTACGACATCAGACCAGAAGACTACGTCGTGCATCTCTGTACTCTGGGGTACACCGGCTCCGAGATCTTCACCGTCACGCACAGGAACACCAGCTGCAGGGAGATCCAGGCGAAAAACAGGTACTTCAGCCTCAACTATCCCTCTGTTTCAGTGGTCTTCAAGAAGGCAGAGACGACGAAGATCATCCAGAGGCGAGTGACCAACGTGGGTCCGCCCAACTCGACGTACATCGTGCGAGTGGCGCCGATGGACGGGGTCAGAATCAGGGTCACCCCGCCGGTCCTCACCTTCAACGCCGCCCACCAGAGTAAGAGCTACAGGGTGTGGTTCCAGTCGAAAAAGAGGACAGTGAAGGGGAAGACGCGCTCCGAGGAAGGGGATCTGACCTGGTTCAGCAGCCGTAACCGACGCCACAGAGTGAGAAGCCCCATTGCCGTTACCTGGGCAGGGTAGAGAACGGCAGCCGGCAGCGACAGTAAATGAACCCTCCATATGATTGGTGTACAGAGAGATTTGAAGCTCTCAAATTTCCCTAAGAAGTAGGTCTTTCCTTTTTCCTCGAATAAACCTTTGATTATTGGATAAACGAGGATGAACTCCTTGCCTTTGATTCACAGCAATATGTAGCAGCAGGTTGCAGCCATAAGCGAATCTTTAGCTTCGTCGCTGATAATCTTCCTCCTGTGTGCTCTTCCTCTCTCCGCGTCGTCTCTCAGAGTTCCCCTGTTTCTCCATCACTACCATCATTCTCAGAGAAGGAAAACATTCTTCACTGTTCCCAATTTTCTCATAAGGTAGCATCACGAGATACAAAAATGAGGAGGAATATATGGCACGAGTGATTCAGAAGCATGGAAAAATTTTCGAGAGAAGAGAGTTAGAACAAGGTGTGGGCACGGAGGAGGGAGGGGGGGGGGTATGTACAGGTTGTCTCTCATTTCTTGACGAACTGCAGGCCATTGGCATCGGAGTACCTCTCCATGAACCTCATGAACCTGTCCCACTCTCGAGAGGTGCGCATGATGTACTTGGCCTCGATTCTCGCCGGCCTTCCGTTGACGAACTTGGCGCTGACGTCGACGGACTGAAGCACGCCTTCCTCGTCGATCATGTAGAAACCGGTGATGTCGCCGAGCTCGCCGGAGGAGTCAAAAAGCGAGGGCTCGTCGAACACGAAGGTCGCCACGCCGTTGGTGCCGTCGCGGGACTTGGTCAGCCTCACGTCCGGCACGGTCTGCTCGTCGGTCCCCTGAATGAATTGGATCGCCGGCTTGACCGCCATTCTAATCGCTCGTGATATTTGGCGGCTTGATCTCACTTGGGTGAACTTCAGTTTACGGAGCTCCAGGGAGGCGCCATTGAAGGAGGAGCTGGCGCTCTGAATAGACCCCGTTGGAAAGGCCGTCGAACCTGAAAGGAGGGAGAGCCTACAGTCAACGGGCAGAGTCCAACATTGACATCCTCCGGGGGAGGTTCAGGAAGGGAGACCCTAGATTTGTTCGGCAAACGCCGGAAACGATCTCCTCGTGGAGATCTTCATTATATAGGTGGTATGTTCTTCAGGGAAATCATGAGAACGCTGGAGGAATCTGTTCACTTCATTTTGCGATAGGTCCAGAAATACTGCCGAGACCGGAATAACACAATCACAATCCAGAGTATAAAACCTAGAAACGGGAGGAAGCCATTCCCATCTTGTTTCGCTGAAGAAATCGAAATTCTCATCGATTATAACACAAAAAAATGCAGGAATCCCTAGAGATTAACTCGAATAAGCCACGGATTAAAAGCCTAGAGAGAACAAATCGACAGGTTGCCTACGATGGAGCAGAAATCTCCAGCTCTACAGAAAAATTTACAGGTCGGAGACTCCCACATTGGGGTTCCAGAACGGAGCAAGTTCAGGACGGGAGAAGACCACCTAAAAGAGAGCGATGCTGCCGCGGGGAATGGAAGACGGCGGAGGAGAGCGCAAGCGACTGCAGCGTCGCCATTCTGAAGAACAGGCGGGGAGAGGAGGAGAAACTGCGTGCCGGAACGAGGGGGAGGCGCAGTCTGAGGGGAGAACTAGAGAATGGTGAGAGGTAGAGGCCAGAAAAAACCTAGCAAGCAGAGAGAGAGAGAGAGAGAGAGAGAGAGTGAGAGAGAGGTAGAGAGAGAGAGAGAGGGGGAGAGAGAGAAGAAATGGGTGAAGATGGTGAAGAGAGGTGTGTCCGAAGCAGAACCATTCGGAAAGGATTGGTCTGGGGATTTCCAGGGGGTACGCGTCAACAAGTTACGCAACACCGCGTACATGTCTGATATCGAATTATGAAAATAATATGGCTTTCTAGAAATTGTCGAAAAGTTGTGGGTCGCAGTACAATCACATCCATACACGAATCGGGCCGTCCTTTCAAACTCCCTTCTGGTCAATGGATTGACTTAAAGCGGGTTTCAGAAGCACTATTCACTGGGTAGGGCCCCACAGCGGCACACTTTACTAAATAATACAACTACTAGTTAAAACCCGGTTGGGTGTTTTGGTCTTCTTTCTTGTCAGGGTACCTGGTCTTAAGCAGAGAGAAGTGGTGCCGCAGCCAATCCTCACTGCCATAAAGATAACAGAGATCTCCAGAAGGTGGCTCCGTCTCCCCTCGTCCTCTTCTCCGTAGATCTGAGCGGGATCGGGGGAAGAGGGGAGGGGGGGGGGGGGACGCTTCCAGAGATCATGGCGTCCTACGTGTATCTGTCCAGTTTCCTCCTCTGCTTGTTCAGTGACCCCGTGACAACGTGGAAAAGCCGCGGCGGCGGCGCTCGGAGGCAAGAGAAGGAGAGATGGAAGAGGAAGGCGTCCAAGCGTTGATTGGCTGGCTGCTGGGCCGTGTTAGGCAAGTCGGATACTTTGGCTGGTTTCCTATCCCACACACCCCACCCCCCTGCTTCTTCGTCTCCTCCCCTCCAAGAATCTTGGCGACTCCTCGTCTTCTGTTCCAGTGTATTCCCCGGGTTCGTCCCTCTGCTTGGTCGCGAATCCTTGTCTTGTTCTAGTTTGAGCGGGCATCCACAGCCCGTGGTTTTCCTCTCCGCAGTCGTCGTGCTTCCATCTCCCTCTGTTTCTGTCGCTCTCTTGCGTGGTTGTCTGATCCGGGAGATCCAAGACCTGGCATGGCCGGATGAAGCCGAAGCCCTGGGTTTTGGAACCTCTTCCTTCACACGCGTGGCTCTGGCCGCCATGGAAACCACCATCTACCTCCACCTCCGCAGGAAGTTTGAGCTCCGTCCCCCGCCTACTGCTACAGCAGAAGCTTCAGCCTGCGGGCGGATGAGGACGACGAGGAAGATGGATTAAGAGCAAGCAAGCCTAGCCGCCGGGCCGGCTGCGGAAGGGACAAAACCACAAAGAGCTCGGTGGTGGCGAACGTCTTCCATGCCGCGGAACAGGTCCTCCACCGAGGAGGGCTCCACTTTCGCTAGCCGACAAGGCACTTTTGTCGGCGCTGTGGGTCCCACGGCTAGCGGTCTCTGGGCCAAAAATTATATGGGCTCGTTATTGGGCTTGGATGAAATGGGCACCGACGTGGACTCACCGCCGCACGGTCCAGCGTGGCGTCTCCGTCGGATGTCTTTGCGATAAACCCTCGCTTTCAGTCATTTTCGAAGTTAGGCCCTCACTATCCGGCCTGTAAGGTTTTGGGGGCCCATGCATTTGGGAGTGGCGCTTGTGGGGCCCACCACTCCCCAAAGGGCCAAACCGTATGCGTAAACTCGTAGCGACCATGGCCAACTACTCTCCATATAACTTCTCGAACAAAATCCAGCCCTCCACGCACCAACCGGACGATGGAAACGTTGGAACAAAAGAGGGCGGGTCCCATCGCCTCCGTCCAAATCCATGTCTCCCCATCCTTGCCGTCTGTCCAGTGGATCCTGAGGAAGAATCCACCTATTACACGACTAGATATATCCGGACCGTAGGAGCGTCCGGGCGTTGGAGGCAAGGGAATAGTTTAATTTCTAGATAGAGCCGGCGGAATACCGTACCGTTACAGGAGTAGAGTGGTACAGTTGGTGAATTGGAGAGAACCGTTAGGGCATTTACGGCAGGTTACTGAATCGCTTAGTTATCTTTTCTCAGAAAGCCAGACACTCTCTCTCCTTTCTCGCGACTCTTCTCTGCCCACGATGAGGGGAAAGCGCGAAGAGTGAAAGAGCAGTGGCATATTTCGTAAATTAGGGGAGCGAAAATGGTGATTTGAAACTCCAACGACCGGCGGACGTGCCACCTTCTGGGTTCTGCTCCGTCGATCTAGCGATCCTCGAGCGTCCTTTGCAGAGTTTAACCACCACCTTCCGCTTCCATTCTGCCGCGGCGTCGTCGGCGAGCCGGAGTTCCCTCCGCCGCTTTGTTGCCGTCGTGTCCCTGAATTGAGGGGAATCTCCGTCGGAAGCACTCAGATCCGAGACATTGTCCCGGATCGGCGGGAGTGACTCTAACCCTAAGGCGAGGAGACCGCGATATTTCCGCCGTCTCCGTCGCCACCGCCGTCGAAATGGAGGCGGCGTTGGAGATGGCGCGGTCGAAAGACACGAAAGAGAGAATGGCCGGTGTGGAGCGCCTCCATGAGCTACTGGAGGCCTCCCGTAAAAGCCTCTCCGCTGCCGACGTCACCTCTCTAGTCGATTGCTGCTTGGATCTCCTCAAGGACAACAATTTCAGGGTCTCACAGGGTGGCCTCCAGGCGCTTTCCTCGGCTGCTGTCCTCTCAGGGGAACACCTTAAGCTACATTTCAATGGTTTGGTTCCGGCTGTTGTGGAACGGTTAGGGGACGGGAAGCAGCCAGTCAGGGATGCCGCTCGGCAGCTTCTGATAACTCTTATGGAGGTTGATTCCTATGAGCTTCATTTCGTTTCCAGATTTGATTTCTTTGAGATGATTCCCCATGTTTTTATCATAATGAGGACGATGCACTCTATGTTGTAGTTCTTTCCAGTTTTCTCCGCAATATTTTAGATCTCTGTCTTTCATCGTGGAACGAAAGAAAAACTATATTTATGTAGAACAGGATGGTCGGATTGAGTTTTTTAATTCTTGGTTCCGTTTTGCTGTAGTGAAGTGAATGCATGTCGCACTTTTTTTTTTGGGAACTTCACGAGCGTGGGAAAAGCAGGAAGTTTCGCCTATCTGATCGAGCTCCATTTGTTCTAAAGTCGTTCTGCCTCAAATTGATTCTAAAAAGTTCATGCTAAAAAAAAAATCATTGTTACGTCTCCCCATCCCCCACTTGCTCTATCCCTCATTTCTTTTGAGCGTGTGAAAAATAATTTTGTATTTATTTAAAAATGTGGTAAATGGTTTCCCTAATCTCTGAATACTCTCTTTATAACGTCTCTTAAAGTTCTATTTGTTATCACTGTTTTTGAAGAATTTATAATGTAGTTTGCACTGTTCCTCCCACATTCGCGTTCGTGTTTGTTTTGCTGTAAATTCTTACTAATGCTGTTCCTTTTTGTTTTCTAATGCGGTGTACAATATCATTCAGCATTAAAAACTGGATGCCATTGTCACAGAGAGCACAAACTAATTAGTTGATAATCTTTATGCACCTACCAATTCTTCATTTTTGCCTTTTATTTCTTTCAATGGAGACATGTAATTTTATTTTATTTTATTTCATAGAATGATCTTATAGAACACTACAGCTCAGACTTTAAGATTTTTAATGTAAACTAGGTTTCTTCGCCGACAATTATCGTTGAAAGAGCTGGAAGTTATGCTTGGAACCACAGGAGTTGGAGAGTTCGTGAAGAGTTTGTGCGTACAGTAACTATAGCAATTGGCCTTTTTGCTTCTACCGAGCTTACTCTTCAGCGGGTTCTTCTTTCTCCAGTACGTTTATAATCTTAGATTAAAGTTGGCAAATACTATGGTTCGCAATTTTCACTTTTCTAAAAATATTGTTTCTTTTGTCTATGCCAGGTATTGCAGTTGTTGAATGACTCTAACTACAGTGTTCGAGAAGCTGCTACTTCTTGTATTGAGGTCAGTGTTCTAACTTATGTATTATGATCAAAATGTTTAACTTAGATCCTATATTTTGTATCCATTTAGTTCACATTAATATGCCTGGGAATGCATTTCATTCGGATCCACTTTCTGCAATTTCAAATTCGTAATGTTCTGCCTACTAACAGGAATTTACAAGGCCATGAAAATGACGGTTTATGCGTCAGTTTATATAATGATATATTAATGGCTAGATACAGTCGCATGATACCAAACAAATGATATTGTTCATACACAACGGTGTAATCATCCCCAAAGACTTTAAACAAATGAATGTCCCCGAAGTTGTTGACAACTTCAAAAGTTCCACAATGAAAAAAATTACTACTTCGGCGGATATCACTTCAGAATATCAAATTAGAAATTTGGGGAAATGAGAAGTCTCAAAAAATTAGTTGTTACCCTGACTTGGAAGTATTATTTTCATGATTTCTGTGAAAGGAACTGGTGCATAAATAGAATAGCTTCTTGGCTTGACTCTCATCATAGAACTTGATTGCAAAGTACCGGGATATGACTCACAGGTAATTGAGATTCCTTGATGCGTCTTTTGCAAATTTTTCACTGTGATGTTCCCTTCCTGACCTTTGTCACTCTTTCAGATTTTCTCCTTGGGTTCTATGTTACACCAATCATATCAATTCTGTTTCACATATGTATACATATTTGTGTATAATTAGTCAAAAGTTATTCGCCAGTCATGTTAAATTTATAACTTTGTTCCTTTAAATTTCAGGAGATCTATATGCAGATCGGACCCCAATTTCATGATGAATTGCAACGACACCATCTTCCTCCGCTGATGGTAATGCTATTGGTCATGTAACTCATTTTTTGTCCATAATTGTTCTTTCACAGATATTATAAAGTCATAATTGTTGCTATAGATGAAAGAGATTAATAGCCGATTGGAGAAGCTTGAACCAAAATTACGTCCAGCAGAAAGCTCAGGCCATTTTATTCCTTCAGAAGTGAAATCTTCCTTACATAACCACAAAAAGAGCAGCCCAAAGGCCAAACCAGCTCCACGGGAAACTACTCTTTATGGTGGTAAGTATTATTGCATGAGTATTTGGAGAGGTTTGAGCTGAATCCTAATATTCTGAATGTTGCTATGACTTGATCGTCTTAATTTTCATGGATGAACATTAAAAAATGTACTGAAATAGTTCAAGTGGATCAGTTACTCTCTGTTTGGTTGTTCAGTTGTTTAATGCATTTATAAGTACTTGAGGAAACGTTGTCTGATTGACAGGTTGGTTATTATTGTAGGGGTGGAGTGGGAGGGGGGGAAGTTGTGTGTTAAAAAGCATTGTAAAGTGGTTGATGATATTCTATCATCTTTTTTTGTGATTTAGTCCGATGGTTATTGGAGAATACATAATTGAGTTAGAATCATTTAATGTACGAGTAACTGCTCTCTAAATAAATCTTAGCATTTTTTATATTGAAACGGTGGACGTGTCTAAATTCTAGTAATACTTTATGGTTGGTGTTTTAAATCTTGATCTTCATAACAGTGCTAGTGATAACTGAGTATAATGCTGTATGACGGTGAAGTTCTTGTGTGGAACTCAAAATTTTGCAAATGTGCTTCCAATAAATTGTTGTATTGGTTGTGCGTGTCTAATGGATTCATTCTTCTTGTTATTGTAGTCGACACAATTGTTTTGACCTCCCATAGCATCCTGCTTTTATGATGCATTTTCATCTTTTTTTTTTGTTTTGCATCACTTTTTTGGCTTAAAATTTTGTGCCCCTACTGGGAAAGGTGCTTTTACTCTGTTATTCCTCTATCACATTTATAGATGGTCCGTCATGACAATACAGTCCCTTACGAATGGACTTTGTTTGCTTGTCATCATTTTTTTCTCTCAATTTAACAGAGTTTGGGAACTAGAAAGAGCATCAGTTAGTTGTTTAGCTCCACTCTGTTTAGATTTGCAATAATTATTTGATTCCTTACGTATAATTGGTGACAAAAGACATCTCTGTAATCTGAAAGGCGGGTATTTTCTTCATAATCATAGTCTGCTTGTTTAACGTGCTGTTATTTTTTTTAGCCTTTGGTGAAGCTGATGCTGCTGAAAATCCAGTAGAGCCCATTTCAGTGCACACAGACAAAGAATTGGTGCGAGAATTTGAGAAGATTTCGTCGACTCTAGTTCCAGAAAAGGATTGGTCAATCAGAATAGCTGCAATGCAGAGAATTGAAGGACTTGTTTTGGGAGGTTAGTACTGAAGGTTATCGCTTTAGATTTTACTGCATTTCTTATTTGGAAGCAAAAGGAATAATATTTAGATCATGATCTTTTGGAACTCTGTTGGGCTGATTGTTTTCTGCATCTCCCTCTCCCCCAAAGGAGTGTGAGCCTTCTGGAAACAAATGCTCACTTGTACGTTGTGCAATTTGCATGCCCTGCCAAGGAAATGCTTGAAATCAGATCTTACATTTGTTTTACGCTTTTAGTTTATGTTCTAGGAAACCATGATATTGTTGCCTTTTCGTGCTCATTTCCTAGTTTTGATGTTCACTGAATTGGATCTAACTTTATTCCATCCCACTACCTCTGCTGGAATTGTGTTTTGGTTTTTCTGAGAAAGTGATGCCCTACCAACTTGAGGAACAGAGAGTTAAATATTATTCCATCATTAAGGTTCCCTAGTATCTTATTTACTGGGGTCTATTAAACATCAGACGACTCTTTATCTTTGTCCAGGAACAGTGGCCCATTTTTATACAGAAATGGTTACTATCTCCTTGAGAAACAACTCTGTTTCTATTCAAGGGTTGTGAAACGGAGAAACAAAAAGAAACTTTATACAAATCATTACAAAGGTTACTATCTCCTTGAGAAATTGTCATAATTCATTTTTATAGTTGTGAGACATTTTTATTAGGCTTTATTTTTGTTCATTTCAGTTGCTTTTGTGTTTTACTATTTCAGAATGGTTCTCGTGATTTTTTTTTGAGATGTTGAGATGATTTAAGTTGGCTAGTGCGTTCATTTTTCATGGTTCTAGGCCAATGTTTGGACTCTTGGTTGAAAGCATCCTGGATATATACTATCAATCATGTTCACTTTTGCAATCAAATTGATATTCTCGATTATTCAATGGTTTAGATATTCTTAATACTATTTTCGTCTTCAGGTGCCACCGATTTTCCATCCTTTCCCATGCTTTTAAAGCAACTTGTTACTCCTCTCAGCTCTCAGCTCAGTGACAGACGTTCTAGCATCGTAAAACAGGTACATAAACTTTCTAGATATCTTTTTTCTGCTATGGATATGAGCGATATGATCCTCTACCACGAATATATAAGTTATATTCAAATGCATTACGAGTGAATAGGGCATCTGGCTGAATGTAACTTGAGATGTTTAAGTTTTCTCGAATGTTTTTTATTAGATGTTGGAGAAACATTGTTTCTTTCTATTTTCTAATTGCCATAAAAAAAATGAAAATTTGTCCTACGCCATTAAACAAAAGAAAAATGGTCACGATCAATAAACAATTTTTTGGAATAGTAGCATCAGGATGCAGCTCCTTTGATACTCAAACCGTAGGGTGATGAATAATTTGATTTGGTTTAATTTCTACTGGTAGCGTTTTTGTGTTGGATTCTATGTTTCTTGAATACTCAAACTGTGGAGAAGGATAGTTTTTTTTTATAGAGTAACCTTCCACTGCTCTGTGGGATTCACAGAGCAGTGGAAGATCACAAGGTGAACAGTGTACTTATGAGAAAGAGGCCGCAATAATCCCCCTTAACTTTTGATTCTCCCTGAAAGAACTAGGAGAAGACAATCAGAGACATCTAATAGTAATGGATCCCTTTATAACATAAAGTTCTGCAGTGGCAGCCTTAACAGTGCAATGGTGTACAAAGTTGTTTCCGAATCAATATTCTAGATGTCTAGGGAGAGTACTAGAGGAAAAGGTCCCCTCGAATGGAGCGGCTGTTTATTTGTGTGTTATTACAGCCGGGGGTTGGAGGGGGAGGAGGTAATTGTCAACATTGAAACTTTTTGACAGATGAGGGGTTATAGAACCTTGAGGAATGACTGCAACTATGAACATAATTGTTGCAATGCTGAAGAAGAGGAAGTGGAGGTGGTTGTTGTCTTATCTTTTCTTAGATGTTTGATGATACTATGAAGTTTTGTAGAAACCTACTGGCTTTGTTCTTCCAAGGAGTTTTATATTTTAACTTGATATATTTCATCTGCTATGAGCGTGGTAAGTGAAGTTGCATTAGCCACAGAACCAGATCCCACCCAGAGTTCGATAGGAATGGTATAGTGAATTAGATTAGAGTCTATATTGTGGTCACATTGACCAAATCAAAATATTTTGGAGAAGTGGAGTATTTGATAAGATAACAAAAAGACGACTTTCTTGTAGTTTACGAAATCTATAACTTTAGCCCTTAGTAAGAAAAAGCGCTGACTACAGTATAAACTCTATACTTTTATCAAGAGAGCATATCTCGCTTCTACCTTTGCCCTTAGTTATATCATGGGGATTAGGGTTCGTATTCCTTACCTTTTTCCCCCGTTTATTTCGAACAAACTTGTCTTGTCTCTTCGTTTTCTTTTACTGGAAGTTGGATCTTCCTCTAGTTACTAGAGAGAAGGCCGAGGAGCCTTTTAAAAGCCAAAGAGTCATTTTTAAAGGCCTTGGTTGGCTTGGAATTGGCTGATCCTGTCTGAGATCAATGGCATCTGACTGTTTTTTAATTGGGTTTTTTAGTTTTTATCCCTGCTTTCCATAAATCCTTGTCTTTATTGATATTTCTGTAGATCCCCACGAATAACCTTTTCCTCGTTTTTCAGGCCCTCTGTTTTTATCTGTCAGATTTACTGGAATAAACAAAAAAATTACATTAACAATTAGCATAAGTTAGGAAAAAGGCTAAAACACCCTCAAAACCCGTATTCTCTCGCTCTTTCTCTCTCTCTCTCTCTCTCTCTCTCTCTCTCTCTCTCTCTCTCTCTCTCTCTCTCTCCTGCTGGTTTTTCATCATTTTTGTAGATTTAGGCATGCTTTTAGAATATTCCGACCTTAATTATCCGGTTTAAATTTCTTCATAACTGGTGGACTAAAACGTAAAGACAGTTTGTGGGAATGTACAGTTAATATCAATAAACGTGGAGAATCGTTGATAATTCAGTGGTTTTTATGGATTATAATATAAAAATTTCTGTATTTTATGAGTTTTAAAGAGACTCATTTTGATTCAATCTGGTCAGTCGCTGGTGCGGATTAACCCTTTTTTCCAAGCACGGTGACCTGGTCGGTGGATTGATAATTACTGGGTGAAGAGTATACATAAAGCGGATATATGCACACCAAATTAAAAAGATTGTACGTAGCAATGGAGAAGATAGATGAGAAACAGGCTAACGATTAGTGGTGGATGTTGTGTTTTGGGTTCTATCATGGGTGCAATTACATTTGTGAGCTTGCTAATAATTTTGAAGACCATACCCGTGATCAGTGGAAGACACCCCCCATGGTTTGAGCTATGGTGTGCAACTCCCGTATATTAACTGATCCGCCAATCCCAGTGAACCATTTGTTTGCTATGCGTCCAACCTAATAAAAAGATGCCTAACTCTAGGTATTCTTTGCACAGTACAGGGTGCCTATTAGGCGCTCTTTAATGACATTCGATGATATTCTTAATTCACTAAATATTTTGAGGGGAAGGAAAGGTGCAGAACTACATTTCAAGTTTAGCATAAAGGTTGGGTATATATTTGTTATCAAGAGTAGTTATGGAAGCATGTGGAAAGGATGAACAGTCCTTACTTGGGAAATATACAATTGACTTGATTTGTTGGCTTTGTTTTCTGGAATCCCTTCGGCCCTTCAGAGGGAATAAACTCATGGTGTAAATATGCGTAGATAGCTGAAGGTTTTTGTGAGAATGTCCTCTATTTTGGTTTGGTTCTTTGGTAGAGCGTCGGATGTTGGCAATCCTTACTGATGTTTTATATAGTGTTTATCTGTTTTGACTTCCTTGCTGGCAGCTTCTGCTAGTTTTCTGCTAGTATTATTTTCTACTACTTTTTATGTAAATCATTTTGAAATGAACATGCTATGACCAGGAAATTTTCATTCGATTGACGTTGATTCCGTTTTGAAGAGTTCAGTGAGTTATGGAACAATGGTGCTTCATTGGATGGAATGTGGCACTATTTTGTTGTTTATTTTATTTGGCTTTCAGCGCTGTTCCTGAAGCTGTCAACATTCTGTCAAATGCCATTTGTCTGACTGTACTTCATTTATTCCAGGCCTGCCATCTTTTGAACTTCTTGTCAAAAGAACTTTTGGGGGACTTTGAGGCTTGTGCTGAGACGTTAATACCGGTAAATTATTTCTTCTTCTGACTTTCAGTCTGCTGTTCAATGATCTCAGTTCTTAATGGTCCTTGCTTGTTTCAGGTGATCTTTAAGCTCGTTGTAATTACAGTTCTTGTGATCGCTGAGTCTGCTGACAACTGCATAAAAACGGTTTGAAACATTGTGCCCGTTTTTTTTCTTTTGATAAGGTTTTACAAGATCGTGTTAAAATAATGTCTGAGTGTTCCAGATGCTACGTAACTGTAAAGTTGCTCGTGTTCTTCCCCGAATAGCTGATTGTGCGAAAAATGACCGAAGTGCAATCCTTCGTGCCAGGTAAGAGTGACAAGAGACCTATCATCTGTGCTGCATTAATACTTATTTTGCTTATATTTTCCATTGCAGATGTTGTGAATATGCACTGTTAATTTTAGAGTACTGGGCTGATGCTCCAGAAATTCAGCGCTCGGCTGATCTTTATGAAGATCTTATTAAGTGTTGTGTGGCTGACGCAATGAGTGAGGTAAAACTAATTTTTTGTTGTTTTGTTTCTAGGATTGCCTTAAATAAGACCTTTACTACGAACTGGTCTTGGACCCAAAAAAACCCAAATGTTTGAGCATGTGTTGTCATAACCGAATGCTGGGAACTTTCCTCTTCAGAACTTCCAAGGGTAGGTATTTGGGAGTAATCATTGTTAACATAGGAAAGCATTAGGAAAGAGTTCTTTTTTTGTTTTTGGTTGGGGTTGATCACGTGCATTGCACTTTCTGTCCTGTGCGATAATGATATTGTGATAAGAACTACAACGTTTGAATGCATATTGTTTCGCCTATATGAGCATTGGTGAATGTCAGAATGTTGGCTCGCCAACTATCTGTCTGGTTGACTACTATGCGTGGTATCACATTGCTTGTTCTGATTGTGTGGGTGTTGGTAGATGCCTTACCCTTTTTAAAAATACGTTACGGATTGATAACTTTTTATCTTTTGTGCATGCATGAGTTAACTATAACTCACTTTCTGTGTCATCTAATTGCATAGTGGACTTGTGTTAGGTACGCTCAACTGCAAGAACATGCTACAGGATGTTTGCAAAAACTTGGCCTGAGCGTTCTCGACGCCTACTCTTATCTTTTGATCCTGTTATCCAAAGGGTATTTTATTCACGGTTATTTGAAAAATCCCTTCCAGTTTTTTCTTTATTTATGGTGAAATTCATGTTCTGACATGTTTGCTTCTTCTCAGTTAATCAATGAAGAAGATGGAGGTATACACAAGCGCTATGCTTCTCCCTCGCTCCGTGAAAGAGGAGCACAACTGTCACGTGCTTCATCTCACAATCCTTCATCTGGTGTACCTGGATATGGAACATCCGCTATTGTTGCTATGGACAGAAGTGGAAGTATTAGTTCTGGGGCGTCTCTTTCCTCTGCTAATCTGCTTCAGTCTCAGACAAAATCTTTTGCAAAATCAGAAAGGAGCCTTGAAAATGTGCTTCATTCCAGTAAGCAGAAGGTTACTGCAATTGAAAGCTTACTGCGGGGTGTAAGTCTTTCTGACAAGCCAAATTTATTGACTCGCTCAAGCAGCTTGGATCTAGGTATTGAATGGAACCATGATCTAAGTTTTTTTTTCCTGAATGATATCGTCAGTGGAATTTGTCCTAACCCCTGTAGATATTTAGTTGAACATCTAAACAACTTATATTGTTGTTCCTAGTGCAGGAGTTGACCCACCATCATCTCGTGATCCGCCATTTCCACCAGCTGTTCTCTCCTCAACGCATCTTTCATTGCAGACCTCTGCATTGGTAGATTCTAATACAACCAACACTGCCCGTGCTAACGTTCGTAATGGGGGATCATTTTTAAGTGACCTCATTTCTCAAAATCAGGCTGCCAGAGAACAAGGTAAAGCGTCGTACAATGATAACCTCACGTCTGATTCTTTGCCAGCCCTATCAATGCCATATGCAGCAAAAAGGTACTCTGA
Source organism: Spirodela intermedia (assembly GCA_902729315.2). NCBI lineage: Eukaryota > Viridiplantae > Streptophyta > Magnoliopsida > Alismatales > Araceae > Spirodela > Spirodela intermedia. The sequence continues at coordinate 866,056 of LR746265.1, forward strand.
AAGGCCTCGAGAGGATGGTTTTACTGAAGACAACAGCGACATGAGGGCTGCCAGGCGACTTCCTTCTTTGCATAATGAAAAGCTGTATCTCGACACGCCTTACAAGGACACAAACTTTAAAGACACTCATAATTATGTTCCAAATTTCCAAAGGCCTCTTTTAAGAAAACAGATTACTGGCAGGGCATCAGCAAGTAGTAGGAACAGCTTTGATGATACCCAACTCTCTGCTGGTGAAATGGCTGGCTATATGGACGGTCCGGCATCCCTCACTGATGCTCTTACAGAGGGTTTGAGCCCCAGCTCGGACTGGATGGCGAGGGTTTCTGCTTTCAATTATCTCCAAACATTATTGCAGCAAGGTCCCAAAGGCATTCAGGAAATATCTCAACATTTTGAGAAAGTCATGAAGCTGTTTTTCCAGCATTTGGATGATCCTCATCATAAAGTTGCCCAGGCAGCCCTGTCGACCCTTGCAGAAATTATTCCGGCTTGTCGGAAGCCTTTTGAGAGTTATCTTGAAAGGATGCTACCACATGTATTTTCCAGGTTGATTGACCCTAAGGAGTTGGTCAGGCGACCTTGCTCAACTACCTTGGAAATCGTCAGCAAGACCTATGGTATTGATTCTTTGCTCCCTGCCTTGCTTCGTTCTTTAGATGAGCAGAGGTCACCAAAAGCCAAACTGGCTGTCATTCAGTATGCAAACAACTCCTTTAACAAACACGCCATGAACTCCGATGGTTCGAGCAATGGTGGACTTCTTAAACTGTGGCTTGCTAAGTTGCTGCCCCTGGTAAGTGATAAAAACACAAAGCTGAAGGAAGCAGCTGTGACTGGTATCATATCTGTTTACTCCCATTTTGATCCGACAGCTGTCCTTAATTTTATTATAAGCCTATCCGTCGAAGACCAAAACTCTCTGAGACGGGCGCTAAAGCAGTATACTCCCCGTATTGAGGTTGACCTTATGAGCTTCTTGCAAAGCAAGAAGGATAGGCAACGCCCAAAATCCTTTTATGACCAACCTGATACTATCGGATCCTCTGAGGATGGATATGCTGGAATATCCAAGAAAAGTCACCTTTTTGGAAGATATTCTTCAGGTTCTATTGATATGGAGAGTGGCAGGAAGTGGAGTTCCGTACAGGAACCTAGCCATGTCAGCAGTTCTGTAGTGCTGCCAACCTCTAATGAGAGCCAAGATCATCTGTACCGAAGCTACGATGAGAGCTCTAGCTTCGAGATCCGTGATGACGCCCAGGCAAAGGATACAAAATTTGTTAGTGATTCTGTGTCAGGTGGTTCCGGGCAATGGACAAGTCACTCTGGGAAGGTGGATTCTAGCATTGATTTTGCGGGTTCTGCTGTGACTCCACGACTCGATATCAGTAGAATCCTAGGTTCGGATGTGCAAAGGGCTTCAGGGTTGAGCTTGAATGGTGAAGGCTTGGCTGATGTGGAATACAGTCAGGATAAGCTTATTTTTAGTAAAAGTAGTTCCAAGTCAGCTGCTGGGCCTAGCATCCCTCAACTTCTTCACCAGGTTAGCATGTGACGATCCGTTTTAGTGCCTTGGAACTTTCATTGTGAAAATTGTGCGATATTGTTGATGAAACAAATTTCATTTGACTGTCGTTCGGCCGTCCTCATATTCATATGTGGTAGCCATCTTATTTAGTTTCTCTTGATCTGTAGATTTGCAATGGAAATGATGAGAACTCAGGTGTAAACAAAAGGGACGCTCTACAACAGTTGGCTGAAGCTTCCAAATCCAACGATCAATCTGTGTGGCCTAAGGTTTGCATTTACTTTTGAGCACATGCACGAAGGTGGTGGAGATGATCTGATAACATGTATTCCCCTATTGGGCAAAGTAAAAGAATGCAGCTGAAACATGATTTTATCCGAAGATTATGCCGGCCAGGCAGCTTCTGGCTTTTTATTACGATTTTATCCGAACATTATTAAGCTGTAAATGGTCGTCCTCAGAAAGGGAACTGTTGATCATATTTCCTAAAATCAAAGTTTCAGAAGGTTGAGAGCATGGATGAGATCATGGCGCTACTACTCTGAATATCCTATAAATGCTAAAAATGTTAACAAAAAAAAAAAAAAAAAAAAAAAAACACTGTCCATTCTACTTCATGTCAGGAGATTTGTTTTAGGTTAAACTATTTGTGCTTCGTCCGGGTACCCGCATTTCATAACTATGGGTGCTCCTGCGCTTGCAGTACTTCAATCAGATATTGACAGCTGTGCTTGAAACTCTGGACGATCCTGATTCTTCCACCAGGGAGCTCGTTCTATCACTCATAGTCGAAATGCTGGATCAGCAGGTTCACGAACTATCTCAATGATTTTTATTTTTCAAAATCATATTTTGCTTATCATTTTTATAAAATGTAATATTTGATTCATCCTCACCTTATTTCTCAACTTCCAGAAAGATGCCATGGAGGACTCTGTTGAGATCGTCATAGAAAAACTGCTACACGCAACCAAAGACAGTGCTGTGAAGGTACTGCGCTTATTGGGAGGTCCATCCCACATTAAAGGAGCATGCTACGATCTTTCACCTGACTCCATATTTCCCTTTCAGGTATCCAATGAAGCCCAGCAGTGTCTGTCGATCATACTATCCAAGTATGATCCCTACAGATGCCTCTCTGTAAGTCGTTTCTCTTCATAGCTTGGAGAACATGATCAATCGGCTGTTGCGATTCCTTTGTAGCCGAAATCATTCTTCCACAATTTTTTTTACAGGTCGTTGTTCCTCTGTTGGTCAGTGAAGATGAGAAGATGCTCGTGACCTGCATTAACTGTCTGACTAAGGTAAAAAATAAAATAAAATAAATTCAATCCTTATTTTTAAGGGACGCGTCTATTTAAGGTGGGTTTTTTTCCGAATATTCGAATTAAAGAAGAAACTTTGGGTAAAGCTCTGAATCAATATGGTTATGAGCCTTTCAGCGTCCGTATATTTTTTATATCGATGCTGGGAATTGTGGCCTCTCATTAATTTCTTTTTTTTTCTAACTGGGAAGTACAAAAGCACCCAAAATAGGGAAGAGTTCCCGTCTCTTTTTCTGGTTACGGAAATGTATGTTATTATGATCGTTGTTGTCGGAATATGTATGCGCATAGCATGTTGATGCATCTCCATGGTTTCAGCTTGTGGGGCGGCTTTCTCAGGAGGAGCTGATGACCCAACTGCCTTCTTTTCTACCCGCCCTCTTTGATGCGTTTGGCAACCAGAGTGCAGATGTTCGCAAGGTCTGTTCTCCTACTCTCTCTCTCTCTCTCTCCCTCTCGCTAGATATATGTGTATGTTTATATCCATATCTGATATTTATTTCATATTTTTATATCGATACTTTCTCCATGAGGGAAAATAATTCGGGTTAGCAGACACCCTGGTAGTTAATGACTCTGAATCATGTTATTTTAAGGTGGATATCCACTGAGATTGATCAATGAGTGGTGGTGCAATGAGTTGGCCCCGGAGGGAAAAAAAAAAAAACCCAAGAAACGGGCTTGTGGGCTCTACACAAGTGGAGACGAGACCAGTTTCTGGGATTTCCCTGCCCAGAGAAGAGAGAGAGAGAGAGAGACTTTCTTTTTCAAAAATTTAGTGCTAGATGTGGCTAATGCCGGCCTGACTGCAGACGGTCGTCTTCTGCCTGGTGGACATCTACATCATGCTGGGGAAAGCCTTCCTGCCGTACCTGGAGGGCCTGAACAGCACGCAGCTGCGGTTAGTGACCATCTACGCCAACCGGATCTCGCAGGCGAGGTCGGGCTCCGCCATCAACGCCGCCAGCCACGGGTGACCCCCCCCTGGCTGGCCTCTTCGGCGCATCTGCCCGCCTGACCGTGGTTGCTGTTTATTTTGTAATTTTGTATGCCCTCGGCTTGCTTCTCTTGTTGGGTGCCTGTCTGTTGGCGGAGTGAGTGGCTTCTCTGGTGTTCTCGGGAAGGGGAGGGGAGGGGGGAGTGCATGTGTGCGCGTGTCTTCTGTGGACTTTATCTCTCGGATTGGTGATATCTGCCGGGCCCTTCATTCTTTCCAACCCGAAGATGCATGCATCCAAACCGTAGACTCGGATCCCTTCCGTAGCACTCCGGTTATCTCTCAGAGAGAGAGAGAGAGAGAATATGCAAGATTTCTCAAATAAAATTTAACCAGCTTATCAAGGTTTTTGGCATAAATGTGTATGAGGGTCAAAATTTAACCAGCTTATGTTAGATGTGTATGAGGGGCGAGAGAGCCTTACACCGACGACGTTTCCACGTTCTGTGGCGAAAAGGGCCAAAACGCAATAAATTTATTTCAGATGCATGAAAGTGCAAATATATATAAAGTGATGGAAATATTTTGGGTATAAAAATAAATGTCGATATTTTATTGCCCTCCGTCGAATTTACTCGGGGCATCCTCGTGGACGGTGGGCTAGCGTTATCCGGGGGATCGGATAGCGTTGTATACGTGGCAGCACCCGAATGGGCAAGGCAACTCGCCTTCGCCTTCGGTGGCTGCGGGGGGCCTCGGACCGCTGTCCGAACCTGCGCGCCCAATCCCGATTTTATTTCCCGATCAATTGCGGCGATCTAGCACATGCCACGTTGCCTCCCGCGGATAAAGAGGAAGATAGGAGCGAGGAGAAAGGAGGAGAGCAGATAGATAGCCCAAGCGCCGCCGACTTTTCGGCCGAGGACTGAGACTGATCGCAATGGCCGCCTCCAGCATGGCTTCGGCAGCCGCCGGCTTCGCCCTCACCCCCGCCATCTCCCCCAACGCCGCCGGCAACCCCCGCGCAGTCTCCGTCTTTTTCCCCAGGACCACAGCCAGGAGGAGCCTCGTCGTCCGCGCTGAGGAGGCCTCCGCGCCGCCGCCCGCCGCCCCCGCTGCCACGGAGGAGGGCAAGCCCACCGCCGATCCCCCCAAGCCCCCCCCTCGTGGACCCAAGAAGGGCACCAAGGTAACCTCTCTCTCTCTTTCTCCCTATCTATCTACCTATCTATCTCTATCTCACTCTGGGATCTGACCCCATTCCACTCTTTTTGCTGTGTCAGGTGAAGATCCTCAGGAGGGAGTCCTACTGGTTCAACGATGTTGGCTCTGTGGTCGCCGTTGATCAGGTGGGTCATCTCTCCGTCTCTGTCTCTCTGTCCGTGTTCTATGTATCTATCTATCTAGCCTGTGAACTGAAAGAAGGTTGGCCGTGGTGCATTCTTGCGGCTGCAGGACCCGCAGACTCGCTACCCGGTGGTGGTCCGGTTCAGCAGGGTCAACTACGCCAACGTGTCCACCAACAACTACGCGTTGGATGAGGTGAAGGAGGTGAATTGAGTACGCCGCCGCCTGGCGGGTGAGATTCCGAGTGTTTGGGGAGGTCAACGGGGACTTGATTTGGGCATTTGTATAAACACCCTTCTTCTGTGCAAGCTGTTCTGTTCACCAAACTCTAGTTAAATTCCGCTTTCTCTACCCCCGCATCAGCCACCGGAAACAGCATGGGATGCCCCCCGTAATTCTGGCCCAAAGAAGGAAAAAAAATGACCGATTTTGGCCCTGAATTTTCCAAAGTTTTGCCCTAACTGGTCTCATCTCAAGTCAAAATCGGCCGTGCCGGGTTTTCTGTGATGGGTTCTTCGTTTTCTGTGATGGGTTTTCTAAGATTTCTTCTTTGTTTTTAAAAAAAACAGTTTTCAAGGAGTGCAATTGCCCCAAGGCAAAAAAAAAACTCTCAAAAATAGAAACCCGAATGCGAGAGAGATGCTTACCTACCATCTCCGACCCGGATGATCTTCTTCTCCTACGCATAAATTAATCTGAAACCCAATCATGGACGTGCCCAGCTGTCCAAATTTCAGAAAGTTGGCAAAAACCAGCCAAAAAGAGGCAAATGAACCTGTAAAGAGGCCTGTGTAGCTTCCATTTCCGCGGCACCTGACTGAAAGGTGGACAGAATTGGACTGGTTAGCCAAGAACAGGACGTGAAAAGAGTAGATAGCCAAAGAGAAGCCTTGTTTCATGGGAGTTACAGATGTAGACTCAGACAGGAGGACCGAACCCCAACCCAATCCCCTTATTCAACTCGGCCAGACCCTGATCTTCGCCTGTGGAATCTAACTGGAGCATGCCGCAACACCAAACTCCCTATCAGTAGTTATGTTCATTAATCAATGCCACACCAATGAAAAAAAATAAGTAATCGTCTAATATGCACGCACTAGTTCTTGATTTGCTGAATCTATCGGCAGAAAACGAGCAAACAGACCACAAAAATCTAGCTTCTAGGGAAGGAACTAAACAATTTTATTTATTTATTTCCAATCTGAAACCACAAGAGACGGCTTCTTCGATTCCTAATCGTTGTGTACTTCTATTGTTAGGAGAAGAATCAAACATTTGAAGCCTCAAGAAACGGCAGATGATGTTGATCTGAACTAGCAGATTGGCTTACTCTGTAATTTTTTCTTCACAAATGAAAAAAAACTAAAACATATGACCACATATATGTTACATCTAGGGAAGTAAACAGATCTTCCATGGTGTCAGAGAAGGAGATATCGCATTCATATGATACTTGTTCTTTGTGGTTTTTTTTTTTTTTTTTTTTTTTCCTTTTGGTGTTCTCATCCTTCTCGTTGACCGAGTGTGTTGGATCTGATTTCAGCATGAGTGAAGCCGAATAACTGGATCCAACCCACTAGGATCAAATTTGGTGTAAATATCTGTATCCGTTTTCTGATTTAATTAATCACATAATTAAGCTACAAAGTTATCTTCACTGACAGAGGGAAATCAAATAGTTTATTTGATCAGCATCTTGAATCAACAGATTATTTTCTATGGGATTGAAAAGAAGAGGATGCAATTATTAAGACATGGGTTTGGAACACAATGACCCCTTAAGTCAATGAAAATTATTTATTTCTTCACACAACTAATGATATTTGAGAAAAAGTAAATAAATATCTATCAAAAAAATATGATGAAGCACAAATCAATCGAATAAGAAACTTAATTTATTAGAGAGTATGCAACTGAACTTAAAGCTTTGTGATAGGCGAAACCTTTGTTTTTTTTATGTGTAGCCACAAATCCTAAAGTATAAACTCTTTGTAGCTCCACCATAAGATTCCTTCAACTCTCTCATTCCTTTTGATGGTTATTAATTCTTATAAATTCAGTTTTTTTTTTCCCTTCTAGTCCTTGCCCAAGTAATAGGAAAATGGTCCTTGTTTAATAATCCCTTATTACCTTACTAGGCATGAGAAATATAAAAATAAACTCTCTAAGCATAATTAAGAATATTTTACATGTTTTACAACTTTTCACTGATATCATTTCAATTAAGAAAATAATTTATGATATAAATTATCTTAGTAACCTGCTAAAGAAAATTGAAAATTTAGGTTATAAATTCATAAATTTAAGATTTTCCAAGAAAATAGTATTTACAAAAAGTTGTAGTATCATAGTCTTGTGGGAAAGTTGATTTTGCTTTTCCAAACTAGGCTAGAGGTTACATACTATGCAAATGTTCTTAGTCAATTTATGCATACTTCAAGAGAAATTCAACTCTTAGCTTCATACAGATTTCTATAATATTTAAAGAATTTTGTTGTAGATAGATATTATTTCATAATAATCATAATATGTAAATTGAGGTTTTAACTAATGTTGATTATGCAAGTTCAATTGAGATCAACGATTAATCTCACCAAATGGAGTAGCAATAAGCAACAAATGGTGACTAAATTGATCATGGAGTAAAAGTTTCAAGTCATTACTCAAATAATATATGAAGTAATATAAGTGAAAGTCATCTTATAAAGGATTATAATCAAATTGCAAGATCCAGACATATTATATTACGACAATAAATCTATCATAATTATTGCATACAAAGTGAAATATGTTTCAATCAAATATATTGAGGTTGACCAACACTTCACTGAAGAGAAGTTGGTAAGTGTTATTATACACACACTATATATCTTAACTAATTCATAACTGATGACTATTTTCACCAAATGATTAGGAGGGGGGAGTCTTTCAAAAGTTTGCATTAAAATTAATATTAGACGACATATATTAAAAAATAAATGTTAGAGAACCAAATATTATATTCATATCATAAACATCCTCTATTTGTGTATAAACATCCTCTAATTTATTTTTTATTTTTACATATTTTCTTTTAATCGGATCTGTCAAATCCGATTTCGATATAAGTGAAATTGGTTAACTAGATCTGACCCATTAAGGTTAGCTATAAATATCTTTATCCATTTGTTGATTTAATTAATTACAAAATATATGCCTCTACCTTTCTCTCTCTCCTCTCTTGCCGTTGCGGGCACAGCGAGCAGGGCAGGAGGGGTGAAGATAGCTATCCTTTCCCGCTCAAACTTCCCGATTAACTTCACCCCGTAGATCGTATTTACCTAACGTCCCTCGACGAGGAGGTCGGGGGGGTTATGAGATCGGACGGTCGAAGATCTACGATCGGGCAGTTGAATGAGGAGCCACGTAACGATACTCTGTGCCGTAGACCCCTGGAACGGGCTTTTTGAGTTTTCTGAGGCTACGGTGAACGTGGACTCTCTGATCAAAGGGGGGGGAGTTTCTGGTGGTTGGGGAATATGACAGAGCGAATGAAGTGAAGCAGAGGAGAGGGGAGAAGGGGGGTTTGGGGGGAGGATATGATCTGCGGAAACTTGAATCAGCCCTCCATGGCGGCCAATTCCTGCTTCCTTCCCTGTTCTTCGCCAAGAATCCAGTCCCAGTGTTCAGTTATCGGCCGGGGGATTCGATTTTCTTCGTCTTCTCTGCCCCCTCCCCTGCTCCTAGGGAGCTGCGTCCGTTTCCTCTCCTCCACACTCCGCAGAAGGAAATGGAGAAGGGAGCTCGCCCGCGTATCTTGCTCGGCTTCGGACGAACCCTCTCCGTCAGAGATTAGGTAATTTGAAGTGGTTACACTTGTTTCCGGCTGCTTTTGGCTTTGATTCGGTAGTTACACGGAGAAGGTTTATCGAAAATTGGAGGCCAGTGGCCTCGAAGGAAATGAGAATCTGAACCCATCCTACTCTTTATTTTTATATTTCATTTTCACTGGTGACGTTCTGCGTCGGGTTTTGAGTGGACGTGAGAAGCCGTCCAAATAATTGGAAAGCGCGGCATGCATCCTCAAAGACTTTAACACTGTATGATCATCCTTATCAGGACGATCAGAAAGAGAATGACTATATGGCCGATGTGATTAAAAAGCTTCAAAGAGTATTAGAATGTAAAGTAACCACTTCTTAGAACGTGTGAATTAATTTGGCTCCTTAAGACTGTCTCGGAATACTTCACCTCCACCAAGCGCCAGAAACGACGCCAAGGTGATCGTCCATCTAAATATGATTCACATTCAGTGAGCGTTCGCGCTGTACTAATCGTCTCACCCACTTAATTGCGTACGGGAATTCTCGAGTATCCTCGTGAAATTGTAGCTTGTAGCATAGTGTAATGAAGGTCAGCCGTCTAATCGAGTGTAGGTTACTTTCCAGTATTTAAATAAGTGGAGGAGGGTATCAAAGTATGATTTTGACACTGAATAAGATTGTTCTTTGACGTCCAAATCAATGATTTCAGAATCAAAAAGTTTGGTAAGCAGTTATCCTTGTTTATGAACTTGCTCCTTTTTTTGGGTACACATCTGTTGCCCTTCCCAGATGTAATAGTTCCATCGTCAGAATGACCCTCGGATATTACAGGTTGTAATTTTTCAGGCGGGATTCCACACGTAGATGCAAGAATAAAATATGTCTAGACGGAAGGCATCAGTAATGGACTGGTCTTAGAGTCGATTCTCTGATCTTGAGGTAGATGGCCGGTTTGTTGAGTATTCTGAAAATTGGTTGACTAAAGTTCATTGCCTCTTTGTTAAGGCTTTATTTTCCAAGGATGAAAAGATTTTCATTCTGGTGAAACAATGTAAGAATGTTTAGAGGATCTAGCGGAAGTTTTTCTCTCATGAGAAGGGATATCTCTATGAAGCGGCGATCTGGTATGACCTCTTTTTTCAGGGAGGAGCGAGGATCATACTGTTTTTTACACCAGCAAAGAGAAGGGATTCATGGTTCTGTTGGGAGTATTTCCGATGTTAGAGTACATTAAGAGTATTTCCGTTATTCTCACAGGTACTAATTCATTGGATCTATTTCATGCAGAAACTAGATCAAGGGATCAACTCTGAGTTGAAAATCTTGAACCACATGGGATAGCATGAGCCACATTTTATTTATTTTCGTCCTTTTGTTAGTATTGGGTACTCATTGTCCCCAGCAATTCTGTTCATTTATTCTTTTCAGTGTTTACTAGTTTACAGAAGTTCTGCTTCGTTCTCCCTCCCCATGACTTCAAATTAATGAATGTGACACTGTTGGTAGCATATTCATGGCAAGGACCTTTCCTTGAGGTGCTCAAAACATAGATAGGGCATCCATGACCATCCCTCTCCATGCTCCTTTGAACATGCAACCTCCATTTCTTGGAGGTGGGGCTATCGAAATCACATAAAAAATGTGCCATTGATATTCGTCGTTTATCTTGGGAAGATTTTTTTTCCATTGAGCTGCAATTCTATAATCTTGATTTCTAGCTGCTATCTTCAAGTTTAGTAGATCTTCCCTGACCCAGGTAGCCTCTTTATCTCCTACCGTGCCGTGCAGGCTGACATGATGGTAGAAGTAGCCTGCTTATCTTCTGTGAACTAAATCCCATATTAGACAAAGGCCACGCCTAGAATTATTTGCGGTGATCTTGGAGTTTCATAGTTTAGAGAACCCCCACTGATGGGACATTCATGGGGGAGTACTGTGTTTTCCTCTCGTGCCCCACATAGCTGCCACGCTTTCTACTAAGAATATTTCATACAGTATACTCTGAAAATAAATTGCAGATAAAACTGTCGATATTTTCTTAAAGTCAACGCCTTTATAACGGAGTACTTTTCCTTAATATCTGGCAAGAAATCGTTTCAGTAATATTTGGCACCATTTTTTATATTTTTCCGGTGGACGAATTATATTGCAGAAACAGAGGTGAGGAACTACACCTGTCACATGCTAGATTTTACAGCCGTTAAATCTTTCTCTTAGGATAGTTGGTGGACTAATGCTATTTTGCGTTGCCTCAGAGATGAATCTTTCCGCTTGTTCTTTTAGGAAACCATTTTTATTTTCTGGTCGAGGCCTCTTGTGATCCGAATTTCTTTTCTTCTTCAGCTCCACAGCCAGGATACGGAGCGAAGTTCTTTCTCCATTCCGGTCTGTGCGCATGTTCTTCTATGTTGCCTTCATTGCGAGTGGCTCACTAGGGGGGCTAATAGCCCTCACCCAACTGACCGCTGCCCTGGCTAATTCATCAAGAGCAGCCCAAGTCCCCGACATCTTGTATGGTCTCGGTATTGACTTTGGAGCAGTTGCCATATTTGCGTTTCTTTATTCAAGAGAGAGAAACGCCAAAAACGCCCAGTTGGCCAGGCTGTCGAGAGAAGAAAGCCTCTCGAATCTCAGACTACGAGTTGATGAGGAGAGAGTCATTGCTGTCAGTGCCTTGAGAGGGCTCGCCAGGCTCGTCATCATCTCCGGCCCTGCCAGCTTCATATCCGAGGCCTTCCAGAGCAGCATCCCTTTCTCTGAAGCGCTTCTTGACAGAGGGGTTCTGGTTGTCCCCATTGCCACTGATGGAAACCCACCCGCCATTAGTTTTGAGGAGAGCAGTGAGGAGGATCCAGCTCTTGTCCGGAGGAGGAGGAGACTCTGGCAGTTGACTCCTCTCTACTCCTCCGAGTGGTCAAAGTAAGATCACATATCCACGAGAGTTTTTCCTAAGTTGACGCTTCTCATTATTAGTCTGATCCTAGCATGGGACGGTGCACTGCAGGTGGCTAGATGAACAGAAAAAAATGGCTAATGTCGCCGTTGACTCCCCAGTGTGAGTATTTCTGGCCTTGGTTCTTTTAATACAGTATCTTATTGTGGTATTTATAAATTTTTGACCTGGGCATTTTTTGGAACGATTTAAAAATAACGTTGGGTAAATATTTTCTTGCTTGCAGAGCACTCTCAAATGTTGTGTTTTAAAAGTCAACTCTTGCGCGTTGACTTTGGTTGACTTCATTAAATATTAATGTCTCCACATGCATCTATTGTATCTTATTTATCGGGTATTTTCACGTCTAAAATTATTTTGAAACACCAGAAAAAGGCGATGGACTGGTGCGAATATTAATTTACATAATCTTCTTCCATGAGCTAGCTTAGGCGACCATTTGCTCATTTATCTGAGAAACCTGTTCTTCACGCTGAAGGTATCTCTCCCTGCGGATGGACGGTCGTGTCCGGGGCAGCGGGGTCGGCAGCCCTCCCTGGAATGCTTTCGTTGCCCAGCTGCCCCCCGTCAAGGGGATCTGGTCAGGCCTTCTCGATGGCATGGACGGAAGAGTCTGACTCCACCCTTGTTGCCTCGCAAGGTCAACTCCTCCCTTATATTCCATCTCCTCGGTGCATATTTTTTCCCCCCCTTTATATAATGGATTTTCTCTATTTTCCTTCAGTATTGGATTTCTCATCGTATAATCACATGAAAAAAATAATAATGGCGCTTTATTTTTCCATATATTTCCGCTCTTTCCGCCGACAAAGATAGCCATAATGATCTAGTTATGAGAAGGAACCGATGAATTTCCTCTGGAATCAATCGTTGACTGATTCACGCAAGATGGGTTTATCCGAAAGTCAAAGCCACCGTCAGTTTACAATCATGAGTCGGTATCACCGTGTCGGTCCCCCAGTGCGCGCGTTGACTACCGACAACCACGCGCGGAGGATGACGAGCTCCCTCTTTTCGTGGGCCCCCATTGCCGTCGATTTTGACCGGGCTTCCTCCCAGCCGACCGCGTCGTAGATTAAAGAAGAGGAACGGTCCTCCTCCGAGGGTATTGTTGACATTTCTGGTACGTAGCGATCGTCAACGGGACGACCCCTGTAGGATGTGGCAACCTTTCCGAGGCTTAGCTGATTAGAGAGATGAAGAGTACACAACGACCTCTCTCCTTCGGTCAACGTGGATTTGACCATCTCCCTAAAATGAGCTATCCCCAGCCGTACGACGGGTTACTTCAAGATGTCTGACCGAGTCTCCCCTTTGAAGGGTATTACCGTCCTTTACACATCGCCCAAGTCGTCACGAAGAAGACGAGCCGCACCAGGAAGTATATATATATATATATATATATAAATCTCCACAAGTAACTGATATCGCCCAGCTGGGGGGTGGGTGACGTCGGCAGATGATGATGAGTTGGACCAATCACGTTCCGAAACCGGGTTGACAAATGACGGCGGCGACGTTTACGTGTAAGATTTTTTCTTAAGAATAATATTTTTAGAATAATAACGACGAAGAGGCAGGGATTTGGAGGGTCAAGACGCTGATGGGGACTTGCAATGGGCCCCACCTTTGATGTTCAGTGCCGTCTATCTCTTTCTTGCCGCGAACCCTTCTCCCGTTGGAAGTACGAAAAGCTCTCTCTCTCTCTCTTCTCTCTCTGTTCTTGCTCTGTTCTCTGTGTTCTTCTCTCTTCTCCCTCTGGCAATCCCGAATTGAGCGGATTTACCTCGGAGGCACCAGCATCAGGAGTCGAGGGAGTCGTTGCCGTTGGATCATCGCCTCCTGGGGTTCGATTCGTAGCAGAGAGGGTCGGGGGATATCGAGGAGCTATCTGGCCAGGGACAAGGTGAGGGGGCGGCTTGTTCTATCTCGATCCAACCCCTTTCTCGCTCTTCCGGCCTGTGCAGGATGGAGGTCCAGTTCGGGGACGATCCAGAGAGCATCACTGCTCCGTCGTCTCCGTTTGCCGTCGTGTATTTTCGAGATTATCTGATCGGCTGGAGAATATCCAGAGGCGTACATTTCTCCCTCCCTCCGCGGCATGTTAGCCCCTTCATCAACTCGGCCTTCCGGCTTTCCAGCTCTCGAGCGGCCTGCGTCGTCCTCTTTGGAGAGCCGATTAAGCCTCTGTCGTTTCCTCCTCTCGATTTGAATGTTCCTTCCTTCCTTGTACGGCCGTTTCTTTCTTTCTTTCTTTCGTTATTTCTATAAATAAAAACCACGGTCGAAACCTATGCTTGGTTTCACTACCGATTTTCAACGATTCTCGTTTTCCGGCGCATGCTTCCCTCTCAATTTGCTCTTCAGGCGTTGAATCATTCTCTGTGATGCGTATATTCGCCGACTGTTAGGCCCAGACTGTGGGAATTGTGTTAGATTCCAGAACTATTGAAGCTCAAAATATGGTAGGCTTTCTGAGTTTTTGTTACTATCGGAGCAGAACATATGGTATCGTTTTTTTTCTTCCGAGCTTCAATTCTGCGGGTCTCTTCCTCTGTTCTACGCGTTCTGTGATTACGATCGTGAACGAAAATGGAGATAAATCTGTGGGGATTGTTCTTGGGTATTTTATCCATCGATTTGACTGTCCCACGCTGTTCTCGTCCGCAGGAGGAGAAGCGAGCTCTGAGGAGATCGAAGAAGAAGAAGAAGAAGAAGAGATGAGCACCCTCAAAGTGGGGGTGGAGGTTGGGGGGGCTCAGAACCTCATGGCCAAGGAAGGGCAGGGCTCCTCGAGCTCCTTCGTGGAGCTCCAGTTCGCCGGCCAAAAGCTCCGCACCTCGACCAAGGAGAAGGACCTCAATCCCGTGTGGGACGAACGCTTCTACTTCAACGTGCCGGACCCCGACCTGCTCCCTCATCTTGCCCTAGAAGCCTGCGTCTACAGCGCCTCCGGCAGCAGCAACCCTTCCTCCAAGTCCTTCCTCGGAAAGGTGCGCCTCGCCGGAACCTCCTTCGTCCCCTACTCCGACGCGGTGCTCTTGCAGTGCCCTCTCGAGAAGCGCGGCATCTTCTCCCGCGTCAGAGGGGAGCTCGGCCTCAAGGTCTACGTCACGGACGACCCCTCGATCCAGCCGTCCAACCCTCTGCCGACGATCGACCCCTTCGCCAACCCTCCGCCGTCTCCGATCTTCCGAGCTCAGGCGCCGCCTGCAAGTCCCCACGCGGGCGTGTCCGCGGAGAAGAAGGGGACCAGGTCGAGGCACTCGTTCCATCACCTCCCCAAGGGGAAGCGCTCGCCGCCGGCGGCGAAGTCGACGGCGAATGAGATGAGGGCGGAGCCGTCCGCGACGGCGAGGGTCTTTGCGGCGGTACCTTCGTCGTCGTCGGCGGCGGCGGTGAAGCAGGGTTTCAAAGCGACGGCGAAGACCTACGCCGGCGTTGGGGGGCAGACCTTTAAACCGCCCATGGGGAACACCAAAAAGAGGACGGGTGGTGGCTACGACCTCGTGGAACAGATGCGGTACCTCTTCGTTCGAGTGGTGAAGGGCCGGGACCTGGCAGCCATGGAGCTCGCCGGCACCGTCGATCCTTACGTGGAGGTGAGGCTGGGGAACTACAGGGGGCGAACGAGGACCTTCGAGAAGAACCAGAACCCGGAGTGGAATCAGGTCTTCGCCTTCGCCGGAGACAAGTTGCAGGCCTCCGAGCTGGAGGTGGTCGTCAAGGACAAGTCTCTGCTCAGGGACGACCATCTGGGGATGGTCCGCATCGACCTCAACGGGGTGCCGGACCGCGTGCCCCCTGACAGCCCCCTCGCCCCGGAGTGGTACCGGCTGGAGAACAAGAAGGGGGAGAAGCTCATGAGCGAGCTCATGCTGGCCGTCTGGCTCGGCTCGCAGGCGGACGAGACCTTCCCCGATGCCGTGCTCTCAGACGAGACGGTGATCTCGGAGGAGAGCGCCGCCAGTTCTCAGTTGCGGGGCAAGGTCTACCACGCGCCTCGGCTCTGGTACGTCCGGGTCAAGATCATCGAAGCCCAGGACATCGTGCCGCTGGGGGACGAGAGCAAGCCGGCGGAGGTGAGAGTCAGCGCCCAGGTGGGGAGACAGATCCACAACACCAAGCTCGTCCAGACCCGAAACATGGCGGCCATCTGGGGCGATGAATTCATGTTCGTCGTCGCCGAGCCCTTCGAGGAGCACCTGGTCCTCACGTTGCAGGAGAAGGTCGGGGGCTCTAAGAACGAGGACAGAGGGACCCTCCCCGTCCATCTGGCGAACCTGGAGAAGCGCGCTGACGACCGCCCCGTGCTGCCGATCTGGCGCGTCCTCGAGAAGCCCGGCCTCATCGACGTCGACCAGCTGAAGAAGAACAAGTTCGCCACCCGGCTCCACATCATTGCCCACCTCGACGGGGGCTACCACGTCTTCGACGAGCCGATCCAGTTCAGCAGCGACCTCCGGCCCACGGCGAGGCAGCTCTGGAAGGGGGCGCTCGGGCTGCTGGAGATCGGCATACGCCACGCCGTGGAGCTCTCCCCGATCAAGAACCACGAGGGGAAGGGCTCCTGCGACGCCTACTGCGTGGCCAAGTACGGCAACAAGTGGGTGCGCACCCGGACGGTACCGAACAGCCTGCAACCGATGTTCAACGAGCAGTACACCTGGGAGGTGTACGAGCCGGCCACAGTCCTCACGGTGGCGGTCTTCGACAACAGCCAGGTCCAGGTCGATGAGAAGGGCTCCGCCGCCAGGGACACGCCCATGGGCAAGGTGCGGATCCGGCTGTCCACTCTGGAGGCCGGGCGCGTGTACACTAGCCTGTATCCCCTCCTGGCGCTGCGCAACTCCGGCGTCAAGAAGATGGGCGAGCTCCAACTGGCCGTGCGGTTCTCCTCCATGTCGACGATGAACCTGATTTCCATGTACTTCAAGCCGCTTTATCCGAAGATGCACTACACGCGACCGCTGCCGATTCAGGACCAGCAGAGGCTGCGGAGCAGGGCGGTAGAGGTCGTGGTAGCGCGTCTGGGCCGGATGGAACCCCCGCTGAGGAAGGAGGTGATCGAGTACGTCTCCGAGGTGAGCTCCGACGCGTGGAGCATGCGGAAGGGAAGGGCGAACTTCTTCAGGTTCATGGCGCTGTTCTCCGGGGCGGTGGCGATGTGGAATTGGTTCGGCGAAGTGTGCCGGTGGAAGAACCCTTCGACGACTGTCCTCGTTCACGTGCTGTTTTTCGTTCTGTTGGGCTTCCCGGAGCTCATCCTCCCTACCGCGTTCCTGTACATGTTCACCACGGGCCTGTGGAACTACTTCCACCGCCCCACCCAAGCGCCACGTATGGACATGAAGCTCTCCCGGGCCGACGACACCAGCCCCGACGATCTGGACGAGGAGCTCGACACCTTCCCCAGCAGCCGCGCCGCCGACCTCATCCGCCACCGGTACGATCGCCTGAGGCACGTTGCTGCCCAAGCGGTGACGATAGCCGGCGATATCGCCACCAAGGGGGAACGGCTCCAGACGCTGCTCAGCTGGAGGGACCCCCGCGCCACCTTCATCTTCTGGGTCTTCTGCCTCGTCGCCGCCCTGTTCCTCTATGTGGTTCCCTTCAAGGTCGTCTGCTGTGTCTTCGGCTTCTACGTGATGAGGCACCCCAAGTTCAGGACGAAGCTCCCGATGGAGCCTGCCAACTTCTTCAGGCGACTGCCCGCCAGAATAGACAGCTTACTGTAGGGTGAGTGGGTTCTCTCTCCCTCCCTCCACCTCGCTCTTCTCCAGTGGTGTGTGACTCGAGAAGAAGAAGAAGAAGAAGCGGCTAGGGCTCCATTGAGGACGACGATCTGGGGCCGGTCGGATGAGCCCGTCCGGTGCGGTGTGTTGGGTTTGGGCCTTATAAGCCAGTTTGTAAATGGGCTTTTATTTGGAGACGGGCCCGTGGACTCCTACACTGTATCGCGTCTCTTTCCATCCTCTGCCCTCCCTTATCGGTGTTTGCCAAGCACCTGGCGTGCCTATCGTCGCATTTGACGAGTTCAACAGTGCCTGGCTAGTGATATATATGCATATATATATATATATATATGATAGAGAGAGAGAGAGAGAGAGAGAGAGAGAGAGAGAGAGAGAGAGAGAAGATTGTAGGTAAGCATGCGTGTTTATATTTATTTTAAATTTTGTATAATTTAAAAGTATACCTTAATTGTAGTAATATAAATATATAATATGATATACCATTTTAATAATGTGATTAATTATAATATTTTAAAACTTATACAGATATAATAAATTAATGGCCACATCAACAGTCAGATCCAATGGAGCACATTTCTGGTGGCTAGATTGAGCCCCCATATCCACACCACGCCATAAAATTTCTTCTGAATTTCCACCACTTATTTATTGGCGACTTGTAATTTAAAATACATATATGTATATATTTTATGACGTCGGATGTCTCGTGAGACCCAAAGAACGAACGGTCAGATTTTCAGTTAGAATCTACTCTCCTTGTAGAGTCAACCTCTGGCCTCCCAAAAACTGGGTAATAAAAAAGGAGTAAAAATATTTCATCATCCCTTACATTAACCGGTAAATCAACCAGTACTTAGCTCCGTATCTTGTATTTTATTTAATACACATCGGCAGTTGACTTTTATTCGTTCCATGACCGATGTTGATCGATAAAGCCTATCCATAACGTCGAGGACAGAAAAAGTCAATGCACGCATATCATCGTCACGTGCACTAGAGTTAAGAGGGATTAGCCGATGGGGAGAATAGTTAGGATATATTACTTGTTTATAGGGTTCACACACCCATACCGAACTCAAATGAGGGGGAAAATGAAAAATTCGTGGTCAATTATTAGCAACCTCACAAGCAATCTTATCGTGCACCGCCCGTGAGTGCCCTCTTAAATGGTCGGTGCCACGTGTAAAATGACGTCATCTCCAGTGCCGGATCCCTGGCTCACTTCTCTCGCCGACTAGCTGGCGACCCGGACGGCATCCGCTCACCGAAGGTATCTCAATGGAAACGATCACCGCCCTTCTTACTGAGTACCTCAGGCAACGGTCGACGTAGCTGGCGCTTGGCAGTTAACAGTATCACTCTGTCCTCCCAAGCAGCCATCTGGACCGTTCCTCAAGAATCGGACGGCGGAAAAGTAAGCATCGGGGTCGGAGAATCTTGGTGCTGGGGTTCTGTGGTCGTACAGGTCTCCGCGTTTGTCGGTTTGTACTGTCCAGCGCTGCCAACACCTCAGCAGACGGCCGTAGCGGAAACCATCCCTCGGACCTGGTCCTCTCCGTCACCGTTAAAATATAAAAATTCGATCGCTAACTATCTCTTTATGCCCATAATTCATAAGTTACGACAATAATAATAGTATATTAATCACCAATAATAACATTTATTTAATTATGTGAATAAAACGAGGGGATATTTTCGTTTAATAGTGTCACGTGGAAGGGTATATTATATAAAAGCCCTTAAATGTGAAGTATCTTATATTCTCAGTCTGTGTTCGATTAACGAGTTACCGGGAGCAGGGAGCAACCGATTGGGCGGTCCGAAAACGCGGGTGACGGCACTCTTGACGTCGTTTACATTACCGTTACGGACCTGGTTTCGCGCCCGTCAGTTACATGGTGCAGACGGTAAGCTCACGGGACACTAATTGTATTCTCACTCGCGGGTGACCTCTGAAGTGCTTGCTCTACGGGGCATCGTCGTCTACGAACTAGAGAGCGAACGAGGGGGGAGAAGGAGAGGAAGAGAGAGAGAGAGAGAGAGAGAGGGATTTTGCCGTCGGAGCACACCACCGCCATTATCAGTTCCAGCAATGTGCCGGCTCTCCAGGGTGGGTGCTAGCAGGTCGGTTGATGGTGTCCTTGGTGGAGCCGGGAGATCTGTGGGGATGGAATCCGGCTGGGGGGGAAGGCGGAGGGCTTCGGCGTCCCACCGTGGGTGGTGAGATGGGTCTCCGAGATTAAGATCTCGGGCGAGTTCACAAAGTTGGTTCCTTTTGTTGGCGCGTTTTTCCGGAGTTTTCTCCGTCGTCGGTTTCTATGTCGTGGGAGCTCTTCTCAGTCGATTAGGGTAGGGTGGAGTAGTCTCTTAGGTTCTTTCTCTCCAGCTCTCAGATCATTTCATCCGGTGAAATGCACCATGGATTTCCTGATTAGATGCGGCTTCGTTTACTTCTTTCCCCATCACTCGCAGGTTGTTTCACCCAGATGCGTTATGCATCTCTCCTTGTCTCTCAATCTGCTCTCCGGGCCTCTTTCATCCTCTAAATGCAGTCCTTCGCCAGATTATTCTTGGGGAAATACGAATCAAAGACCGATTTCTCGGTTTTTGATTAATTTTTCTTACGCGTGCAAATAATGCAGACCCTCCAATTGCTTTCAAGGTGCTCCTCGAGGATTACTGGTTTTTTTTTTTCCTTAGATGTTCGGACGTCGTTTCCCGTTCAGGAATGAAATTCGTATTTCACCATTCGGATAATTCTATTTTTTTCTGGTATTTCCGACCTTCTCTTTCTGCTGATGCAGGCTTTTCGTCAGTTGCTCCCTTCGATCCTGCTCTACCTTGTTTTTTTTTTTCAGAAATTCCTCTACAGTTTGCACTGTTCATCCCCTGTCGTATCTCCCGTTCCCTGCTTCCTTGTCGCAGCTTTTCGACATCATGATTCCTTTTTTTCCCCTTTCTTTCCTTCGTCGGCCTCGGTGGGAAGCTCCTCGACCCGTCGAGGCCAGTAGCGTCATCTGTTCTTGTACCCAGATGCCGATTATGATCAGGAAGGAGAGTTTTCTTCGTGCCGTTGTTCTCCGGGGGGAGGGGAGGTGAGGGGACGAAGGAAAAGGCTGGGGAATTAGGGTTAGGTTATTTCTTCTGCATCTGCATTTGAGACCCTAGATGCCCAGAAACGCTTTGCATTGCCCAAACGAAGCTTCTGATCTGCCCTTCATGGGTTTTTTGCAGGCTGATCGGAGTATCCTGGCTTCAGATCTCCATTATTCCGGCTCAGGGATGGTTTCTCGGTGACACCGGTGAGGGATCTCTGTCGACTTGTCGTGGCTCGGGAGAAACGGAGGAGAGGTGGGGATGGAGTCTGAGGATCGTCTCTTCCGCTGTTCTCTGAAACTTTCAGGCGCCGAGATGAACGAGACACAGAGGTGGAAGGCGCAGGATCCCCAGAAGCCGATCCCAGGATGCATGGGGGGGATGATTAACATCTTCAGCTCGAGTGCGGGAATGGCTGGAACGAAGATGCTTACAGACAGACCTCATCGAGATGGTGAGCTATTCAACCAGATTCCTTTCCTCTGTGCTTTCCTCTCAGAATTTTCGTGCGTCGACGGAGAAATACGCCATGAACGCTTCTGCGGTCCTGTTTATTTCGTACCAGTCCTCATCGACATGGATTTTATTTGTCATCAGGTTTTGTTTCCGGCAATCGACCCTACATGCCGAAGAGTGTGGTAGATGATCCTGTTTCTGCTCCGACAGACGACAAACCATCAGTAAGCAGCACTTCTTCACAGGGTTTTGATTATATAAGAGCAAAAATATGTTCTTGTTCTCTGATTTTGATCCGCTCTCAGGTGAGTTATGACCCAACAGGGAGTTTGCCCGCCAGAAGGTCCGGAGGAACGCCGATGAAGATGCTCATCGCCCATGAGATGTCCAAGGAGACGGAAAATAAGCAGAAGCCGCCTGGTGTTGTCGCGAGGTTGATGGGGCTTGACGCGCTTCCAGCGCAGCAGCCAGCTGCAAGCCCGCAAGGTGCTCACCCGCATAATATCACCTTCCTCAGATGAGGAGGAGAAGCCCTGGTCCGCGGGCAGCAGGAGAAGTCTGCTCAGCAGGATGTTTGCAAGGATGTGTACGAGGTGTGGCCTCAACAACCCCAGCCGAGCTATTGCAGAGACCAGCAGCTGCCATTGCCGAGTGAGAAGAGGATGGACCTCGTCCGGCAGAAGTTCATGGAAGCCAAGCGGCTGGCTACAGACCAGAGGCTCCTCCAATCGAAGGAGTTCCAGGACGCCCTCGAGGTTCTGAGCTCCAACAGAGACTTGTTCCTCAAGTTCCTGGAAGAGCCCAATTCCTTGTTCTCGCATCATCTGCAGGAGCTCCAGGGCTCCCCTGAGGCAATGGCGGCGCCTCAGACGAAGCGGATCACGGTGTTGAAGCCATCAAAATCTGTGGAGGCGGAGAACGGCAAGGACAACCCGAGAAGGCACCATCATCAGGTTGCAGAAGATGATCAATCTGAGAAGAAAAGGGTCGGCCGGGGCTCCGGCTTCGTTCAGCCCAAGGTGGAGAGCTTGCCCCAGCCGACGCGGATTGTGGTCTTGAAGCCCAGTCCCAGGAAGCCTCAAGACCCTCCAAATCCTGCAACGGGATTCGCCGATGGTAGAGGAGGATCCTCCTGAGGGGGTGCTGACCGATGATGCAAGAGGATCGAGAGATGTGGCGAAGGAGATCACTCGGCAGATGCGGGAGAGCCTGAGCGGCAACAGGAGGGATGACACATTGCTGTCCTCGGTCCTGTCTAATGGATACATTGGGGACGAGAGCTCCTTCAACAGGTCGGATAACGAGTTCATAGAGGACGACCCTGGTAATTTCAGTGATTTGGAGATGGTGTCGCCCCACCTCGCGGTACTCGTGGGATCATGTCAACAGATTTGGCAGTCCCTTCTCTCTTTCTTCTGTGAGTAGAGCGTCTTACTCTCCAGAGTCATCGGTGATCAGAGAGGCCAAGAAGCGGCTCTCGGAGAGGTGGGCGATGGTGGCATCGGGCGGGAGTAGTAGCAGAGATCAACAGAGGCAAGTCCGCCGGAGCTCGAGCACCTTGGGGGAGATGCTCGCCATCCCCGAGAAGAAGGAAGAGTGTGATGGAGGGTTTGCTGTGTCGAGCAGCCGGTCGTGCGGTGGAGACCGAGATGCGAGGCTGCTGGTGCCCAGTCTGTCAACTGCTGAGAATGAGATTGAGAGTGACCGTGCGGAGTCCCCGAGGAAGCTTCTCCGGTCGAAATCTGTTCCTGCTTCTTCTTCGACCTTCGATAATGGCAGGTCCATTGCTGAAGATTCCACCTCCCAAGTCGAGAAACCCATTGCTTCAAAAGATCTCAACAGGCCCAAGAGTGGGAAGACCTTCCTCAAGGGTAAAGTCTCGAGCTTGTTCTTCTCCAGGAGTAAGAAGTCGAACAGAGAGAAAGCCGATCCATTTCCCACGGCCGGCGCTGCCGCCGGGGCTCAGTCGGTGAACCCTAAATGCAATGCCGAGAGCCTTCCTGATGCTATGCGAGGAGAAGCCCCAGTTCCCACAGGGTTGACTTGCAGAGGTTCTTCTCTTTCTCCGTCGGGAAATGGAGCAAAACGGGCCGCTTCGAATTCGAAGGTTCGATCGCATGAACTTTATTTTTGTTAATAATTAGAGTCTCTTGTTCTTGTTGAGGGATACGATTGGATGAATTCGCGAAGAACAGTTTCCCTTGTTTCTCTCTTTTGTGATGATTTTTTTTTTTTGTAGGCTGGTTCATCTCAGACGAAGGTCGCAAGAACAGCCGAGATCACCGGCGAGCAGCCCAGCCCGGTCTCAATTTTGGAGGTGTCGTTCGAGGATGAGGCGAACAGTAGCTCCTCTCAATCCTCTGAGGGCGGCGCCTCCAATCTGGACTGCCGGCGTGAGTCTCAGGAGACCCATCTCCGCCCTCCTTCCTCTGGAAATTCAATTCCTGCACAGAGATTTCTTTTTGCTGATTCAATCCTTCTCCTGCGCAGAGATGATCTCTAGATCGCCGCCGATCGAATCGGTCGCCCGTTCGCTGTCTCACTCGCAGCCGAAGCTCGCGAGGAACTCGTCCATGGCGGAAGAGTGTCAGGAGCACTACTCGTTCGTGAAGTCACTGCTCTCCTCCGCCGGCCTCGGCGGCGAGGCGCCCCCCGCGGCGGCGGCGCTGGCGAGGTGGCATTCGCTGGAGAGCCCCCTGGACCCTTCCTTACTGGACAAGTTCTTGGAGAAGAAGGACGAGGACGCCAAGTGCAGGGAGAGGAGGTCTAGCCAGCGGCTGCTCTTCGACGCTGCCAATGTCGCCCTCTTGGACATCAGCAGGGCCGCCGCCGCCGCCGCCGCCAAGAACGGCGGAGCCCGGTGGGCCGGCGGGTCAGTGGCGGAGGAGGTGTGGCGGCGGGTGAAGGGATGGTGGAGTGTGGGCGGTGAGCAGTCGGCGGGGGGGCACAGCGGCCTGGTAGTGGACAGGGTGTTGAGGATGGAGGTGCCCAGCTGCGTTTGGGGGGAGATGATGTCCTCGGAGGCGGAAGAAGTTGGGAGGGAGATTGGCGGAGAATTGCTGGAGGACCTTGTTGGGGAAGCTGTCGCCGACCTCCTGATTCATCGGAGGCCATGAACCACTCCCGCCCCCGCCCCCCCCCAAGTCTCTCTCTTTCTCTCACTGCGTAGAACGCAGAGATTGTGATCATTTCTGGCCGCTAGATATAAATTTGTGATGATATCTTGCTTACTCTCACTCTTCGGCCATCAGATTTGTTAGGGATCCTCCTCCAAGTGTATGTATCTATGGACAAAGAAAAAATGCCCAAGCCCCCCTCTCCTTTCTGGGTCGCTCGCCCTTCCGATCCTCCAGAAGCCGCATCATCTAGGGAGGGAGAGAGAGAGAGAGGGGTGGCCGTGGCGGGACTGTAGGTGCATGTGGGCGTCAGACGCTGCGCTGGGCACGCCGGGAAGCCCGTCCTTGTCGTCGGAGGGCTCCTCTCGTGTGCCGGGTCGTCGCCTTCCTCGTCCTCTAATGGCCAGGAGCAGCAGCAGTGGGAGCCGCCATCGCTGTTTCTCGGGCTCGCGGTCGGTAAAAACGCCGAACATCTGCTCCGCGACCTTCTCGAGGCACCGGGGTTACCCTCGAGATGCCCACATTAAGTAAATAAAAAAAACTTAACCTTTTCATCAGACCCGCCTCACCCTGATTCCCATATGAACGAAACCAAACCCCAAACAGGCCACCACCATGCACGTGGGGTAAGAGAGAGAGAGAGAGGGAGAGGACGGAGGCATAGTTGGGCGCCATTAATGGCGCGTCCTTGGCGTTGGAAGCAAGCAAGAAAGTATCGATCATAGAAAATGGTGTCCCAACAGCGGCGTGTATCTCTGCCGGCGGAAAGGGAAAGGAGAGAAGCCCCTCCCCCCTCCTCCTCATCTTCCTACACGTCCTAGAAGTCAACTAGCGGCGGCGGCGGCGGCAACAACTCCCAATAACGCTGCTGCCCATTGAACCCGTCCGTGGGGTCAGCGTTACGCCGCCGTCTGAGGTGGTCCACTCCACAGAGGAGGAAGAGGAGGAGAAGCTGATCAGAGCGTGGTCCTCTCCGTGGTTAGAGGACAAATTGGGTCATAACTCGGCTTTGGCCGGTTTCTCAATGGCCCACGGTCCACCGTTGTGGATGCCCCCACCCGCCCATCGTATGTATGGTCCACGGAACACAATCGGACCCAAGGCTAGACAGGCAGGCGGAGATATAGTTCATCTCCGCAGCATCGAGACGATCGCATTCAAGGGAAATTTCTCGAAATAGAAAGAATCGTGTAGATGGGCCATCAATCCTCCTGTCACGAATTGAATGCTCCGTGGGCGTGAGAAAGATGGGCTCACTCGGATGCACCCCACCAAGGAAAAAGCGTACCCTCCTCTCTCTCTCTCTCCCTCTCTCTCTCTCTCTATATGTATATATATATATGTATATATACACTGTAGGGAAATAGTGAAGCTTTTAGTAAGCGAAATAATTTACATTTACTTTATTGATGTGTGGAAAACAAGAGATAATTTTACTCAAATACCAGGAATAAGAATATATCTTTTAGCCGGAGTAGATCTCTTTTTATTTGACTACGAGATTGTTGACCGAATATATATATGTTTTATTTGACCACGAGTGGGGGTAGTTGAGATCTGAATATGTAAAAGGTGAGATTCGTCCAACGTTGAGATCTGAGCCTGCTTTATAACCCGGCCCGGTTTATCCTGGGTAGAAAACAAATTTAAGATTAAAGCCCAGACAACAGAACCAGCCCGGCCCAAAAAATGGGGAATTGGCCCTGGAAGTGAGGAAAGCATCCGCCCACTGTCAGGTCCAATCACAGCCCGGCATGGTTCGCTAGCAGGGCCCAGATTATTAACACGTAAAATTGGACCAAATGGGCCGTGGTTAATGGAGGGGAGAGAGAGGAACCGAAAAGCAGTCGACTTGATGAGAACGGTACATAGAGACAATAGACGTCCCCCACAAGCGTGCGGGAGAGGGAGCGGCCCCCTACCCTGAAAGAGGGAGAAGAAACTGGACGAGGAGAACCACAAGCACAAGCTAGCGCAGATGGCGCTTTATTTTCTCCAGAATAGGACTGGAATGTTCTGACTGGAGGTAAGGAGAACTAGAAGTAACCTGGCTAACTGCTTCACGAAAGGGGAACTCACTCACAGGGGGAACATCATGTCGATGTCTTCAGCACCCACCACAACGCCCATCTTCTCCTTTCCATGCTTTCCACCTGTCTCCGCCTCCCAGCAATGGAGAACAGACTTCGGGGACTCGGCGCGTTGGGTGAAAGATTGATAGAACACCAAACCACCACCGGGAAGCTCCTGCTCGACGACGTCTTCGCGGGCGTATCCTCTCGCGGCGATCGGCTTGTCCCACGACGCCGCTGCCGCACGGGGTCCGAAGACAGTGACTGCGAGGGAGAAGTTATCGGGGGCAAAGCATTTCAGCACCCTCTGCACAAGAGCCTGGTAGTCCAACGCGGAGGGATCGAATCCCATGGTCTCGTAGCTCGCGTAGCTGAAGCCGTCCTCCGGGGTGACATGGATAGTTGAGAGAGCGCGGCCGGTGATCCCATTCATGGAGTAGCCGCAGGGGTCAAACTCGAAGTCGCAGATCTCCATCTCTGGGATGATGTCGTAAATCCCCGCGAGCTTCGTCATTTCCTTAGCTGAAGGAGGCTTGCCCTCGGAGGACTTTTTGAAGAAAACTGATGCGCGATCCTTGTCTAAACCAGTCATACACATCTCGAGGGTTACCATGGGCTGCTCTGGCTTGTCGCAGGCGTAATAGACATGCCAATTGCGGTTGGGAACGGCCCGGTCGCCGATAACGTAGGCACCTGAGGAAAGGCCTCCAAAGTACCGGTTGAGATCTGAAACCTCCTCGGAGAAGCTACGGTGGGGAGCAGGTTGAGCCTCTGGAAATATAAAGCTGCCACGAGAGTATTTCACAGACGTAACGTGGAGTGAGAGCCCGGCAGCGAGTTCGAGGATCCTAGGGATGGCTAAGAGGAGCTTCGTGGTCCCGCAAGTCTTCAGGATTATCTTGTGAGGGAACACAAACAAACTAGATTCAGAAAGGACATAGGAGTCGAAGTCCTTGTTGGAAAGCTGGTTCACGATGGTGCAGAAGGCAGTGTCCAGAATGGAGTCAATCTCAGATCGGGAAAGAGAGCGGAGACCGCGACCTTGGGGATCCTTAAACAAAGGTGCATCGGAAAAAGTGATCTCGAGGCGCTTCTCGTAGCCTTCAAACCCGATAGGGCTTTGCGGGGGAAGGTTTTGGGTCTCGCCCTCTAAAGTTGCCATGTGAACAGATCTTTTGAAAGATAAACAGATGGAGTAGGAGACGGAGAAGACTGGGAAATGTCGGGTGCTGATTATTGCCGAAAGCAGCTAGCCAGAGTGGGGTTTCAATCAGAAACAAAACGAAAATCCTAACAGATGGTCCCCTACAGGACCGCAGAGGGCACCCCAGGGGGGAGTCAGGATGGTTTCCTCACGCACTGCCAATACCAGAGACGATAATTGATCAGAAATGGGCAAAAAAAAGAAAGTGACATTAAGCGTGACAACTTTGATTCTTCCTCTACTTACGTTGGAGTAAGCAGCAGATCGAAACTTCTTGATTCCTCCGTTAGGTCGAACATCTTCAATGCTGTAACCTAGAGGAGCTTCATACTGTAACGAACTACTGCTACCGGATTTCTTGAGGCCACCTTTAGACTCCATTAAAACATCAATACTTGCTGCAGATCGATAAAAATGGTCAGCTTCCATCGTCTAGACGACCGTGATAAATTAACCATTTATAGAAAATAGTGATCGATAACAACGGCAAAGATTCCACATCATGTAATTTTCACGCTACATTTATCGGATCTTGAAAAAATGGTACCAACGACTGCATGACACATGAAGATCTCTGAATTCAACATCCTACTGACAAAACAGCAATGAATAAAACAAAAAGGCGTAGCAACGGACGGAGAAGGAGACGTCTCAAAGATCACGTCACGAAACGACAAAGTGGTACAAACCGTAACGAAGACAATTGGAATCTACAGGTGGGATCAGATCTCGTCAATGATATCGATGAAAGCATGGCGAATGGAAATCTGCATATTCGGCGGCCTCAAGTTGAGACATATATGAGACAGAGAGAGAGAGAGAGAGAGATGAGAGTCCGGAAACAAAAAACGTGACATTTCTCAGGTAACAAGCCTAGAATATTATACATAGAAATGAAACAAAACTAAGTACAGCTGGAAAAACGCGAAACAACAGATCTTCACCAGAGCGAGCCGATGAAACGAAACCACGGACAAAATTACGACAAACGACGAAAGACGAGTAGATCGCTCCAAATAATGACGTCGCAAAGAGTTCCTTACTATTAAAAAGATTTGTTGATCATCCAACTATAATACGCCGCTCAACCAGAACCCTTGCGCTTCCTCTATTACTCTGCAAGAACAGGCACGATCAACAACAGAAGGACGCGGATCCGACGACCAACCAGAAATAAGCGGAGGAGGACGGCCTCAACGGCGAAGTCCAACACAACACTCCAAAGAATAAGTGGCTGAGAGGATCTCTTACCTTTCAACGGCGAGCGGCCCCCAGAGAGAGGAGAGGAGAGGAGAGGAGAGAGAACGAAATACGAGAACTGCAAGGCTTCAACGCAAGCGGATGACGGCTCAGCAGTTCGCGCTCCTTTATATAGGACTCGGGGAAAGAGAGAGAGCGCAGCGGCGTCTCTTTCAACCACAAACCCTAACCCCTTAAAAGTCAGTTACACCCTCGACGGATTGCATCGCGGGCCATGTCAAACACACGATCCGATCCGCATTGGCTGGCGGCCCGTTTATGACGGCTCCTGGAAGATGCTCGGTGCCTTCTCGATTGCGTGGGCAACATTTTTACTTTACATCTGGCGCCTTCCGTGTCAACCCCACACACCGATGGTCGGGCATCAGGCATAGCCGGGAGGGGGGAATCTTCCATCAACAGCGAGCGACGGCTCAGCATCACCGCAGATAAGGCTCACATTCTCCCGCGCCCGAATTATCCGATTTTGACCCCTCAATTATCGATTAATTTCATCTATACCCTCGACTGTATGATGGGCCCCATCTTGGGAACCGTGCTTCCCCGTCTGTCCCGGCTCGGCGGCCCCCCTCGCCCTTGTACGGCGGCCGTCTTCTTCCTCTTCCCGCCACTCGATCCTCCTTCCCACACGGGGAGAGGAGAGAGAGAGAGAGGTAGACGGACAGACGTAGAGATAGAGAGAGAAAACTCGGAGTTATCGGCTGACCGGTCGCAACGGGAAGAGGAGATAAAGGAGGGTGGTGACGGGTGCGGCAGAAGAGGCGGAGGGAGGGTGACTGTCACCTCGCGCCGCCGCCGCTGGTGGAGGCGGGGGAGGGAGGGGGTGGTGTGGCGGCCTGTGGGGGGCCCATGCGTCGCCACCAGCTGGGCAAGTGGCGGCCGCATCTGCCGGTGCGGACCGGCCTCCCCCGGACTACACGAATCGCGCCGTCGGAGATATTATTTCTTATTCCATTTTCCTCTTTTATTCGGGTGAAGATTGTACGCATGGAGACGATAATTCTACAGAAAAGTAAACGCCGAGATTCGGTGAACGTGGACTGACAAAAATGCTCCCACCGTGAGGATAGGTGGCATATTTTCTAGCACGACACCGACGCCTGACATAACTGAACACTATATATAGCTTTGGTTCTTGGATTAATGGGAGCCTCTACATTTATGGGCATATGACATACTAAGAGATGAGAATACTGAGGATTTTTTTTTAGTTTTTTTTTTTGTGGTGTAACGAATGCCTTCCTTTGGTTTCCCCAAGTCTTTTATGAGTTAACAACATTATTTTAAATTATTTTTTTGATCTAAGTTGGTTATAAAAAAATGTGCTTGATCATGACTAATGTGACTTTCGTTAGCATTGAATTGTAGATTTCAATGAGGGTTGCTAATTTGGGCAAATGGGTTGACGTGGAAGCTAAATGGTCATTGGTATATACTATTATAATGACTAATTTGGTTGAATGAAAAAACAGGCTCTTCTATTTTTGTTCCCTTCCACATAATCCCAAAGACCCAACTAAAGCCCTTCGAGAAAAAAATAAGTAAATATAAGCAATTTAGTGAAACAACATACATAAAACTAGAAATAGAATGAACCCAATGTTTCAATAATTTTATTATCAATTAAAGTCTAGTTAAACATGTATTATATGGCGCAAAGGACAAAGAGCACATTCTTATAGGAAAATCTCATTAAAAGGATGCTACACGAGGCACCGTGCCTTTTCAAGTCAATGAATACATCAATTGGAGGGGTCATTCTTCATCTAATTAAATGATAATAAAGGTTAATTATTGTTAACTTAGGTACATTAGACAAATTATAAGTTAAATTTAGGGTGGTTTGTTAAGGCTATTAGGAAACATAAAAAATGAGGGACTCATTAGTAGTTTAGTTTCCAATTATGATTTATAAAGTTTTAAAAATATTGATGAGATAATTTATTTAAGAAGAGCTTTCAATATTAATTTTAAATTTTAACAAGTGAATTTTTTTTAGTCCTCGCTACTCCAAAATTGAAGATGTGGAAGTAGTGGTCACAAAAATTAACAAGATGCACAAGCAGATTTTTGGCAAGTGTTGGTCTGGCCCAATAAAGCAGTAAATGTGCCGAATTAGTAGCCCCTAATGACATGGGCCCTTTGCCGTCTTTTTTGGTCTAGTTTAGGCAAACCCAATCCTCTCCATTCCATGAAAATATTGGGCCTTTCAAAGTGTTAGCAGCCCATAATCTATTCAACACAATCAGTTGGAATTTAGTTATAAATGATTTCCTATGATTGATTCAGATAGTTAGCGGGAGGTATGGTTTCCCATGCTTTTTGTGTTGGGTTAAAGTTGGAGACTAGGACTAGGATGAACAATGTCATTACATTAGGTCAATGGTATTGTTGTAGGTGAGGCTATTGGAAGATGACTTTAGGTAGATGATGTTGATGTTGACATTAATAGATATTCAACTATAGGCAACAAGAGAGAGTAGTCAAAGTATTAGCACACAAATTTAGTAGATGACAATTTAGTCATGGACCACCACTAATAGGTGTTGGAATTAATATCAATGTGGATAATGATATATATATATATATATATATATATATGAATTGTATAGTATGAGGTTATTACTGAATTAATCTCACTTAAAGTGATTCATTAAAATTTAAGTATTTAAGATTACCACCTATCTCATAAGCGTGAGTATAAATATAAATATGTGTATAAAAAGATACTGAGTCTAATCAACTCTTGTCTGTAAGTAAAGGGTCATGATTATTGAGTTACACATCGTGAGTCACTCTTAGAACATTCTACCTATTTAGAGTAAGTCATTGGAGGACTCCCTTGTGCTGATCTAAAAGGCCATCCTTGTACTCTTAGAACATTCAATTATGGTTTCAACTCTAGATCATTATATTTTCATTGGAGGACTCACTATGGTATTATTTTTAATGCCTTGTCTTGAGAATAGATTAGGTGTCTATTGGGAAAGTCGTAAGGTTTCGACTTTACCATGGACGGATTAATGGGCCGTAGAGACCGTTCAGATGGGTCTGTCAACGCTTCTTCTTTCCCTGTAGAGGAGAAGTGGTGGTTTTTGCACACCTCTCTTCCTCTCTTTTTCCGAAGGAAATTTTCTATTTGGAAATCGTCGGCTGCAAGAGGGGCTCAGTCATTCCTCTTTCCCCTTTTCGTTGTCGAACGGGAGGCTAGAAAGCGGTGGACGGCGCTTCCAGAAGTATGGATGGATGTCGGAGGGCTCTAGAAGGCGAAGAAGAGGCGCATGTCGATGTCGGAGGATTCCGAAAGGATCTGCCAGAGGCAGAGTGCTGCGACGGCTTCCGCATGCCCCTAATCCCTTCAGTTCTTCCTCTTCCTCTCGCCGAAGGATGGTTTTCCGGGCCTTCTGAAAATTGGTAGGAATGAGGGGGACGTGGAGGGGAGGGGCGAACGATGCGGCTCTGTTTTTCGAATGGGAGGCCATTTTTGGACCAACCGTTCCAAGCCCTAAAGTCTCTCCCTTCGTGCAACGGTTCGTGCACGGCTCCGTCGCGTGAAATGACCGCACCATTTTTGGTGCATGTCGGACGGGAGAAGAATCGTCAAGCGGCATTTCAAGCACCGAGCACCAGTTTGTCACACGAAACGGCTGCACCGTTTTCAGTGAGTGCCGGATGGGGGAGGAACCGTCGTGTGACGGTTTCGTACATTGCTCACGTCGGTTCTGGTGTGCGGTTTGGCTCGCACCAGTTTAGGTACGCGGCTCGGCTCGCACCGGTTCGGGTGATCGGCTTAGCACGAGCCGGACAGCCAGAACGATGCGCTTAGATGACGCGTCGGCTTGGGATAAGCTAATCCAATTAGCCGACACGCCCATCTACAATGATGACATCATGACACGACGTCAGCATTTTATTAGCTGATGTCATATTTTAAAAAAAATCAGTGCTATTTTATTTATAAAATATTATTGATATTTTTTTAAGGTAGCTTGTCAAGCTGGCCTATAACTATATAATAGCTGTCTTTTAACCGGCTGTTCTTCTTTGTCAACTCTACTAAGGACTTATTTCCTACTTGACTTCTTTGATTCAAAAGCCTAACAAGCTAGGAAAAATGTGCCCTATAAAACCATGCAAGAAGGACCCCATTGTTATGGAAGCCCTTTCCTTACTCGTATGTCGACACCTGAATTTTTTTAGATATGACATCAATTTTTGTTTGAACTAAATTAATTACAAAAGTACTAGTCTATGAGGATGTCTTTTAAAAAAATATTTATAGAGTTATTTTAAATTTTCAATGTTTATATTTACATTGAGTATGATTAAATGTCAAATAACTATCATGATTCAAATTTTGATACCTGTCTGATATTGTAGAATCATTATTTGAAGAAACATCCTATCAAAGTAGGCTCTCTTGTGGATATTAATTTTTTTAACATATGAGATATTGTGTATGTGATTTTGTGGATACTAACTCACCCAAAAAAAATTTAATATTTTACAAATTACATATTTTTATGATAATAAAGTTGTGACAATTATTTGATATTTTTGTGAATAATAAATATTATATCAAGATGTTACTTACACTTATTATTATTGTCTACAGACAAAGTATTAATGTTACATTCAATATCTTGTGATGTGAAGTATCATTATTTGAAAATAAAGTTATTTATGGGAGTTTTATATTATTCTTTATACAATTTCAAGTTCTACTTCTATTATTTATGTTTAGATAATATTATGATAGTTTTCAACTGCATAGATCTAAACATTACATTAAGAGAAGATCATTCTACAAACTCTCATGAGAATAAGGGAAATACAAATAAATGGGATCTATTGAATCTCATGAGTCTTATGATCATAAAGTGTGCCATTTTAGAACCCTACAAGAGCACTTTGTTTGAAGATGTCAGTACAATAAGATTTTTCTTTAAAGAACTCAAGAAAAAGTTTGCTAAGAATGATAAGGTTGAAATAAAATACAATCTTAGCAAAACTTCTATTTATGAAGTATAAAGATAATAAATACATAAAATAGTATATTTTTGAGATGTCTCATCTTGCATCAAAACTAAAGGTATTAAAGTTAGAGTTATTAGAAGACTTGTTTGTACACAATTTTGATTTCTCTCCCTACACAATTCAGTCAAAATTTAAGGTGAGCTATAATTATCAAATAAATAAATGGTCCATAATTGAGTTCATATCATAGTGTGTAAGAAGAAGAAAGATTGAAGCAAGATATGCATGAGAATGCTCATTTAGCCATAACCTTTAAAAATAAAATCAAGAAATATATATGATTAATGAAACTACAAGTAGATCACCACTAAAGAAATGACAAATGAAGCAAGATAAGGAATCTACTTATTTTTTTTACTGGCATAATAGCCACATGAAGAAGGATTGTACCAAATATCATGTTTGACGCATAAAGAAAGATGACCTTCTCGTTTTGATTTGTTTAGAGGTTAATTTAACTTTTGTATCTTTGAACACAGTGAATAGATTCTAATACTACTATTTACATAAGTGTGTCTATGTAGGATTGTTTTTATTATCGTAAGTTAATTGATAATAAAAAATATATATATTTGAACGATGATAATATAATAGTACTGGAGGTGATAAGTCTTCATTATCATGAGTTAATAATTAGTAAATAATATAATTTTAGCCTTAACTTATGATAAATAGACTTATATTTGTGTTAAAGTGTGAAAAGTATTTTCAGGTGATTAATGTGATTTTTTTGTTAATTATGTGATTTTCTATGATTCATATGATTTTTATAGTCTTATTTTTGAGATAAATGAAGAAAAATAAATTTAAATAAAAATATAACAAAATGGGGATGACCCACCAACTAGTCGAGCCCGCAAGCAAGTCGGAAGCACAATCAGGGGAGGAGCCATGAGCAGGGGATCAAGCAGCTAAGATCGATGGGGGCACATGTGCACCACTCCCCTTCCACATCACAAGTGGCCAATTGCCTATGGGACAAGGAGTGGTCGTATGTGTAGGAGAAAATGACTCATTATTTGTAAATATAATATTACTATATATTCGTTCGAAACTTCAATGCACAAGCGATGTGAGACTAAACTCATGTCACACTTTCCCTCGAAATGGTTTGAAGATTTTAATACCTAAAATATCCCTTATTTATAATAGATATATACCACAATGACGTCACTTAATAAGAGTATTAGAGTATTTATTTCGATCTCTCTGATACAAGTGGGCAACCGGTGCGGGTTCAAATCCTCCTAAAGTCAAAAGTTGTATTTTTATTTGATTATTATAACTTTTCTATAGATCTCGATGAAAGATTAAGTCGATAAAATCACTAGATCATTGTCAATGCGATTCGTGGAGCATTATTACTAATATTACTGAATAATTCGTGATAAAAAGATTACAAATCCATCAAGTAAATCATCTTTGATTGATTGACGAACAAGCTGTTGTTAAGAAAAAGATGATATGCTGGGAGATGAGTCGTCACCTTTTGAGAGCATACTAGATACGATGAAGAGCCTCCTCTTACTACGCGGACCTGAGGATGAAGCTCCCTAACACACGCCCCACCTTCATTCAGTTCCTCTTCATTGAGTGACAGTCACCATACTCGCAAAGTCGCTATTTTTTTTACTCCTTCAGGTGACATCCACCGGAGACAATTTGACGACCCATTTCATTAATTTCTAGACTTTACAAGATGATATAAAAATTATCCACGTTGTCCCTATCTAAGGAGAGACTTCGAGGCCATTGACACTGTACGATAATTCTCTCGAGCACTCAAGATTCTGGTGTATCACCGTCGCATCACTACCGCGATGTCAAAATTTTATTTTCCTACTTTCAACTTAATTTCCACTTCATTTAGTGATAATTTATGTGATTTAAATTTACAAAACTATACTTCATTCAATTACGATTCTTTTGGCTTTTACAAATCTTAATTTGATCAATTAAATCATTTGTAATTACTTAAGTAAAAATCATTAGGTGGAACTCTATTTTCACTCAATTCGCACTCGTCGTGCATTGATGTCATCATGACGTCCACACCCTTATTTACTTTTTTCATAAATTTTAAATGTATTTCATTTTCATTTCTTAGTCTAAAATTCATAGAAAATCATATTTTTTGAAGAAAATTCTGAATAATTACCTGATATTATATTACATACCTATGATTAACTTGAAAAATTACTATTATTTTTAAATTTTTTTATTGAACTATAATTAATATATTTGTTTAAAAATACTTCTAAATATTTAAAAATTAATATTTTCTTATTTTATAAATTTAAAATTTATGTGATTTACTATACAACGACTAAGTCACATATTGAGGTAATAAGAACTTTTAGATTATTTTTAAAGTTTACTATTTAGATTTGATTGAGACTTATATTGTATTATCTATTTAGATGGAACTTGATTTATGTTTTTAATTTAGACAAATTTGGTTATAATTATCTATTTAGAAATGATAAATTTAATATCTTTGATAATTCAAAATGCATTAGTACTAGTACTTTATCAAGTATTGATAATCTATACTTGAAATAATGGTACCTTCTAATAAAATCCTACATATTAGTTTAAAAAGTATAAAAAACTAACTAATGAGAATTTTGCTTCATTATGACACAAAAAATTCAATTATATCTCTAAAAAGATAATTGATTCACTTTTGTCTAGTGAAATCTTGACCAACTTGATTGTAAGAATTTTGACACTTGTGTCAAATGTATAAAAAAAAAAGTATAAACATAAAGAAAATAGGTGCTAATTGAGTTTCAGATGTCTTAGAATCAATACATACAAATATTTGTGGATTATTCCTTACAAACTCTTAGAATGGTCAATAATATTCATTATATTCATAGACAATTATTCTTGT
Source organism: Spirodela intermedia (assembly GCA_902729315.2). Classification (NCBI taxonomy): domain Eukaryota; kingdom Viridiplantae; phylum Streptophyta; class Magnoliopsida; order Alismatales; family Araceae; genus Spirodela; species Spirodela intermedia. Next base: position 902,845 of record LR746265.1, read on the forward strand.
TTTGGTTACTAGTATCTTATTTATGAGAAATCTCAATCACTAAATGTGTTCAAGAAATATAAGATTTAAATTGAGAATCAACTCAACAAATGGATTAAAGCCATCGGATTAGACAGTGGTGGTGAATACCATAATATATTTGATGAATCAAGTGAATAACATCTAAGACCTTTTGCTAAATTCCTAAAAGAGTGTAACATCGTCTTACAATATATGTCATGCTAGGATCTTCTAGTATGAATGGTGTTAATGAACGACAAAATAGAACACTTAAAGATATGATAAGGAGTATGATTAGTCAATCTATTATGCCAAATAACTTATAGAGAGAATCACTAAATACTATAACCCATTTATTTAATCGAGTTCCAACTAAGTCAACTATTAAAACTCCTTATGAGTTTTAGATTAGATAGTTTAAAGTATTTATATATTTGGGGTTATTCGTTAGAGGTAATACCTTATAGACTTAATAGAAAGAACTTGACTCCAATATAGTTAGTTGTTACTTTTTTAGATACCTAGAAACGTCTAGGGGGTATAAATTTTATAACCTTATTACTAAGGTTTTTTTTTTAGTTCAAAAATACTTGTTTCTTTCAGGATGTTGAGTTTACAAGAGGAGATAGGATTAGAGATATTAATTTTGAAGAATAATATGTAAATATTCTTTTTATTACTATCGACAATAGTCTTGATAATATCGTCCTGACTAACATTGATCAAGAAGCAATTTCAGATCAAAATAATGTCATAATGTCTCCCACGTCAGAACAACAAACTCAACATATTCAAGAATCAATATTATTAAGAAGATTCACTATAGAGATGAGAAATACAATTTTGGATGAATATATCATATTTCTTTTAGAATATAAGGTTGACATTAGAGTGACGAAAGGTGATCTTATCAACTTTCGTCAAGTCATACAAAGCTTTAATTCTTATAAGTGGATCAATTGCATGAATGAAGAGATTAAAATCATAAAGGTCAATGACACATGAGATCTTGTCTTATTACCCAAAGGTGTGAAACCTATTGGTTGGAAATAAATATTTAAAATCAAAAAATATTTGAAAGATAATATGAAAAGATATCAAACTCATCTTATTCCTAAGTGATTCACTCTAAGAGAAGTCATCAATTATATAGAGATTTTCTTTTTGATTTCATCGAAAGACTTTTTTAGAATAATAATGATACTTGTAACTCATTTTTATCTTGAGTTACATCAGATGGACGTAAAGATCATGTTTCAAAGAAAATAATATGTAAATTAAAAAAGTTCATCTATGGGTTATAACAAGTTTACTGTCAATGATATCACAAATTTCATCAAGTTATCATCTCATCTAGTTTTGAGATGAATATAGGTGATGACTGTTTATATAACAAGTTCAGTGAGAGTAAATATATATTTTTGATTTTATTTGTCAATGACATATTAATTGCTAGTAATGATATAAGTTTACTTTGTGATATCAAAATATTTTTGTTAAATAATTTTGAGATGAAGGATCTTGGTGAAGCCTCTTTTATATTAGATATTGAGATATACCAAAATTGACCTTGAAATAACCTAAAATTGTCACATAAAAGTTGTATCGAGAAAGTACTTGTGAGATTTTGTATGCAAAAATCTAAATCTTATGATACCCTTCTTACTAAAGGAGAAAAAATTAGTCTTAATTAGTGTCATAAGAATGATTATGAGGCTAAAGAGATGTAGAAGATTCTTTATGTATTAGTCACAAAAAGTCTTATGTATACTCAAGTATATACATATTTTAGATATTGCATACATAATTAGAGTACTAGACATATATTTAAGTAACCTTGATGTGGATCATTGGGAAATAACTAATTGGATTATGCAATATTTACAAACGACAAATAACTATATGCTCACATATAAGAAATTAGATCATTTGGAGATCATTAGATATTCAGATTCTGATTTTACTAGATGCACTAATAGCAAATGATCTACTTCGGGCTATATTTATTTACTAGTTGGAAGAGTTATATCATGGAAGAGTGCTAAGTATATACTCATAGCTTCTTTTACTATGACAATAGAGTTTATAACATATTATAAGACATTCAATCATAAAATTTTGGAGAAGAATTTTGTCACAAGGTTGTAAATTCTAGATAGAATAAAAAATCACTAAAATTATTTTGTGACAATAAATCAATCGTTATGTTTTCCAATAACAATAAGAGCTTGATGAAGTCTAAACATGTAAACATCAAGTTTTTAGTTATTAAGGAAAGAGTTTAGAGTGTTTAGATGTCTATAAAACATATTAAGACAAACTATATGATAGTAGATCCACTTATTAAAGGACTACCACCAAAAGTCTTTCACAAGCACATTACTCACATGAGTGTAATACTTCATGAGGTTATGTAATTTCAGTTGATTTATATTTTAATGTTCATATATTTATAAATATATACTTTGATTATTTCATATATGAAGAAAGTTTATGATTATTCCTATTGTGAATGTAGTTGTTTGATCTCCATTCAGAATAAAAAGTAAAAAGTTGAAAATATAATATATTGTGCATCCATACTTGATTTATGTTGTTCATTATATCAATATACATAATTATTGTTGGGTTCACTCACGCAAAAAATATAAAACGAAAACACTTTAGATCTATATTGATATAATGATGGATGAGATTATTGGAGATATCTTTGACAATAATAGCAACATTTTTGAGCTCATAAAGTCATAATGTAGAATGTAAAATTATCACATGTATTTTTTATAAGTAGAAGATTATTAAAATTAACCTCAATGTGGACAATGATATATATATGAATTATATATTATGAGGCTATCATTAAATTAATCATATTTAAAGTTATTTATTAAAGTTTAAATATTTAGGATTACAACTCCTCTCATAAGTATTGACATAAATATAAATATCTGTAGAGACTAGATCTTATTTTAATTTTATGATTGACTAAATTAGAAAAAGACACCAAGAGGCTAACCACCTCTTGGCTATAAATAGGGAGTCATGATCCTTGGGTCACACATCGTGAGTCACTCTTAGAACATCTCATATGTTTAGAGTAAGTTATTAGACGACTCCCTTGTGCTGATCCAAAAAGGCATCCTCGTATTGTGCTTTCATAGATTCATGTATAGTTTCAGTCTATTTTCATTATGTTTTATCATTCTCTATTTATCTTAACATTAGATCCTTCAGATCCAATAGTAAATAGGTGTCACAAGTGAGTTATTCAAGTTCATCTTTCTCTCACTTGAGACCAACATCAACTGTTGTAACTATTACTTTGTCAACATTGAGTAACATTCATATCACTTATATAAATCTCAAATACCCTATTATGATATTAGAACACTGATGTATTCTTATTATCTCAAGAAAGGTGTTCAAAAAGGGGAAGAGAAGAGCCCAAGATGATAGCTCTTCTCACTTCTTGACTTTCAGCTCTCACTTAGTTCACTCCTCATACTTCCACCTCAGCTCCCTCCAATCACTCCCTAAGCTTACTTCAAAGCTTCCTTTCTCTTGCATACAAGATCCACACTCTTTATCTCTCTAAAACTCTCTCTCATGTACCCCGTCTTCCTTTCCTTCCATTATGTCCTTTAGAGGGTGGAGTTCTCCCCCTTATATAAAGGGAGAGGTATGAAGAACCTTCTATATTTTGACCTTCCTCACTTCACCTCATTCTTCATACACACACCTTCCTCCATTTGTCTCAAATCTCATGCAGATCCAAAAGAGTTATTACAGATTTGGGAAACTTGCTATGTTTGAGTATCTCCCATTTTATCGCCTATTCTTGCGAGGCCTATACACCCACTGCACATGTGAGATGCATGCTTGTCTCTGTCCACATATGTCTCATTTGGCCTCTCTACCTTAAGTTGATCAAAAGGTTCTAAGACTGTCACAATAGCATAATGGCAATGACATTGAATCATAATGATTAGTTATAGAGAAAAAAGTAGAGATGAATTGTGGTGAAATGACAAATCTTTGATTAGGAACAACGGGATCCTCTCAATCATCCCTACCCAGACAACAACAAGGTCTTCACAATAAACTCTTAGAGGAAGAGAGATGAATGTAATGGGAAGCTTCTTTATTCTTTGAAATTCAAGTCATGTTCTTATGAGGCAATGATCCAAACCTTATATAAAAGCCTAACATGGAAAATAGAACATGGGCTAAATAAGATGATGGGCCCACAAGGTGAAAAGGGTTCGCTAGTAGTAAAGAAACTGGTCAAAGTTTGGATGGATCTATCAACGTCTAGATTTGTGGTTGGCTTTGTGACCCAAATCTGATTGGGCTGAGCTCAATTCATTTGTTTGACCCATTATGACTAGAATAGGTAATTGTCATGTGTCACATCTTATGCATAATTTAGATTTAGAGACTCCTGTCATATTGATAACTAGAGATTGAGGGATGTTCAAAATTGTTGGAGTGCATTAGATGTTACCTCTTAGTGAATTTTGATTCTTCATCCACCTATAATTTTTATTCTCTTCGTTCACTATTCTAGATATGGATTGTACTTAACCTAGATGAAGATATTCACACTTTACTAATAAGAAGATTTATATGTTTGACATTTTAAATTGTTTGAGTTCATAGCACATTATCTAGTGAAAAATCTTGAATTTTCTTTTCTTTGTCTGGTGGAATTTATTTCCTTAGTCTAGTGGATGTGGAGATCCACCTCTTACTTTGTAGAAAGAGATTGAACATCATTTGAAATTATTAGAGTTCATTGCTTGTGACCTCTTGAGGAAACCTGATTCTTCCCGTGCTGACAATCTTTCTTTTCTTTGTCAATTGAAATAGATTTTGGCCTATACAAAGCTTGGATGGAGAAATTTGCACCTTATTAGTATGAAGATTTTGCATGATGTTTGAAATTATTGGAGTTCATAGCATGTTACCTTATGACGAATTATGATTCTTCTCTCATCTGCAATATTTGTTTTCTCATTTCACTCAAATTTTTTTGGCCTCTACTCAACTTGGATGCAGAGATTCTCCTCTTACCCATAAGAAGAAGAGATCGCATGATATTTTAAATTGCTGGAGTTGATACCATGCTACCTTGCGGCGAATCCTAATTCATCCACTGGAATCAACTTGGCCAAGATGTAGGAGACGATCAATCTGATTTGAAATTCTGAAAAATCCTCATATCTACCTATAATCTCGAGAATTAAGAGCCTTAGAAAATACAATAAAAAGTTGAACTATCGGGTCTCTCGAGAAGGTCGGGATTTTTATTTTGGGCCGTATGTGATTAAGGAAGCGGCCCACAGCGAGTCTTTCTGGCACTCCTTTTACCGGTGTCCAAGTAGTGCGGCTGACGGACCATTCACTACGGCCCATTTCCAGGCCACCTTTTTACAGGCATCCAATTAATGGGCCCTTTAAACCTCTCACCAAGGCCCATTTCTACAAGCATCCATCAGACCGTTCGATCGTTTCTAATTTTAAGATGATTTTTTTAGTTTTCATATATTGAAAAACACGAATCGTTTTTTTTTTTTACAAAATCGCCTGAAAAATAGTTATTATATTAAACTTGTCCTCTCAGTTAAGGTGGCCTTTCTCAGTCATTTTCATTATAGTCGACGGGCCACTACTCAATTCACTTAATTTATTAATTATACGTTGCTATTCTCGGGCATGGAAATGACGATTAAATACGAAAAAAAAAGGGATGCTAATTGTTGGCCGACATGGGCGGTGCTGGGGAAACTTTGGGCCACGTGCCGATACGGCCCGTCTCCGACAACACGCCACGGCTCAAGGCGGTGGTGCGGGGTGTCGTAATGGACAGGCGCGTGGAACTGGCATCGCACGTGGAGTGACGCAAGGTGCGGCCTGCCGTTGCACTCCCTCCCCCCCCCCTTCGGATAAGGCAGGGCTCGGTGGGCTTCCGGGCCCGCTCGAGCACGGGCGTAAAGCAAGCCGGCCTTCCTCCTCTTCATGAATACCTGGCCTGTCGAAATGCCACTCTCTTTTACCCTCTCTCTCCTCTCTCCTCTCTCATCATTATCGGATCATGTGACGTCAGTCGTCGATCATCTCTCGTATCTTCCACCTGTACCTAATGCGATAAGGGTTTTACGTAAATCCCGAAGATGAGTCCACGTGTCTCGTTCTTCAGCGGAAATGAATGGTTTTTTTAATGAAAAAAGTTGGGAAGTAGCGGAGACGTTGAGAACACCGAAAAAAATCTGATCTTTGGAGTCGGCGGTGGAGGAAACAAGGGGCTGCTTCGAGATCGTAGGTATCTCTCGGCGATGTTGACTTGCCAGGTGAGAGTTTTCGTACGGGTGGCTCTCGGTCAGCTGAGACAGCTTCAAGTTCATCTTGTTTTCCCTTCCGGCCAGGGCAACGGCGACGGGTCCTCCAGGGAGGCCCCGCGATCAGTGTGAAATCCCGGCGCCGGCCGAGGCCTTTGATGGCGGCGGCGACGTCCGGGCAACGGCACGTTCCTTCACTTCGCCTTGTCCGCGTGGTTTCTGGCCCGGCCACCCCTCCCCCATCCATCCGACAGCTCTCTCTCTAATCGGTTTTAACGGTCCTGATTTCGTCTCTCTCGGACGGGGGGGGGGATAACGACAGGTACCGCCCCCCTTCGTCTTCACGGGCCTTCCAGGTTCTGCTCTCGCTAAAATGCTGCGGAGGGACGCTGCACTGGGTCAGCTCAGAGCGGTCCTCACTCGCTCAGCTCCTGAATTAATTCGTCGCCACTTCGGCATCTAGGGAGATGCCGTGAGTACTGGCCACTGACAGTTGGCCGCCGGAGGCGGGGCTCCGCTCTCGGCGGCAGTGCGGCGTCGGAAAGGGCGGAGTAAATGGAAGTGGGGGAGATCCCGGAGTTCCAAATAAAGAATTCAGGGGAACGGAGAAGGGAAGGAGGAGGGCGCGGGCTGCTGTGCTGATAACGACAGAAAGAGAAAGGACCCGAAAGTCGAAACTCGAAAGCGTGACTGCCGGCCATTTGCAGAACTTCTGTTCTTCCGTCTGTCTCATTTTCTTACCCACCCCCAATTTTTTTCTCCCCTTAATCTCCCTCCGAGGAGGTGAATAGCGGTGGTTCACTCGGATCCATTTCTCGGAAGAACTGCGGTATAGGGGGGCGACTGGATCAACCCCCCTTCCCTCGTCTGCCAGTCAAGAAGAGCCGTTTTTCCGTGTTTCGACGAGCGGGAGAAAAAGTGGCGAACCTTTAATCCCTGGGACTGCCGGCGGCTGCGGAGCACTGGCTTCTGCCGAGGAGAGGGAGGCCCGATTTGCGAACCCTGAGGCTGCCGGGTTGTGCTTCTCCTTTGTCTACGTTGTCCTGCTGGAAGAGCTGTGGGGCTTGTGGATTTCCGTCTCCGTCGACTGGTCCCGCCTGCGGTGGCGACTGGGTTGTTGATGTGTGGACCTGTTGTTTGCCTCGCGGGAAAGTTGGATTTGATGCTTTAGACTCTCTGGATGATGGGGAAGCGCGACGAGGGTGGAAATCTCGAGACCTCGCCTTTCTCCGGTGGTCCGAGAGGATCCAGTGGGTGGGATTTCGGTGGAAGCTGAGGGATGAACTGCGTTTCCTCCGCTCCTCCCTCTCTAGGAGTGGTGGAGGCCTGGTTCTTGGCGTGAAGCGAGGTGCTGTGTTGTCCGGCTCGGAAGCACCTGATCTACTGCTCGTCTCTCGTGTGGGAAATTTTCTGATGGGTTCCCTCGTCCTCCCAGGTCACCGCCATTAATGGGGCTCTGGAGCTCTCTGAGCCGCGGAGGTATGTCGACGTTGTGGATTTCAGAAGCTGTGGATTCTCCTTCGGTTGTTTCTCTCTGGCCAGAGTTTCTTGCCTCGGTGGGAGAGGACGCGTCCGCCTGATATCGATCGTAGGAGCAAGGTCAATCGACATATCTCGGTAGCTCAACTTGATGTGAACCTGATGATTTCCTTTCTTCTGCAAATCACGAGGAACTCAGCTAGATAACAGATTCAATCGCACTTTCGATAAAGCCGGGCGATCGATCTGTGTCAACCTCTCTCTCTCTCTCTCTCTCCCTCTCTTTATACTTGATCCCGATCAGCCGCCGGCGGTGAATATGCCGAAGGGTTCGAGATTCGGGGGATCCCATGGTTTCTTCAGGGCCTACTGCTGTGTAGTCGCTGTTGCCGTGGTCCTCTCCATGGCCTGTCAATGCAGAGCTCTGAACACAGAAGGAAAGCTCCTCTTGGAGGTGAAGAGCAAGCTCAGGGACGATCTCGGCCACCTTGTTAACTGGGACCCTAAAGATGAGACTCCCTGCGCGTGGACTGGCGTGGGATGCACAGAGATCGGCAACCAGAATCAAATCGTCGTTACAGGCCTTAACCTGGGATCCAAGAATCTCTCTGGAACTCTCTATCCAGGAATATGCGGGTTGACCCACCTGTCCTTTCTCGATTTGTCCTCCAATTCTCTGTCTGGCGGTATCCCGAAGGAGATCGGAACCTGCTCGAGGCTGGTCTCCCTCTACCTGAACAACAACAAGCTTCAGGGAGATATCCCACCGGAGCTGGGGAGTCTGCCCTCCTTGGAGAGGCTCAATATCTGCGAGAACAAGATATCGGGTGTTCTTCCAGAGGAGATCGGGAACATCTCCTCCCTGCTGGAGCTGGTCGCCTACACCAACAACATCGCCGGCCCGCTGCCGCCGTCCATCGGGAGGCTAAAGAACTTGGCCACCTTCCGTGCGGGGCAGAACATGATCTCCGGCATCATTCCGCCGGAGATTGGTGGGTGCTGGAGTTTGCAGGTTCTCGGCCTGGCAGAGAACCGGCTGGTGGGCGAGATCCCCGTCGAGCTTGGGAGGCTCGGAAATCTGACAGAACTGGTCCTTAGGAATAACTTGCTGTCGGGGACCATCCCGAAGGAGCTTGGGAACTGCGTCAACCTCAAGACCATCGCTCTGTATCAGAACAACCTGATGGGGAAGATTCCTGTGGAGATTGGGCGTCTTGGATCTCTGCAAAATCTGTACCTTTATCGGAATGGGCTGAATGGGTCGATCCCGAAGGAGATTGGCAATCTCACCTCAGCCAGGGAGATCGATTTCTCGGAGAATTTCTTGACCGGTGGGATCCCCGTCGAGCTGGGCAAGATCAAGGGATTGCAGTTGTTGTACCTGTTCCAGAACAAGTTGACGGGGGGTATCCCCCCCGAGCTGTGCAGCCTGAAGAATTTGACCAAGCTGGATCTGTCCATCAATGGCCTCACGGGACCGATCCCCCTCGAATTGCAGTATATGCCCAAGTTGGCCCAGCTGCAGCTCTTCAGCAACAACTTGACCGGTGGTATTCCCCAGGATCTCGGGGCGCATAGTCCACTCTGGGTGGTTGACTTCTCGGAGAACAATCTCGAGGGTCAGATCCCCAGGAACCTCTGCCAGCACTCTAACCTCATCCTGCTGAATCTGGGCTCGAACAGGATCACCGGGAATATCCCCAGCAGCATCACTGACTGCGTCTCCATGGTTCAGCTCCGCCTGGGCAACAACAGTCTCACGGGGAGCTTCCCCTCAGACCTGTGCAAGCTGGTCAACTTGACGACCATCGAGCTGGACCGGAACAAGTTCAGCGGTTCTCTTCCGCCGCAGATCGGCAACTGCACGGCGCTGCAGAGGCTCGATCTCCACAGCAACTTCTTCACCTCCGAGCTGCCCAGGGAGATCGGCCGTCTCTCTCAGCTGGTGATCTTCAACATCTCCTCCAACGAGTTCCTCGGCGGAGTTCCCCCGGATTTAGTCAACTGCAAGAAGCTCCAGCGGCTGGATATCAGCCAGAACCGCTTCACCGGCGGCCTGCCGGAGGCGCTGGGCAGCCTTGTGCAGCTGGAGCTGCTCCACGTCGCCGATAACCAGCTATCTGGGGCGATCCCCGCCATTCTTGGAAACCTCCCTCGGGTGATGGCGCTGCAGATGGGGGGCAACAGATTCAGCGGGGAGATACCCGGAGAACTCGGCGGGATCTCCAGCTTGCAGATCGCGCTGAACCTCAGCTACAACAATCTCTCCGGCCCGATTCCACCCCAGCTCGGGAACCTCGATATGCTGGAGTGTCTGCTGCTCAACAACAACCATCTCTCCGGCGTGATCCCCTCTTCATTTGGGGGCCTCTCCAGTCTGCGCGAGCTGAACGTCTCTTACAACGATCTGTCTGGGCCGCTCCCGCCGCTCTCTCTGTTCCAGAACATGACCTTGAGCTCCTTCCTGGGAAACAAGGGCCTGTGCGGCGTCGCCGCCCTCGGCCCCTGCGGCGCCTTCACCGCCGCATCCAGTCCGGTGTCCCTGGAGGGGTTCAGGACGCGGACGGGGAGGATCGTGGCGCTGGCTTCGGCCGCCGTCGGCGGGGTCTCCCTGGTTCTCATCGTCGTCGTCATCTACTTCATGAAGCGGCCGGTGGAGACGGTGGCCCCTGTGCAGGAGAAGCAGCCGTCCTTGTCCTCGTCCTCGTCCTCCGGCCTGCAAATCTCCCCGGACAAGGGCTTCACTTTCCAGGACGTGATCAAGGCTACGAACAACTTCGACGAAGGCTTCGTGATCGGAAAAGGAGCCTGCGGGACAGTTTACAGGGCGGTGATGAGCTCCGGCCAGACCGTGGCCGTGAAGAGGCTGTCTTCGCACACAGAGGGGAACACCATGGACAACAGCTTCAGGGCGGAGATCTTGACCTTGGGGAAGATCAGGCACAGGAACATAGTCAAGCTTTACGGCTTCTGCTACCGCCGGGGGGCCAACCTGCTCCTCTACGAGTACATGTCCAGGGGAAGCCTGGGGGAGCTGCTCCATGGCGATGAGCAGCAGCAGCAGAGCGCCGCCACGGCCCTCGACTGGGGGACCCGCTTCACCATCGCCCTCGGGGCTGCAGAGGGTCTTTCCTACCTGCACCATGACTGCAAGCCCCACATCATCCATCGAGACATTAAATCCAACAACATCCTGCTCGACGATAATTTTGAGGCCCACGTCGGGGATTTCGGCCTGGCCAAGGTCATCGACATGCCCCACTCCAAGTCCATGTCCGCTGTCGCCGGATCCTACGGGTACATTGCACCTGGTGAGCCCCTCTCTCTCTCTCTCTCTCTCTCTCTCTCTCTCTCTCTTGCCTCTGCGGGTACCAGCTACGGGTAGCTGTTTTACAGAAACATCGCCATTACTACGCCATATGGGTAGGCCCCCCTGAACCAAAAAACCCTGCCTTTTTTAGTTTGTTCTTTGGGTTCTCACTGGATCTTAGCGTGAAGCTCTCCCTTCCGTCGACCCTCAAGATCTTAGCACTGGAGAGGCTGAAGATCTCTGCAAAAAACCCTAGCTAAGATCAGGAAGCCGGATCTATGATGTCTCTGTTCTTGTTTCCTTGTTTCCCAGAAAACAGAGAGTCTTCGTTTCTATTGATGTTCTCACCTGATTTTGAAGTCAACGTTGATCTTCTTCCTTCCCTCTCCATGACAGAGTACGCATACACCATGAAGGTCAACGAAAAGTGCGACATTTACAGCTACGGAGTGGTCCTCCTGGAGTTGCTGACCGGCAGGAGACCTGTGCAGCCCTTGGAGCAAGGCGGCGACCTGGTGACGTGGACAAGGAACTACATTAGATCAAACTCGTTGGATTCGACGGTGCTCGATCGTCGGTTAGATATCGGAGACAAGGCTACAGTCGACCACATGATCTCGGTCATGAAAATTGCCTTGTTATGTACCAGTATGTCCCCATTTGACAGGCCCCCGATGCGGCAAGTGGTGATGATGCTGATCGAGTCAAAGGAGAGAGAAGGGCGCCCTGCAGGCTCCCCGCCTTCTTCTCATAATCACTTCCCCATGGAGGACTCCATGTAAAGGCTTCGGTGCATTTCGTGCCGGCGGCAGCCAGCTTGATTCCGTGTAGCAGGTGATGGTGCTTCTTCTGGTGAGCTCCATTAATATTAACGACTCCAATTTTTTCCATTTCATTACTTCCATGGTTTAGGCTGTGAGGTGCTAGATAGAGAGAGAGGGAGAGAGAGGAACAAGGTTCGTTGTATTTAAAAGTCAACAGAATTGACCATGGAATGCTATCAAGGCCCATAAGATTCGTTGCCATTAAAAATTAGTCAACAAAATTGACCACAAATGTAACGAGTTCAACTGAGGGCGATAGCACTGGTCAAGAATAGAGGCCCACACTTTGAACTCAAGCTGTTGACTTTAGTCCTCACTGAGCTTCCGATTATTTGCTAGACAGAGTACAATTATGGAAATGGAGCAGAGGTCTGACATTGGTTAGAGGTTAGCCCGGACATTACACATCCTTGAGTTGAACTCCGCTACTAGCTAATGTAACTTCTTACTCCACAAAATCCTGTCGAATTCCGCAGGCGCAACATGTCAAACTGCAAAGAGACAGAGTCCAGTCAGAACACTAACCCTGAAACCTCAGATGATCACCATGGTCCTGGCTCTTGACCTCGGGCATTACCACATCTGGGCTTCTCAGCCATGCCGACACCTCTGCTTCCAGCTCCTTGCTCGGAATTCTGTAGAGAAAGAAGAAGAAGAAGAAGAAGAAGAAGAAGAGAATGAGTCAAAACAATCAGGAAAAGAAATCGAACGAGGACGGGTCCTTTGATCTTATTTTCTGCACCTGAGGATTTCCAAAAAACAAAAAAGAAAAAACAGATATCCCACGCAGGTAGCGATGGTTGGGGCGTTGACAAATCCATAAAGTCAACGCCCATGCATCTTGATGCCAGTGACCTTCACAAGCGTGGGTAAGACCCCGTAGAAATGGGGATAGATAGAGAAACATAAGCACCACACCTCTTGGTCCGGGGCGTTGACAAAACCCAAACAGTCAACGTCCCAAGCATCTTGATCCCCGTGATCTTCTTCCCAAGTGTGGATAAGACCAAGGAAATGGGGATAGATAAACAAACATAAGCACCACCCCCTTCCCCTCACCTGAGGATGGCCTTCCAAATGAGGAAACCCGGCGTGCTTCTGACGAGGAGGATCAATGTGATTTGCCAAATTGGGTGTAGCCGGGCGAAGCAGAGTTGGGTTGGCTTGGCCAGCCTGGGGAGCCACATGGCCAAAGAAGGCCTGGAACGGCTGCATGGGCGGCGACCCCTGGCTCAGAGGGGCCGCACTGGCTGGGGCCATGCGAGAGCCCGGCAGGACTGGGAGAAATGGCGGCATGGGGCCACCCAGAGCCCCCATTCCCAAGCCCATGTTCATCCCCATCGGCAGCGCCATTCCCATTTGCGCCGGCACAAACTGATGGGCCCCAGGGAACATCATCGGGAACATGTTGCAGTTCATGGACATCATCTGAAACCAAGATCCAAGAAATTAGCTACTTTAATAAGAAAGAAGAAGGAGAAGAAGGAAAATGTGACATTTTTGGTCAACAATTTGGTCTGAAAGGACTAGGATCATTGACGGCGATTTCAGGGTGGATGTGGGACAGATTTTGCTCATTACACACACCTGAACTTGCGTCTGGAGAGACTTCAAGTACCGGATTGCGTCGTCCAACATCGACGCCTTGTCTGACTGAAAATTTTTGAGAAACAATGGGCTCGGATATATTTTTTTAAAATCACAAGGATGGGGGAAAACGAGGGTAAGGATGCTGTTGGAGACGGAGGAGTGGTGACCTTGTTGCACCGGGGAATGAGCTCCTGCAAGGCCTTCATCTTCTCATTGATCCTGTCCCTCCGCCTCTGCAAGAAGAGAAGAACCCGCCATAAGGACACTCACAGCCTGGCCAGGTCGAGGTTCAGAGGGAGGAAGAGAGGAGCTTAACAGCCACTGACCCTCTCAGAGAGGTTGTGGACCTCTGCAGCACGCGGCCTCCTCTTCGGTGCTGATCTCCTGGTGTCATCTTGCTTGTCGATCGACTGAGAAGGGCGGAGAAAAGAGCCGTGAGATAGAACAACAGGCATTCAGGGAAGAAAATGCCACAGTTGATGCACTATTAGTTCCTACTACAAACGGATGGTATTAATTGATTGGACAATAATAAGGATTGTTACCATATCCAATATGAAACTTATATTTTGCTGAGAAATGCAGATTTGATTCTTCCACGCTGCTGCAGAGGGATCCCGTCCCTGTGTGCTCTACTTAAAATTAGCAGTCTATGCTATTCTACATTACCTCGCAAAATGATTCATGTAGAGATATTTCTACTAACTCTGAGATTTTATGGTATGCGGCAGATGATTAGATCCAAGTGAGATATTGCAAAATCACAAAGCCTAATAATCCAAAAAGAGTTCTTGATGACGATCCAAGTTAACAGAATTCGCAACCTGTTCTGCTTCGTTCAATAGCTGATCTATTTGGTCGTTCTAACCGCAATTGAACATTGTCAATATAAGATTTTCTTTTCCCTGATAGGTTTATACCCTGAGAATTTTCGGATCCAGTTGGGTTCTTCACAGTTCCATGTTTACCTAAGATTTCAGAGCTACTCTTATGTTCTTGCAATTTATAAGCCCATGTGTATGAGAGAGAGAGAGAGAGAGAGAGAGAGAGAGCTGACCTCACTGAGGGAATCTGAGTCGTCAGGGTCTGCCGCCTTCCGCTTCCGGGCTTCCGGATTCGGTGCCGCCTGATCGGCTGCTTCCGCCTCACAGATCACTCCCGATGATGACGTCAGCACCTGCTCGCAAGTACCCGTTTCCCCCTTTTCACGGCCGGAGGAAGCCCTAGGCTCCGGCGGGCCAACCATCGTCGGGTCCGAAGTCACGCTCGAGTCCACGATGGCCGATTCCCCCGATCCAAGTGGTCGCAGGAGCTTCTCCTGCATCTCCGGTGGCTTCCCTGGCGTCCTCCAGCCATCTCCGTCCGTCCAAGGAACCACAGCCGCAGTCGTCTGAGGCTTCAGAGGGAGGTCAAATCGATCGGTATAGCCGACGGTTCCGCGGTCTTCGCCGTCGCCAAGTGGATAGTCCAGCCAGGAAGCCATCTCGTCCTCCAGAAACGGCTCCGCCCCCGCCGATGCCGACACAGAAGAAGCCAAAACCCCGCTGCGGTTGCGGAGTTCCTCCTGCGATGTCCGCCGGTAAACTGGTCCGTTGTCCCATAGCAGCTCCACGAAATCCCCCCCCGACCTGAATCACCAGAGGAATCCATCCCAAACGATCGAATCAGTCACAACAGAATCGCAAAAGAGATGGACAGATAGATAGATAGACTATTCGGGCAGATGCAGTCACTGACGAGTCGGCGAGGTTTCGGACAAAGGACGGGGGGAAGACGGTGTCGTCCTCCAGGAAGAACTCGGGAACGCAGCAATTCATGGCCGCTCTTCCACCCGGAGCGAATAAAGCAACAGATTCAGAGCACGAGCGTTGTAGATAGAGGGCAAGCGGCGGAGGAGAGGATGGATCTGATTCCGAATTTATTGCGACCGTTCACAGATCTCTCTCTCTACCATCTGGATAATGGGGTCTGCAAGAAAAAGAGGAAGAGGAAGAGGAAGAAGAAGACGACGGTTGAGGTGAAGGAGAGAGGAGATGGGGCCCAGAGGATCAATGACGTGTACACCATCTGTGGCGGCGCCCCCTCCCGAATCAGTTTCTCCCTCCCCTTCCCCCTGTAGCATTCTCTCCGTCGCAGTTTTACACAAAACCCCTTCAAAAATCATGCATACCCACAACCAGGCATCTGACGGAGGGCGATTTTGTAATTATTCTATTTTGAGATTAGTCCGTAGGGTAAGCACGAATGTCGTGGATAGCCTCCCAGTGGTGGTGATGATGGCGGCCGAAATAATTTTATATTTACACATATGCCCACTGGGCCATTTGGCGCCCGGGTCAGACACAAACTGTTCGGAGCCTAGGCCCAGTTAGATCCCGTTCAGACCTCCACTGCTCCGGTTGATGTCCACATAATCCCTAACCATGAAAAAGACTCAATAATGGATATTATTTTATATTCCCATAACTTACAGGGTGTTATTCGCAAATAGGCCACCCATCTCTCCCTCTCTCTCTCTCTCCCCGTATGAACCGCGGAGTGATTTAACAGTCAGACCGCACATCACTTGGGGGGCAGATGACGGGGTATGAGTTCCCTGGAATGCATTCTGGCAATGCGAACTCAAGTCGCGACACGGGCTGGGCCAGGATACTCAGAATGAATTCCAGAATAAGTTGGGAAGTGCCATGAACCAAAATACACGAGGGGAAATGCAGCAAAAAGAATTCTTCTGCTGGGCAAGTCAATGACCCAGATGTCTGGACCTTGACTTCCGGGGACGATGAGGTTGACTTCGATGTGGACTCTTGGGCTCGGTCAGAACACTCCCAGGAGTGTGGCCACGGCGAAGATGAGGAAGAGGACTCCCCCCAGGTAGCCGACCTGGTAATGAAGATCGATTGAGAGAAGGGGAACATGTGGGGAAGATGGGTAAAAATGGGCAGGAGGGGTCCTCACCAGCTTTTCAGAGATGTACTTCGCCAGAAATGCTCCTCCCAAGACCGCAAAGGAGGTCGCCACAAGATGCCCTGCAATGGCGCCGGTGGCTACTCCCCACGGAGACTGCAATGGGATGGCCAATTACCACATGCCATGTGTTCACCAGGAGGCACACAGACAGATAGAGAGAGAGAGAGAGAGAGAGAGAGAGAGAGGATGTGTGTGGACAGGAGGGCAAGGATGGATGGGTACCTGGGCAGCACCAAGGGCGATTGTGGCCAGCATCGAGCGATCCCCCCATTCCTGGTAATGGTGATCCTCGTCAGTTCTTCACACAGGATGTTGTAAGAAGGGGACATGAAGAGGAGAAAGGATATGGATCTCGGTTAGAAGGAGGCTCACTGCGAAGAATACGAGGCTAAAAGATTTTGAGATGATCTCAAATGGGCTTGTGAGCTTCTTCGCAACCTGAGTGCAGCAGTGGAATTAGTACCAAAATTAGAAACACTCGCGTAGAACTAGCGATAGATGTTCCAATGATTATGCTTGACAGTGGGGCTTGGAATTGCAGACCTTTTCCTTCACAATCTCCTCAGCTTCGACGAGCTCTCCGAGCTCTGGGCCCTCGTTTTCCTTGTTGGCAGCAGCAGGCGGAAGGTCCCATGCGTTCTTTATCGAAGTCAACCCAAAGTATATAAGAAGAACGACTGCCGCATATTCTCCAATAGGCAATGCTGTAATCGACGACCCGCCGTCAATATGCTGTGCCAATTAAGAGGTACTTTATAAAGGAATATGAGGGGATATGATCCGAATTTATGAATTAATATATGCTGTAATCATCAGAACTGGGGTGAAATGATTCTTTTTTTTTCCAAAAATGGGGAATAAATACCAGGGAAAACCGTCAGTCAATGACTTTCAGATGAGATCGATGCCATGTTTTTTTTTCTGATTCTCTTCAGTCCAAGCCCAAACATGGGCTCGCCAATCAGCAGCATAGACACTAATAAGATCATAGCTAGAGCCTTGTTTGAGGACAGAATTCAGAGGGCAGACTGTTCCTAGAACATGGACCATCTTACCAAGGCAAATCCTTCTCAACGATGATACATAATACACGCAGTATGCCGACTGCGATCAGATCGGATGGCGGATATGTATGAATCAATGCACCATTTTCATGCAGAAAGCTTCATCGAAGAAGTCTTTACCGACAATGATAGTTGAATGCTAGAACTGGAAACATGGTATCCAGGCTGGGATAAGCTTGGATGGCCAGATAGACCAAGCCCAATCCGATCTGGACATCAATCAAGCACAAAATTAGACCAGCCAAATCGGCCAATCCAAGGTCAGCTGAACTGGGTTCAATCATTCGGGTTTCAGTTACATACAAACAGTGGGGAACATTATACACAAGCCCACAAAGATACATACATATCATCCATATCAGTGCATTGGAATCATTCCACAAAATCAGATTGGGCAGTGAGAATCCCGAGTACTGTGACGGTGAAGGTAAGGACGTTCTAACTTGGGACTGTTAGGGAAAACATTAGAAGATTGATTCTGTACGGCAGTGGAGAAAATGATACAAAAGGCTATAAACGTTTTTCCGATTAAGATATATAATTACATGAAATAAGAATTCGAAAGAAGAACAGATACTCGTTGACTAATTGGTAACTGTTACCAGAAATAAAAGAAGACAACAGAAGAACAGATACTCGTAATCCTTGAAAGCGGTCAGGGGAGACATTATAAGCCTTACTTGTTTGAAACTGTGCTGGAACAGATTGAAATATTCGCCCAATAATTACAGATAAGATAGTCATGAGTCCAAGAGCACCCATTGACCCCAATAAGACCTGAACACGTTAACAAGGATAAAGCTAGTTGAGTAAATGAGTTGAAACGAATAAGAAATGAGGAACATTGGACCATAATCTAAATATCATACCAATGCCTTCTCATATTGCATAGCGAGTAATGCGGCGATGAAAAATGTCTGCAACACCACAAATATACTAACTATATCACCAATGATTTCACTAAACTCTGAGGTTGAAACATGACAAACATAAAATTAGAGCGACTAAATTAAATTGGGCTCCAGAAAATTGCATCTGGTTTGGAAACTTTGTCATCATCCAAAAAAAATTAAAGTTCTGGGATCCACGGATACGAAGGTCAACATAAAATATCAAAAGGTCAAACTGGTCAAACATGACATCCTCTAAAGAAAGATTCATATATATACCCTCCACAACCAAACATTTGCGAGTTTGTTGGGCTATCTATAACATGATGTTTTTCCAGGAAAGGGTCAGGGACATATCTTATCTCCAGGGCTACAACATTCCTCTATCTTTGGAGGTAAGAAGTCAATCTTTAGGCATCCATGTATGCACTTTGTTAAAATTGGAAGAAAACAACCTCTGTCACGGAGGACAGAGGGGAGAACGGCAGAAACCGCCTCAAGATTCATTCACCTCTAACCCCCATTATATTGGAAGTGACCTTCCACAATTTCCGCAAAACACCCTCAGTCTTTTACATAACTGTCTTACGACCTAGAATTTCCTAAGTTCATCTTGACTACGTTGGTGATGGCAAAAATCCATTGTAGTAGCCACTCTTCATTTGATGGTAGCCAAAGATGACCGCCACTGAGGTTGTGGATTCGCCGACACCTTTGGCTCCTCTGATGCTTGTCAAGCCCCAAGAACAGCTCACCATGGATATGATAGCACGTGGAGAGTATCCATCTGCTCAGAGATCTGCATAGTGCCGAGCTCTGCTGCAAAGGCACTGCCGACATGGCCAGATATGACTATTGATGTGATGACAGGGCTCAGCTCTCAGGAGAGGCGAGGGCCAGCAACCCTCCCATGGATCAAGTGAGATTGAGACGAATGAACTCGCAGACGAACTAGATGGTGAAGGGCATTCCGAAAAAGGCAGAGGTGAGCAGACAACACCAGACAACATGAACTGTAGCACCGTGGACCGGAGAACTTTGGTCACCAAACTAGGGAAAACATGTAACAGATCAAGAACAGCGGGAGACGGACTGAGGAGGACGGAGTACGAGGACAGAGGACGCAGCCTCCCCCCCGGTCAAGGGCGACGCTGGACCGAGACAATACCTGAAAAATGATTAGATAGGGCGGAAGATACTCGCGCGAAAGATACTCGGCAGTGGCGAAAGCCTCGCCGGAAGAAAACTCGACAGAGGCTGAAACCCTCGCCGGACAAGGATACTCGGCAGAGGAAGAAACGCTCGCCGGACGAAGATACTCGGCAGAGGAGGAATGACTCGCCGCAAAGGTACTCAGCAGAGGCAGAATGCCTCGCAGGAAAGGCACTCGGCAGAGGCCGAAGGCCTCGCCAGACAAAGATACTCGGCAGAGTAAGAAACTCTCGCCGAACAAGGATACTCGGCAGAGGAAGAAGAAACCCTCGCCGGACAAGGAGGGGTTTGAAACCCTAACCTGAAACCTGTCTGTCGCCAGATGCCAGTGATGGTGGCGTCGACGCTCCCCCAGACAAGCGACGCCGCCGGCCAGAACCAACACCGAAACAACTTGGCGCCGGAATCATTACCAGTGGCGGCAGCGGCATCAGAGTGGCGCAGCGGAAGTATGGAGGTGGCCCCCGGGAAGAGGAACCGCTCGCTGCCACCGTTAGTAATGATTCCAGCGACAAGTTGTTCAAGAAGCTAGAGGAGGACGAGATCGTCCTCCTCACGGCGGCGACCGGGCGGAGGAAGGTTTGTTCCCTGTCCTCCGTGACAGAGATCGTTTCTCTATTTCCAACACACTTTTTTCTCTTCCAAATATAGCTAGGCATCAGCAATGCATCGACAGGGTTGAGGAAAGGGTCAGAGAAATCTAGGTTGACAGGAAAAAAGTAAATATAGCAAAAAAAAATCGCTATAAGCTGATGGAAAGAAATATACAGAAAATTATTACTACAATATTTAACAAAAATTAGACTTGTTTTTTTTTCATGGTGAAATTATACCAAGAGCAAGGTCTCTCTCAAACAAAAAAAAAAGAGAAAAAAAAGATGAAAATTGGTTTGATGATAATTACTAGGGTTTCTAGAGAATTAATGTCTAATTTTGCTACTGAAAAACAACTAGTAAGATGTAAAAAAGAGGTAAACAATGGAATGCGGTAAGAACTTAAAGCTAGGAAAAATAAATAAATCTTAAAGGATATCAGTAAGGTTTAAACAGAAACTATGAAGACATAAATACAAGAAAAATGCAAAGTTGTCGATATTATAAGACCTAATCGAGTAGGAACAAGGAATACAGGTTTTTTTTTTTTTTTTTGCTTAATTATCCAGTCATGGGTCAACTACTGCCACCTGTACAGTTGGGTGCCCTGATGACAAAAACGAAAAAAGAAGACAGGGTTGACAACAAATCAGCCGTTGACATGAGAAATGGGATGGGAAGTCAGCTCAAGAACTACGTCCAAAGTGTCTAGTAGTTCTAATCAGGCCCAAAATCAATTGTTTAATGCTTTGCAATGACAGGAACGAACTTAATGTTTTAAATGGATGTGTTTTTTTTAAATAAACACGATTGTATGTAGTGAAAAATAATTAACATAAAGTCTGGCAACCAAAATATTATCCTTGTCACAAGAATGGAATGAAAAAAAATAATAATAAAAAAAATCGGACATGCATTCACCTTGTCCCCAATTTCTGATACGAATATTAAAGTGAATGCTGCGGTGAAACCAGACTTTGCAACTGCTGCTATAATTTTTGAGGGATTTCCCTTTGAGAGAACTATTAGCGAATAGGCAAGCGCACACCCAAGTAGCACAGCAGCCACAGATACTGGATAAGAAATTCTTGAAAGAGGATTTTCGCTGCAATGAAAAAGGAGAAAATGAGCTACATCTGAAAATGTCAACGCTGAATAAGTTCATATAATTTAATCTATATATATAGATATAAAAATGTCAACTCTGAACAAGTTCATATAATTTAATCTATATATATATATACATCTGAAAATGTCAACTCTGAACAAGTTCATATAATTTAATCTATATATATATACATCTGAAAATGTCAACTCTGAACAAGTTCCTATAATTTAATCTATATATATATATATATATATATATATATATATATAGATGCGCAAGCCCAAATAAATCATCAACACAATACAGATGTAGATATCACTTCCTAAAAGACAGGCAGATGAGGATAGCCCATCTAATCTAATCTTCTGTGCTTCATGATTCAAGAAACATTCTGACAAGATGAGAAGAAATTAAGGCTACGAGGCATGAAAGATGAGGACAGCCCATCTAATCTAATCTTCTATGCTTTATGATTCAAGAAACATTCTGACAAGATGAGCAGAAACTATGGCTACGAGGCATGAAAGAGAAATTCAAGTGCAGGCTCTTCCAGATCATATAATACAACATAAGAATGATGATAGCATCCATAAAGATGATCCTGGCATCTGGAACTCACCTATCAGTGGGAGTCCCATTCGTTGAGCCAGTCTGGTGTGTCTTGTTCTCATCATCCCCACTACTTTCTTCAAAACCATCAGCTCCAATATTTATATTAGAAGCTTGAGCCACAATTTTATTACGTAATGGGTTCATCCTTGATATGAATCTATATCTCACTACATAGAAGGAAATTTTTAGTCATAATTGAAAGAAAAGGTTTTAAAAGAGAATGCAATAAGATAGACGAATATGACAGAGAATGTAATAAGATTTTCAAAATTTATAGAAAATGGAAAAATGGCTGTTGAAAAAACAGATGAATCCTTAACAAATTCTTTGTTAAACAAGCATGACCGGAAAAATCAAATTATGCGCTCAATGTGCACGTCATTTACTGAAAATAATCAAAATTTAATTTTTTTGTATAATTTCACTTCAATCAAATTACAATTCTAAAGACATCAAGCAGCTGCTAGTTGGTGGAACGATTTCTATATCAAGATATGTGAAAAAGGTTAGTTATTTCAATTTGAAATATTGTTAATCATGCAAACGGAAATCACCCAGAAGGAAAATATCTTATTCCTCGTTAAACACGTTATCTGAACAAGAAAATGACAGAAGAAAAGCATAAACTGCCATTAGGAGTGCATTAAATAGATAAATTTCTGAAAAAATTGGATTAAGGTGAAAATTACACTTTCCAACGAAACAGGGAAATGTTCTAGCTAGTGGTTCCTGTCATTGATGAAAATTTTAGTTTATATGGCCAGTCCTTGAGCTAAAAGTTTCTTCAGCCGTTTCTTTAGTTCTTCAAATTTAACAAATCCCCTGCGAACAGGCCTCGACCACATGATCAACCATAGGACCAACTAACTGCTATCATTTTCATAAAAAAAAAATCATGTTTTTTATGGCGTAATTTATATACCACGGTACTCTTCCAGAAGAAGCACACCAGTAAAAACATCGCAAATAATTTATCTTGGATGTTAGACATCTAATGGGGTGATGGTTCTAAAGTTCTCCAAATTTTGGCTTTCTACCACCATCTTATGGGGTAATTGACACTCAACATAGCTTTAATCTAAGACACAATAAATTCGTGGTTAATGCTACTGTCACTCAAATAGCACAGGGATATTTTCTCTCCACAGATTTCCACTTTCAACATTTATCATCCGTTTTCCCTTGAAAACGGTCAGCATCGTTGTTGTAAAAACAAAATTGGAGGGCCATTGAAGCTTTCCATGAAGAGGCATGGGGTCCGAAACGACCATTCGCGTAGACAAATATACAATAGAAAAATTAGCCCAGATGAAGTGTGGCAATACACATTTTTCGTGCAGTTATCCCCGAAATAAAGAACTAGTGGAAACACTGAATCAGGACAGTTTCATTTACTTTATTTCTTGAGAAACTAAATCAGTTCAAGACCTTTTTAATGCTTCCTATTTTCATGGGATGCAAAATCATCCCTTTGTTCGATCGATGAATCACTAAGAACTACATAGCAAACCTGATGAGGAAACCACGCACCACTAGTTGTTTCAAAGAGGTCAGCACAAGATAGGGACAGGACAAGGGAGCTAGCAGGCAGCGTTTCAAAGCCCTTGGGCATACCTTCTCTGCATAATCATACCTCCTCCTTCTTCTTCTTCTACTTCAGTGAGCGCCAAAATACTAAAAGTGAGCATTCCCTCGAACCTGAGATGCCCGTCTTTCACTATTAATCTAACAGGCACAGGATATCCTGTGCTACGCCGCTAGAGCCCTACAACGCGATTTGTATCAATGCGTCGTCTACATTGTCGGGCGGACACATCCATAGTTTGTCCTGCAAATTACTCTACTTCTAAAAGATGGCCGGCCCCGAACGTGTAGAATTAACACTAGCCGTCTCATGCCACCGTCGCCCGCCATCCTTGCCGCAGAAAGTAACGGGAATTCCCCCCTTAATCGGGCTGAACCCGCGAGCTTCGGGGAGCTCGAGCACGGCGACAACAGAGATGTACAAATCAGAAGAGCCAATTGACCGATTCAGATGGATCAGAAAGGCACTCACCGTTTAAACCCGAGGTCCTCGCAGGCAAACTTCGAGAGCACGGGGAGGGGTCGAAGACACCAACGAAGGGGGTCCTCCATCTCGAGACCACCCGCGACTGGAGACTGCACCCCTGCATCATATCCCCGTCGACCCGGCCTTGGAGAAATTCCTCACACTTTCAGAATTTCCCCCGCATGACCCCCCCAGAAACCCTACAACCTCTTCCTGATCTTCTTCTTCCAGGAAGAGAGAGGGTGGCAGAGTGAAGCTGCCGCTCCGCAGTTCTTCCGCCGCCTTCTCCTCTGGCAGTCTATCTTCTCGTCATCTGCCACGCGTCAGACCAGGATGAAAAGCGCAACCCAGCGCTTGGGCTGGTCCATTTGGATGCGCACCAGCTACGAGCGTTCCAGAAAACATTTTTTTCCCTGTATCTGAGCTACTCTGCCTTGCACTCTCCCGTGAAAGTTGAAACGTATGAATGAAATATACGTGCGATCCATATCCGTTGGGAAGTGTTTGCACGTGTGGCGAGCCCAACGTCTATGAACTCGACCGTTGGGGTGCGCCTCATCAGAGCGCGGTGCCTCCCTCATGAAACCTAATTCGGCCCCTCCTTCCCCTCTGTCCTCTTTCCCACCAGGAGAAGAACACGCAGACCCCTTAGAAGGGAAGGGGCTGGATAATCCGTCTGTCCCTGTTGACCCAGAGGCCTCTGAGTTATCAGAGCGGTGCCTCCTCCGCATGAAACATATCGTCGCTGCAGGTCGCCCGCGTCCACCTCACCAGTTCTCGGAAGAGCCCACTACCCTCGAGGTCCCGATACTGAAACCCTAATCATCTCCGTCGACGGGTTTCTCTTCTTACAGCGATTATCTGAGCCAGAGGAGACGGACATTGCTTCGTGGGCGCTAATATTTTCCTTTGAAAGCATTTGGGCTCAAATTGCTTTCCCGAGCTCACTGGCCTCATCTTCTGTGAGCGGATTTCTTGCCGATACTGTGCTCAGACTGTGAGCGGAGATGGTGTAGGGTTTTAGTCTCAAGAGCCAGGGACAAGCGGCGCTTCAGAGGGTCCTCCTGGCCCACAGCGAAGAAGGGGACGCCGCCCTTGGATCCATGGGGTGGACGCACCGCTGTGATGGCTGAGAGAGGCCTCCGGTTCAATAGGGACAAACGGATCATCAGACCCCTTACATCGGAGCTAGCTGATCAGGGCCTGAGAAACCCTAAATTGCCCGGATGCATCTATGGACGTTTGCAGACGAGAGCTTAGCATTGTTCCCCTCCACCAAGGAGAGCTTAGCGTTGACTACAACGTGGGAGACACATAGGCAGAGAGTTGACTTCCCACATAGCCCAGCCCACCTAGGGCGCTGGAGACGAAGAAGAAGGTTAACCATCTTGGCTGTATGTATTGAAAATGGTCAACTTCTTTCCCTGAATCATTGTGACTCATGCTGATCTGAGCTCCTTTCCGCTGAATGGCTGGAGGCATAAGGTTTTGATGTACAAGGGAGGACTGATCGCTGACCGGAGAATTTTGTGGCGGCGGGGGGGTTATGTACACAGCTGTTGTTGGCTGAGATTGCCGGGGGAGGAAAGAAAGGGGAGGAGGTTGAGCTACTACAAAAATGCTTCACGGATGAGGCGGGCGAGCACCCGGGAAGACAGGCGGCTGACGATCTCGGGGAGCACCCGGGCGGAGATGCCCGGCAAGACCGGGAGTAGCTCTTGAATCACCGACACCACGTTCACGTCCTGCCCAAGTTCAACAATTTGAGAGTCTAGAGATTTCGAAGCTTAGATAGATTCTACCACTGAAACCTGTAGAATTAATTAAGCAACCCATGGACCCAGTGGTGTTCTAGTGAGAGAGAGAGAGAGAGAGAGAGAGAGAGAGAGAGAGAGAGAGAGAGAGATGAACTATGCAAGATATCAGAGATTTCCATGCCGAGTTCCATGCTAAATATAGAGAAATTATCTGCCCGTGGATGGGTGGTAATCAAGAGAGAGGAAAGAACCATGTAGACTAAAGTGCCAGAGATTTCTACGTTGTGATTCTATCACTAGAAAGAGATCCATATAATTCTGTGCCCATGAATCGACCACAATCTAGAGAGAGAGAGAGAGAGAGAGGGTGTAGAACTACCTGAGAGAGGGACGAGTTTGGGGTCCCAGAAGTCAAGAATTTGACCACCTTCTCTACGTTGTTCAGTATAACCTTGTCTTCCTCCGTGATGGTGGGTAACAGGGCCGGGGTCCTCACGGGGACCATGCTAAAAAAAACCGGCGACGGGTTCCTGATCCCCAAGGCTGCCGCAATCTGCACCAACTGATCTCTCGACAACGCATCGATCGCCTTCACAATCTGCAGACGAGGAGTCAAGACGACGCCGGCAGGTTTAGAAAGAAAAACTCCACCACGAGAGGACGCATGCAGTTTACCTCGTCGAGGATGAACTCGCGGAAGAAGTTTCCCTTGTCGGATAGGAGGAACGACAAGGCGGCCCTCGTTTTGATCGGCGTCTCGGGCTGGGATGAGAGCGATGGAAAGCCGGGGGGAAGCAAGTAGGTGGGGCTCTGAGAGATCCCGAGATTGGCCATGCCGCCGTTGAGCTCCTCTCCTCCGCCGCTCTTGGCCGCAGTTATGAAGTTCTCGAAGGCTTGCATCACATCGATGAATCTTTCGGCATCAAAAACCCCAGACTTTCCATATATGGTGTATCGCAGGGCGTTTCTCAACCTCGGTGACTCATCTGTCAGGAGCCTCTGATATAACATTATACATGAGAAATAAGGTCAACCAGTTTGAAAAGAACATGATACAAGAGAAAAATCTCTGCGACCCACAGTATGGATAATCAGCGGCATCGCCGTGGACATGAGCACAAAAGTGAAATACATGTACATATTTATGGAGCATGACATCAGTAATCTGTGAAGAAGATTCGAAAGAAGATGAGCAACTCCTGCTAACCTGTGCGATGTATGGGTATGCTTCATCAACGATGGCGAATTCGGGATTTCCCACCAGAGCTATGCCTTCCAGCACCCCAATGGCTCTGATGATTAAAGCAAAATAGGGGGGTATTCTGAACGGATAATCGAAAGTTATTTGGGCCAAATCGGATGCCAGCTCTTGGAAGTTGATGTTCTTTGCACCTCCACCTTCCAGTGCCTGGTCAAACACCTTTGCCAAGACTGGCAGAATCGGATCTAGATTAACCCCATCGGGGATGAAGTCAAGCTTCACAAAATCCTTAACAATTGCAGGATAATCCCGATGAATGAGGTGGGCAATTGCTTCAATCATTCCATACTTCTGATCATCGGTCAATTTGGTAACCAGGCCTACAGAAACCAACCCCAATTTGTTAAACGATCAAAAGTAAGGAGCAGATGATTATGCATAGTAAAATTAATGAACTACATCATGAGTTGAAAAAACACGCATCAACCCATCAGCATGGATGCTAATGAAACGAAGAAAACTTCAAAATAAACCCTAGTGGACTCCCCTTGCCACTTCAATTGCTCAAACTACTGGCCTTCGGTCGGTGCTACCTTTTTCAAAGATGAAGATCTGGCATATGCACACATATTTGGCATCCATGATTCGTCTGTGGGAATTATATCTAAAACTTTCGCATGCCCTTTCTAGTCATCAATATTAGCACTCTCTCAATGATTTCTACTGTTTTTTCCAAATACGCGCACTGAGACCCAAGAAATTCACGTTCACGGACTGCCCTCTTCTTCTGACTTACATTCGGCAGTAAAGAGCTGTGAGCCTTCAATTTTCCCATATAACCTTGCTATGGTAAGGCAAATCTATTTCCTCCCGCTGCTACATAGGTGAACCAGGATCACACGACAGAATGTGCAAATCACGCCATCTCTACGCTACTTTGTCCAATGTCCATCCTCAAGGATTTGATATATCAATGTTACACGGAAGGTGTTTCAGTTCTACAGTTCCCTATTATTAGACAAATTTATCACTTCGTTGTTCGCCTTTCTAACCAAAATGTCATTCGGCCCGCCTACCAGCTCTTGTATCTTCCCCATTTGGTAGGTTATCAGGATATATCAAAGGAGACTACCATGACCACTGGTTTTTGGATTGATTATTCCCTAAATCCCACTCCCTTTCTCTTCAAGGTATGCCAACTCCTCCCTCATAATTGGCCCTCCTGACCCTCCAATGACACTTGCCCACCGCAACTTACTCTGCCCACTGAACGTCCTCCAGGTTCTCCATCTGTCATACAGTTACGAGGATCTTCTTTTATACATTTTATGAGAATTTCTTTCAGAATATGCGTTTCACCTATACTCAATAAAGTATTTTTTTTCCAATGAGAATGCATGGTATTACTGTAAAAAAATAATATTAAATTCCAAATCGCATTCAGTCAGTTCAAAGTAAAAATCATGCTCAGAGCATTGTGTACAGAAAAAACTTCACAATAATGCCATAGGGAATGTAAAATTACCAAAGTCAAGAATAGCCAACTTCCCATCTGGGGTGCGGATCATATTCCCTGGATGTGGATCAGCATGGAAGAAACCGGTATCAAGAAGCTGTAATACCAGGAAACAAAATCTTCAGAAACACAAATAGATATCATGATCACAAGGAAATGCATTAGTGTAATGCTTGATGAGGATCCCAGAACTGAAAATTGTTTGGCAAGAAAGCAAGGTTACAGGGTACTGCAATTTTCAACTAGTTCTTAGATAGAAGTATTCAGTGTTAATTTCAGATTGTTATATTGAACAGGTAAGATGAAAGGATGTTCAGCAAATAACTACAAGAACGAACTCATAAAAATAATAAAGGCAATAAGAGGCAAAAAGACCTGCTTGAGGTAGCATATGACTCCAACGTTAACCAATTGCCCAACATCACCCTCAGTGCTTTGTGAAAGCTTTTCACCGTCTATCCATTCGGTGGTAAGAACCTTTCTCGAAGTATACTTGTGGTACGTCTTTGGGACCACAACCTGAAACAAAAACATTCCAATAAGTTACAAAACACATAATATCATGGAAGTCCCCGATTTTAATCGTAACAGATACGAACTCAAAGCATATAACGAAAAGGCTATTGGCATGCCCTGGAAACAAGTGAATTTCAGTCTACTTACCCATATCAGTATCAAGCCGACAGGGAAAGTGTCAGATGAAAATAGTGAGAATGTCGTAACAAGTTTAGGGTAAGGACGTACAGGTTAACCTCCAACACGCACACCTAGATGATAACGATGACTAAAAGTCAATAGAAGGGGCAGGAAATAAGAGTTTTACGGGGTTTCATTGAAGAAACATAAGGTGGAGAGGGCCTCCAAATATAACATAAAGTGGATGTCATTACTCCTATGGTGTATCAGAAACTAGTGTCAGAATGTGCTGAATAAAAATAACATTTTTAATAGAGCATCATCCGGTAGAGTGCAAAGGTAACAGTTTACGTTTCCTATGATTCTTTCATGATTTTATTCTTCTTATTTAATGATTCTGTAAATAAAATATTAATTTATTTTCCATTTGGCGTCAATTGTACAACAGGCTCTCTTAGCAAGAACAGTGTTAAGTCTATGTGCCTTTGCCAGTAGAATTAGACACATCCTTGTCAACACAGCGTAGCAAGGTTTCTGGTGAATGAAAATATATTACATCTGCCGTAAAATCAAAGATAAAATCTCTTCCAGAATTGGATCCAATCAATAGACTGGCAGGCATAAGTCACTGATCGATGGATAAAATCAGAGAACTTTTCTATATTACCAATAAAGATCTGAAAGTTCAAGGGTTTCCCCTTTAAACAGACGATAATGTAATAAGAAACCACGGAAATGTGAAATTGCGGCATTGACTACCTTAATTCTCATGTTCAAAATACCTGACCATTCAGTTTCTACATTAAATAACTGAATCTGATTCCCTTTGTTGTCTACTAAGAAGTCCTTTTATTAGAACATTCTGTCAGGTTGACTTGGATGATTGAAACACATTATGATGTTTTCAGAGAATAGTTGACAGCAAAAAGTTACGTAACACGTGATGCTAAGTATTCAAATATTATGCATAGTTGTCAAATGCGACTAAAAAGTACCTGAGGAAGGTCCTCTTTCATCATTTCTGCAAAGAGTGTTCCATTTTCGCCTTCATTAATATAATCAAGTTCTTCAAAAAAGCGTGCAGCCCACTCATCAACCAACCCAACGACATCAATAGAAACCTGGGAAAACAACAGAGGATCATTTTTGGGCACAAGCCAGCTTGAACAATAAGAGGGAAGGGAAGATATCAATACCTGTGGAAACTTTCGCAAGAACAAACCCAGTTTTCGAATGATAAAAAGATCGACCGTGACGGTCTCAAGAACAAAAGGTCGTTGTACTTTGACGGCCACTTGATCTCCATTTTCTTTCAGTCTCCCTTTGTAGACTTGTCCCAGTGACGCTGCATAATCATTTGAAATCATACATGAGATCCAGATGCTTCACAAACTAAAAGGACAATCTTATTTGATTGTGTAAACAAGAGTCCAGAACAATACAAAAACCCAGGCAGAAGGAAAGACATGCCATCACACTAAATGAAGTACGACTTACCAGCTGCAATTGGAGAAGGACTAAGTTCAGAATATATATTATACCAAGGCTGACCAAGCTCTTCCTCGATCAAGGCCATTGCAACATCATCCGGAAATGATGGAACCTTCAAAACCCACCGATTAAAGTCCATCAATTAAAACGGCTTCTGATGTCATATACTGCCAAGTATAGCTGGTAAATAGTTTTTGAAATAAAAAATAACGCACGAAATAATAGCATGATTTTTCTCTCTTTCCCTTTAGATTATACGCTTCTGCCAGATCAAGTTTTAGGCAGAGATCATGATACAGAACAAAAGTAACCAGGAGAGTAAATGTGACATAAATTTGGTGCTTTCCTCCTATCACTATTCGAAAATGAAGAAAAACTTGGATTGCGGTTCCTCCTGATGTTCAGTCACCATATTTTAGGTCACCTGCGAAGTAAATTCAATTGGCTTTCTACCGTTGTAAAAGCAATTTCACAGAATGTGTAACAGGCATTTCCTAGATCCGAAGGGAATCTTAATCTAAGAAACATAACATGGGTTCCAATTCATTATCGCTAGAAAAGGTAAGATGAGTTCCATCCAAAATGGCTTGCAAATCATATCTTATGTCAATCAAGAGGTGTTTTTTCCAATATCTTTATTATTTCTGCAAGAAGAAAAGAGAGCAACAGCTCCGCTTTTACAAAAACAAACAAAATTTGGCAACCATTTTAAAAAATAGTTGAAAATAAGAGAATGCAAAGGAAAATATTCATAAGTATTACCTTATCACATAGCTTTTGCAATTCAGTCATTGCTGCGGGAGACAATATGTCTGGCCGGATACTTAATGCTTGCCCAAGTTTTATATATGCTGGACCCAAAGAGGTTACAATTTCCCTCAATTCAATGGCTCGTGCAACCTCATTCTGAAAATAATCGAGTAAAAATTCAAAACAGGTTTCCAAAACAAAGCAATGAACGATGTCTGCAAAAATAAGCATCCAAAATAAAATAAGTAATGACTTAATCCAATAAATAAAATATTTTACAGTACAGCTGACAAATATACTGTCGAAATATTTACATTGTACGTCGTTCCAGTTAGTTGAGCTCGAAAGTTAGAACAACAATTATCATACGGACCCAATGCCATGAAAAGATAAAATCTAGGAAACAATAACTTCTGGCATTACCTCTTTAATCTTCTTGTTTATCACATCCCAGGCAAGATGAGAAAGAAAACCACCAGCAACAGACATCAACTGAACAATTCTTGTTGCAACAGCACGAGGCCGCTTGCCCCAGTAGGCTGAGATGATATCTGGATCATACACCAGTGGCAAAGTCTCCCCACTCTCTACGATCTGAAAAACCAAAGGAGACATAGCGTGACAACCAGCAACTTTGGTTACTCGAGACAGGAAGCATTAAATATGAGATCACAAGGGAAAACATAAATCCATCTCTCATTAGCAAACAAATTAGAAGACACCCACAAGAGCCCATGTTGCCTAGGCAGTCCTAAACTCAGGAAATACGCTATTTAATTTTACTAGTATTTTCAATTGATATCACAGCCTGCACACCTCGCAAGGGAGATCTCTGCATTTGTCCAGCCAAAATGCGCTTCGTGTTAACTATGACTTAAGGGCTCCTGATGACATTTGAGGATAAATTTTCTGACCTTTCAATTTATATGTTAAACATCAAGTAAAAACAACAAAATGCTCATACAATAGCAAAAAAATAAAAATGACCATTTATTTTATACTGGCCTAGACACGTTGAATCTTTGAAGTCAATCAGCAGGTGTCCTGGGTATGGTCTCAAAATGTGAAAAACACAACTGAACCAATGAATAACTAACCACGGACAAATTGTGTCTCTTGAATGATAATTCATTATTGTGACTTCTGAACGGCAGGTTTTACTGTATTCTCATGTCCAATCATTGATATTACGCCTCTATTTTGCAAAGTTTTGCCAAATATCTCCACAAACTTCTCTGCATCTTTGCCAGATATTATCATGTGTAACCAAAGGTAAACATAAACATAAACCGTAGTCTATACATGAACTACACGTATACTTAATTCGGGCCCATATCCGCAGATCGATTACCTACCCTAAAACAGATAGAGAGCCAATATGAAGTCAACCACAGCAATAAATGCTACAAATCTACCATACCACTCGGTACAATCCGCCAAATTATCACTGTTATCAATCCAGCGCGTCTTCTGTGACATTAAATTAGAATGATAAAACATGGTGTTTGTAAGACGAATACAAGCGTACAAGCATGTTCTCATTTGTAGGTAAGAACAAGAGATGGAAACCTGACCTCAACCAAACGGAGAGTAACATTCTCGTCGGCAAATTGGGAATCAGACAGATTCTGACCCCGGAGTCCCCTCATCAAAGATGCCAGCTGTTCGTCTTCCTCCATTTGCGCCCTCACCCTTCTGATCTCATCTGATACGTTCCCGAATCTCTGCCATGGTCACCGACAGACAAATTATGAAATCAGAGAGGGAAAAATTAGAAAGAAGGACATACGCGAGGAACCAAAACATTCTTCTACTCTCCATGTGGCAATCGAGAAAAGGCACGTCGTCACTGTCTTACCGTGGAAGTTCCGTTGTCGGCCTTAGGACTGGACACTGAAATTGACGTCTTCGTCTTGGGATCGGATGTGGCCACTGCCGAGATGACGCTCCGCCATTGTCCTCTGCTCGTGCTCCGGACAAACCGGTGGCGGCTTCTCTTAGCCCATGAGTCGGGCAAGGACGAGCGCGTGCGTCGGAGAGGCTTAACCGCGCAAGAACAGCAGAGCTGAGACGAGGCTTCCATGGGAGCAGGAACACTTTCCACACAACCACCAAACCGCGCCCCCCCTCCGACCCGGAAACCACAAATACCTCAGCGGGACTCAACAGAAGAGTCTAGACCTGGAACAAGGGAGAGAGGGGGAAGGGAAAGTATCTAGGCTACAAGGCAAGCTCCACACTCTCGATGGAACGCCTGCAGCCGTCCCCTTCGGGCATCTACAGAGAGAGCAGTACCGGTAAATGACGCCGAAATTCTTGAGGTTAGGAACGACGGACGTCGACGTGGGTCTGATGCTGTGGTGGATCATTTTTTTCCCGTTGATTCCATTCGATTCTCTTCTGAGACTTTTCTTCTACCACTCCTTTGGCGGCGGCCTGGTAAGGTCCACCGCGACGCGAAGACAGAAGAATCCTCGCCACGAGACCTGCCTAGTGACGTGGGAAACTTCTGTGGCATTCAAGGTCGGGTGGCCCGCCGCGCGCCAGCGAAGCAAAGAAGCCTCCAGCGCCGACTCAGCATGCCGCATCGTACACCGCATTGACTACGCTTTATGCTCCGTAATTGCGCCTGGTTCTCAGATCCCATCGTGGGATTGAGCATCGGAAAACCCTACAAGACGATCGAGAAGACGAGAGAGAGAGAGAGAGAGAGAATATAAAGTCAAATATTCGATTATTGCAATAAGTCAAATAAAGTCAAATATACAGTCAACACGATACTTGTAAATTATTCGATGTCAATTATTGTAATAATAAACGCTCGAAAAAAATTCTAATAGCTAAAATAATCGTAAAAATCTTATAAAATTACGTTGGTTAATCGAATATTATTTATATATGCTTACTGTCCACGTTAAAATATTATTCTTAGTAAATACTCGTGTATTATTTAGTTAAAAAGCCAAACCCTCAATTAATTTAACACTTGCATTTTTTTCTTGTGATGGATAATTATATCCGTAGGCAACACTAAAAAAAATAATCGAATAGTTACAATAACGGCAAAAAAGCTAATTAATTAGTACCATTTATGCTTATTTTCTCAATTAAATTATTATTCCTAGGTGATCGCCAAGTGCACTATTTGTAAAAAAACCCTCAATTAATTCAAACATGTGCATTTGTCTCGGGGCAAATAATTAGACCCTTCTAGCTTTAATCCCCGACATAAATTTGAATGGTTAAAATCATCGGAAAAAGCTGATTAAAATATGACCGCTAATTAAATAGCACCCTTATTAGTTTATTTTAATAATTAAATATTATTCTTAGGTAGTGAACCCCACGTGTAGTATTCTTAAAAAAAGTCTTCAATCAATGTAAACAGGTAAATTTTGCACAGAACTCCGCGCGGTAACATGACTTGTCCCCAAGTGAGTGTATCGTCACCGCCGACGTGTCTGACGTCACCTCGACCCAGCGAGACCCGGCCGAGTTTGTTGACACAATTTCGGATCTCTTAATGGGCTCCTTATGAGGCTTCCTTATGAGTCTTCCAGCTATTCATCTGGCACGCGTTGACTAAGTACGGAATCGGATTAGATTACTGGACGATTCGGTCGGGTCGGGTAAATTATTATCTTTCAATTAACTTAATTTATAAAATAATACATAATATAATGTAATTGCGTAAACGTGGGTAAATACTTATTATGTAGGTAAATAGATAATTTATGCGGGACAGAGGAATGAGAGTGTGGTAAATATGCCGCTGCGTGTCTCATTTCGAAGAGTTGATCCGCGACTTTCGATCTCGTCGGTTGAGATCGATCATAACGGTCCAAAATGGAGGATCTTACCGGGGGGGGGAGTAGATTTGTTTTAAATTGCGACGCCGTGATGACGGAACGGCTTTCCGGAATATCCGGGAGGCGCTAAGGTAATTGTCGTAAAAGGCCGTCGAGTATTTGCCCACAATTATTAGCCTTGGACAAATTTTTCGATGACCGACATCCATTGTGGGGCCCACCAGCGGCCGACGGCGACGGCGCACCGTTCTAAAGTGCACCCGCTCTTTTTCCCTTCCTTCCTCGATCCTTTCTTCACTGCAAGACTCTCGCTGGAGACGCCTGCCAGAAAAAAGCCCCATGCAGTTCTCTCTGTAAGATCTCTCTGTCTCTGTCTGTCTGTCTCTCTCTCTCTCTCTCTCTCTCCCTCTCTCTCTCTTTTTCTCCCCTCTCGTGTTCCATCTCAACAGGATTAGCTACCCTCCAGGAAGAGGGCGTGCCTCGTTTTGTCTTCCAAATCTCTTCCTCTTCTAGATCGACGTTAGGGCTTTCTTCCTGATCCCCACATTTTGTTTGGAACGTCCTGCAGCTAGTAACGGGAATGTCGGCGTCTAAGAAGCTCCGGGTGTTCCTCTCCCATATTTAAGACACTCGGTGTGGGTGATTATCGACCTACGAGCGTCTTCAAGCTACCATTTAGCTGTGGATTTTCTGCGAGTCTCTGGTTCGTGTGTTTCCGAAGTTAAATTTGGGATCGTCACCTGATTCTATTCTTTTTTTGAGCCAGTGTTCCGCACTGATAGTCGGTATTGGAGTTGGGATTCGTCGTGCTTTGATCTCGGAATTGCAATGCCGCATTTTCCTGAACATCCTGGGGTAAATCAAGAGTTCTGGGTGATAAATTAAGCACTAGGGTTCGTCAGATATTCACTCGATTCGTACCGTATTTACGATTATGCATCGGCAGTTACCTCTGTGGTTCGTGTTTTTATGATTGGAATCTGATGAGACGGCGCTCGCCTGCATCTAGTCTCCTAGAGGAGATGGAGAGATCCAGCGGCAAGCCACAACAATCTCGTCTGTGCCTCCTCGCCTCGTTGTCTGCCATGTTCTGGTTCCTGATTTTCTACCTCCACTTCATGGCCATCGGCCACGGCCCTGTCACTATCCCGGAGCAATCTGATCCTCTTCTGCCGATGACTTCTAGTGCCCATCTTATATCCGGGACTGACATTGTCCACCAACCTAAACAGTCTGTCTCCTTTGATTCCATGCCTTCCAACATGCAGATTCCTGCAAAAACATTTCCCTTCACGCGAGCTTTACAGACCATAGAGAATAAGAGCGATCCATGTGGTGGGAGATACATATACGTTCATGAACTTCCACCACGTTTTAATGATGATATGCTCAAGGAGTGCAAGAGACTCAGTCTGTGGACCAATATGTGTAAATTCATAATTAATGAGGGGCTCGGTCCCCCTCTTGAGAATATTGAAGGCGTTTTTTCAAGCACGGGCTGGTATGCCACCAACCAGTTTGCTGTTGACGTGATCTTCCGCAACCGTATGAAGCAATATGAATGTCTGACGAAAGATTCCTCAATTGCGGCCGCGGTTTTTGTGCCTTTTTACGCTGGTTTTGACATATCTCGATACCTTTGGGGATATAACATGTCGGTCAGGGACTCTGCTTCTCTTGCTTTGGTGGAGTGGCTTGAGAAGAGGCCTGAGTGGAAAGTGATGGGTGGGAGAGACCATTTCTTGGTGGCAGGAAGGATCACCTGGGATTTCAGACGATTGACAGAGGCTGAATCTGATTGGGGAAATAAGCTTTTGTTCTTGCCGGCTGCAAAGAACATGTCTAT